>CM040127.1:5801174-6408759 GCA_022559845.1 Amorphophallus konjac
GCTCTTTTCTGTTCCGGCTTTTGTTCCTGGAGCCAGCTCGAGTGATTCGAACTTCTCCCAGGGGACATATTCCTTTAGTTCCACGGGCTGGATTTTGGGCTGTTCATAATCTTCAAGCCCGTCAATAATAGCCTGTAGTTTCTCAACCGCCGGGCTGGCTTTCTGGGGCAATCGCAGCAGGACGGAGCTTTTCTTGTTGTGGGTAGGCCGCCTCATGACCAGCCTGGGGGCCGTGTCATGGCGAACCGGGCTCGCCGGTGGTGGTGCCGGCAAGGGTGTCGCGTCCCTTGGATGAATCCCTGGGGCGGACCGAGGGATGCGTGCCTTTCTATTTCTTCCGGGCACCGTCTGCCAACCCTCTTGATCTTGGGCCGGGGCCAGGACAAAAGTCTCATAAGTGGCGCAGGCACAGGCTTCCGCCCACTCTTCTGGCAACTCCTGATATAGTGAGATCATATTGATGGAGGAGGCTATGCTGGGCAGCTCGTGTGGCTGCGGGGGGTCTACTTTATGCTCCCCCATGTCCAGCTCCCCGTCCTTGATTAAGGACTCAATAACGTCCTTGAAGACGTAGCAGTCTTCGATAGTATGTCCGAGCACCCGGTGGTACATGCAGAAGCGCGGGTCATCCTTCTTCTTCAGGTCGCCAGGCCTTTTCGGCTCTGGCAGTGTGATTTTATTGTAGCTGGTTGCCCACTCAAACAGGAGCTTGGACTTGTCCCGGGAGAAGGAATATAACTTGTTTCTCATCTTCTCTCTTAGCGAGGGGCCTTCCCGCCGCTCTGTGGTTCTGGGCGACGGAGGGTTGGCTGCTCCCTTGGCTTTCTCCTTCTGCTTTTCAAAAGCCTGGAAGTCTAGTGCATGCACCTCCGGGGAAGCCGACTTCTTCTCCGCCTGCCTGGCCCTCTGGCTTGACATGGCTGGGGTGGAGGAGTATCGGGCCAAGAATGCCTCGATCTCCGCTACCACATTGTTCAGGCGGTCAAATGTTTTGACCTCAGTGTCGATCATCCTCTCTAGGATTTCTTTCTTTAAGTTTTGCTTGCAAATCTGCACTGCGTCCTCCTGATGCGGGGGGCGTTTGCACCTCATACTAAGGTTCCTCCATCTTTTAATGTAGTCGAGGGCCGACTCATCATTCTTCTGCCTTGTGGCGTAGAGTTCAGCCATGGTAACTTCTCTCTCGACAACGTAGAACCTTTCCTTGAACTTCTTCTGCATGTCGGGCCAATCGGCCACCGACCCGGGTGACAAGCCGGAGTACCATTCAAAGGCAAGTCCGGTAAGCGTTGAGCCGAAGAACTTCAGGAGGTAGGCCTCATCAGCAGCCAGGTCTCCCATGACGTTCACATAGTAGGCAATGTGCTCTCTGGGAGACCCTTGCCCGTTGAACTTTTCAAATTTCGGCGGCTTGGTGACGCCAGCCGGCAACTTCCTGGCAGCATAATGAGCCGGGTAGGGTACCCGATAGACGTCGAAAGGCGTCTGATCCCCATCGCCCCTCTCGGCCAGCTTCATCTCTATCATCTGCTCGAGCATCAACCGGCTGACTGCCGCCGGGTCGACTGGACTCTGGTAGAAATTGTAGACACGCCAAAATTGACGTTTTGTTGATCAAATCTCATGTTATTATGTAAACGCCCCAAGTGGACTTCAATATTCTTATAATATAAAGTTTTTCTATTTTTGTGAATTTTTATGCATTTTTCCTGCATTTTTGTTATTCACGACTTTATTAAGGGCGTTAATTTATAAAGTCACGACTTGTAATAAGGCGTTTTCAAAGAAAGGACGACCGTTGTACAGGGCGTCAATTCCTGGTATTATCCGCTAATTTCTGGAATTATCAATTTTCAAAATAAAAGGCATTTTCTGAGTAACGCCCTTCCTCAAGGCGTGTTTTTAAGAAACGCCGTTATCATAGGCGTGTTATACCAGTGTTTAAACAGAGCAAGTTTTATTTCTAAAATTAAATCCAGGAAGAAACGTCCTTTGCTAGGTCGTGTTTCAAGAAACGCCTTTGTTGCAGTCGTCAATTCATCAAGAGACGTCCTCGATTAAGGCGTGTTTCGCTCCAGAGTCCTTCCTTTTTCGATCTTTCCCTCACAGTTCCCTATCATAATTTGGTCTCTTGCTCGATCTTGATCCTTCCTTGAATGCCTCATTACCCGTTCTGATCTTACCTTGCTTGATCACATCCAATCGAAGCTATAAATTGAAGCCTTGACCGTTCGTGCAGAAGGTTAAGCACCTTAAGCATTCAACGGATTGAGCGCTCAGAAGCTTTTTTTCATCACGAGCAGAAGCTTCCTTCATCCTTGCGGCCTCTCTTCTGCATCCCTTTGGGCTACATCCGGTGCTTCATCCTACATCCATCATCATCATTTGGTTTTTTTTCCCTTTACTGTCACCAGGGACAGCAGGGTTTTTCATCTCCTTTGTTTCATTTCATTCATATCATCATCCCTCCGTTTTATTTACTCTTCACACCTGTTCATGTTTTTTTTGTTGTTTTTTTTATCATCATACTCCCCCTCCCTTAAGTCTTGTTAAGGGGTTTAAAAACAATCAAAAAAAAAGGTGCGCATGTGCCTTTCTTTCCTTCATTATTACACGTCCATTTGGATAGATACTACTGCATTTTGGGCTGATCCCTCTCTTCTTGTTTGTGTTTATTGTTCGTTTTGCAAGGTAATCAACTAAGAAGACCCGCTTCATCGGCCGGCCGATTGAAGTTGGAGGAGGAAATCCACATCCATCCCGCATCCCAATTTCCACCAGGTACACGCGATCCCCTTTTCTTCTTATTGAGGTAATCCCTCTGGCGATCACAACTCCCTTTTAAGCACCTCGTGCTATTTTTATTACATCTTATTCATTTATTATTTTTATTTCTATTCCTAAGTGTGGATTTTAATCCGAATCTACAAATTGGCGATCACGGTGGGACTTCCACTGTTTTCTTTCTTGATTACCATCTCCATTGGCACCCTCGAGTGCCCTTTCCCCTTGACACCCTCGTGTGTCCTTTCCCCTTAGGCACCCTCGCGTGCCCTTTCCCCTTGGTACCCTCGGTACCCTCTCCCTTGTGCCCCTCGGGCACCCTCCATTGTGCACTCTGCACACTCCCCGGGTCAGTCGATTTCTGATTATTAACGCCTTTCACGAAGGCGTCTTTTGATTTCACGCCCCTCACAGGGACGTGTCTTGTTGAATCACGCCCCCCTCCAGGGCGTGCGTTTATTACACCTGCTGGCTTTCTGGTTGCTTATTTCATCGTCTGATATTTAACGCCCCTCTCAGGGGCGTGTTTCTCTGAGTAACGCCCATTCCCAGGGCGTCTTTTACTATAACTGCTGCCTGCTGCATGATTGTTTTATTGTCTGTGGACTTAACGCCGCTCCCAGAGGCGTTCCATCTATTGTCAACGCCTGTCATCAGGGCGTGTTTAATTATTATCTGAGTTTTGACGCCCTCCAGTGTAGGCGTCCTTTCCTGAGAACGCCTCACCCTAAGGCGTGTTTTTCCTACTGTCTGTGAGCCCCTCACAGAGTTAACGGCAGCCACGCTGCCGTGTTTTAAGTTTGTCACGACCTATCTCAGGGCGTGTCTTTCTTGCTGTTGTGAACACGCCCCTTCCCAGGGCGTGTCTTTACTGTTCATTTTCACAGATTGACTATTATTCATTGTTTGGCATTTGTGTTGATATTATTATCTTGATTTGCTGGCTTGGTTGAGAGACCTCCTCTCTCTATCCTAGGATCCACACACCTTTCTTGGAATCGGGACGACCCTCCATTGAGCATTCCGTCTCTTTGGACTGGAAATCCCTTTTCCAAGACCTCCATAAGTCCCCGCACCCGTGGATTCCCTCACGGACGCTGGGCTGGTTGTACCCTCGAAGTACCTGGAGTTTAGAGAACCCATGCGTTGTTAAGAGAGGAAGAACTTAGTTGACCCGGAGATTACACTCGGATCAAACTAGGTCTCATTTGGCAAAAGAGTGAACTTTCACAAATAATTCACCCTAATTCAAACATCAAACCTTAAAATCTTGCGTTTCTTGCCAACCTTGTTTGCATAAACATAGTTGGGTGATTTGATTGCTTGGTTTGGATTGATTATTTTGTGATAGTTCCTTCATTAAAAACATTCTCTCTCTTAAGAATGAAACTCCGTTCAGGTAAAACCATCAACATGTCGGGAAACGGGTATTCTTACGATGATGAGAATGAGAACATATTTGGTCAATATGAGGACCCTCTCCAGGATTCGGTTTATTATGAGGGGAACTATCTTCCTCCTCATCCCTATTACTCTCAGGTTCATGTGGTCGACACCACTAATCATGAGGCGGACCCTCCGTCTCAAGTTCCACCTTCTAATACTTCAGGGAACCCTTCCCCATCCATCAACGTCACTGATTTAATCCAAGCTCTTTCCCAGTTGGATGACTCCCAGCGGCAAGCTGTTCAGGCCGCTTTAAAGGGGAAGTCAGTTCTTTCTTCTTCTTCTAATCCCCCTCCGGCCGTGGGTGGCCATCAGATTATTAATGACCAGGCGGTCTTGCATTCCCCCTCCTCTCGTCCACAAACGCCTACTGCGGCCATGCCGGCCCCACAGGCGAGCTATTCAGCGGTTAGGCATCAATCCTTTCAACCTCCTCAGATTTTGCGAACGCCTATACCGCGTGCTTCATTCAGAATCAGGCCCCGGCCGAGCCCGATACCAACACTCTGTTGCTTCGAAAGCTAGCCAGCATGGAGGAGCAGCTCAAGAAGGTTACGGCAACTAAGAATGCTCCGGAAATCTCTCTCCCTACGTTGCCGGTGTTCCACTTACCCCCTTCTGAAATGCCGCACTTTCGGCGATATAATGGAACCGGTAACCCGTTCATTCATTTAAAGGATTTCCGTTATGAAACTTCTTTCTGGCAAGACAACAAGGCCTCCCTGGCCTATTTATTCAGGAGATCTCTTGAGGGACCCGCCCTCGAATGGTTTTATTCTCTGGAGCCAGCTGATGCTGGCGATTTTGATATTATTCAAAGAAAGTTCCTGCAAAAGTACAGAGACCGGGTGGGACCCTCCCTCTCTGTTACAGATTTAGTTGCTGAGAAGATGAAGCCCGAGGAGGACTTCATTGTATTTGCTGATAGGTGGCGGTCCATGGCCGAAAAATTAAAGGACACATTGTCGGAACAGGAGCAAGTGAAGATGGTCATTTCTAATGCAACCCCTCAATTCCGGCACATTTTGGCCATGAATCGGCTGACAACCATGGAGGAGCTCTATGAAAGAGCTCGTTATATACAGACACAAATGAAGGATTCGCCCATCATGGGCATGTTTGAGCCGAAGCCTCGGCTGTTTAAAAAGAATACAACTGTCAACAGTGGGCCCACAACTGAGGGCACTGTCACAAACGAGCAGGTTGGCGTAGTTGGCCACCCCCATCACCATTCAAACCCACGACCTCTGCCACCTCCACAGCAGAACCCCCATTTTACCTCCGCTCCACAGCGCCATTTCACACCCCAACCTTCTTTTGCTCCATCACCGAGCCAAGCGCCTCGCACCGACCCTCCAGCACCACCACAATACCATCAAGTCCCTCCACCTTCCCACTACGGCCAACAACAGCGGAGACCACCACTTGGCCCCAAGAGGGCCCATTATCCGCCACTCCCAGAGAGTCTCCCTGACATTTTTAATGCTTTAATGGCCGCCAACCTGCTCGTTCTACCAAAAGAAAGAACAGTGTGGCCCGACAATGTTGACACATCCCGCTACTGTGCATTTCACCGCGCTCCTGGTCACAACCTTGACCGTTGTTTCCACTTCAGAGATCATATTTATGATTTGAATGACCAGGGAGGCATTAATTGGGATGAAATGAGGCAAGTCATCGCCACCATGAAAGAGAGAAGGCCGCCTCGGCAACAGCAAAATCAGCAACAGCAGCATCCAGCTCCGCAGCAGGCTCAACCACAACAAGCTCCAGCACCCCAGCAGGATATGGGGATTGTCCGTAATCCACTACCGGACCACGCTCCTAATCAGCACGTGAACCCTGTCACGTCTCTCTACGAGGTGGAGAGAGGGCAGGGATGGCACGAAGAAAACGCCTCTGTCGGGGCATTTCACCATGATACAACCCGAAATCAAACCCCGCGCCTTTTGCGCATTCCCCCTTCTTCTTCTAATCTCCTATCGGGACGTTCCCTTTTACGCCCCGTCAACCCGTCTACCTCCACCAATTCTACAGTCTTGCCGACTCGTTCCCTTCTTAACCACATACCACCCCAACAATCTATCATTCCACCTTCCCCCATCAATCCCACACCCGCGCCATCCAGGCCACTCCTACTTCGCTCACCGCCAGCGCCCGCTACCTCCTCTATCACCCCTACACCGGCAAGAGTTCCTTCACCATCTCCCCAACCACCTTTTGTGCCACGATCTCTCCTTATTCCACCACCTACCAATACTCCTCGTATTCGGATATCCCTCACCTCTCCGGTGAGGGCCCCTTCTTCAAATGCTCCTCCCATGCCTCCCTCGGGGGCACCTTTATTGAACACCACTACCACGTCTCCTACGGAGACACCCCTTTCATTGAATTCCCCTTTATCCCCAAGTGCGGTTTCTGCTACCGACATTCCTTCTTCTTCTTCCAACCCTCCTCCTAAGATTGCCCCGACAGAGGCGCGTCAAGGCGTAGCACCCCTCCGTAGTGGACGGATATTCCACCGTGTTTTCCCCCAGAGAGAGCTAGAGCCCGTGCAGGGGCCACAAGAGCAAGAACAGGAACAAGATTCAGTGCCGGGAACTCAGTATGATTTGTTAAAGCACTTGGATCGCACTCCAGCCAGAATCTCCATTCTGGAGTTAATCAAGAGGTCCACCACTCATCAGCTGGCCTTGAAGGAATACCTGCAGAAGGTCATGGTCAATGAGGACCTTCCGGTTGAACAGATAATTACAGTCTTAACCCCTACCAGCAGTCAGCCGGCAATCACATTCCACGAATATGAGTTAGCACCTCTACCAGCAAGAAAATATGCCCTATGTATCACGGTTGATATCAACAAAGTGGCCGTTAAGCAATGTTTGGTAGACACCGGTGCATCTATTAATGTGTTGCCTCCGAGCACTCTAAAGTCATGTGGTATCCCTGAGAGCCAGATTCGGCCATCTACCATTACTGTCACGGCATATGATAATACAAAGAAACCTCCTCTGGGCATGATTACTCTCAAAGTCAGCTTGGGTCCAGCCACTATTACGGCAGATTTTCATATTCTGGATATGGACCCAACCTTTAATGGCATCCTGGGTCGCCCTTACATTCAGCAGCTTGATGCGGTGCCTTCTACAAACCATCAGTGCCTCAAGTTTCCGCACAAGGGGCGTGTTATCAAGGTGACCAGTGTGCCGATCTTGCCAGAGGAAGACATTCATGTAGCTTCATCAGTTCCTTCCATATGGCCTGCCAACAAGCCGTTATTATCTGTGCTGGACATTCCCCGTCCGCGGCCGATGCTGTCCGAGACAGTTACCACAGTTGCCATGACACCTCTGCCTTCTAAGGGGAAGAAGAAAAAGAAAAATATGATGAATACCCCAGGCTGGAACATTCTTATAAGAATGGGATATCAAGATGGCAAGGGCCTGGGCGCCAAACTCCAGGGCAGAGTTAAGCCCATTAAGCCTCAAAAGATGATTGCACGAGGCGGCTTAGGCTACAAAGCACCGGGCAAGAATGAAGAGGAGCCGTGGGCTGTTATGACGTCCACCTTCAAGCCAGATCGCCAACCGCTCACCTGGACTTTAAAGGCACATTTTGTCACCGGTGGCATTCAAAACAACGAGCAGACTACTGTCATTACTTCATTATTTGATTGTCAAGATGTGCACGCCAGACAGTTTGCGCGGCACATTGCCCCACTGGCCACTTACAAAGCCTTGGAGACTTTAAGGCCAGATAAAAGAAGAAAAATGGGTGACCCGGAATGTGACTGGTACAGGTGGTTTGACATGAATGATATCACTTTCTCTTTAAGCCGCTTGTTCATGCCGACAGATCCGGAATGGCCACCATTGATTCAAGAACTGATTGAAATGCCTGCCGCAATCACAGATAAAAGGCAGCTGTTAAGTGACTACACAGATACGGGAGAACCAGATGTCCCCTTTGAAGAAGATTTCTCCGTGGATAGGCTGTGGGCCGGCCTTTTCTCCCTCACTTCTGTGCATCCATCAGTGTTGGCTTCTTTCTATTCCCGTTGGTTTGGTCACGTGCCGCGACCACCACCGATTACCATTAACTTGTCTCCTGATTCAATTCAGATTTCCCTTTCGATTGCTCCTTCGCTCCTCGAGCGATTTTCTGAAATCTCCATCTCGCCCCCGCATGGGCCGTCTTTGATTAAATCTTTCTCCAAAATTGCAATCTCCACTCCCACCGCTATTCTCCCTTCGCATTGCTTTTTACTTGAAAAAGAAAATAAAAACAAAGGAAAAACTAAAAACGAAAAAAAAACGCCAAATCTCCAACATTCCGGTCCTCCATCTCTATTGAAGAGATTTCCTATTTTTCTTCCGAGTGCGTCCCAACCCAGGGGCTGCTCTCTCAAAATTCCTTGATAAGTCTTTTCTCCCCCTCTGGTGAGGGGCCCTCCTCTGTATCACCTCCTGTATCCGCTTTTTCATCTCCTTCCCCTAATCAAGCTAGTTGCTCTTCCTCCTCTTCTTCCTCTTCTTCTTTTAAAAGTCAGGGGTTAGTTCCACATAAGAAGGCCAAGGGTAGGCAGATTCCTCGAAGATTTTTGTTAGAATTGGCTGCCAGATGCCATGCTTGTTTAGCAATCCCTGAGTTTGTGGAGGATCCAATTATCCTGCCGGAGCTAGAATATGAGGATTCCATTGCTTCCTATGAGGGTTTGGGCGTTTATGAAATAATGAATGATGAAGACCCTATTGAAGAGGGGGATGAAAGTTATGAAGAATATGAGGACGAGGCTGATGCTTTTGCTAGTGGCATAAGACGATTCGACGAACCATCAGCCTCAGTAGAAGAGCCAACCAAAGAAATCAATCTGGGTACCGAGGAAGACCCTAGGATTGTCCTCATCAGTAAAAATTTGCCGCCCTCCGAGGAGGAGGCGCTTATTTTGGTTCTTCAAGAATACAAGGACACGTTCGCTTGGAGCTACGAAGATATGCCTGGATTAGACCCTGCGCTCGTTGAACATCGCCTTACACTTAAGCCAGGGTCTGTCCCGGTAAAACAACGGTTGAGGCGTTTCCACCCTAGCATGGCTTTGAAAATGAAAGAAGAGGTCGATAAACTCCATAAGGCTAGATTTGTTAGAGTCGTCCTTTATCCCAATTGGGTGGCTAACATTGTCCCGGTTATGAAGAAAGATGGAAAAGTTCGAATTTGCATAGATTTTCGGGACCTCAACCGGGCGTGTCCTAAGGATGACTTCCCCCTCCCTCATATTGATGTGCTGATTGATAACACGGCAGGATTTGAGACTCTTTCGTTCATGGACGGCTTTTCAGGCTACAATCAGATTCGTCTAGCTGAAGAAGATCAAGAGAAAACCTCATTCACTACACCATGGGGCACATATTGTTATGTGGTCATGCCCTTTGGACTTAAGAATGCTGGAGCCACTTACCAAAGGGCTATGATGGCAATTTTTCATGACATGATTCATATTTATATTGAGGTGTATGTGGATGACCTGGTTGTGAAATCAAGGACAAGGATTGAGCATCCTGGGGTTCTGGCTAAGGTTTTGCAGAGATCCCGAGAATTTCAGTTAAAAATGAACCCCAAAAAGTGCGTATTTGGTGTTTCTTCAGGGAAATTGCTTGGTTTCATTGTTAGCAAGAGGGGTATTGAAGTTGATCCCAACAAGGCAAAAGCCATTAGAGATATGCCTCCTCCCAAGAATTTGAAAGAAGTTCGAGGATTAATAGGGAGGTTGCAATTCATTCGCCGCTTCGTCTCCCAGCACTCACAAAGATGTAGGCCGTTCTACGAGCTTACTAAGCCGGGAGTCAAGTTTAATTGGGATGACAAGTGTCAGGCAGCCTTTGACGGATTGAAGGATTATTTGGTCAATCCTCCTGTCCTGAGGCCGCCAATTCCAGGCAAACCACTTATTCTTTATGTTTCAGTCCTGGATGACTCCGTAGGTGCTGTCTTAGCTCAAGTGGATGAGGAAGGTAAAGAGAGGGCAGCATACTACTTATCTAAACTCCTTAACCCCTGTGAGCAGAGATACTCAGCTATGGAAAAGACTTGTGCAGCTTTGGTTTGGGTAGTTCAAAAGTTAAAACATTATTTCCTAGCTCACGAGGTTCACCTCATTGCTCGCATGAATCCAATCAAATTCCTCCTTGAAAAATCTGTCCTCACTGATCGATTAGCTCGCTGGCAAAGCTTCCTTTCTCAATTTGACATCACTTACATTCAGCAAAAAGCTATCAAAGGTTACGCCATTGCCGAGCACCTTGCTCACCACCCTCTTCCCCACTTTGATCCTGTCAATTCGGAGTTCCCAGATGAAGAATTAATGTCCATTAATCAACCCCACGATCCTATGTGGACATTACATTTTGATGGAGCCCTTAACTCTCAAGGAAGAGGGATCGGCATGGTTCTTTTAACACCCGAAGGGGTCACCATTCCATTTGCTGCTCGGCTTACTTTTCCCGTCACCAATAACATAGCCGAGTATGAAGCTCTTTTGGCCGGTCTCAAAACCGCTCATCAATATGGTGTCACTCATTTGCGAATTGTCGGTGACAGTCAGCTTATTTTGCGCCAGGTGCTGGTCAAGTGTCGCACCATCAATCCTAAGCTCAAACCCTACCAGGAACTCGCTTCAGCTTACGCCAAACTCTTCACTAAATTGATTTTCGTTCATGTCCCGCGTAGCCAGAACATCTTGGCCGACGCACTTGCTTCTTTAGCTTCCGCCTTAGTCTTCCCTCCTCAGCGTGATTTTCATGTTCCCCTGATTCATCAGCGTGATACTCCAGCTATTAGGGATCGTGCTTTTCTTGATATTAGGGATCAGGTGCTCGAGAAGGTTAGACGGAAAGAAGCTCTTGAAGGCAAAGAGGTCATGTTATTGGATTGGCAAGAAGAGCTGGCGGATGAAGAAAAGCCTTGGTTTTATGAGATTGCCAGATATTGTAATAATCAGTCTTACCCCGAGGAAGCCACAGCCGAAGAAAAGAAAGCAATTAGGAGAGTGGCTCAACGTTACACTTTGGTTGGAGGTGTACTCTACAGAAGAGGGCTCACCGGTGTTTTATTAAGATGCCTCGATGATGATGAATCTTGG
This sequence comes from Amorphophallus konjac, assembly GCA_022559845.1. Lineage (NCBI taxonomy): Eukaryota > Viridiplantae > Streptophyta > Magnoliopsida > Alismatales > Araceae > Amorphophallus > Amorphophallus konjac. The sequence continues at coordinate 5,812,543 of CM040127.1, forward strand.
AGGGTCGTGGAAGAGGCACATTCAGGAGTGTGTGGTGGTCATGTGAATAGCCAGATGCTAGCTAAGAAGATTCTTAGACTAGGGTTCTATTGGCCCACTCTTGAAGAAGATTGTTCTATCTATGTTCGAAGGTGTGTTAAGTGCCAACTGCACGCCGACAAGATTCATTCTCCTGCTTCTTCACTCCACCCTACGTCCTCCCCATGGCCTTTTTCCATGTGGGCTTTTGATATCATTGGACCTCTTGGTGATTCGAACCTCCTGACCAAGCAAAAATCATTCATTCTCACGGCAACGGAGTACTTCACCAAGTGGGCGGAAGCAGAAGCTTACGTGGAAATTAAAGCATCAACCGTCTGCAAATTTATCATGAAGAACATCATCACGAGGTTCGGCATCCCAAGCACCATCGTCACCGACAATGGACCTCAATTTATCTCCCAAGATCTCAAGGATCTCTGCGACAGGTATAACATTGCATTGCATCATTCTTCTCCCTATTATCCGCAGGGCAATGGCCAAGCAGAGGCCACTAATAAAACCTTGATCAAAATTGTTAAGAAGACGTGTGAGGCTAATAAATTTTCGGACTGGCCGGACAAGCTGGTTGAAGCTCTTTGGGCCTACCGCACTTCCATTCGAACCCCCACTGGGCAAACTCCTTTCGCCCTTACTTATGGGATGGAGGCCGTGGTCCCTTATGAGATTCTTATTCCCTCTCTGCGAGTACAATTGGACAAGGAGCTCTCTATCGATGAGCGTCGTGATTCACTCCTTGCCCAGTTGGAACTCCTTGACGAGAAGCGTCTGGTCGCCGCTGAGCATGCGCGCGTTTATCAAAACAGGCTCTCGCGTTTCTATCAAAAGAAGGTAATTGAGAGAAAATTTAAGGTCGGTGAAATGGTAATCAAAAGAATTTTTGTAAAGCCGGGTGGCCCTCGTTCAAAGCTCCAACCAAATTGGGAAGGGCCGTTTGTCATAAAAGATGTTTATCCTGGCAATGCTTATAAACTAGTTAATGCTGAAGGAGAGGAATTAACTCACCCCTGGAATGGTTTGTATCTCAAGAAATATTACCCCTAAACAAAAATCCAAACAAAAATTGAAAACTTCACAAAAAACCAAAGAAAATGGAAATCTCCCAGGTAATCCAAAAAAAATCTGAATATTTCCAAAATCCAAAACAAAGAGAGTTTTCTTCATGGTTCTCCTTTTATTGGGCTGACATGACATGTAAAGGTCCCCGGTCCGAAAGGTCAAAATCCAGAATCCATTTGTCAGTCTTGCTAATTTAAAATGGGAATTGACCCCGCACACACTACACACTTTACTCTTGAGATCAAGCAGTGCAAAATCTGATGGAAAGTTGAAACCGGATCAAAGGTGAAAGACGATATCCATTCTTCTTCTTCTTCGGCCCACAAGGGAGGAAGGGAGGTCTCGAGGTAGACCTGCCAAGCCTATCCGCCGCCCTAGTAGGAGGAAGTCAAGGCCCAAAAGGGAACAAATGCCACAAAAGCCCAAGTACAATTAGGTTGTTCATCAGTTCTATTTCAATGCAAGCCAAGTTCCAAAGTGAAAGTCAATGGTGAAAAGAAAAGCATGTCAAGAGGGCAAAGTCCCCGCAAGGAAAACCTTGGGCGTATGCATGCAATGTGAAAAGAGGCAAAAAGGCAACAAAGCGTCCCTACGCCAAAGACCGAACCCCAACAGGCATAGGGTAGGGGAGGTGGCTTTGCCTCGAGCATCTTTAAATCTCTTGTGGGCTTCCTCATGCTTTCTCTTTTATTTTGGAAAAAGTCATGAACCAGCGGAATGGTCGAAACCAAACTGAAGAGAATGCACTGTACGAAATCTCGTGTATAAGTCCAACTATATGCACGCCAATTCCCCTTTTAATTATTCAAGAAAGGTTAATGGAACTTAGAAGATGACCAAGTAGGACCCACCACCTTGATTTCTTTATCAGCCCAATTTGGGAGGAATAAAAATTAACGCCTTTGTTCAAGGCGCTTTTATGCTGATTCACGCCTAGATCTTAGGCGTTTCTTTAAAAATAACGCCTCTTGGAAGGTCGTGTTTTCAACAAAATTCAAAAATCTTTTCACAGTAACGCCGTCTCCGAGGGCGTCTTTTACGAGAGTAACGACCTAATCTAAGGCGTGTTTTTCAGAAAATCCAAAAAAAAATATATACAGATAATGAAAAGAACAAAAATAAATTCTTCATGTTGCATGAATTGCACTCTTGCCTGGACAGCTTTTAATTATTGTTTGCATATGTGTGATTGCATGAGGCATCTCCCAGTTTTGGTCATTTCATTTTTGCCTTATTTTAATTAAAGGCTTGGCCCCTTGACCCATTATTAAGGTCAAAATATTTACACCCCTTGCTCAACGGGCAAGGGGCCAAGTCGAACAGATGAATTAACCTGTTTGTTCAAGTGAAAACCACAGCCGCAGATACAGGGCAAAAGTAAAGCAAACACGAGGAACGAGAGAAGAAAAAAGTACACAAACACAAGTCCACAACCATACAAGTACTCAGGTAACAAAAGCTCAAATCTTATATATATCATCATGTATATCATGTACAGGTGTGAAGGTGGAGGAGTACAAGTACAAAACTCTCAGCTCTCGCCTCCACCCTCCTCTACTCTCCTGCTCTCAACCTCCTCCTCACCGCCCCGAGCTGGCGCTGGTGGAGGAGGCATAGGCCCCCGCGAAGAAGCCGGAACCCGAACGTGTCCCCCTGCCTCGCTCCTCTCTCGGAGGGAAGAACCCGCCACAAAGGTGGAGCTGGTGAAGGAGTACCCCGCAGCCCGTGCTCGCTCACGGCCTCGCTGCAGCCGCTCCTCGGACACTCGAAGCCGCTCCTGGGAAAGGATCAACTGGGTCCTCGAGTCCGCCAGCTCACGCTCTCGTGCCAACAACTGCTCCTGGAACCGGGCACGCTCCGCCTGGTGCTCCTCGCGCTCACGAGCCCGCTCCCCGCGCTCACGAGCACGCTCCCTCTTCTCCAGCTCCAGGGCAACCCGCAGCTCGGCCACGTCCTGAGGAAGCTCACTGCGCTGCTGCAAGGCCCGCTGAAGCTCTACGATCCGCTGATCACGGATCGACAACTCGGTACGTATCGCCTTCAGCTGAGCAACCTACAAACAGGTAAACAAATCATCAGTTCCACAGTTCAATAATTCATGAAATGAAATAACAACATGTGACTAAAGGTAGGTCACGCACCTGTGAGCTCGTCGCTCGGAAGCCCTCATCCACGCAGATAAGAGTGGCTCGAAGCTCTTCAGTCTGTAAAAATGAATTTTTATCAGTGCACAATTTATATCTGATCATTATTTGAATGAGGTTTCGAGTTCAGAATTTACTCGTGAAGCAAGGTCACGCTCCGCTGCCTCAGCTCGTGCAACCGCTCTGGCCAGCTGCTCCGTCAGTGCAGTCACCTCTGCACTAGGCCCCCTCGAGCTGGAGGCCTCCCCCGGATCTCTCCTCACTGCTCCCTGCTGGGCACGCTGCATCATTAAGGACCGTCAGTGGCTAATCATTAATTCAACAAAAAATTTCACTTGCATATAGGAATAATTTAAACACTCACCAGGGTCTCCAGGTCGGCCCGTGTGGCGGCCAGCTGGTCCTCCAGGCTGTGTAGGTGGGCCTGGGCATCTATAGCTGCGATGTCCCTCGCGTCCTGCATCCATTGCATGTTAGTCACATGATAGTCACATAAGCATTTGCATTCAATTTAGAAATAATTGCATACCCCTAAGACCTTCATCTGGGGTCGGCCGGCGTGAACCTCCCAATAGCGCCGGAGGTACTCGGAGCTGTCTGTCGCGTGGGAAACAACTCGGGTCCCGCCTCGCTGCCAGTCAGCGTACTGCTCCTCAAACCGTACCCGCCAGTCGGTCGTCTTAGTGCGACCGCGGGTCTTCTTTCCAATCCCTCGAGGCTCTCCGACCTCGATCCACTCCTGGGGCAGGCCCAGGGTCCTCATCACCAGCCGAAGCCGTAACGGCTCAATCTCGCTCAAGCAGTGTAGCCACAGCTCACGCCCGAAGCGAGGTCGCCCCGATACGACCCAAGGCTGGCCCTCATCAGTCATCCCCTCATATGGTCTCCACTGCACCTGCATTCATGAACACGCATCATTATCATTTCATCATATTCAAATAAACAACAAAAAAGAAATGCATATCATTCATTCATACATACCAGCGAGGGAGGGAAGTCGCGGAACTCTCTCCGTAAAACCCACAACTCGTAGTCAAGTGGGGCACCAAAGATAACAGGCACCCAGCGTCGCGCCAGAGGGAAGGATCCCTCAGCTCCTGGCCGTGGGTCAACACGCCCCATCGGCATGTATAGGTGGCTCCACACCTGCATCCATGCATTGCATTAGTACTATATTCACATGCATCATAATATAGAATAAAAGAAAACAAAAATTGCATACCTGAAGAAGAGGTGAGAAGCCACTGACGGTCGTCTCACGGCCTGTCCCCGTGGACAGATCGGCCATCAAATGCGCCAGCAGGGCCGCTCCCCAAGCATACGTGCCAACCGTCTCCAGATCCTCAAGGATGCCTAAGAAGCGGCAGTTGATGACATCGGCTTTCGTCCCCAGCAATAATCTCCCGAGCAGCAGCAGCAGGAACCTCCTCAGGTCTCGGTCCGCTCTCTCATGGTCAGTCGGGTCCTGGCAGCATGCCGCTCTCACCCCGTCGGTCAGCCGCTGAGTAAACTCACCTAAGGTCTCCCCCGACCTATGTCTGGCATCTCCTAGACCCATCACCGTAGTCAGGTCCGTGCGGAAAATGGTCCTACACTCGCTAGGTCCCTCGTAGACCATCTCAAGCCCTAGTAGCCTCTGGGCCATCTCTGAATAGTCAGAATAGGTGAACCCACTCACGGCCTCACCATCTACCCGTAAACCTGTAATCCTGGCTACATCCTCTAAACTAGGAACCATATGCCCCCAGGGCATCAGAAAAGTCCGGCTAACCCTATCCCATCTCTCCCTCAAAACCTGGATCAGTGCTAGGTCAGGTCTAAAAGGCTCAATGGATAGAAAAGCCCCAAACCCCATGGCCTCTACTCTAACCCTCTGGAAGTCGGGGAGACCCTGGTATGCTGCCCAGACCATGACCCATGAGATACGGGTCCTCATCAGCCCCTGCATGCATTAAAAGAGAATTATTTTTCTTAATTACTTGAGTATCCATGTGGAATTACATTTGATTTGGGTTAGATATTAAATTTTAGCATTTTTGGAATTCGCGGCCACCCTCAGGTCGTTTCTTGATAAATTCACGCCCCTGTGGGGGGCGTTTTTCAAAGTGAACTTTAATGTAACGCCCTTAATGAGGGCGTTTTTTATGTTAATTACGCCTCAGTCTTAGGCGTTCTTTGGTGGCTGTTTTGCTATTTCTGAAATATACTTTTAATCACGCCTCGGTGTTAGGCGTTTCTTGTTGAATTAACGCCCTGTGGTAGGGCGTTTTCCTAAAGATGGTTAATTTTTGGGTCGTTAATGAATGAAGCGACGCCCTCTGGTTTGGGCGTCTCTTGTTGAATTAACGCCCTGCTGGAGGGCGTGGGTTTCTCAATTTTACAGAAAAATCAAATAACTGACAGCATGCGAAATAATTCATGAAAATATTTTTGGAAATTGTTTAATGAGCATGGAATTCATGAAAAATCATAAGTTTTAAGAAACGACATGCTTAAGGGCGTTTTTCATGAAGGATAATTAATTTTCAGAAACTAAAAATAATTAACGCCCTGGATTAGGACGTTTCATTTGAGTAACGCCCCCGTGCGAGGCGTGTTTTTTCTGAGTTGCAGGTTTAATGCCCGAAGGCCATGAAAAATCATAAAAAAAATATAAAAAAATATAAATAAAATAAAAAAAATTGGAATGGGGAGGGGGAACCTACCTTCTTGTGCTTCTGGGGTTGTGGCCGTGGCAGCGGCCGTCTGGGCCGCCGGAGTTGCCCCCGGGGAGCGACCGCCGCCGTGCACGGCGGTCCTTCTTCTCCTTCTTCTTCTCTTTCTTCTTCTCCACCTTCTGCATCTCCTCCTCCTATCGCTGCTTCGTCGGCGTCGTCGCCGCCGGCCACCACCGGTTCTTCTTCAAAGGCCACGACGGCGAGCTCCTCCACAGAAATTTCTTCTTCTTGGGCGTGGGAGGCGTCGAGGTCAACCACGTCTGGGGCACTAACTCTTTGGCGTTTGGCCATGGCTAAGATTGAGAGAGAGGAGATTGAGAGAGAAGCTTTTGGGGGGGCTTCGGTTAGGGTTTGCAGAGAAAGGGGTGAAATGAGAATGGAAGGAGGAAGAAGAAAGGGGCCGCTGGCTTTTGGGCTTCGAAAGTGAGACACGCCTTTCAGGGAGGCGTTTTAAATAGAATTAACGCCCATATCCAGGGCGTTTTATTTAAATTGGCGACACCTATTAAGGCGTTAATTTGTTTTGCATGGGGAACGATAACCGTCGTCAGACGCATTGAATGGGCGTTGATTGATGTAACGGACGTCATCATTGCTGTTTTTTGGTCACGCCTCTGGTAAAGGCGTTTTATTGTTGAAACATGACTAAGGAAGAGGCGTTACTTTTAATGAAGGAACGATCATATTCTTTTGGGTTTGAATCTAGTCACGCCTTGTGGGAAGGCGTTATTTAAGTAACGCCCACTATGCAGGCGTCTTTTCTTCACGCAGGTCGTTTGAGACGCCTTGAGGTAAGGCGTGCTTTTTTGAATTCACGGCGTTTGTTGAGGCGTTTTTCACAACAGAACACAGGCTTTGGAAGATTTCGTTAATAATCAGTAACAGTGGACTCAATGAGAAATCAATCTTCACTTATTTTGAAAGAGGAATTACAATATCTAATGAGCCCCTTTGGCCCTTATTTTTCCCAGTGAAGTTACATAATTCTTCCATTGTTCTTTGTCTTCATCCAAGTCTTCTACAGGTTGGTGGAGTTTGTTTAGCCTCCAGAGAGCTTGAATTGTAATGGCATCCTCACCATCTTCATTACTGCCTAAGTCTCTTGATTTGATGGGAGGGAGATGAGAGATGTCTTCAAAATGTTGCCTTGGAAGACCCATTTGAGGAAGGCACCGGTGAGGATTGTACAAAACGAAGTCCGAAGCGCCAATAAGACGAAGGTCCGTCCCGATGGAAAAGCGTGCACGAAGTTCCTGCATTTTAAATACACCCGGGGCGCAAGTAAAAAGTTTCTTTGGCATTACCTTTAGGTGCTCCCTCCAATCCCCTCTCTTCTTGATTTGAGGAATTCGGTTGGTCACTCTATTGCTTATACCTAATGAGCCGGTTATATATGAGAGTGGGCTCTTTGAGAAAATTCTTGAGGGTTGTTGGGCTTCATGGCATGGATCAAACTTGAAGTGTAGATCGATCCAACTTGAGAGTGCTAGCATGCACCCATAGATGGGCCTCCCCATAGCCGCCGATGTGAGCCCGCTATAGAGATATGCTAGGATCGCCGGTCCAACTCTTTCTTCTTCCCATAAGCTCACAACTGCGCTCAATTGGGACTCCTCTAGAAAGTCCTCCGTGGATGGGAATAGGAGTGCTCCTGCCAAGCACACCACGAAGGCTTTAGTCACCCTTTCTATCTCCTCTTCCTCTTTAGCTTGATCCGCTCTCTTGTACACCCACGAGGCGAGCTTCAAGAGGTTAACTCCTTTAGTAACCTTGATTTGGTTCACTATGTTTGGGCTGGGTATTAGTGAGGTTAGCAACTCTTGAGAGGAGATGGGCCTTGGCATAATTGCCATCTTCTCTTCTTCTCCGTGCTTCATCCTTTTCAAGCCTAGGATCGTCTCTATTTCCTCTAGCAAGACGGTAGCCTCAAATGTGGAGAATAAGAAAGTATGGGTGGAAGGATGCCAGGTTTCAATCAATGCTCCTATGGCAGCCCAATCTATGTGAATTTGATCATAGTGTTTGGCATGGGTGACCAACCCCAAGAGATGCCATCTAGCTACATATACCCTCATATCTGAAGAGAATTTGGAGAGGATTAAGGGTAACCACTTGACTTTTACATATCTTCTAGCCCCTGGGAGGTTTGGATAGTCCTGTGAAGAGCAGAACATATGCATATAATAAGAAATTGAGAACTTGGCAGAAGAGCATCGCAAAGCAACAGTAGGAAAGACTTACTTGATTCAAAGCAATTCTATTGCTCAAGTGTCCTTGTATTTCAGAAAGTCTGGGTGTGGAGATCTTGGGCTTCTTCATCATCTTGTTCACCATCCTGTCCATCGCTTGAGTTTGCTTGAGGGATGTATACGGCAGCATGCGGTTGCAGAAGAACAAAGCAGAACAGAAAAACCGCAGGGAAGAAAGGAGCAGTTCGATGCAAGGAAGGTGATTTACTAAAGGAAGGCTGCCGTTTTATAACGATTTGAAGAGTCTTGAAGAGCCTTAAGGATAGAAGTTTGGTTGGGTTAAGGACTCTGCTCCTAATTTAGAAACGGTGTTTCGCGCTGAATTAACGCCTTATGTGAGGGCGTGTTTTTTAATTTTGACGACCTGTGGTGTGGTCGTGTTTTATGTCACGCCCTTTATGACGGCGTGTTTATTTCAAGTTCCTGCTATTGGTTGCGTCTTTGAGTAGGGCGTGTTTTCCATATTACACGACTTGTGGTCAGGCGTCTTTTATTCTGGTAGCGCCCTATTCTTAGGCGTGTTCTTTTGGCCTGCGTTTTTTGCCCTATCCATGCTTTTGATGAACTTAAGTGCTGTTATTTGATGGAAATTGTTTATAATTAAGCACTTACGATCATGTTCTAAATGAAGAATAACAAGTTTCAAAGTGTAAGAATTTGCAGGATTCAAGGCGTTTGGATCGCTGGTGGGAGTAACATCTTGTCACCCTGTATCCTTTTCTTGTAAGCATTGATTACTATATGATATCTACGCTATTATAGCATATCAAGGACCTTGTGATTCTGATAAACTTGAAATTTGAGTTCCCCTTCATCAAAAACGATGACGATTTCAGGAGAGTCTTTATCACACGGATAGGCCGTTGAGTTATTAAAGGTTCGGGACGATGGTTCCACTTTCTGAGTTGATGCGCGGACAAACAGGCTTCGGCTTAGTGTTGGCTCAGAGATATGGATTCTTGACCAGACCTAAATAGCTTAACAATATTATCCTTGATTATTTTCTAGTTTTAGTTTGTTTTAATCTTTTTCTTTTAGCCCAGCATGCATCATGTAGGACTTTGAGTTTCATGCTGAAAATCTTCATATTATGGCAATAATGAAGTTCGCTCGTTCTCAATTGAGATAACATGAGATATTCTACTCCAAATCAAGTACTTCGTTCTAGTTGAGGCCCTTCAGGCGGATTCCTCGGAAGTGACCCTTTTGTTGGATTTCTATCCCAATTCTCTTTACTTTTCTGCAAAATTTACCTTGGTTGCAGCACATCCACGTTAGCTGGTAATCGCTCTCCAATGGTCTTTCCCTGTCGTGCCCGCGCGCACACCCTTTTATTTACTTAGCTTAATCTCCTTCTTTCCAACAAATCGACATTTCCTTGGAACCTCTCAGAGTTGTTTCACTCAGAATTTTGGAACGATTTCAAATACTTAGTGTCTGAGGCGTGTCACATCACACCTTGGCGTCTCCTTATCAGTTCATTCTACTTCATCTCATTTTCGTTTCACTCCCTTGCAAAGCAGACGCCAAGGCGGGGCAGCTGTAGACACGCCAAAATTGACGTTTTGTTGATCAAATCTCATGTTATTATGTAAACGCCCCAAGTGGACTTCAATATTCTTATAATATAAAGTTTTTCTATTTTTGTGAATTTTTATGCATTTTTCCTGCATTTTTGTTATTCACGACTTTATTAAGGGCGTTAATTTATAAAGTCACGACCTGTAATAAGGCGTTTTCAAAGAAAGGACGACCGTTGTACAGGGCGTCAATTCCTGGTATTATCCGCTAATTTCTGGAATTATCAATTTTCAAAATAAAAGGCATTTTCTGAGTAACGCCCTTCCTCAAGGCGTGTTTTTAAGAAACGCCGTTATCATAGGCGTGTTATACCAGTGTTTAAACAGAGCAAGTTTTATTTCTAAAATTAAATCCAGGAAGAAACGTCCTTTGCTAGGTCGTGTTTCAAGAAACGCCTTTGTTGCAGTCGTCAATTCATCAAGAGACGTCCTCGATTAAGGCGTGTTTCGCTCCAGAGTCCTTCCTTTTTCGATCTTTCCCTCACAGTTCCCTATCATAATTTGGTCTCTTGCTCGATCTTGATCCTTCCTTGAATGCCTCATTACCCGTTCTGATCTTACCTTGCTTGATCACATCCAATCGAAGCTATAAATTGAAGCCTTGACCGTTCGTGCAGAAGGTTAAGCACCTTAAGCATTCAACGGATTGAGCGCTCAGAAGCTTTTTTTCATCACGAGCAGAAGCTTCCTTCATCCTTGCGGCCTCTCTTCTGCATCCCTTTGGGCTACATCCGGTGCTTCATCCTACATCCATCATCATCATTTGGTTTTTTCCTTTACTGTCACCAGGGACAGCAGGGTTTTTCATCTCCTTTGTTTCATTTCATTCATATCATCATCCCTCCGTTTTATTTACTCTTCACACCTGTTCATGTTTTTTTTTGTTGTTTTTTTTATCATCATACTCCCCCTCCCTTAAGTCTTGTTAAGGGGTTTAAAAACAATAATAAAAAAAAGGTGCGCATGTGCCTTTCTTTCCTTCATTATTACACGTCCATTTGGATAGATACTACTGCATTTTGGGCTGATCCCTCTCTTCTTGTTTGTGTTTATTGTCCGTTTTGCAAGGTAATCAACTAAGAAGACCCGCTTCATCGGCCGGCCGATTGAAGTTGGAGGAGGAAATCCACATCCATCCCGCATCCCAATTTCCACCAGGTACACGCGATCTCCTTTTCTTCCTATTGAGGTAATCCCTCTGGCGATCACAACTCCCTTTTAAGCACCTCGTGCTATTTTTATTACATCTTATTCATTTATTATTCATTTATTTTTATTCCTAAGTGTGGATTTTAATCCGAATCTACAGAAATGAGCGGGCTGCGCGCTCGGAGTGGCTACCACAGTCGCTCGGGGGGCCATGGGGGACCCTTGTGAAAACGGAGCCTGTGGCGGGGTCACTGCTGTGCAATGTGCTTGCTGCGGGGGCGCGCCCCCGAGAGGATCGAGGGTCGCTGGAAGAGCTGCCCCGGAAGACTGCCCCCTGTCCCTGGGTACCTCGGGTATAACCTCGGTCTGCCAGGACATCGGGGGCGGTGTGTTCCGCTCACCGAGCTGCTTCTTAAGTGACTCAATTTCCTGTTGGAATTGTTGTATCATGAGCAGCATTGTAGGGTCAGCTGTGGGGAGACTGGGCATGCCCCCTATCTCTTCGGCCGGGGCGTCCTCGGATGATGTCGAGGGTCCGCCACTCGTGTCGCCGGTGGTGACCACATTGGCCGTGAGGGCCGCAAGGTGCTCTTCAGGTATGGTCCCTTCGGTAGCCGTGGATGTCGCGCCGCCTGCCGCTCTCCTTCTTCTGGTAAGGGGTCCCGGCCTGGCGGCTATTCTGGCCAATTCTTCCGGGTCGGTGGGTAAGGCCCCATACCGACCATGAACTCCTGCCATATTGCAGGTAAATGTCTGCCATCTCTTATTCTTATTTCTTCTTGACGCCCTCCGGGACGGTCCTCCTGGGAATGTCAGCCTGTCGAAGACCGATCGTCGGGGCGGCACTTCCTCCCGTACAGGGGACTGGCGCGGCTCCTCCGGGCGGGTCCTCGACTCCATGCTAGGTGCAAGTTCCCCCCTTTCTTCCTGGAAGGCGGAGGCCATTGCCCCTAGCAGTCTCTGGCGGCCGGCGGGGGTGCTACCCGGGCCTCGGAGGTAGTTCCTCATGGCCTGCTCGATCCCTTCCCACTCCTGGTCAGGGAGAGCGGCCTGGGGTTGCGTGTCGATGACAGCGGCAGGAGGGGAGTAGGCCGTGGAAGCCGGGCGGGCGGCATTGTGCCGGCGCCCTCGGCGACGGCGATGAACATTCTCGGACGGTACCGGGATGACGGGTGCCGGTCGGAGAGTGGGGGTCACTACCTCGACCCTGTCATCGCGTCGGGCCCTCCTGGGGCGGAAAGTGCTAGGCCCTGCCTGGGAGGGTGCAGTGGGCTGGGTGTCCTTAGGTGCCCAGACTTGCTTCAGTTTAGCCGGCCTGTGAACCGGCGTCCTCTTTGGTGCCACGGCTGGGGTCGCGGGCGCTGCCCTCCCTTTTAGCTTCTCTAGTCCCTGGAAAGAGTTACGGACTGGGACGGTCGAGATGACGTGGTCCGGCGCCGGTTGGGACTTCTGTCCGTCTAGGCGGACTCGGAGGGCTCCAACAGTAATTGACTTGCCAGAGTTGGAGGTGCGGCGCCCTGAGCCGGTGCCGGTGCTGTTCCTCCGGAGCCTCCTTCGATGGGATGTTGACCCCTGGTGGGATGGGCCGGTAGTGTGGTGCACGTGGTGCACGTTGCAGCTGAGCGTCGTTGTGGGGACGCTATTGTTGTCTTCGGCCACAGCTCGGCCGGCAGCAGCTCCCATGGCCCCCGGAGTGGGGGCGTTGATCTGGGACTCCTCGGGTGTCTCCACGTCGAGGATCTGAGCGAAGGCCACCCCCAAGAAGTTGGGGAAGCCCACAGTGGGAGGGAAGCTCCCAAAGGTGAGGGGCACCGCCAAGTAGCCGCCTCGAACGTGGTTCTGGACGGGCTGAGGGCCGCAGAGGACCGCCATGGTTGCTTCCATGATCTCTCTCTCTCTTTTTTTCTCTGCATTTAAGAAAGTAGCACAATTAGTGTAACAAGAAGGGGGCCGCGGGGCCCCTAATTTCGGCAAAGAGATGAAGGGTGGATCGGTCCCACCGGGCATGCCAGAGTTGTGGATGCACTTTTTATTTAACAATTATCTTATTCCTTCGTTGGTTTATTAAGTGCGCGGGCGTGCCAGTCACCGGAGTGACGATTTATTCGGGCTCCGAAGAGCCCATGGTGCGCTCGAATCTGACTTCGTCAGGCGATTGTATGGTTCGTGTCGGGACCGAATCCCGTCGCGCCATAAAGGTCACGATGTCATTTACATCCCTCATACGAGGGAATACCCTTGATTAATTGCCGAAATTAGAGGCCCCGCGGCCGAAAGGAGTAACACTAATTATGCGAGAGAGATAGGGATAGATCACACTGAAAGTTGTATTAAGGCCATAAACTGTCGGCCGTGTCGGCCACTCGTAGACCTTTTGTATTCGGACACAAGTCCGTGGCAGCGTCATAATGAGAAAACCGAGGTAGATCCCTTCAAATGTCTGCCGAGCATGCGGCAATTTTTTTTTAATGAAAATTCGGAAGGTATCCGGAACGAGAAAACAAATCCGGTCCGATTAGGATGTCGGCCCGAGGTTAGATCAAAGCCTGGCCATATCGGGGTGATTCCCGAGACTCGGGCTCGACCTAAAAGGGCGGCGTTATGATTCCCTTTTGCCCCGGGTCCCGGGGAGAGAGAGGGCTGCAGCGTGGGCGTTGGCGTCTTTTGTCTGGGGCTTTCTTAGTTATATCTTCTGGGATTCCTGATTTGATGCTTACTATTTGTTCGCGCCTTTGTCCGGGGTGATTTTTCTTCTTTTTATTCATGATCATTCTTATTATTGTCATTTGTTTATTATTTATCTCTTTTTTATTACCCCTCCCGCCTCTTTTATTATGATTAATATTGCGCATTCGGAGTCCTTCAATTAGCGTAATTTTTATTAATTTATTTGCTATTGTTAATGCCCTTATCAGGTTGTATATATATATGCATATAGTGTGCCGGCGGAGGGGAAAACGGGGGGTGTACCGCTGAAGTATTGGGTGTACCGCTGGGTGGCAAAGGGGCGTACCGCTGGAGGCTGAGAAGGGCGTACCGCTGGGGGGCTGAAAAGGGCGTACCGCTGGAGGGTGTGTCGGTGAAGGGGGGGTGATATATAAAATCTAAGTCTATACGTTGCCTATTCACCCATCACTAAGTCTGTGCGTTGGCGGCTCAAGGTCTATACGCTGGCTGCTCAAAGTCTATACATTGCCCAGCATAAAGTCTGTACGTTGGGGGGGTGAAGTCTATACACTGCCCAAAGTCTATACACTGGCTATCATGAAGTCTGTACGTCGGCTGGCTCAAGTCTATACGCTGGCTGCTCAAAGTCTATACATTGCCCAGCATAAAGTCTGTACGTTGGGGTGTGAAGTCTATACACTGCCCAAAGTCTACACACCGGTTATCATGAAGTCTGTATGTTGGCTAAGTCTATACAGTGGCTGAGGGTGTGCCGGCGAAGGGAAGGAGTGTACCGCTGAAAGGGCCAGGTGGAGTGTGCCGCTGGGGGCTCAGGGAGAGTGTACCGCTGAAGGGTTGAAAGGGGTGTACCGCTGAAGGCCAATAAGGGCGTGCCGCTGAAGGCCAAAGGGGCGTACCGCTGAAGGTCAATGGGGCGTACCGCTGAAGGTCAATGGGGCGTGAGGGTGGAGGCCCGATCAGTTTTCGACAATTTGTTTTAAGGCTTTTCTTTTCTTCTTATCTTAACTTTCGTGCAGTTTATACAAAATTCCTTCCTTTGTTCGTTCTCTTTGTTCGGTTCGGTCTCTTTTCTTGCGAGTCGGATGCTCGGGCTGCCGGGTGGTCAATTAGTTCGGTTCAGTTCTCGTCATGGTGCCGGCAGTGATTTGATGAGTTGGAAGGTTTCATTGGTTATTCTGCTCGTTTGTTGCCTCCTTTTGCCTCTTTTAATTGTTTATTAGTTTCTCACAAAAATTCGGCAGCATCTCCCCTTGACCCGGGGCGTAGGGGAGATAAAGGGAGCGCGCCCACATGGAGTGGCGGAACCCGACAACTGGAGATGGGCCCCCCCGAAGGAGCAACACCTTTATAGAGCCTCGGAAAACCCGAAGGAAAAAACGACAGACCGAAGGCCTCCAAGGGGCATGGACTGGGGCTGGCCAAGGAGCGTGCCGCTAAAAAGGGGGCTGGAGGGTGTGCCGTTGAGGGCTGAAAAGTGTGTGCCGCTAAGGGCTGAATAGGGGGGGTGTACCGGCCAAGGGCCAAAAGCTATAAGTGCGCCGACCAATGACTAGTTGGGTGTGTGTGCCGCTGAGGGCAGAAAGGGGTGTGCCGCTGAGGGCACATGGGGTGTGCCGCTAAGGGCCAAAACTGGGTGTGCCGTTGAAGGCCATTGGGTGTGTCGGCCAAGTGCCGGAAAGGTGCATCGCTGGAGGGGGCAAACAGAGTGTGTAAGCAAACTGGGGGGGGGGTCTTAGAAGCCATTCAAAAAAGAAGAAAGAGGATTCAAGGCCAGGGGTAGGCCATTTGGTTACTGGATATTCAAAGAGGGGGGGGGGGTAAGAGTCTTCCCCCTCCCCTGGCCCAGTGAGCACAACGGAAGGCCATGTGGGGGCTCGAAGGATTCATGAGGCCAAAGCTCGTAGGAGAAATCACCTCGACGTGAAGACCCAAAAACACCGGAGAAATGGGGAGACGGAGGGAGAACGAACAACCCCATAAAAAGGTCGTGAGAGCTAACGCAAGCCAATAAAACTCATAGAGAAACCCAAAGAGGGTGATTTTCATTTATGGGGAGCCAAGGGCCAAAGCCCTATATGCACATTACAGAGGAAATGCCCAAGACGAGGCCATGGACAAAGGAAAAGAGAAACCCAAAACAAAGAGCAGGAGGAGGAACGGAATACAAAAGGGAGAGAACATTGGGGGCCAAAAGCCCTGACCACTGTCCCTAACCCTCTTCCCCATCACATTGAGCTCTCTCCCTCTCCCTTACTCTTGCTCTCTTCCCGGTGGTCGTCCGAGGAGGCTGGCTGGAGCTTTTCTTCTTCTATTCTCCCTTCTCTTCTCTTCCTCTACCTCTTCCTGGTGTGTCTCCCCTGTCGTCTGAGCCTCTCCCTCTCTCCTCTTTTTGTCTGCTGAAGCGGAGGGTCTTTTATACCTCCAACAGCCGAAGCCCTCCAGCCTGGCCGTTGAAGGCGGGAAGTGGCCTTGTGATGATGGCATTTGACGTGCCCCGTCCTGGGTCGTCAGGGGGTAGCTCACGTGGCCCAATGGACGGTTGTCACCTCAGACGGCTCACTGCGCGCCAAGGAAGCGTAGGGCATGGGCTGCACGTCGTCTTGCCGTTGAAAAACTTCAACGCTGTGCCGCTGGCGAGTTGAAAAGGCGTGCCGCTGAGGAGCCAAAACGGCGTGCCGTTGAAGCTCCTGAAGGGCGTGCCGCTGAATGGCCTGAAGGGCGTGCCGCTGAGTGGCCACGGGGCCGTGCCGCTGAACCCCCCAGGGGGTGTGCCGCTGAGCACCCACGGGGGGTGTGCCGCTGAGCACCCACGGGGGTGTGCCGGTGAAGGGCCCTGATGGGTGTGTGCCGCTGAACCCCCCCAGGGGGTGTGCCGCTGAAGCCCCCAAAGGGCCGTGCCGCTGAGCACCCAAAGGGGTGTGCCGGTGAAGGGCCCTGATGGGCGTGTGCCGCTGAACCCCCCCAGGGGGTGTGCCGCTGAAGCCCCCAAAGGGCCGTGCCGCTGAGCACCCAAAGGGGTGTGCCGCTGAGCACCCAAAGGGGTGTGCCGGTGAAGCCACCCCCTGGGGTGTACCGCTGAAGGCCCCCCCAGGGGTGTGCCGCTGGACCCCCAAGTGGGTGTGCCGCTGGGCAAACCTGGGTGTGCCGTTGAAGGCCAAATTGGGCGTGTTTCTGAGCCCGTTCTGAGCCCGTTGTGGACACGAGTCATGCCCTATTTGGTTTTCTCCGAGGCTCACAGATTGTGGGGGCTCCTTGTGCTCGGTCCCTCTTCACTGTTGTGACTCCTCGCGGCGGCTTTGCGACAGTTCTCCCGGGGTTTATTCGCTCGGGCCGTTATCGTCACTGGGCCGAGTGGGGTATCATGGGTGTGCAAATTTTGGTGTCCACAGTGCCCTTACAGGTTCGACGGGGCCTGTAGACGCCCAAATGACATTACAGCTCAAGGTGCCCCCAGGACGGGGGTGAATAAGTGAAGGAGCTGCTCAAAGCAAATCCCCACACATGGTGACTTGTTCTCTTCATAAAAAGTCATGTGAATAGATGATAGCAGGGCACATGGGACCCGAGGCACCGTTTAGTGCTTGTGTTGCTCCGACCGACGCAGAGGGGCCTTGTTAGCCACCGCCTTAAAGACAGGCATCTGGTGAGGGCACGGTGGTTCCACCTTATACTTGCCCATTTGCAATTCACCCGAGGTAATAAGGCCTTCTATGATGTCTTTGAATATGTAACAGTCCTCAATAGAATGCCCCAGCCCTCGATGGTATAGGTAAAATTGAGGGTCATCTTTTCTTTCTGCCTCATTCAGTCTCTTGGGCTCTGGGAGCATTACTTTGCCATATTCTTGGGCCCACTCAAAGAGAGCCCGAGTCTTGTCCTTTGGAAAGGAATAGGGTTTCATCATTTTGCCCCTCAGTGAAAAGTGCCGCTCAAAGGGCTTAGGGGAGGGAGGGCCAGCCACCTCTTTCAATTTCTTCTGTCGTTGCCCAATGTAACGACCCAAGAATCCGATTACCGGGAAGGCCCGATAATCCGAGACTCGAACCGCCGCCCACGAGCCGGGAGGGCTCGGAAGGGCTAAAAGGAGTGTGGAGGTACAAAGAAATAGGAAATAAAGTAGGACAACCAACAACAACAAGCTGAAAGCAAGAACAACAACAGCTACAACAGAGTCCAGTCCAACAGAAAGTACAGTCTAAAGCAGTAAAACGTACCACATGCCAAGTGAACACTCGGCCCGACAAGCTAGCGACTGAGAACCTCCGCTCTGCGCTCTCGAACCACGAGGAAGAACCGTCGCACCTGAAAAGCAGGGAATGAGTCTCCAAACAGAGACTCAGCAGGGATCCCGCGGAACCCCAACCGCAAACAACGGCGGTAGCGGAAAGGAGAGCTACAACTACAGCAGGAACAGCAAACCGGTGGCCGGTCAAAAACTCGGCACTACAGCTACTCCTACTGTACCGGAAGGTACACCTCGATCACGCAGACGAAGCTACCAAACCACGCTAGTACCGCCTACCGAAGCAACAACACGCGGCAACCATGCCGCAGAGGCCTGTCCCCCGGACACAGCAGACCTGGACACGCTGTCCAAGGTGCAACCCCGACCATCCGATCGCGGGTACCGCACCACAAGACGGAACTTCGGTAAAGCCACTAGCGCTAGACTCACGACGCGAAGACCAACACACGCGCCACGGCAAAACAGCCGAAGGACTCAACGGTCGACACGACCGAAAACCCGAAGGTCAAAGCCACGAAAACGGGTAGTCTGTCACTCCCAACTCGACAGGAGTACCGCCCACTAGAAGCACAGCCGGTAGCGTCCCCTGACGTCTTACACCGCACCGCAGGTGAACCGCCTGACGTGGTAGGTCCTACCCGAGGCGCGAACACCGTACAAGTAACAACAAACAAGTGACTAGCTGGGGTCACGCCCGTCGACGTGCGTCCACAGTCCCCAACCACGTGTGCACACATAGACCACGCGTCCTAGGTCTGGCCCTCTGACCGGTTTTTCCCTCAGCCGGACTCTGGCTGCAAGACGTGGGGCCCAACGGTAACCGGTCCACAAACCGTCTCTAAAGGTCGGCCCGTACACCACTCCCTGGTGCGACTAGCACACGCGTACTAGTAGGCTACGACTAGTGGAGGGTCACTGAAGGAGTAGACTCTCAAACCAACGAAAAACAACGTCCGAATCCGACGACGTACGGGGACCACCCCACGTACCGGCCCCGTCGCACGGTGACCACAGTCGGAGAAGAAACGGGACTCACAGTCCACGGTCACGCACGCACCGTGCGCGAGAGTCAAGAAAACCCAAGTGATGCTAAGCCACTGGACTCTGGACAGTCCTCTAGACACACTACACCCAACGGTCCTTGAGTCAGAAGACTCGGGGTCAAGACCGTTGTACGCAACAGCACAAGGCCGTCAATCTAGTCCAATCTCTAGGTCTAAAACCACGGTAGCGCGAGTACCGAGACAGCACACGAGTCACCAAGAACACTCCCTCGGAAAGGGAACGCAAGGGACTAGGGCCACTCACACGGGCCACACGGAAAAACGCAGAAGCACGATTCCCAAGGTAGCACACAAGCCGCCACGACGATTTCCCATCTTGAAACAAGCGGGAAACCTCCAGCCCCAGGCCGGACAACTGGACTCGCAGTCCAAGGCCAAACGCATGGCCCACACAGGAATTGCCTTCCAAAGGAACTCACGACATGCGGGGGAGACCCCACCGCACGCACACCGATACACGGTGACTCGATCAAGCGTAACACGAAAAGCCCGGAACACGTGGGGTCACCCGGACCCACCGCACCCACGGGCACGCTAATCGAGGAAACACGGTCCCTCCCGACACCCCAAAAACATGGACACAGAACCCATGGGGTGTCCAGGATACTCACAAGGCCGGAGGTCAACCACTGGGTCCCAACCGGGTCGACCGGAGACCAACACAATGCGAACAGAACGCTAAAAGGTCACCCGGACCCTTAAGCGCATGGGCACGCCAAACGAGGTAAACGGAACCTCCAGACACCCCAAAACACGGTCACGGAACTCCACTGGGTGTCCAAGGCACACACGGCCCACGAGGAGCACGGGACAATAGGTAAGATCGCGCTAGGATCACCTAGCGCGACAAGCCAGAACGCGCTAGGGAACCCTAGCGCGACAGGGAGCATCGCGCTAGGTATCCCTAACGCGACAACGCAGATCGCGCTAGGTATCCCTAGCGCGACAGCGTAAAACGCGCCGGGACCCCATAGCGCGACGGGAACCGCCATATTGTTCATCTTCTCCGATGAACGCGCTCTGTCGGGGCAGCGCGACCTCCAAGAACGCGCTACTGGAGTATAGCGCGTTCTCAGTCCGCGCCCGAAAACGGTAGAAACCGCGGGAAAAGCCATGCCACGCCCCGTTCACCACCAGGTGAAGGGGAAACAAAAGGGGAAACCTTCCCCAAGCCCCTAGGCATGCATCTAAACCCCTGGATCGCCCAAAAACACCATAAAACGGGAGATCCGGCTCACACCCCAAAATCATGCATTTTGCCCAAAACGCCCCGTTTAGCCCGCTCGGCTCACCACGACCTACGAAACTCGCGGGAAAGGAAGTGCACGGGCTGAGGGTCCATCACCCTACCTCCACCGAAGATTACGCGCACCGTGGACGCCGATCCACGAAGAAAACGCCGTTGAAGCCTCGCCGTTCCACGAACTCACGGCCGAGCTTCCACGCGCCTCCACCGCCTCGATCCTCATCCATCCTCGCCCGTGCCTCGCCCGCGCCGTCCCCACCTCGCCCGTACTCCGCCCCGTCGGCCGCCGGAGAGAGAGGGAGAGAGGAGAGAGCGTGGGAAGAGAGAGGGAGAGAAAAGAGAAATGAGAGGGGGAGAGAGAAAAGGCTTATATATAGGAAAATCCGGAAATTCGGAAAAATCCAGAAAAATAGAAAATTACACCCTCGTGATCCTCGGAGCGCACCGATCGCAACGGTACCACTCGCGCCCTGGTGAACGGCCCGGTTCACCCGCAATGAGGTTCCGAAGGGAAAGCCGAAACCCACGCCGGGAATCGGAAAACACACGCGGAAAAAGCCGCGGAACGCCTCCGGGCCTCCGAAACGACTCCGGATCGCGCCGATCCGAACACGAAAGATGTCCGAAACGAAATTTTAGACACAACGGAGTCGGACACTCCGGGAAACCAGATCCGAAACCCGATAAGAAGGATCCGACAAATCTGGGGCATTACAGCCCTCCCCCCTTAAAGAAATTTCGTCCTCGAAATTCATGACCAAGCACAAAGTCCCAGGGGAAGAACACTGAACGAACTGACAACGCTGTCAGAGCCCCAGCACAGAAAACCTCGATTCTCACGAAAACACGGATCCTGAGGGACACAGCCAGACTTACAATCACAAGCAACACCTCACTCCTCGCGCCGAGCACACAGGCCAACAGAGCAGGCGTATAGCAAAGGACACAGTCCGGCATCATCTCAGACAACGCGAGAATCCACCATGGCACCGCAGCCACGATCTCGCTCATCGAGGAAACACAACCCTCGACACGAGCAACAGCTACTGATCCTCCCAATGGTCAGCAGACCAAACACACATCAGCTTCGCAACCAGCTGACAGGTCGCACACCCTCCTCAAGGGAGCAACCAAAACAGAGCCTCCACCAGCTCAAGCAGCCATCTCAACAGACCGCAACCAGCACATCGGCTCAACACCAAGAAACACCCCACACATGGCAAGCCGAAAGCCGGACATAACACTGTGCCAACTCTTGTCAGAAGGCAACCTTCGACAAAGTCCAGATCCCATCCGGAAAGGCACATCACAGAAACGACCACCAAAAGGTCTCGCTGGCACACGGCTCTCGCCACGCTCGAGCCCCAACAACCAGCATCTTCTGTCTCTGAAAAGACCATCCACTGGTCACCAACTGTTCGCCAACTCGACCCTCTCGGGGAGCACGACGAAACCAAATGACAGAACCTGGCGTCTTCAGTCATCACTTCACGGGACTCAGACTTATAGGGAACCACCCCATGCTAGTCACCAAACCAGGGATAACCTTGCGACACCAATGTCCTATCAGGGACCACCAAGCCAACGCCAACCTCACAGGAGGCCTCCGCCCTAAGGCGTCACTCTTCCATCTGGTCTCATCAAATCCTTCGATCAACCCAAGTGGACACCTGCCAATCCCGATTCCGCCCTTACCACAGAGCCACGGGACACCACCTGAACAAAGCTCACGGGTCCCCAAAGCAACATACATCTCATCGTGGTCGGCTACGAGACTAGCCTTACTAGTCATCCGCAGCTACCAACAGGAACCCACAACCTGCCAGAGATCACTTCCTCAAAAGATGATATCATCTGAGGACACGACTGGGAACACAAGTCGGACACCAAGCCACCGACTCTGACCAACACGTCCTCGACTTCCGTCAGGCGACATTCTCAACAACCCCATCCAGGTCCAACACCGACGCCTGACACGGCTTCCAACACAGGAACAGGGTACTCATGCGGCGCACTAGCCAGCACATTCCCCAACACTCCACCTGCCAGTGCCAAGAATCACGACTTCTCGGGCAACGGCACGGCAACAACACGTTTCACACCAAGGAACCAATCCTCCGATGCTCAACGCGAACTCAGGAATCCGCCCGTAGCAACCAACGCTACGATCCTGAACCAGTGGGTCACAAGCCCACCACGCTTCCGCTGCGCACTCAGATTCGCGCGCACAGCCGAGAAAGCGAACACCGCCCACCTAGCACTCGTCCTTCCGGAAAAGCGACAGCACACCCTCACACAACAAGGGAATGGGCACAACTTCTCACAGGCAACCACCCTGCCAAGACAAGGAGCACGTCTCGCACAGACTTCATGGCACAAAAGGCCAACCAATCCGAACACACTGCAAGACGACGATCCTTAGCCCAACACAATCTCTCTAACCAAAGGAGAAACCAACACACTTCCGACCAACGGAAGAACTCCACGCTCGACCTGACCTCAAACCTTGCGCACATGCTGGAAACAGCACCAAGGAAAACCATCGCTTCCATCAGGTCAGCGCCTCCGACACACTCGACGAGTGTCACGTCAGACCACAATCACAGCATCTCTCGATGCACCACCGCTGCAATTCCTCGAACTACAACACGGCATGCCAAGAGCCGCAACACGAGCCATAACTGGCAACCGCCAACGCTCATCCTCGAGTCCCGAACTCGCCGCGGAGCCTTCACATCTCAAGCCAACTCCAGAGCGAACACAACCCATCCACTGACATAAGCGCAGGAGCAAAGACTTAACGGGACATCTCTGCCAAATCCTGCCTCGAAATCAGCAGAACAATCAGGACCGACACGTCATTTCTGACGCCACAGAGCACGACAGGAACATCAGGCTCGACGAAACAGCAGCTCACCCAGAAGTTATTCCGCTCACCCGAGCACACCTCTCGATCAAAACGCCTCAGGAGCTGGACAAACCTCAAGCTGGAGTGGCCAACACCGACAGCAGCTCCCTCAGAGCACGCTCACGGCCACTTAACCACGAAAAATCCTCTCCAGCCACCTGACCACGCCGCAGATTCCTCGAACGCAGCACCGCGAGCTCACGCCTGCCAGCAACCTCTGCCCAACGCAGCACAACCAGGGTCACCACCGATGAGGGAGAAGACTCTCGACCTCAATCCTTAGACCCCACGCTGGCACGAAAGCCGCGAACAGCAACCACCTTAACAGCGCCACCCAGCGCACTCAAGCTCTCAAGCGAGAAACAAGGCGGAAAGCGAACACAAAACCCTAAGCCAGCTGCCGACTGTACTGGACCTTATGGACTCTGATCACTGCAATATTTCGAATTCCTATGTACGTCCACAACCACCGCTCTGATACCAGTTGTAACGACCCGAGAATCTGATTACCGGGAAGGCCCGATAATCCGAGACTCGAACCGCCGCCCACGAGCCGGGAGGGCTCGGAAGGGCTAAAAGGAGTGTGGAGGCACAAAGAAATAGGAAATAAAGCAGGACAACCAACAACAACAAGCTGAAAGCAAGAACAACAACAGCTACAACAGAGTCCAGTCCAACAGAAAGTACAGTCTAAAGTAGTAAAACGTACCACATGCCAAGTGAACACTCGGCCCGGCAAGCTAGTGACTGAGAACCTCCGCTCCGCGCTCTCGAACCACGAGGAAGAACCGCCACACCTGAAAAGCAGGGAATGAGTCTCCAAACAGAGACTCAGCAGGGATCCCGCGGAACCCCAACCGGAAACAACGGCGGTAGCGGAAAGGAGAGCTACAACTACAGCAGGAACAGCAAACCGGTGGCCGGTCAAAAACTCGGCACTACAGCTACTCCTACTGTACCGGAAGGTACACCTCGATCACGCAGACGAAGCTACCAAACCACGCTAGTACCGCCTACCGAAGCAACAACACACGGCAACCATGCCGCAGAGGCCTGTCCCCCGGACACAACAGACCTGGACACGCTGTCCAAGGTGCAACCCCGACCATCCGATCGCGGGTACCGCACCACAAGACGGAACTTCGGTAAAGCCACTAGCGCTAGACTCACGACGCGAAGACCAACACACGCGCCACGGCAAAACAGCCGAAGGACTCAACGGTCGACACGACCGAAAACCCGAAGGTCAAAGCCACGAAAACGGGTAGTCTGTCACTCCCAACTCGACAGGAGTACCGCCCACTAGAAGCACAGCCGGTAGCGTCCCCTGACGTCTTACACCGCACCGCAGGTGAACCGCCTGACGTGGTAGGTCCTACCCGAGGCGCGAACACCGTACAAGTAACCACAAACAAGTGACTAGCTGGGGTCACGCCCGTCGACGTGCGTCCACAGTCCCCAACCACGTGTGCACACACAGACCACGCGTCCTAGGTCTGGCCCTCTGACCGGTTTTCCCCTCAGCCGGACTCTGGCTGCAAGACGTGGAGCCCAACGGTAACCGGTCCACAAACCGTCTCTAAAGGTCGGCCCGTACACCACTCCCTGGTGCGACTAGCACACGCGTACTAGTAGGCTACGACAAGTGGAGGGTCACTGAAGGAGTAGACTCTCAAACCAACGGAAAACAACGTCCGAATCCGACGACGTACGGGGACCACCCCACGTACCGGCCCCGTCGCACGGTGACCACAGTCGGAGAAGAAACGGGACTCACAGTCCACGGTCACGCACGCACCGTGCACGAGAGTCGAGAAAACCCAAGTGACGCTAAGCCACTGGACTCTAGACAGTCCTCTAGACACACTACACCCAACGGTCCTTGAGTCAGAAGACTCGGGGTCAAGACCGTTGTACGCAACAGCACAAGGCCGTCAATCTAGTCCAATCTCTAGGTCTAAAACCACGGTAGCGCGAGTACCGAGACAGCACACGAGTCACCAAGAACACTCCCTCGGAAAGGGAACGCAAGGGACTAGGGCCACTCACACGGGCCACACGGAAAAATGCAGAAGCATGATTCCCAAGGCAGCACACAAGTCGCCACGACGATTTCCCATCTTGAAACAAGCGGGAAACCTCCAGCCCCAGGCCGGACAACTGGGCTCGTAGTCCAAGGCCAAACGCATGGCCCACACAGGAATCGCCTTCCAAAGGAACTCACGACATGCAGGGGAGACCCCACTGTACGCACACCGATACACGGTGACTCGATCAAGCGTAACACGAAAAGCCCGGAACACGTGGGGTCACCCGGACCCACCGCACCCACGGGCACGCTAATCGAGGAAACACGGTCCCTCCCGACACCCCAAAAACATGGACACAGAACCCATGGGGTGTCCAGGATACTCGCAAGGCCGGAGGTCAACCACTGGGTCCCAACCGGGTCGACCGGAGACCAACACAATGCGAACGGAAAGCTAAAAGGTCACCCGGACCCTTAAGCGCACGGGCACGCCAAACGAGGTAAACGAAACCTCCAGACACCCCAAAACACGGTCACGGAACTCCACTGGGTGTCCAAGGCACACACGGCCCACGAGGAGCACGGGACAACAGGTAAGATCGCGCTAGGATCACCTAGCGCGACAAGCCAGAACGCGCTAGGGAACCCTAGCGCGACAGGGAGCATCGCGCTAGGTATCCCTAGCGCGACAACGCAGATCGCGCTAGGTATCCCTAGCGCGACAGCGTAAAACGCGCCGGGACCCCATAGCGCGACGGGAACCGCCATACTGTTCATCTTCTCCGATGAACGCGCTCTGTCGGGGCAGCGCGACCTCCAAGAACGCGCTACTGGAGTATAGCGCGTTCTCAGTCCGCGCCCGAAAACGGTAGAAACCGCGGGAAAAGCCATGCCACGCCCCGTTCACCACCAGGTGAAGGGGAAACAAAAGGGGAAACCTTCCCCATGCCCCTAGGCATGCATCTAAACCCCTGGATCGCCCAAAAACACCATAAAACGGGAGATCCGGCTCACACCCCAAAATCATGCATTTTGCCCAAAACGCCCCGTTTAGCCCGCTCGGCTCACCACGGCCTACGAAACTCGCGGGAAAGGAAGTACACGGGCTGAGGGTCCATCACCCTACCTCCACCGAAGATTACGCGCACCGTGGACGCCGATCCACGAAGAAAACGCCGTTGAAGCCTCGCCGTTCCACGAACTCACGGCCGAGCTTCCACGCGCCTCCACCGCCTCGATCCTCATCCATCCTCGCCCGTGCCTCGCCCGCGCCGTCCCCACCTCGCCCGTACTCCGCCCCGTCGGCCGCCGGAGAGAGAGGGAGAGAGGAGAGAGCGTGGGAAGAGAGAGGGAGAGAAAAGAGAAATGAGAGGGGGAGAGAGAAAAGGCTTATATATAGGAAAATCCGGAAATTCGGAAAAATCTAGAAAAATAGAAAATTACACCCTCGTGATCCTCGGAGCGCACCGATCGCAACGGTACCACTCGCGCCCTGGTGAACGGCCCGGTTCACCCGCAATGAGGTTCCGAAGGGAAAGCCGAAACCCACGCAGGGAATCGGAAAACACACGCGGAAAAAACCGCGGAACGCCTCCGGGCCTCCGAAACGACTCCGGATCGCGCCGATCCGAACACGAAAGATGTCCGAAACGAAATTTCAGACACAACGGAGTCGGACACTCCGAGAAACCAGATCCGAAACCCGATAAGAAGGATCCGACAAATCCGGGGCATTACACCCAAAGGCCTCAAGGTCCGCAGGATTTGTCTCCATCTGTACCTGTGGCTCATCAGTCGACCTATGTTCACAATTCTGTACAGCAGTAGACGGGCAATGTTTTGCCAAGAGGTCTTCAACATCCATCGCGAGATCATCCAGTTGCTTGAAGGATTTAATTCCGACGCCAATCGCATTCAGTAGGCGGTGCGTCTTCATGTTGTGCTGGCATATTTGGAGAGCATCCTGGTAGTTGGGCGAGTGTCTGCACCTTGCATTGAGGTCCCTCTACCGCCGAATGTAATCCGAGGCAGATTCATCATTCCTTTGCTTAGTCTTACGCAGCGTTGCCTGGGTGATCTCTTCTTCGGCCATCTTTAGTTTAGTAGCACGCTCCATTCTCGGCTCGCTCATTATTGGCGGAGTCGAAAGGTCACGGCTCGAGCCAGTCGATTGTGGAAGTGGGGCCATGGATGACACGGCTCGAGCTGTGCTAGCTGCCCCCTGACATGTTCGGGGAGCCGGGAGGTGCGCGGGAGGCGCGTGATGGAGATGCTGAGGGGGGGTGCCCCTGCATAATCATGTGTCATTCGGGGCTTAGCGCCGCGTTGCGAAACTTCAGGAGGTGACCCGGCCTGTCCGGGTATAGCTAGGTATAGACCCATTTCACTTAATTTCCTTCTTAGCACTTCAGTCTCCTGAAGCTTTTGATATAGTTCTGCTACCATGGCATGGTCATGTTGAGGGGAACTGGGAGTTCTGCCTTCCGTCTGGATTCTGGGCGGGGCCAGCAACGTCTCATCATCATTGCTGGGGGAATCCCATGCTTCAGAAGTTGGCATTCTTGCCCCCATGTTCTCACGTGGAGAGGGAGTATGGTGGCATGCCTCTCTGACGGGCGGTGGACAACATGGTTCTTCATTTCTTTCCTTAGCGGCTTGGCTCGTGCCGGGAAGGCTAGATAATGTATCGCAAGAGAGGGTAACCCCCTTCCCTTTGACCTTCAGCTTCCTCCTTTCATTCTTCTTTGCGGAAGGTCTTGGCCCTTCTGGTGGTAGCGGGTGCAAAGACACCATATTGACTGCCCTTTTAAGATCGGGCAACTCATGAGGAAGTGGAGGGTCGACCTTGTGGTCCCCCATCTGGAGCTCTCCCCTTCGGATCAGCCGTTCAATAGCATCTTTGAATGGATAGCAATCTTCAATAGGGTGACCGATCATCTGATGATACGGGCAAAAGCGGGGATCATCTCTTCTGTTAGCATCCGTCGGCCTCTTCGGCTCTGGGAGGGTGACTTTGTTGTATTGGGTGGCCCATTCAAACAAGGCCCGGGTCCTCTCCTTAGGAAAGGAATATAGCTTCTTCATTTTAGTCCGCAAGGACGGGCCCTCTTGTGGTTCATTTTTTTTAACTAAAGTTGATACTTGCAAGGGGGAGACGGGAGAGGGGGTTCATCTCTTCATTGCGGAAGAAGATGAAAACACTATCCCGGCCACCAGGCAAGCGATTTTCATATATGAAAGCAGTAAAAGAAAGGGGTACAGGAGAGGGGGGGGAAGCGCCCAAAAGGGGGCAAAAGACGTACAAAGCCAAAGGCCGAAGAAAGCAAAACAAGGCCAAGAAGACCCAAGCCAGGCCCAAAACAAAGCCCAAGAACCCACTAAAGAAAGAAAGCCCCTACAAGTAGGAATCTTCGTCGAAGACCCCTTCAGAGTCGGATGAGAAGACAGAACGGACACCGCGCTGACGACCCGGAGAGAAGGGGTCAACCTCGGAGCCGTCGGTATCAAGCACCTCCGTGGAAGAGGAGACGGCCGGCGTTGGGGAAGCCATCGAAGAAGATTGGAGGCGAAGCGAGCGACGGGGAAGGAGGGCAGCATCCTGAAACATGCACTGTCGATCACGCGCGGAGGAAGTGGAGTTGGAGCGCCGGAAGGAACGCCGAGGAGCTCCGCCTTCCATCCTCGATGGCGGCCGAGAGCGGTCCAGAGGAGGCATCCCCACGAACGCCGCATGAGCCGCCGCAAAGTCCGCAAAACCCGACACGGGCTCGAGGCCAGGAATCGTGAGAACCTATACGGGTAGAGAGAGCTTGATCCCCGAACCACAACCTGCAGGAGGCAGGGTGTCCGCGGGCCGTAATGGAACAGAAGGCGCAGTAGAGACGATTAGGTTCAGCAAGGGAAGGGCTAACAAGCCCCTTGCCTCTGTTCTTCTGGGGTTCAAATTCCTTGAAGTCGACCGTGCAAGTTTCCTTTGGCTCTGGTCGCTTATCGGCAAAGCGGGCCTTCTGGCTTGCAGAAGTGGGAATGTGAGGATAGCTGGAGAAGAAGGCTTCGATCTCGGCCACCACGTTGTTTAGCCGGTCGAAAGTCTTAATATCACTCCCGATCATCCTCTCAAGGATATCCGGTCTTAAGTTCTGTTTGCATATTTGAACTGCATCCTCTTGGTGTAGCGGACGTTTGCATTTCATGCTAAGATTTCGCCATCTTTTGATGTAGTCCAAGGCGGTCTCATCATGTCTCTGCTTGGAGGTATAGAGCTCAGCCATGGTTATTTCTCTTTCGGCTATATGGAACCGCTCCCGGAATTGGCGCTGCATATCCGGCCAGTCATTGATTGCTCCAGCTAGCAGGTTGGAATACCATTCGAAAGCAAGTCCCGTCAGTGAGGACCCAAAATACTTCAATAAGTAGGACTCATCGGTCGCCAAATCACCCATCATGTTGACGTAATAGGCTATGTGCTCCTTTGGCGATCCTTGTCCATTGAATTTATCAAATTTTGGCGGCTTAGTGACGCCGGGAGGTAGCTTTTTAGCGGCATGGTGGATCGGGTACGGCACCTTGTAGGCATCGAATGAGGCATAATCACCACCACCTCGATCTACCAGCTTCTTTTCTATCATTTGCTCTATCATTGTTTCATTTATCCCTACCGGGTCAGCCGAGCTCGGGCAACATAGAGCTTGTTGGGTCATTGGCGGCGTCAGCACCATTGGTTGAGGTGTAGCAACCGTCCCCTGCAACGGGAGAGTAGGCTGTAGAGTCGGGGCCGTGCCCCCAGCATGATCAAGTGACGGCTGAGATGCCATGGCTGGAAGGGCAGCTGCATGTTCATTAGCACCTCTCTGTGAGGCTTCAAGAGGGAGCTCGACCTGCCTTGAAGCCAGAGTGTGTACATTCATGTCGCTGAGTTGTTTCCTCAGCATCTCAATTTCTTGCTGGTATCTTTGCATCATAAGCATCATGGTGGCCTGATCAGGCATGGAGGAGCTGGGAGCATGACCTTGCTCTCCCGCCGGAGCATTTGAAGCAGGCGCTGGTTCCTCGCCATCATTTCCAGTGGTGACCACATTCACGGTCACCGTGATTAGATCCGCATAGGGTGTTTCAGTATGGGCTTGCGCTATAATCACAGCCCCTTGTCTTACGATAGCGGGTTCTAGCCCTTTAGCGAGCCTAGCTGCTTCATCATAATCCGGGGGCAGAGCCCTATAGTGGCCGGCCATTCCGGCTGTGTTACAGGTGCAAGCCTGGAGACTTCTATTCTTCTTTACTTTTCTAGTGGATGGTCTTCGGAAAGTAGCTGGTTTCTCAAAGACAGGAATCCTTGCCCCCAGCTTGGTGTGGTGGGACATCTTCCCCGGATGGGCCTGGGTAGCCAATGCTGGCGAGGGATGAATTGGGGCTGCCACCTCAGCCGGTGCATCTTCCTTTGGTCCTGCTTGGCGGACCCTCAGAAGTTCTCCCCGGATAGCGGGGACAGCATGGGCTCTCTTGGGCACCCAGATTTGCTTGAGCTTGGTTGGCTTTGGGAGCAACTGACCCCTTGTCTTGGACTCGGCACGGTTCGTCTTGATGTGGGCCAATGCTTCAAAAGAGTTGCGCACTGGCACTGCGGCGATCACCCTCTCAGGTGTAATCCTGGCCTGGCGGCCATTCAAGAACAGTTGGACTCCTCCGATAAGAACGGACTTGCCCGAAGCAGATAACCGGCCGTGCAGTATGCCGCTGTTCTTCTTGGCTACCCGCCTGGCAGCCGGTGAGCACTTCCGCTTGACGGAGGCACAAGGAGCAGCTTGGTGGACGTAGCAGTCCACCTCCTTGGTCTTGTCTGATGTTGCCGCTGTAGCGGCGACGCAGTCTACCTCTCGGGTCTCCGAGAGTTCCACGAATGCGACCCCCAATAAGTTGGGGAAGCCGACGATGGGCGGAAAGCTGCCGAACTGCATCGGGACGGCCAAGTAGCCACGGGTGACATGGTTGCCAACAGCAAGCGGCCAGCAAGAGACGACCATCGTGATCTCAGGAATGCAACCTCTGCAATTGAAGATCAAATAATTAGTATTTTAAGAAGGGGCCATAAGGCCCTTAATCCCGGCGAAGAGATGAAGGGTGGTTTTGGTCCCACCGGACGTGCCAGACTTATGGACGCACTAAAATTCGCTCATTTAGGCGGTTCGTCTATTGCGTGCGTGGGCGTGCCAGTCACCGGAGTGACGATTTATTCGGGCTCCGAAGAGCCCAAGGTGCGCTCGATCTGACTTCGTCAGACGATTGTGTGGTTCGTGTCGGGACCAAAACCCGCCGCGCCATAAAGGTCACGACGTTATTTACATCCCCTCAGAGAGGGGAACACCCTTGATCAATCGCCGAGAAAAAGGGCCTCATGGCCAGAAAATTAATTACATAAAAATATATTAAGAAACACTGACGTCCTCACACGAGGGCATGAAGAAAGTATTTGAGCTCATGTCGGTCATGTGTTTGACCATTTAATGTTCGGACGAATGTCCGGCTCGAGAAAAGTGCAATCGTCATGGGAAAACCGAAACATATGTATGCCGGGGTATGGCAAATTTATTGTTCAGAGGAACGAGAAATATTCAATTAAATCCCAGTTAAAGCGGTCAGAAACCAACCAGTTTATCGGCTCGGTGCAAGATCAAGCCATGACCATACTACGGTGGGCCCCCCGCAGTCGAAACAAGACTTGCGTGAGCGTCGTTAATCTTTCCGGTGCCAAGAGGCAACGGGGGAGTGTTCCGGGATCAGATCCCAGAACCAAAGACGTGTTCAAAGGGAGCGGGCTATAGGCCGATGATATGGGTCAGACAATGACCATAATCGGGACGGACCCGAGGTCTAAGCGTGACCCATGAAGGCCTTATTGATATTCCTATACGTAGGGTTCGGGGATGATGAGAGCCGCATCGTTCTGCTCATTATTGTAATCATTTTTCATTTATTTAGCTATTTATTTTTCTTGTATTGCTCATTGATTCTCCTTTTATTACCGGTGCGTGATATTCTCTTTTCTTTATTTATTTTATTATCGTTCTTTTATTTTTTGTTATTTATGTATTTATGTATTTTATATTTTTTTATCTTTTTATGAGTTTTATTATTATTATTGTTATTGTTATTACTTATTATTATTATTATTATTTGTTGCATTTGGAGCGTGCGTGGGAGGGTCTTCACACGATGTACAAGGCCCTATTTATGCAAGCTTTGATGCGATCAGATTAATGCATGCATGGAGGAGGAGGGGTGCTTTCTTTTTATTTGTTAATTGCACAAGGGAAGCTTGCATTATTTCCTTTTTATTTTTTTATTTTTTTATTTTATTTTTTATTATTATTATTTTATTATTATTATTATTTTATTACTATTATTATTATTATTATTATTTTATTATTATATTAATCCTGGTGAAAATGCGGCATTGTCTCCCTTGCACCCGAGCGCTCAGAGAGGGTGGTGAAGGCAAGCTAAGAGTGTGCCGGGGAAGGGTGGATGGGTGTGCCGGGGAAGGACTAAAAGAGTGTGCCGGGGAAGGGCTAAAAGGGTGTGCCGGGGAAGGTTTAAAAGAGTGTGCCGGGGAAGGTTTGAAAAAGTGTGCCGGGGAAGGGCTAAAAAAGTGTGCCGGGGAAGGTTTGAAAAGTGTGTCGGGGAAGGGCTAAAAGAGTGTGCCGAGGAAGGTTTGAAAAAGTGCGCCGGGGAAGGGCTAAAAGGTGCCGAACAAGAGGAAGGCTAGGCCGTGCCGGGCCTCCAGGGATTCATGCAAGGTATTTATTATTTACCATTGTTTTTAGAGGTTAAAATTATATTGTGTTCTTATTTCTTTTATTAGTTGCAATCCTGACGAAATTTCGGCAGCATCTCCCCCGGACCCTGGATGGAAGGGGAATAAAGGGAACGCGCCCACATGGAGTGGCGGAACCCGACATTTGGAGGTGGGCGCCCGGGGGCAGCAACACCTTTAATAAAACTTCGGAAAGCCCGGAAGAACCAACGAATGGAAGATATCTCCAAGACTGGCCAAGGAGGGATTCAGTTGCCAAGGGAGGAGGGCGCCAAAGGGGTCAAAGGGAAGATGTTAGGCTCGTAGGGCTCTGGGAGAGGAAGGAACAAGCTTCCCATTTGGGCTAAAGACCAAATGTGGAATCCGGGCCCTCAGAGGGGAAGAACATTGACACATAGAATCCACGAACACCGAGAAGATAGCAGGGGAAATGCACAACACACCACACGCAGTTTGATAGATTGAGGGAGGCCACAAGAGACCCAAAAGAAGAGGGGAGACTTTCATTCATAAAGAAAAATGACCGTGACCGGCCATACACATTGCGATATACATCAAGGCCGAAGCCACAGAAGAGGGGAGAAGAAGAAAAGGAAGAACATGGAGAGGAAATAGGAGGGGAGCTGGGGTCGGGCAGAGGCGATGGCTCCCTGCTCTTCCCTACTCCCCCTGCTACACATGCCCTCTCTCTCTCTCTCTTTCTCTTACTCTCTCTCTTTTCTCTGGCCTCCAGGAAGCCTTCAATGCCGAGGCCGCAGCTTCTTCCTCTTCTCTCTTCTCCCGGTGGCAGGCTCTGTTCGTCTCTGTGGGTATGCCCTCTACCTCTCTCTTCGTCCCCTTCTTCTGCAGGAATGGGAGGAGATTTATACTCCCAGCCGCGGGAGCCTTCGAGCACGGCAGTCGGAGGCGGGAAGCAGCTTCATCATGATGGCGTTTGACCTTTCCCGTCCTGGGTAGCTAGATGGTAGCCTGCGTGGCCCAACCCCTGGCCGACACCTCGGACAGCCACTGCGCGCCGAAGATCCATAGGGCATGGGGACCACGTCGTTCGGCCCGTTGACATGCCTTAACGCTGTACCGCTGGCGGGCTCAAAAGGTGTGCCGTAGGAGAGCCAAAAGGGCGTGCCGCTGGAGGTTGCCCAAGCGTACCGCTGAAGAGGGCAAAAGGCGTGCCGTTGAAGGCCGACAGGAGACGGCCGTGGATGGCACTTAAAGGTGTGCCGCTGAAGGGCATAAATAGTGTGCCGCTGAAGGCACTTCACAGTGTGCCGCCAAAGGGCACAAACGAGTGTGCCGCTGGGGGGCTGAAGAAGCGCGCCGTTGAAGGGCACGAGATAGTGTGCCGTGGAAGGCCAAAGAGGGTGTGCCGCTGGGGCACTTTAGGATGTTCGGACTGCACCGGGTGAAGAAGAAAATAAATTGTGCCGGGTGAAAGGCCGCCAGCCTTACCGGGTGGAGCACCCTGAAAGTGTGCCGGTCAAGGGCCGTTTGGAGTGTGCCGGTGGAGACCTCTGGGCAGTGTACCGATGGAGGGGGCCTGTCGAGTGCACCGGGTGAGAAAGGGGGATGCATCACCGGATCAATGGGCTGACAGCGTCACCGGATGAAGGCAGTTTTAGGGTCACCGGATATGCAGCCTTGTACATGCCACCGGATGGTAAATGGGCGGACACCGGATATGGAGGCTTGAAGGGCCACCGCTTATATTCTTATGCTTGTTAGATAAAGAGAGCAAGAGCTTCCACCGGCTAGGCTTGATGAAGAGACTGTCGGGTAAATGGGGAAGAACCCTTGCCAGCCAAGGTGTGCCATTAGCTCCCGATCTCATGCCATCACATTTGAAACTCAGCCACCCGGGGGTAAAGAAACAGACAAGCAAAGAATAATATAGGAAGGGCTGCGACGAGAGAGGAGCCCCTTTCTGCTTCGGCATGGCGACCATGTCATCATACAAAATTCTCAGATGTTTCCTCTGTAGGCTTGGGTTTCAGGTTTGCAGTTGACTCCGTGCCATTTGCATTTGAGTCTTTGCCATTTGCATTTGACTCTTTGCTATTTATGGCTACTACGTTCTCAGCTCCTTGTTTAGAATCCACGGATACCGGAGCCTTCGTTGATTCGCTGGCAGGTTCGCCCTTGTCAAGTTGGCTGAAGTTTCCCTTCTGCATGAGGAGCCGTGAGTGGTGGTGTTTATAGTAGATTCTTCCCTCATGTGCAACATAGTTGGATGGGCTGATTACACAACCCCCATGAGCACACCTGAAGCACGTTATGTGATACGAGTTGCCATCAATAGCTACCCTTTTCAATTTGGATAGACAGTTTCTTTTTTTTGCAAAGGACGTCCCTGAATCAGCGATCGCAGGGCGACTGCCAAAACAGAGTCCCGTAGAATGTCCACCAATAAGTGCATCACCCATGTTAAACAGTCAATGACCTTTCTGAGTCACTGGAACGTATGTGATTTCTCTAAAAAAACAATGTCTAGGATCTATGCCACCAAACAGAATTTCACCACCCTCTTCCTCAGCATTTCGATTAAACCAGAAAGAAAAATGGGGTCTTCTACGAGACCTTATTCAATCATGTTATACCGCAGTGGGGCAGCATTACCAACAGAAATTTCTTGAAATCCAAGGCCCATTGTTCCATCAAATTTGCCCACCAGAAATGCAATGCTGGGTTCCCTAGTGGCCTCAATAGAAGTCTGATTCTTCATAATTATGTCACCAACTTTGGCATGGTCTCCAATGAAGAAACCTGATATCCCACCAATCCCATAATGAATCTCGACAGACGTTCCATTCTCCTGTTAAGTACGTGGCAGGCTTGACTTGTACTTGGAATGGAAATAGCAGGCAATCAAGTAATAGCACTTAGAGGAGGGGACCCATAGATTTGAGCTGCCGGTATTGAAGATGACGGTGAAACTCTGAGGCGTGTGGTGAAACGGTGAGAGAAGTGTGCCGTGGAGGCTTGGCGTGGTGATCCAGTGACGAGTGTGGGGTGAAAGTGGTGGTTATCCGGCACGGTGGGTGCCATCCGGCACAGTATATGCCATCCGGCACAGTGGTGTGCCGGGTGTAACGTGAGTGTGCCGTGGAGGAGAGGAGCGGGCGTGCCGGGCACGGACGCTCGCGGGTGTGCCGGCGGAGGCGGCAGCGGGTGTGCCGGACACGGATGCTCTCGAGTGTGCCGGCGGAGGGTTCAGCAGGGGTGCCGGTGAAGACGCCCACGGGTATGGAGTGTGCCGAGGAGGGGGTCATCCGGCATAGTGGTGTGCCGCGGACGGGAGTGTGCCGCGGAGTGGCCCGGCACGGTGGTGCACCGGGGAAGGTGGAGTGAGAGAGAGAGAGAGAGTGGGAGAGAAAGTGAGAGAAAGAGATAACGAGAGAGAGATATAGAGATAGAGAGAGTGGGCCCTCCCGTCTTATTTTACTAATATATATATATACATAATTTATTATTATTTTTATTACTTCTTTTCTTCTTTTTTTCTCTTCTTTATTTATTTTTTTATTTTTTTATTTTGTTTTCATCATTTTTTTTATTTACTTTTCTTTTCTTTCTTCTCTTCCTTCTTTTCTTTTTCCTTCTTCTCTTCTTTTTATTTCTCTCTCTTTTTTCTTTCTCTTTTTTTGGTGTCCACATGGCACCACCATCTTCTTCTGGCCAGAGCACGGTGCAAGTAGAATCTCTTTACATTCACAGTGATCGCCCTCTCCTCCTCCTCATTCAGCACCCCCACCACCGTCGCCCCACCACTAGCCACTGTAGTAGCTAAGCTCAACTGCTCCCTCTCATCGAGGGAGAGGCCGATCATGTTCGTGGACGGTGACATCAATCAGGGGGTTCCTTGGTAGCGTGGCTCCCCTCGATGTTGATGAAGGCAACAACTTGGCCCCTCCCCTCTACAAAGGGGTGCAGTCTCGTTGGGTTGGGGATGATGAGGGTCGGCCGTGTCGAGCCCTGCCGCTGTTCCTATAGTGCCCCTCCACCCCCTTACAACCCCCTCTCAGAGGAGTCTCCCCCTGCAATCCCCCTCCCCCGCCCCCTACCCCACAAACACACATTGCAACCCCCTGCCCCTCCTCGCCTGAGTCCCCCACCCTACAATCTCTCTCTCTAGATCTTCCCTCGATACCCTCCTCTCACTCTCACTCTCACTCACTCTCTCTCTCTCTCTCTCTCTCTCTCTCTCTCTCTCTCTCTCTCTCTCTCTCTCTCATCAGATGCTTAGGTTTCCAATGTCGACGCACACATCTGGTGGTCACCAAAGACCCTCCGCACCTCTCTTTCAAATCTTAAGAGGGATAACTATATATAGTTATTATTGTCTTTTACCGTGTGTAATTAAAAGGAATCATGATTAAATTGATGAGTGATAACTTGAGCTTAGGATGATGATATTTTTAAAAATTTTTATCAAAATAATTGATATGTATGCTAATATATTATTAAAAGTAATATATATCTGCATTGTCGACTCTAAGCGTGATTTGTACTCGTACGGAAAGGCATCTTATACAAACATATCATAAATGTTTTATAAAATTCTATATTAAATCAAATAGCTACTATAGAGAATCTTCATATTTTTAATGGTATACCTATTGGGAATGTGTATCTGAAGTGGAAGTTATCCCGCACATTAAAAAGAGGATGACGAGGAAGAAAATTCACGTACTCGAACACCGGGAATAGAGAAATGAACCCCACGTCCTCTTTCTGATTTTCTCTCTCTATCTCACGTAACTGCGTGCAATCTAATGGGAAGTTACACTCATTTATATAGAGAGGAGAGATCAATCTCAATTAGACTCAAGTCAAGATCTCACCCTTACTAATATCTTAATAGACACTAAATGAGTTAAGTGTAATAAATATATTTCAGAAACGAGCGTGCGACCCGATTTTAAAATGGAACCCAATGAGCGCGGTCCAATAAGGATGTGTGCATGTAGAAGAAGGCTGAAGACTAAGTTGTCCGTAACGTGGATGCCATCACCGCCGACCCTACATAAGTACGGCTGCGAGCAAGCCCTTGCAGCCTCGTCCGGCCCTCCTCCTCCTCCTCCTCCTCGTCACTCCCAACGACAGTCTCGGCATCCCCCGCCGCCGTAGCAAATGGCAGCCCTCCTCCGTGCATGGCAGCTGCCGGCCGTCCGCTGCCAGCCCCTCGGGCAGCTCGGCCGCCGCCTCCTCCACCATGACCACCGCGCCCCCGGCCACGCCAGAGTGCCCTCCGTGGCGCGTGCTGCCTCGCCAGCAGTATTCAGGCTGCCGTCTCGCAGGGTGGCGGCCGCGGCAAGGGGAGGGGGGTAGCGACGAGGGTGACCAAGCATCTGAACGAGGGGATCCTGGAGTTCTACGACGACTTGATCTCGGTGTGGGAGAAGCTGTGGGGACCCGGCCATATCCACCACGGCTTCTACGAGCCCGGGGCGACGCCGGAACCAGCCGACAACCATAGCGCCGTCCTCCGCACGTTGGAGGAGGCCGTCGGCTTCGCCGGCATCTCCGGTAAGTATCATTTTAGTCACTAGTTAGAGTGTTGTTTGTTTCGCTATCTATCTTTACTTCCGGAATCACAGGTTTTAAACTTGGTGTGTTCTTTTAATTTTAAAATTGACTATTTTACTTTGATAATTGTAAAATAATATAATATATTTTGTTAATTAGCTGCTGTTTTAACTCATTTTTCCTTTAATTTTAATTTTATTTTTCAGAAAGTGTGGTCCTTAAAATTAATCGATTGATTTTCATGTTCCCCTTGGCAGATGATCCAGCGAAGAGGCCCAAGAGAATCTTGGACGTGGGATGCGGGATCGGGGCCGGCACGATCTACTTGTCCAAGAGGCTCGGCACTCGATGTGACGGCATCAACGTCAGCCGTTCCCAGATCGAAAGATGTCGATCTCTTGCTGCCGCCGAGGGTGTGACGGACAGAGTAAAGCTATAAAAAAGTCTGCAATTTAAAGTCTGATCTCTACCCAACTCTTCGAAGGAGAAACTAAGCAACCTGACTCGGGACAAACTCAAATCACTGTGATCCGTGATCTGTGATCTGCTGAGTCCACCAGCCCTAATTTGTGCATGTTCACCCCCCCTCTATCTATAATTAACGTTGTAAGATTAACTCATGATTAATGGAAATTACTGCGCGCATGTGGCAGGTGACTTTCCATCTTGCGGATGCCATGGAGCAACCATTTCCCGATGGACACTTCGACTTGGTTTGGTGCATGGAGGCTGCCGAACACATGCCCGACAAGAAGAAGGTACGTATATCATTAGTTAAATCAACACATTCATGTATGCATCAAAAACCACTGCATATGCTCTTGCTAGTAATTAAGTAGGACTTTAAATTGCAACCCACCACCGCCCGTCCCTCAACCCACCCTCGTCACTCATGTGACCTTAGTTTGATCGAATAACTAATCGAAGTTAGTTTACACTCTCGGAAAGCATATAGGGTCACTTTGATAATGGAATAAGGTGGATTAAGATGTGTCATTCGCGGGTGAATTAGTTATTCAAAATTGAGAGTCAGAATATATCACGGGGAGTCGGATAAGGTTAAAATTCTTAATCTATGATTAACTCATTCGACCTCTATCATAGGAATACTCTACTTTACCCTGAGTAAGATAGATACCAAATTAAAAATATAAAAATCTAAGAATAACTCATCTCGAGTCTACCTAGGTTAATTTATCTTAACCTATTATCCAAGTGACCCATATAGATTTAGAAACACCACCGATGGCGGATATGACTTCCATTACATCAAGAGAGTTCGATCCCATTAATTGATCGAAGCCTTCACTCCAACTCACCAAAACATTTTTTATATATGTTATTTTAATAATTGAGATTTTTAATTTTTATCCCCATCATTTTTCATCTTTACGAATTAGTCCATCCAATCTAGCTATATATTCATTTACAAACCCTCATAGTCACACATCAATTCGATAATACCTTTGAGGGGATTATTCATAACAATATGGGGCATTTTCGAGATTTTGAGGAGTTAGCAATGAATATCCAGATTGGATCAGGGGCTGATCCATAAATGTGAAACATTATGGGATTGAAGAACTAAAAATCCCTTTTTTACTTAACGATAACATTAATTTCATTATATGAAGAAACAGAAAGATAGAACGTCCCTTTTGCAATTGTCCATATACACACGTCAATTAATGCCATATGCAGTGGATATATGTGTATGCACATGGGTGTGTATATATATATATATATATATATATATTAGAGAGGAAAAGATTTGTGGCTCAATATTTCACGGCTTAACGATCCATAAAGACCTATGCAGCCCAACAAGTGGCAGCTCAGCTCTGTATTAAGGACTCACTTACTATAAAATTAAGGGTCAATGGTCCAAACGAGACCCACCGAGTCTCGACACTGTAGTCCATGCGGAAACCTCCCCTATCCTTGAGGGGAATCCAAAAGTGTCATCGACCGAGCCAATAAAAGGCAAATAAGATGCTCCCTTAGGGATGCCCTATTAGAGTGTGGAGTCCGAACTCGCCTTCGTGCGCTCACCCACGGGAGCATATGCAATCGCTGGGGAGCAGCCATGGCTTCAGGACAGCATCTTCGGTGTCAGGGGAGCATATACAGTCTGGGTTCAAGCGGAGAAGCACATGCTGTCTCTGGAAGGCATCCACTATCTGGGGAGAGCATCTCTAGTGTCAGGAGAGAATGCATTGCGAGTTCAAGGCAATATGTTGTCAACCCTTTGGGAGAGCATATGTAGTCTCTGGAGGGCATACTCGGTCTCAGGAGAGCATCCTTGGTGATAGGCGAGCATGTATGACCAAGGTGCAGAGCATTTTATATGTTAACCCTGGAAGAGGATTTCTGTTTAACATGGGCATTATTGTCTTTGGTATCCTGACTAATGACGCCCTAATCTCCTTGTATAAAAGGGTGAACTCTCTCTCTCTAGATCTGTATGTAATTTGAAAGATTTCTGTAGATCGGTCTGTGATTATCCTAGTGGAATTCTACTGCGACCGTGGACGTAGGAAGTCACCTTGCCTCCAAACCACGTAAAAAATATTTGTGTTCCTGTGTGATTGTTCTTCTTCTACCTTTTCTCTTCATTTCTCTGTTCTGATCTTGATTAGTGGATCGTGAGCAAGAGAGAGGGTCACCATTTTTTTCCCCTAACAACTGGTATCAGAGCCACATTCGAGGAGAACAGTGGGAGCAATGGTGGCCGATGAAGGAAAAGTGAGGATCGACAAGTTCGGTGGCAAGGACTTCGGTTTCTAGAAGATGCAAATCGAAAACTACTTGTAACAGAAGAAGCTGCACGAGCCGCTTCTTGGAACGATGTCGACAGGGATGAAGAAAGAATGGGATCTACTAGACAGACAAGCACTCGGAGTTGTTCGCTTGACGTTGGCCAGAAACGTCGCTTTCAATATCGTGAACGAGAAGACCACGACAGGATTGATGAAGGCGTTATCAAATATGTATGAAAAACCCTCGGCTTCAAACAAGGTATATTTGATGCGTCGTTTGTTTAATTTGAAGATGGCCGAAGGTGTTTCTGTTACAGATCACATTAACGAATTCAACGTGATTACAACTCAGTTGAGTTCTGTAGAAATAAATTTTGATGATGAGATTCGGGCCTTGATTCTTTTATCCTCCTTACCTGAAAGTTGGGGTGCTACTGTGACGGCTGTAAGTAGCTCTTTCAGTTTAAGCAAATTGAAGCTCAATAAGGTTCGAGACTTGATTCTAAGCGAAGATATTCGCAGAAGGGAATCAGGTGAAGTCTCAGGTTCTGCTTTGAATATAGAGAGCAGGGGAAGAACAAAACAGCGGGGTCAAAATAGGAGTAGATTCAGGTCCAAGAAGAAAGGTCAATCAAAGTTTGGTGGTGATGGGTGCTGGAATTGTGATAAAAAAGGGCACCTAAAGAAAGATTGTAAGGTTCCAAAGAAGAAAAATCA
The DNA here is from genome assembly GCA_022559845.1 of Amorphophallus konjac. Lineage (NCBI taxonomy): Eukaryota > Viridiplantae > Streptophyta > Magnoliopsida > Alismatales > Araceae > Amorphophallus > Amorphophallus konjac. The sequence continues at coordinate 5,854,470 of CM040127.1, forward strand.
CAATGAAGAGTCCGCCAATGCAACTACAGCAGAGTAAATTCAAGATGCCTTAGTTCTTTGTGTTGACACTCTTTTAGAGTCATGGATTCTTGACTCAGGTGCGTCGTTTCACTCTACCTCATGTAGTGAATATATGGATAATTATATTGCTGAAAATTTTGGAAAGGTTTATCTTGCAGATGATGAGCCTTTAGATATTGTGGGGAAGGGTGATGTCAATGTAAGGACCACAAATAGCACTTTGTGGAAGTTAAAGAATGTAAGGCATGTACCTGGCTTGAAGAGAAACTTGATATCTGTTAGACAGCTTGATGATGAAGGTTATGTCACAACCTTTGTGGGTGGATCTTGGAAAATAACCAAAGGTACTATGGTGATAGCACGAGACAACAAGATTGGTACTCTCTACACGACTAACAACAAAGATACAGTGGCAGTGGCTCATTTAGAAGTTGACTCCAACATATGGCACTGCAGGCTTGGTCACATGAGTGAGAAAGGGATGAAGATACTGCTATCAAAAGGTAAGTTGTCTGGCTTAAAATCTGTGGAAGTTGGTCTTTACGAAGACTACATTTTTAGGAAGCAAAAGAAGGTTATATTCTCAAAGACAGTAAGAACTTTGAAGACACAGAAGCTATAGCTTGGGCATACAGATGTATGGGGTCCTTCACCAGTACCATCTCTTGGAGGCTCACTCTACTATGTCACTTTCATTGATGACTCTACTCGCAAGGTATGGGTTTATTTTTTGAAAAGAAAATCTGATGCATTTGTTACTTTCAAAAATTGGAAAACCATTGTAGAGAATGAGACAGGTTTGAAGGTGAAGTGTCTGAGATCAGACAATGGTGGAGAGTATGACAACAAAGATTTCAAGGACTTTTGTGCAACTAGTGGTATCATGATAGAAAGAACTGTTCCAAGAACGCCGCAGCAGAATGGAGTTGCCGAGCGCATGAATAGAACCTTGAATGAATGGGTTAAGAGCACGAGGATACATGTCAAACTGCCAAAAATATTTTGGGCAGATGCAATTAACACATCAGCCTTTTTGATAAACCGAGGACTATCTGTCCCTTTGGATGGTGAAATTCCAGAGGAGGCCTGGACAGAGAAAGAGGTAAATCTTCCACACTTGAGAGTCTTTGGTTGTGTATCATATGTGCATGTAGATTCTAATCACCGAGAGAAGCCAGATGCTAAGTCTATAAAGTGCTTTTTTATTGGATATGGTTCTCATGAGTTTGGATATCGATTTTGGGATGATGAAAATCGAAAAATTCTCAGAAGGAAAAATGTTATATTCAATGAAAATGTTTTGTATAAAGACAGGGCTGTTGTAGAATCTGACAGTGCAGGGAAACAAAATGAGAATGGTGGACAGGTTAAGCTAGAAGAAATTTCAGAAGATGATGTGGATGACAAGATACAGGATGTATCTGAAACAGAAGCACAACCTTGTACACCGGTACAACTGAGAAGATCTGAAAGAATATCTAGGGCCACACAAAGGTATTTTCCATCTTTGCATTACTTACTGTTGACTGACGGAGGTGAACCTGAGTGTTATGATGAAGCAATGCAAGTCACAGATTCTGCTAACTGGGAGTTAGCCATGAAAGATGAGATGAACTCATTGTAAAAGAACCAGACTTGGGAGCTAACTCAACTCCCTAAGAACAAGAAGGCATTGCACAACAAGTGGGTTTACAGAGTCAAAGATGAACCTGATGACAGTAAGAGGTACAAAGCAAGGTTGGTAGTGAAGGGCTTCCATCAGAAGGAAGGTATTGACTACACTGAGATCTTTTCTCTAGTTGTGAAACTAACCACTATTAGGTTGGTGTTGAGCATTGTTACTGTTGAGAACTTACATTTAGAGCAACTAGATGTGAAGACAGCTTTTCTCCATGGTGACTTGGAGGAGGACATCTACATATTGCAACCAGAAGGTTTTTCAATCTCAGGCAAAGAAAACCTTGTGTGCAAGCTCAAGAAAAGCTTGTATCGTCTGAAACAAGCCCCCAGACAGTGGTATAAGAAATTTGACGGATTCATATGTAATATCCCGGACCCTTCGGTTCCTTCTTCTTGGGTCCCGAATTTATTTTCTCGGAGAATTTACTGTGGTTGTACCCGGAGTTATTTTTTGAACATCTTTCGGGTTCGGATCCGTGCGTTTCGGATCAGTTTCGGAGGTCCCGGAACGTGTTCCGTGATTTTTCGTATTTTTCCCTGACAGGACCTACGGAACCCCGTAGCGGGTAAACCGAGTCGTTCACCTACTCAGGGATGGTACCATAGCGATCAGCGTGTTCCAACGATCGCGGGGGTATATTTTTCTATTTTTTTATATTTTTCAAAAAATCAGGATTTTCTATAAATCCCCAATTCTTTTTCTTTTCTTTTCCCCCTTTCTCTTTCTTCTTCTTCCTCCTTTCTTCCCGTTGGAGAACCGGCGCCCCCTCTCTTTCTCTCTCCTCTTCCGACGACGACGCGGCGTGCCCTTCCGACTGCAGACGGTGGTGGGCGACGGCGTGGCGGCGGCGAGGTGATCACGGTGGCGTGCGTGGCTCGTGGGAACTCGAGGAAGAACATGCGGTTTTTGGAGGACCGGCGGTGATCTATGCGTTTTTGGGCTTCTTTGAGGTAGGGTGACGGATCCCTACTTCTTCCCTTGCGTTCCCCGTGATTTCTAGGTCATGGAAAGCCGAGAGGGGCGTGTTTTCATACCAGGATGGAGAAACTCCATGTTTGGGGGGTGAGCTGAATTTCATCGATTTATTGCATTTCTATCTAGATTTTTGGGGTTTCTAGCATGCTGGGAGTTAAGGGAGTGATTTCCCTTTTGTTTTCTCTTCACCAGGGGGTGAATGGGCGTGATTTTTGGATTTTTCGTGCTTATTCCACGAACCGGGCTCTGCCCGTTGTCACGCTACAGGTCAGTAGCGCGATCTTGAGATCGCGCTACCCCCTGTCACCGCGTTCATCGAGGAAGATGAACAGTGGTTCGTCGGCCTGTCGGCAAGGAACGCGCCTGCCCGACCAGGCGGGACCTTGTGAACGCGCCTGGTTATACCAACACGTTCACGGTCTAACGCGCCAGGCTTCCATAGCGCGTTAACGATTAACGCGCTAAGGGTCCGGAGCGCGTTAATGCTTGAAGGGGCTAGGCAAGGCGAGCGCGTTCATGAATGCGCTCCTGGCCTATAGCGCGTCAATGCTTCTCGCAGATTTGGGAGTTTTACACACGTGGCAGCCTCCGGGATGGACCGCCGCCCGTGTTCTATTACACCGGAGTTACGCTTTGCCGATTCGAGTCCCGAGTGAGTAGATCTCGATCCGCATGCTAACCCATGGTCTGACTGATGCTGGGCATCATGTGGGGGCCAAATGTTAGGGTGTCGTGGGATCCCGGGAGGTGGTGTTCTCGGCTTGTGTCACCGTGAGTTGGTGTCGGTACGAGGAGCGACCCTTGTACTTCATCCGGTTTAGACGCTATTTCCTGTTGACTAGAGAGTCTACTCTTTCAGGGACCCTCCACTAGTCGTAGCCTTCAAACACGCGAGTGGTCCCACTAGGGAGTGGTGGCGAGGCTACTCCAGAGAGACGGTTTTAGACTGGTTTCCGTCGGGCCCCACTTCTACCAGCTAGAGTCCGGTTGAGGGGAAAACCGGTCAGAGGGCCAGACCAGGGACACACGGTCTGTGTGTGCACACGTGGTTGTGGGCAGTTGGACCCGCGCTGACGAGCGCGACCCCAGCTAGTCACTTGTTCTATGGTTACTAGTACGGTGTCCCCGTTCCACCAGGGGTCGAGGGGGACACCCGAGGCGTGGTTTAAGCTGTCAGTGGACGCATCCGGCCTTGCTTCTAGTGGGTTGGTATTCCTGTCTTTGTCTGGTAGCGACTCTTGAGTCTTTGACGAGTTGTCTCGATTTTCATGCCGTGTATTCGGTACTATACGTAGTAGAGCTTTTCCGTTTATTTATTCCTGCAGCTCCCGTTCTACGTCTTGCTAGTGATAGCTTGTAGCTGCTTTCCGCGTTATTTCTCGGTTTACGAGGTGGGGACCGGATGATCCCTACTGAGCCTTTTGTTTCAAGGCTCATTCCCTGTGTGTTTTCATCGTGTTTTAGGTGATACGAGGCTTCAGGGGAGCGCTTCCGAGACTCCACGTGGTTCAGGTGCCCATGGTTAGTTGTCAGTCGCCAGGCCGGGGTATGCCCCGCGTAATTGTACTTTTCTCTTTGGACTGTACTAGTTGTGGACTACTGTTATATTTTAGACTGATGTTATTATTGTGGACCATATAATTTAATTAATATCATTTATTGCTTCCTGCTTAATTCATTTAAACTTCGTAGCTCTGTAATTATTTTAGATTCTTGTGTATCTCTACACCATCCTTTTTTACCCTTCCGAGTCTTCGGGCTCGTGAGTGGCGGTTCGAGATTCGGGTTATCGGGCCTTCCCGGTGTTCGGATCTCGAGTCGTTACATCATATGTAACAATGGTTTCATTAGATGCAACATGGACCATTGTTGTTATCTTAAGAAGTTTGATAATTGTTATATCATATTATTGTTGTATGTGGATGATATGCTTATTGCAAGATCAAGTATGACTTATATTAACAATCTGAAAATGCAATTATCAAAGGAGTTTACTATGAAGGACTTAGGAGCAGCAAAGCAAATCCTTGGGATGAGAATTATGAGGGATAGAACAGCTGGCACTATGAAGCTATCTCAAGAAAGTTACATCTAGAAGGTGTTGGGCAGATTCAACATACATGATGCAAAATCAGTCAACACTTCTCTAGTGAGTCACTTCAAGCTGATTAAAGAGCAGTCACCAAAGTCTGCTGAAGAATGCGAGTCCATGGAAAAAATTCCTTATGCATCAGCTGTAGGAAGCCTGATAAATGCCATGATTTGTACCAGGCCGGACATAGCACATGCAGTGGGAGTTGTGAGCAAATATATAGTAGACCCGACAAGCAACACTGGGAGGCAGTGAAGTGGATTCTGAGATACCTAAAAGGCACCTTAGGTAAGTCACTTTGTTTCAAGAAAAGTGATGTTATCTTACAAGGCTTTGTTGATTCATATCTTGGTGGTGATCTGGACACTAGAAGAAACACCACTGGCCATGTTTACACCTTGGGTGGCACTGCAGTGAGTTGGGTTTCAAAACTTCAGAAGGTTGTTGCTCTCTCAACCATAGAAGCAGAGTATGTTGCTATCTCCGAAGCCAGCAAAGAGATGGTATGGCTGAAAATTTTTCTGAAGGAGTTGGGCAAGAAACAAAGCAATTGTGTGTTGTTATGTGACAGTCAAATTGCAATTCACCTTTGTAGATTATGAAAAATCCACTTAAGAAAAGAAAAATAAAGCACGTGGGATGCTAATGAGGAGTGTGATTGCCAAAGGGGTTACCTCAAGAAAATAAAAGTGATCGCATGTACCTTGTATTGAGCGGGAGAGATTGTGGACTTCTCCTTCCTCCTTCTACCGGCCGGTCGATGAAGGTGGTTCTTAGCTTGATTACCCTTATAAAAACACAGAACAAGTGAAAAGAGTGGATTAGCCAAAAGGGTGTAGTATCAATGCTCTAAAACTAAGAAATTGATCAAATGAAACATGAACACACCTTGTGTGTTTTGGTTTTTAAAACCCCTTAAGAGGTGTAACAAAGGGTATGAAAGATATGAATGCAAAGTATGCAAAGTAAGGTATATGACGTGAAAGTGGCAATGTCTTCTAGCAAAATAGTTAGAAAGAATAAGATGAAGATGATGATAATGTTAATAAAAAGAGAAGGATCTCCTCTCTGCTGTGCGTGCAGTAGTACTGGGAGAGAAAACCAAAGAGGTTGGTTGAATAGCAGAAGACCACCGCGGGAGAGAAGATTAACACCAGGAAGAAGAATTGCCTGAGAATAGTCCTGCAAAAAAACATGAACTCTCTTCTCCCTGTTAAGAAAACTCACAGTGGTTTCTCTGCTATTGTATTATTATTGCATTGCCTTCTCTCACTGCCCTCTCACGCCCACGCGAGAGAAGAACATTAGGGGTATTTATAGCCCAAAAATCCTTGCAATAATAGGATTAAAACAAGGTAATGGACCTCCAATAAGAAACCCTCTTCCTAATCAAACATAATGTGTAAAATGGAGAAGGGATTATCACTGGAAATAAGCAGGCGAAAGGGAGACGGACATGGAAATGACGACCACTCAAAGGGCGTCAATTATAAATGACGACATCACTAAAGGCGTTAATTAAAATGACGACGTTCACAGAGGCGTCAATTCCTGGATTTAATTATGGCAACAACATACTTTCTTTATTAAAATTTTGAAATGACGCCTTCTGATATGGGCGTTAAATAATAAACGCCCTTCATAGGGACGTCAACTCTTTGATTTTTCATTTTGGGTAGGATTCGTAAAAATCCAAAAAACAACGCCTCTATGAGAAGTCGTCCATTCAATGAAACACGCCCCTAGCTTGGCCGTCAATTAAATGGCGCCCATTGTCAAGGCGTTAATTCCATTTATCAAAGAAAAGGGCCAAGAAATCACAATTAACACATAGAAAATAGAAAAACATCATATTAAACAAATATTGAAGTCCACTTTGGGGCGTCACATGGTGACATGAGATTTACTCAACATAGCATCGATTTTAGCGTGTCTACAGCTGCCCCGCCTTGGCGTCTGCTTTGCAAGGGAGTGAGACGGAATGAAACGAAAGTGCTAAATGAAGTGGAACGAACTGATAAGTAGATGCCAAGGTGTGATGTGACACGCCTTCGACACTAAGCGTTGGAAATCTTTCCAAAACTCTGAATGAAACAACTCCGGAGGATTACAAGAAAGCACTGATTTTATATATATATATATATATATATATATATATATATTATGATGGCACCTGGTTGAGGGGAAAGAGGCACCGTTGGGGGTGGGGAAGAGGAGAGAGGGAGCGGCTGAGGTGACGACTCTAGAAATGAGGTCATCAAGATGCTGCATAGAAGTATGCATATGATCCCATTAAAGCGTTTACAAATAGAGCAAACTAGAAATGAGGTCCTCAAGGTGCGTCAGGAGAAGTATGCATATGATTCTATTAAGGAAATTTAGGAAATGAGATTTCCTCAACACCGTTTACATTTCAACGCGTAAGTCTCTCCATGGAGAGATTTGGACCTTATGCCTCACTTTGGTAGTAAAGTTAATTAATAACTTTTTTATTATCTCGAAGAGGACGACGAATAAGAAGATCCACACACTCGAGCACCGAGAATAGAGAAACGAACCCCACATCCTCTTTTTGATTTCCTCTATTTATCTCACGTAACTACATGCAACCTAACGAGTAGTTACATTCACTTATATAAAGAGGAGGGATCAGTCCTAATTAGACTCAAGTCAAGATCTCACCCATAATAATATCTTAATAGGCACTTAATGAGTTAAGCCTAATAAATATGTTTTAGAAACGAGCGTGCGACCCAGTCTCAGTGATCCACAATATTAAGACTGTATTTGGAACATATTGTTGAAGGGATTCTAGAGATTCCAATTATTGGAATCTCTAACACCTTCAGAATTCCAACCAAATGCAACCCAAATGTGTAGGCTTTTGTACTTACATAGATTGTCATATGAGGAGAGAGATAAACACATCTGATTGAGAGATCAAAAATCTCAAAAAACTCATGAGGAGTTTTTTTACGGATTCCTAAGACATTCTTGATTCTATTTACATTTTACCTCTCCCTCATCTCAAATAAAAATGGTAAAAGAAAGGATAATTCTTTAATTTCATCCTACTCATCCCTTCACTCCACCAAAAAATGTTAACTTTCTTAACTGAAAATTTTTTAAAACCCACGATCTCCCCCATGTCATATCAGGTAAGGTGACTTTATTTGTCCGGGCTTTTTTCAAAATTTCTCCGTTCAACGGTTCAACCAAACGCGCCCTAATTGAACCTAACAATATTTATTTGGCAACATTTTAGATTATGAATTTTTTTATAATCTTTGAGAGGGAAAAAATTGGTGGAGATCAACTCGTGGAATTTATGAAAAATACATTATTTTCTCCCTATCTCTCTCTAAAATTTATAATCTAACTTTTGAATAATCTGATACGAAAAGAGTATGTTTGGTGAGACTTTTAAGGGTAGAGATTTCAAATTCATAATCCACACTCTATGATGTTCCCAAACAAGACCTAATTTGCGTGATCCAAGAAACATGTGCAGATGTAGAAGAGGCTGATGAGTAGGTTGTCGGTAATGTGGATGCCATCGCCGCCGACACTCCATAAATACCACTGCGAGCAAGCCCTTGTGTTACGGAATATTGCCTCATTTCTCATTTTATTATTTTCATCTTCTAGAGCCTTCCCTGTAACAAACTCTAGAAGGCTCCGAAGGACACCTGTACAATGATTGGACACCTGTACAATGATTGGAGTTCCATTATAAAATAGCGAGGAGTGAGGGCAAGGCCACTCACGCCATTCAGCACTTTTGCTCATCCTGCATTATTTCAACTTGGTATCAGAGCAGCCGTTCCTCGGCCTTCTTCTTCTTGCCATGGCAGCCCCCACGAGCTCCTCCTCTCCACAAGTATCTTCTACTGCCAATTCTGACGATGCTCGCGTGGAAGATATGGAGAGTCCCTTCTATCTGCACTCCTCTGATAACCCTGGAGCCGTCCTCGTATCTGCTCTCTTAACCGGCGGCAATTATATTCAATGGCAGCGTGCCATGTCCATTGCTCTTTCGGCGAAGAACAAGCTGGGATTCGTCGTTGGCACCGTGGCAAGACCTTCACTGGATCATCCTCAGAGGAATGCATGGGAACGAGTTAACAATATGGTATTATCATGGCTCTTAAATTCCATTCATCCAGAACTCGTCCCTTCTGTTTTATATGCAGACACTGCAGCAAAAGTATGGTCTGATTTAAAGGATCGCTTCTCACCATCAAATGGGCCACGGATATATGCCCTAGAAAGATCCATCGCCACCATACAGCAGAATAACACCTCTATTGCGACGTATTTCAATACTCTCAAGGGTTATTGGGATGAGCTCGCCCAATATAACCCTCCTTCACTTGCTGATTCATCTACTCTCCAGCAACATCGGCAACTCATGCAATTTCTGATGGGACTTAATGATTCTTACTCTCATGTTCGAAGTCAGATATTACTCATGGATCCACTTCCTACCGTTGCTAAGGCGTATGCACTTCTTTTGCAAGATGAGTTGCAGCGCTTCATACAACCACCATTAAGTGCAGATGCCTCTGCTATGTTCTCCAAATCTGTCCCTATTTTTCGGACTGGGCCAGGAGACAAAAGACCTCGACCCCGGTGCTCTCATTGTAATCTCCCGGGACATTTCAAGGAACAATGTTATAAGCTCCATAGTTATCCACCTCATTATCAGTCGGCCCGCCGCACTTCCTTCAAGAATACACCGGCTGGTCCATCCTCTACTACAAACACTGCGCCCCAACTCACTGCAGAACAATATGCACAGTTGCTCAAGCTTCTTAGTACGGTAAAATCCACTTATACACCTCACGTGCATGCTACAGGTATGAGTTCTTACACTTCATGGGTTCTTGATTCCGGCGCTTCAGTCCGCCTCACCCCTCACCTCCATCTCCTTCACCCAATTCACAACCACCCCTCCATTCCTTCGCACATTACCCTGCCCACTGGCCAACAGACCCCCATTCATGGCGTCGGCAACCTTCCTCTCGCTAAACACCTCACCCTATCTAATGTTTATCATGCCCCCCTTTTCCATTTTAATCTTATTTCCATCAGTCGCCTAACACAGGATGCTAACTGCACTGTCACCTTTTTCCCTACACATTGCATTTTGTAGGACCGTGTGACGATGAAGGAACTTGGGCGGGGCCTTGAGCGAGGTGGCCTCTATTATCTGCAACTGCCTTCACCCATCTGTCTCACCTCCAGCATGACTCCCATCAACCTATGGCATCACCGCTTGGGACATCCATCACCGAAGAAACTCCAGCAACTTGCTTCTCTTTTGCCATTTTCATTTGATAGTTCTTTTCAATGTTCTACTTGTCCGATGGCCAAACAGCCACGCTTGTCATTTCCACATAGTACTTCAGTTACTTCTCAACCTTTTGAATTAATACATTGTGACTTATGGGGGCCATACTCCATTGAATCACGCGATGGTAGCCGATATTTTCTCACAGTTGTTGATGATTATACCCGTTTTACTTGGACACATCTCCTGCATTTTAAATCTCAGACTTTCCAATTGTTTTCTCAGTTTGCCTCTTACGTTTCTCGCCAATTTAATACCCACATTAAACGTGTTCGCACTGATAACGGCACTGAATTCCTCAATATATCTTTCCAAAAAAATTTTAGTGCACATGGCATTGTTCATGAACGTACCTGTGTTGCCACATCCCAACAAAATGGGATTGTTGAACGGAAACACCGTCATATTCTTGATGTTGCACGCGCTCTTCTTCTACAATCCAAATTACCCAAATCCTACTGGGGAGATTGTGTCCTCACTGCTACTTATCTCATTAACCGCCAACCATCCACTGTTCTTAATAATCGCATACCCTATAAAGTTCTCTTCAATGTTTTTCCCGACTACCATCGCCTCCGATCCTTTGGATGTTTATGTTTTGCCTCCACAAGTCACTTAGATCTAGATAAATTTAATTCTCGTGGGCCAAACAATGTATGTTTCTTGGTTACCCTGCTAACCAAAAGGCTTATCGTCTTTTGGATTTAGAAACCCATCAAGTCTTCACCAGCAGAGATGTCACCTTTCGCGAAAACATCTTTCCTTACAAACCTTCCAACGACAACACTACCATTATTCCCAAACCCATCCCTGATGATCACCCTTCCCTTGTTAAACCAATACACCCACCTGATCCAACTCCACTTCCTTCCCCTCTACCTGCCTCACCATCTCCTCCACCTATGCAGCCCGCTCGCCCATCCCGCCACCGTCATCCACCAGTTCGCCTTGCAGACTATGTCACTGGCTTCTTGGCTTCTGCACAAACTTCATCATCCGCGGCTGCTATATGTTACCCACTCTCACATTATCTCACTGGAACGTCATCTTCTCCTCAGTATTCATTTTTATCCACAATTCTCACTACAACAGAACCGTCAACTTATGCTGAAGCCTCCAAATCCCCTCACTGGCGCCTTGCCATGGATGAGGAACTCAATGCTTTAAAGCTCAATGACACACGGAGTATCACCACTCTTCCACCTGGACAGCATGCAATAGGTTGTAAATGGGTCTACCGCATTAAATATAACTCAGATGGCACAATTGCCCGCTATAAAGCACGCCTCGTCGCCAAAGGGTACAGTCAGTTGGAAGGGCTTGATTACACAGACACCTTTGCTCCTGTTGCGAAATTAGTCACAGTTCGTTGTTTATTATCCATTTCTGCTGTTAAAGGCTGGACATTACATCACCTAGATGTCAACAATGCTTTTTTACATGGCAATCTACAAGAGGACGTTTACATGCATCTTCCACCCGTGCTTCGGAAAAAGGGGGAGAATCTAGTTTGCAAACCACACAAGTCACTTTATGGCCTCAAACAAGCCTCCCGAAGTTGGTTTCAGAAATTCACGTCTGCTTTATTACAAGCTGGATTCACACAGTCTCGTGCGGATTACTCTCTCTTTATTTATCACCGAGGCACTCTTATTACTGTGGTACTTGTCTATGTAGATGACATATTGATCACTGGCAATGAGACTTGGCTTACTGGCATTCTCAAGAACTATCTTGCAACCCGTTTCCACCTGAAGGACCTTGGCAATCCCAAATATTTTTTGGGTATTGAGATTTCTCGATCTTCTGCAGGCATTTTCTTAAATCAACGCAAATATGCATTGGATATTCTCAGCGACACAGGGCTCCTTGCCACTAAACCCATTACCACTCCTCTTGAAACATCTCACAAACTTCAGTCTGCAACAGGAAGCCCACTGACCGATCCATCTCCATATAGAAGGCTCATTGGCCGGCTGTTATACCTCACAGTTACACGGCCGGATATTTCACACTCTGTTAATTATCTCAGTCAGTTTATGATCAAGCCTCAAGAGCATCATTGGCATGCTGCACTACGAGTTGTTCGCTACATCAAGAATGCTCCTGATCATGGTATTCTCCTCAAAGCATCTGAAACACTTCATTTGAGCATATATAGTGATGCTGATTGGGCGGCATGTCCCATAACGCGGCGATCTATCACTGGTTATGTCGCATTTCTTGGCTCAAGCCCCATCTCCTGGAAAAGCAAAAAACAACCAACCGTTTCCAGATCTACCGCTGAAGCAGAATACCGTGCCATGGCATCTGCAGCATGTGAAGTTCAATGGTTATCTTCTCTGTTACATGATCTTGGCATTGATCCAGGCCCTGCTACATTATTCTGTGACAATCAGGCAGCTATCCACATTGCGTCCAACCCTGTGTACACTAGTAGAAAGTGGGTTACTAACGACGGTTAAAACCGTCAGCGATTTTTAAATAGACGACTGTTTACCGTCGGCTAAAGTATAGACGACGGTCTAACCGTCGTCTTTTTACGATCGGCTAATATAGCATCGACAATTATTGGACGACGGTTTTTAAACCATCGTCGTATTAAAACCGTCGGCCATTCTTTTTTATTTTATTTTAAAAAATATCATAGCCGACGATTTGAAAACCGTCGGCCATTCTTTCAAACTATTTTTTTTATCATTATTTCCTAAAACCGACATATTGATATTTGTCACCCACAACATATACATTCACATGTTTCATGAATCCCTTCAATATACATATTTATTTTTACAAACAAAATCCACAATCATATTCAACATTCATTTAAGGCCACTTTTGTCACTATTTTGTAAATTCAATATTGATCTTTGCAAGATACACATCCATATGCTATATCAAAAGAAATCAACATATACATTCAAATAATTTCTTGAAATCACATTCTACACAAAATACACATCCACATCCATGTACTATACCAAAAGGCCACTTTTGTGACCATTTACTTAAAATATAAGATTCAAATTATAATCCACACAACTTAAATACAAATCTCCATACAAAATTCGAAGTCTAATCCAACATCTCCAAAGACTACACTATTTTTTTGTACTTTAAAACTAAAAGACATTAACTATAAACTTTAGTTGATGCCATTGTGAGGATTAGGTTGCATCTCTATCAACATGGATGTTGGACATTTCATGGTGCCATCTTGAATCTCCAACCTATAAAAAATAAAAAAATGAAACAAAATTTAATTTACAATAATGGGATAAGACTGATGATAATGATGATGATAAAATGACAAAATGGTATTTTCAAAAAGATACCTTAACTAAGGCTGGATGCTGCTTCCAAAACTATGCTTGCTCTGTTTTTATATTCTTTAGGTCCAGGTTCAACTCACTACGAACAGTAAGGAACAGTTTATGGAGGGGTTCGTCATCACTTCTGCGAACTGGAATTTCCATGTATTCTGATGCCTTAATGAGGACATCCATAACCTTGCTGCACAAGTACCATTTATTTGATCAAATAAGACATGCGAGTATCTCAGCAACAGAAAGAAATAATGAGAGTATAAACTATGGTACATGAGTAGATGAACAATGAAATACAAATTAACATAAAAGATACATCAACAAGAAATAATAGACTAAACAATGAGGAGACTTTGTAAAGCTTTCCCACCTTAATCTCTCCATTTTCATGTATTCCAGTGTTGTACAAAAGGCTCAGCTGACAGCCAAATATGAGCATAATATTTGTCTTACGCATGTATACTTGAGAGTTGTATGAGAAGGTTCGTTTTGAAAGTGGAACATGGACCAAAAAAATGTTCTCCAGAGCAAGCCGTTTGCTACTATTAAACAGTTTAGGACAACACTTCAAAAAAAAGGAGATCCATAAAAGCAAGCCAACCCTCAATAACAACTAATGCTTTGCTTAGCTTTCAAGAAGGAAACATGAATTAGGATCTCAAAAGTGATTCTCGCCAAACATCAAGTTTCAGAATGCAATTCTCACCTCCTGGAAGATTCCAGAGCAACATTTCTCATATGGATGGATAACCATAGTGTTTTAGAGCACAGGCCTTTAGCTCCAAAGTGCATCATCTGTCCATGGCTAGCAATTGGAGTATCATTCCTGAAATTTGATATCTGCTCACTCAAATAAGTATCCCATCCAAATAAGTCCTGGTGGTTCCATTGAGGGCGCCAGAGACGGAAGTGACGCTCAATATCCAGTCTTCAGAAGTGTTCTCAAAACCCTCGAAGACCTAAATCAAGAATTCATGAACACCCATCATAAAAACTGTGAACTGCAGGCTCTGTATCTACTGTTATGACGGAAAATAAAATTTTTTGATGAACTATATGGAGAAGGCGAGCAAACATCTAGCTACCTTATCAGCTAGCATCTGCTGCAGAACGCGGATGACCTGCACACCGGCGGAGTGGCCGACAAGATGGATGGGGTGGTGATCGTCCCACTCTGGATAATGCCCTGCATTAAGATCGAACAGGTGATTTCTGAGACAATTAGGCCGAGCTCTGTGTACCAGTTAGATGAATACAAGATATAAGAACAAGATTTTTCTGCTGTTCGTGGTGGAATCAGCGAAGAGGTCCTCGTCTTCTACCTTGTTCATAAACTCTGCCAAACCGTGAGTGACCATAGCTCCTGCTGTGTTCCTCCCCGTAATCCACCTGCCCTCCTTTCAAATAATAGAACAGCTGGCGTGCCCTATAACCACAATCCCATCAAAACTTATTTTTTAAAGAGAAGGGAAAAGCCAAAGCAGAGGATTAGATAGAAGGTCTAACCAAACTGGAGAGCAGGAGGGAAGAAGGGGATGTTCTTCGAGCTCTTATACAGACTCACCTGTCATATACGCTGGTTAAGGAACCCAAGTCCGGGACCAGAACCCTGTCGTCCTTCTTCTCCGCGCCGCCAAAGTAGGACAACCCACCAAGCCTCTGCGGGCGTTGGATTAAAACATGGATCAGCAACCACGAAATTAACATCGATTCGCAGGCAACTTTTGGAAGAAAAGGGTGTTTTGGAATGCAAAGAGGAACGCAAACTAGAGATGGCAAGCACATTCGCATACATACCCCCCTGCCGAATCCAAAAATCCCACGGACCAGCACAATGGGAGGAACATCGCACCCATGAAAACTGCCCCCCTCGTCGTCGCCATGCCGGGCGCCAGGCTGCCGCTCCGCCCTTGCCGCGGCGGCCGCTGCCCCGTCGGTGTGCCGGTGTTCTGCCCGATCAAGCTGCGCGCTGCCTTCCCCGTCTGCCTCTTCCTGCCCGCCAACAACCGGCGGCGAGAGAAGGTGGGAAAGGGCATATTTCACGGTGGGAAAGAGGGGAGGGCGAGAGAGAGAGAGAGATACGTCGGGGAGTTGAGGAGACGGAGGAAAAGAAAGTGGCTGAGGGAGGGAAACCTAAAATGTTTCTAAAATTGATCGGAGGAGGGGGATGGCAGGTGGGGCGGAGGCCGTGATACCCTCGCCTGATCGACGCCAAAAACGTAGAGCCGTAGGTATTCGCGAACGGCGTTGGCAGCGGGAAAATGAAACGACGTTGGCGCGGCTAGAATAAGTGGAAATTTGTTGGCGTGCTGGCTGGGTTATTGGCTTCTCCGACAGTTACTTCTACTCAAAACCGTCGGCCTACTTCGAGTTTTTTTGTTTCGTGATATTTTGTGGGCTCGACGGTTTAAACGGTCGGGAGTTCTTTGAAACCGCCGACGGTTGTAAAACTAGGGTCGCATTTACCCTGTTTTGTACTAAGTGGTATCACGAAAGAACAAAGCATATCGAAATGGATTGCCACTTCATCCGCGAACGCATTCAATCCGGATTAATGTGCACAGCACATGTCTCTACCACATACCAGATTGCAGATGCCTTAACAAAACCATTGCCGCATCAACTTTTAGATCATCTTCTAGAGCCTTCCCTGTAACAAACTCTAGAAAACTCCGAAGGACACCTGTACAATGATTGGATTGGAGTTCCATTATAAAATATGGAGGAGTGAGGGCAAGGCCACTCACGCCATTCATCACTTTTGCTCATCCTGCATTATTTCAACTCCTTGCAGCCCGTCCAGCCCTCCTCCCCCTCCTCATCAGTCCCAACAACCGTCTCTGCCGCCCCCGGTGCCGTGGCCAATGGCAGCCCTCCTCCGTGCATGGCAGCTGCCGGCCGTCCGCTGCCAGCCCCTCGGGCAGCTCGGCCGCCGCCTCCTCCACGACGACCACCGCGCCCCCGGCCACGCCAGAGTGACCTCCGCGGCGCGTGCTGCCTCGCCACCAGTATTCAAGCTGCCGCCTCGCAGGGTGATGGCGACGGGGGTGTCCAAGCATGTGAACGAGGGGATCCTGCAGTTCTACGACGACTTGATCTCGGTGCGGGAGAAGCCGTGGGGAACCCACATCCACCACGGCTTCTACGATCCCGGGGCGACGCCGACCCCCGCCGACAACCAAAGCGCCGTCCTCCGCACGTTGGAGGAGGCCGTCAGCTTCGCTGGGATCTCCGGTAAGTGTGATTTTATCTGGTCCTCGGTGCCTCTCTCCAATTAATCTTGATTAGTTATCGGTTGGATCGATATTTAAGTACATCGAGTACATGTTCAGGTGGGCTAATGAAGTTATGGTCAGGTTCTGCGTACCAAGATCATGACGTGTATTGCATGTCGAATACATCCGAATTAGGATTGTGTTTGGTGAAACGCAACATATACTGTTCAGGTTAACTAAAGGTCCTTAATAGTGTTACTGTTTTTTTAAGATTTTATAAGATGTTTCTTATTTTCTCTGACTTTTTTCTTTCAAATTTAAAAATAAGAGTAAGAGACTCGTCTAATTTCATTTAGTGTTCCTTTTTTAATTTTTAGAGAGTGAATCTCGTCCCATTACAAATCTATTTCTAAATAAAAATAGCTCTCTACTATTTTTTTTAAGAGATCGCACCCTCTCTTCTCTCTCGTTCTCCATTCTCGTCACTCTCGTCCGTCCCCTGCGTGTCCCGCCTCCCCCCTTTTTATAAGATGTTTGGTTAATATTTTTTCTCTTAAATTTAAAAATAAGAGTGAGAGACTCATCTAATTTCGTTTGGTATTCCTTTCTTAATTATTACATGGTGTTTGGTTACTATTTTTTTCTCTCAAATTTAAAAAAACAGAGTAAGAGACCCACTAACCCCATTTGATGTTCCTTTCCTAATTTTTAGAGAGAGAATCTCATCTCGTGAAAATCTTCCAAAAAAAATAAATAAATGTGGAGCAAATTTTTTTTAAAATCACCCACGACGACTCGGGACTCCCCCTCCCTCTCACGCGCGACCCCCCTCCCCTCCGACGCTGCCCCCCCTCCCCCACGGCCGGTGCCCCCGCGCAGCCCCCCTCCCCCGCGGCCCCCGTGGCCGGCGTCCCCTCCCCCACGGCCGGCGCCCCCGCGCAGCTGCCCTCCCCCGCGGCCGGCGTCCCCTCCCCCTCTCCTCTCCTCCCCTACGGCCCCCACCCCCTGTGGCTCCCCCTCCCATCCCCCGCGGCCGGCGTCCCCTCCCCCTCCCCTCCCCTCCCCCGCGGCCGGCTGTAAGGTTTCGCACAGCACCTACGGACGACGCAGCGGATAACAAAAATTTCATTTGCCCGATCCCGGTGTTATGGAAAGCTTAATCTGTACTCTAATCGGTGTTTCTAATACCCTAATTACGGGTTGCGTGTTTCACCTTGCGCGGAACGACGCTGTCCGCTAAGGCCCATGCAGAAAAACTGAGCCGCACAACAGTACGGCCTCTAGAGACGATCCACACGGACCCTTGCGCAGCGACGGTACCTCCCCGGCACGACTATCCCCGACTCTATCACCTTCTAGAGAGAGAGAGAGCAAGAGGGAGAAAATGGGGGAGACTAATCCTCTCCCTTAAGCTTAATGCTTGGTTAGCTTAAGGGAAGGAAAGAAGAAGCTCGAATGAGCTTCACGTAGGATATATATATAGAGTTTAGGCTTTTTAGAAAAGGATTTCAAAAAATCGAAACTGTATATATGTCCTATCTATTATTATACATATGTATTAAGCTTCATTTACACTCCTTTCCAAAAGGAATTAAAAGGATTTAATACATACACTTGTATAACAATAATTCGTCACCCAAGAATCCATTGTGTGTGATCCTCTAGGCCCATAGTCACTCTAGTTTAAGGCCCATTAACTTCTAATTTCTAATTAGAAGTAAATTAAACATATTCTTCGCTTCTACAAGAGCCGAATAATAGTTTAATTTATTCCGACCCTTTCGATCACGTTGGGTCAAGCAAATCCGCGTGATCCTAGAGGACGCCGGGTTTAAACCAGCCTGTCTGGTACCTGTAAGTCCACAGTTACCGCATCGATATAATCCCTCGCTCATTCTATGAGTCTGGTACGATCGAGGGTATGGTTTCTGTCAAACCCCATGATCGTGCTATTTGACTATGACCCCCTTAAAGTGTATGACGTCCGTTCTAAACGAACTCACACGACCCTGGCCAGGGATTTAACGGAGCGTCAATGTCATGACCCATTAACTGTCTGATATATACCCGACAGTGAGCGATCCCCTCTTGACCATTGATGATCTTCACACGTCTCCTGGAGTGGTTAATGACTCGGCAACTCATGACTTATGGTTAAAGTCACTTAGCTAAGTAATTAAACCATTCCAGTCCTCGTGTAAGATCCGATCAATGTCTCAGGTCAAAGGACCAACGATGCTACTGTGACCGTTGGATCTTCAGTTGACATTAGGTATAATCAATCATCTGAAGATCCAATAGCGGATCAGTTCAGTGCACATCCTCCAAGGACATACACCTACACATATGTGTTGGTGCCCCGCACCAATGACCATGAGACTGGTCACTGACACATCATGTGTACTGATTTAATAGGTAATCAAAGTCCCCGAGTGATTACCCTCCAACCAGGAACAGTTTAAGGTATGTGTTCATGTAAAGTAAGTCTCATGTTCGAGATCTCATCTCGAGCTGACTTTACAACCACATATCCTAGGGACAACGTAAAGTAACACAATCATATTTACGCTCAAACACCACTTTATTAATGAACAAGATCGTACAACTATTGGGCCTACCCGACCCGAAATTGGCATGTAGCACACCAACACTAACACCGGCATCCCCCGTGGCTCCCCCTCCCCTCCCCCGCGGCCGGAGGGTGCTGCGGTGGCAGCGGGCAACGCCGCTTTGCAAGCGCAACGGGGTAGGGTCGACGGTGGCTGTCGGCGAGGGTCACGGCGAGGCGGTCCGGGGCTGGGACGCAGGCGACGACGGAGGGCTTCGCGACAACAAGCGGTGAGGCGGGAGGCCGGTTGTAGCGACCCGGATTCCGGATACCCGGCATACCCGGTAGGACTATCGGATACGCGTGATACCGCATGGAACCCACGAGGCCTCCCAAGAGCGGGAAAGCTCCGAAGGGAAAAAGGCACGTGTAGAGTACATTGAAGCCACAGAGATAGTACAGTAAGCAATTAAATTTCATTAGATAGGTTTGCTAAAGTAGCAGAAATAAAATTACTTTTTAATTAATTGTTTCAAATTAACAATTATATCCCAGAGTCAGTCCAAAGCTAAAGATAACTAGTCTAGCACAGTACAGTCGACAGAAAAGAAAGACGTACCAAAAGGTCGGGAGAAGCCCGACGCAGGTACCAGCTGGCAGCAATGGCACGCATCGAGCATGCACACTCCAGGAACCACGCGGAAGCAGAAGGCGAAACCCACCTGAAAAGTAGGGGTGAGTCTCTAAACAGAAACTCAGTAGGGGTCACGCGGATCCCCGCTGGAAAAACATACAGTGCAACGGAAGCAACCGTAAAATAGCGAGTGCAGGAAAGCAGGAAAAGCTACACTACAAAGCTGTAAATAGAACAGGGACAGCAGGAGTAGGGAACAGGCTAAGAGTAAGGGGAGCTCAACCAAAAGAAAGAGCGAGGCTGCAAAACCCGAAACACGGCCACCGAGGAGAACTCGGCACTCTAAGCTACTCCAAAAGGCAACAGACGATAAACCCTAAACTCACACGGTAGGGTACACCAATCCGTCGGCCAAAACCGAGAAGATGGCAAAAGCCAACTACACAAACGGAAAAGGTCTAGAAAAGACCCAGACGGATGACAACCAGAACGACTAGAACGCCGTGCACGCCGCCCCACGCACGACCAGAACGTCACGCACGCAACAGGGCACCGATCTCGAGTACAGCCACGAGAGGGCCACTCGCAAAGGTCACAATGCGCAAGAAACGCCGAGAGTCACGTGTCACGTGATGGAAGCACCTCCCCACAGAAACAGCCAGCTGCATCCACTGACGTCTTACGCTGCGCCACAAGTACCTACCTACACACGCCTAAAACGGCGGGGGCCAAGCTACTCAAAAACCAAGTCCAAGGAACGACCGCTCCGAGTCCAAGGAGAGGCAGCACCAACAGATGCTGAACCAGAAACAGAACAACAACAAGACAAGTAACTATTCAGGGTCACGTCCGTCGACGTAAGTCCTCAGTCCCTGACAACGTGTGCACACACTGGCTCTAGCCTAAGCCAGGTCCTCTAGCTAGTTTTCTCCGTCGGCAGGACGCTATCGTTGGTTGGGAGCCCACGGAACTAGCTTGAAAACCGTGTACGGGAACCCTCCGCTATCCGCAAGCGGGCCGGCACTCAAGAGACCGAAGGGTAACAACAAACGGAGGCTCACGAGGCACAAGACTCGAAAACACGAGTGCTAAAGTGCAGACAGCCCACAAACCCTGTCGCACGAACAGACAGCACTCCTGGCAGTACAACCACCGCCGAACGGACTCAGGATAAGGCAACTAGACCTACAACGTAATGATCCCGAGTCGAACGACTCAAGGGCAAGATCGTCACAGGCAGCGGAACAAGCCGCCAATCGATCTAATCCTAAGCCAAGAAACGACACTCCGTAGAAAACAACACACGGAGACCTGAGGGAACACCGGCAACCCTCATCACACCTGGACACGCAAACCAAGGTAAACGATACCTCGAGGCATCCAGAACCAGTGTCTCGGACTGGACAGACACGCACACACTAGGTCACACGTCAGCCACTGGGTCAGACCGGGTTGACCAGAACCTAACAACAATGCTCGAAAAGTAGGAAATAGAATCCTACCTCAAGCAAGAAGACTCATGGCCACCTTACAACGTAGTCTTAGCCCTCATAGGATGTCAGAAGACATCCACGGGACAACGGGCGGACCACAAGGCCAAGCCAAGACAAGCAGAAACCGAAGGAACGGAAATCAGAGCACAGGGCATGTAACGCGCCACCCCTAGACCGCTACAAGCATATGACGGTCTAGACCTGGTCCGTTACACTCCGAGCGACGGTCGGGGGAGCAGCCGTCACTCATACCGCCCTAACCAACTCTAAAACACAGAAAACAGCATGTAACGGCCAACACGGGGCGCGTTACACACACCTGACGCGCCAGACCAGGGCCGTCAGGGCCAACAAACCTCAAATACAAAACACACGAAGCATGTAACGCGCTAGACGAGGCGCGTTACAACGAACTAACGCATGGGAGCGAGCGCGTTATACCCACCTGACGCACAAGACCAGGCGCGTCAAGGCCAACACACCCACAACCAAAGCTAGCTGAGAGGCATGTAACGGCCGGCATAGGGCGCATTACAACGCCTGACGCACAGAGGCCCCACTGTTATATCCAACGGCGCAGCAACCCTACTCAGCCAACAGCATGTAACGGCCTGGGGCAGGCGCGTTACAAACACCTAACGCACGGGGGAACCACCGCCAGAGGCACCGCCTCAAATGGTCAACGTCGGTCAAACGGAATGTAACGGCCAGAACAGGGCACGTTACGTCCATCTAACGCGCTGGGTCAAGCACGTTAGAGGAACCGACTTAACCCAAGCAATAAATGACAAAAGAGATATAACGCGCCTCACGAGACGCGTCAGAGAAATGTGACGCGCCAGCCCTGGGCCGTCACTCTCTCAAAACCCCGAAGAACTCATTCAACCCAGACAATGTAACGGCCAGTCGTGGGGCCGTCAGAGCAAGTGACGGTCCCTGAAACGACCGCCACATCAGCTACGGCGGGAAAATAGAGGAATGGCCAAATCGGCCCGTTCCACGCCCCATTCACGTCGAAGCGCAGGGGAACCAAACCCAAACGACAAATAACAACATAAAACGGCTCAAAAGCCCACATGCAACCACAAAAACACAAGATCCGGGCGAGTCCAATGAATCAACCCCAAATGGGTCAACGAGGTTCCCGGGCTCCTACCGGCCTCGAATGGCCACCGATCAACGCAAAACAAGCATGGATGGGATCCTAACATCCCAACGGTCAGTTCAACACTAACCGAGCTACAAATTGTTGCCGTTCTCCGGCGAACCCTACAAAACCCGAAAATCACGGTTTAGGCTAAACAAGCCCAAACTCGGCCGTTTCCTTACCGAACGACGTGCAATGGCAGGAAAAACGGAGAGGAAGAAGTGAGGAATCGTCACCCTACCTCCACCGAAGAAACCGTGCCCCGAAGGGACTAAACCGCGCCGAAAACCGCGCCGCGAACCGAACCGTCGGCTTTGAATCCACCGTTCGGGATCGCGCCAAATCCATCTCGATCCTCGCACTATCGCGCACCTCAGTAGCATCTCGTCGTCACCAGCACGCCCCTGCACCCCTCCGTCTGCAGTCGGAGGCGAGAAGGCGGGAGAACGAGAGAGAACGGGAGAGAGAGAGGCGAACGTGCGAATGAGAAGGAGGAGAGAGGAAAAGGAAAGAAAAAGAAAAGAAATTAGGAAATTTTCCTAATTTCTGAAAATTCCGAAAATGCGCCGAAAATGCATAAATTCAGAAAAATACGTAAAAATAGTCGAAACGACCGGCTCGACGAGTACATTGTCGCTGTAGCATCCACGAGTCGATGAACTGACAAACAAACTCACCGTAGGGTTCCGTAAATAGTACGGGAGATAAACCCACATGGCTCATAAAGCTCAACTCGGAAGCCACCAAAGCGAACCGAAACTCACCGAAACCAATCCAAAAGATCCAATGAAGATCCAGCAAGACCTACCAAGGATCTAGGGCATTACATCCTCCCCTCCTTTAAGAAATTTCACCCTCGAAATTAAGGACTAACAAAGGAGAAGCAGGGAAGAATAACCCAACAACACAACCTCAAAAACAACACAAATCTCGAGAGAACACAATTCAGAGGAACTCTGTCAGACCACAATCACGAGCACACGCTCTGGATCGAGCACGACACAAGTGAACACAAGTCTGACACCTCCGAAACAGGGCAACGTCGTTTACGTCTCACCAGAGAAGGAGACACGACTGCCACAACAACAGACAACCAACCGAGAGACACAACGACAACACGGCAAGCGACAGCTTACACGAGGAGACACAATCCTGTCAGCTGACAGCTCGACCACATCATCGGCTCTAGTGCCAAAGGCAACAGGGAACACCTGGCACACAGGACACCAACGACAACACCAGCACCAGACCACAAACACAATTGAGTCAGTCCTCACTCAGATATTACATCTCATCGAGTCGCAAGCTAACTCTAGGAAAAGAGCACAGTAAGACTAACCGACAAGACTTGGTCCACATAGAGACACAAAATCATAGAGAAACAGCACTTACAGAAACAACACAGCGGCAGCACCTGCAGGATTCCGGTTCCACTCTGAACACAGAACCATAGAACACAACTGCAAGCAAGGTCACATCAAGGCACAAGAACAACTGAGCACACGACCACAAGAAACGGGTCACGCATCAGACTGCTCACCAAGAGAAGACCTACAATAACAAGAAACGACAACAATCTCGGGGAACGCAACTCAAGGACCACCAACACACCTCGAGAGCACAACACCCAAGAAAGAAAATGCAGAGTAGAGGGTACTCAATCAGCAAGAATGCCGACAAATTCCCCAATACTCGCTAATGCCAAAGCCGACACCAGAAAACCACCAACAATGGCACGGCAACAGACGACATCGAGGCACAAGAAGCCAAGACGAAGTCACATCGAGAAAGAACAAACCTCTCGACCAGTGGGTAGCCGACCCACACACTTCCACTGCACACTCAACAACGCACACAGGCAACCGAACAACCTCGGTAGTCGCACCTCAGCACACACCAGACGCCTTCGCAATCTATGAAGATCGCAAACGACACGTCACGAGTACCGATCCCGCGAATAACCAATCACAAGGAGCCTATGTGCAACAGGAGAAGAGCACCAGCTTCAGCACAAAGCACAAGGAAAGCATCAATCTCAGCTTACCTTCACGTCCTGAAAACGATAAATGAGCCTTCACGATACATCGGCCGCTGGACACGGCACGACAACACGGTGCACAACAGCTCTTAACACCATCATGGAGTCCAAAGCCAAGCAACCGTAAAGCAAAGAGCAGATCAGGCTCAAAACAAAGCTGTCCACACTTAAGCAGACACAGAATAAAGGCATCACTAAGACATCAATTCCAAGGCAAACCTCAAAAAGATTCCACCAGAAGGGACAAGAAGCAGGAAGCTCAACCACCAAAGCTCACCAGGAAGGAAAATCCTAGCTTGCCTGAGCAACTTCTCCAACACGGAATCAAATCGAGCACTTCAACAGAAGCGAGACACATCAGGAGCTGAACAGACTCAAGCCAGGATGACCAAGATAACGTAAGAACGTGTACGGTCATCAAACCAAGGCTAAAGGCCAACAGCAACCTGCACGACATACGAAGAAAATCTCGAACAACGTACCACAGATTCAAGCCTTCTGGCGAACACTGCAAAGTACAACATGATCGAGACAAATGCAACGACGAAAAAGAAACACCTCGTCACATCCTGACGAGAGCATAACCATCTCGTACAGTGCCAGAACAGCACGCACAAGACAACACACAGAAAACAACGCGACAAAGAATCACAAACCGTAGCCAGCTGAAGACTGTACTGGACCTTCACAACTCTGGAAACTGTATATCTCAGATTCCCATGTACTTCACACGACAATGCTCTTATAGCTCAGAAAAGAACTCCGAACATCTCAGAACACTACTCTGATACCAAGCTGTAGCGACCCGGATTCCGGATACCCGACATACCCGGTAGGACTACCGGATACGCGTGATACCGCATGGAACCCGCGAGGCCTCCCAAGAGCGGGAAAGCTCCTAAGGGAAAAAGGCACGTGTAGAGTACATTGAAGCCACAGAGATAGTACAGTAAGTAATTAAATTTCATTAGATAGGTTTGCTAAAGTAGCAGAAATAAAATTACTTTTTAATTAACTGTTTCAAATTAACAATTATATCCCAGAGTCAGTCCAAAGCTAAAGACAACTAGTCTAGCATAGTACAGTCGACAGAAAAGAAAGACGTACCAAAAGGTCGGGAGAAGCCCGACGCAGGTACCAGCTGGCAGCAACGGCACGCAATGAGCACGCACACTCCAAGAACCACGCGGAAGCAGAAGGCGAAACCCACCAGAAAAGCAGGGGTGAGTCTCTAAACAGAAACTCAGTAGGGGTCACGCGGATCTCCGCTGGAAAAACACACAGTGCAATGGAAGCAACCGTAAAACAACGAGTGCAGCAAAGCAGGAAAAGCTACATTACAAAGCTGTAAATAGAACAGGGACAGCAGGAGTAGGGAACAGGCTAAGAGCAAGGGGAGCTCAACCAAAAGAAAGAGCGAGGCCGCAAAACCTGAAACACTGCCACCGAGGAGAACTCGGCACTCTAAGCTACTCCAAAAGGCAATAGACGGTCAACCCTAAACTCACACGGTAGGGTACACCAGTCCGTCGGCCAAACCGAGAAGAGGGCAAAAGTCAACTACACAAACGGAAAAGGTCTAGAAAAGACCCAGACGGACGACAACCAGAACGACTAGAACGCTGTGCACGCCGCCCCACACACGACCAGAACGTTGCGCACGCAACAGGGCACCGACCTCGAGTACAGCCACAAGAGGGCCACTCGCAAAGGTCACAATGCGCAAGAAACGTTGAGAGTCACGTGTCACGTGACGGAAGCACCTCCCCACAGAAACAGCCAGCTGCGTCCACTGACGTCTTACGCTGCGCCACAAGTACCTACCTACACACGCCCAAAACGGCGGGGGCCAAGGTACTCAAAAACCAAGTCCAAGGAACGACCGCTCGTAGTCCAAGGAGAGGCAGCACCAACAGATGCTGAACCAGAAACAGAACAACAACAAGACAAGTAACTAGTCAGGGTCACGTCCGTCGACGTAAGTCCTCAGTCCCTGACAACGTGTGCACACACTGGCTCTAGCCTAAGCCAGGTCCTCTTGCAAGTTTTCTCCGTCGGCAGGACGCTATTGTTGGCTGGGAGCCCACGGAACTGGCTTGCAAACCGTGTACGGGAACCTTCCGCTATCCGCAAGCGGGCCGGCACTCAAGAGACCGAAGGGTAACAACAAACGGAGGCTCACGAGGCACAAGACTCGAAAACACGAGTGCTAAAGTGCAGACAGCCCACAAACCCTATCGCACGAACAGACAGCACTCCTGGCAGTACAACCACCGCCGAACGGACTCAGGATAAGGCAACTAGACCTACAATGTAACGATCCCGAGTCGAACGACTCAAGGGCAAGATCGTCACAGGCAGCGGAACAAGCCGCCAATCGGTCTAATCCTAAGCCAAGAAATGACACTCCGTAGAAAATAACACATGGAGACCTGAGGGAACACCAGTGTAACGACCCGAGAATCCGATTACCGGGAAGGCCCGATAACCCGAGACTCGCACCGCCGCCCACGAGCCGGGAGGGCTCGGAAGGGCTAAAAGGAGTGTGGAGGCACAAAGGAATAGGAAATAAAGCAGGACAGTACAACAACTAACAGAAATAAATAAACAACTACAACAGAGTCCAGTCTAATAGAAAGTACAGTCTAAAGCAGTAAAGCGTATCACATGCCAAGTGAACACTCAGCCCGGCAAGCTGGCAACTGAGAACCTCCGCTCCGCACCCTCGAACCGCGAGGAAGAACTGCTACACCTGAAAAGCAGGGAATGAGTCTCCATAACAGAGACTCAGCAGGGATCCCGCGGAACCCCAACCGGAACCAACGGCGGTAGCGGAAAGGAGAGCTACAACTACAGCAGGAACAGCAAACCGGTGGCCGGTCAAAAACTCGGCACTACAGCTACTCCTACTGCCAGAAGGCAGACCTCGATCACGCAGTCGAAGCTACCAAACCACGCTAGCACCACCTACCGAAGTAAAAACACACGGCAACCACGCCGTAGAGGCCCGTCCCCCAGACAGCCAACCTGGACACGCTGTCCAAGGTGCAACCCCGACCATCCGATCGCGGGTACCGCACAACAAGACCCAAGCTCGGTAAAGCCACTAGCACTAATCTCATGACGTGAAAACCAACACACGCGTCACGGCGAACCGACCGAAACTCAACGGTCAACACGACCGAAACCCGAAGGTCAAAGTCACAAAAACTGACAGTCTGTCACTCCGTACTCGACAGGAGTACCACCCACTAGAAGCACAGTCGGTAGCGTCCCCTGACGTCTTACACCGCACCGCAGGTGAACCGCCTGACGTGGTAGGTCCTACCCGAGGCGCGAACACCGTACAAGTAACCACAAACAAGTAACTAGCTGGGGTCACGCCCGTCGACGTGGGTCCAACCGCCCCCAACCACGTGTGCACACACACACCACGCGTCACTAGGTCTGGCCCTCTGACCGGTTTTCCCCCGTAGCCGGACTCTGGCTACCGACGAGGGGCCTACGGTAATTGGTCCACAAACCGTCTCGAAAGGTGGGTGCCCGTACACCACTCCCAGGTGAGACCAGCACCTCGTACTGGTGGGCTACGACTAGTGGAGGGTCACTGAAGGAGTAGACTCTCAAGACAACGGAAAACAACGTCCGAACCTGACGAAGTACGGGGGCCGTCCCACGTACCAGCACCATCGCACGGCGACCACGGTCGGAGAAGAAACGGACGCACCGTGCGCGAGAGTCGAGAAAACTCGAGTGGCACTTAAGCCACTGGACTCTGGACAGTCCTCTAGACACACTACAGCCAACGGTCCTTGAGTCACAAGACTCGGGGTCAAGACCGTTGCAGGCAACAGCACAAGGCCGTCGATCTAGCCCAATCTCTAGGTCTAAAACCACGGTAGCACGAGTACCGAGACAACTCACGAGTCGCCAAGACCACTCCCTCGGGAAGGGAACGCAAGGGACCAAGGCCACCCACACGGGCCACACGGAAAACACAGAAGCACGATTCCCAAGGCAGCACGCAAGCCACCACGACGATTTCCCATCTTGTAGCAAGCGGGAAACCTCCAGCCCCAGGCCGGATAACTGGACTCGCAGTCCAAGGCCAAACACGTGGCCCATACGGGAATCACCTTCCAAAGAAAACCCACGACATGCGGGGGAGACCACACCGCACACACCGATACATGGTGACTCGATCATGCGTAACACGAAAGCCCGGAACAGGTGGGGTCACCCGGACCCACCACACCTACGGGCACGCTAATCAAGGCAACACGGTCCCTCTCGACACCCCAAAAACACAGACACAGAACCCATGGGGTGTCCGGGATACTCACAAGGCCGGAGGTCGACCACTGGGTCACAACCGGGTCGACCGGAGCCCAAAACAACACAACCGGAGCGCTAAAAGGTCACCTGGACCCTTAAGCTCACGGACACGCTAATCGAGGTAACCCAAACCTCAGGACACCCAAAGACACGGTCACGGAACTCCACGGGATGTCCAGGACATACACGGCTCAAGGGGGGCACGATCAGCCGCAGACCGCCTGCCCCGGGCAGCCCGGATGGTCACTTAAATAACGCGCTATAGGTCCATAGCGCGTTCAAGCAGATCGCGCTAGGAGCCTATAGCGCGACAAGAACAGGTCGCGCTATGTTTCCATAGCGCGACAGTCCAGAACGCACCATAGCCCTATAGCGCGACAGGAACCGTCATATTGTTCATCTTCTCCGATGAACGCCCCCCGTCGGGGCAGCGCGACTATCAAGAACGCGCTACTGGAGTATAGCGCGTTCTCAGTCCGCGCCCGAAAACGGTGGAAACCGCGGGAAAAACCATTCCACGCCCCGTCCACCCCCAGGTGAAGGGGAAACAAAAGGGGAAACCTTCCCCAAGCCCCTAGGCATGCATCTAAACCCCTGGATCGCCCAGAAACACGGTAAAACGAGGGATCCGGCTCACACCCCAAAAACAAGTATTTTCCCCAAATCGCCCCGTTTAGCCCGCTCGGCTCACCACGGCCTACCAAACTCGCGGGAAAGGAAGTGCACGAGCTGGGGGTCCATCTCCCTACCTCCACCGAAGATTTCGCGCCCCGAGCTCGTCGATCCGCGAAGAAAACGCCGTGAAGCCCTCGCCGCTCCACGAACCCGCGGCCGAGCTTCCACACGCCTCCACCGCCTCGATCCTCATCCATCCTCGCCTGTGCCTCGGCCGCGCCATCCCCGCCTCGCCCGCACTCCACCCCGTCGGCTGCCGGAGAGAGAGGGAGAGAGGAGAGAGCGTGAGAAGAGAGAGGGAGAGAAGAGAGAAATGAGAGGGGAGAGAGAGGGTGGGTTAATATATAGGAAAATCCAGAAATTCGGAAAAATCCTGAAAAATAGAAAATCACACCCTCGCGATCCTCGGAACGCACCGATCGCAACGGTACCACACTCGCCTAGGTGAACGGCCCGGTTCACCCGCAACGAGGTTCCGAAGGGAAAGCCGAAACCCACGCCGGGAATCGGAAAACATATGCGGAAAAAGCCGCGGAACGCCTCCGGGCCTCCGAAACGACTCCGGATCGCGCCGATCCGAACACGAAAGATGTCCGAAACGAAATTTCGGACACAACGGAGTCGGACGCTCCGAGAAACCACATCTGGGACCCACGAACGAGGATCCGAAAATCCCGGGACATTACAACCAGCAACCCTCAGCACACCTGGACACGCAAACCAAGGTAAACGATACCTCGAGGCATCCAGAACTAGTGTCTCGGACTGGACAGAACCGCCAAGACACGCACACACTAGGTCACACGTCAACCACTGGGTCAGACCAGGTTGACCAGAACCAAACAACAATGCTCGAAAAGTAGGAAAGAGAATCCTACCTCAAGCAAGAAGACTCCTGGCCACCTTACAACGTAGTCTTAGCCCTCATAGGATGTCAGAAGACATCCACGGGATAACGGGCAGACCACAAGGCGAAGCCAAGACAAGCAGAAACCGAAGGAATGGAAATCGGAGCACAGGGCATGTAACGCACCACCCCTAGACCGCTACAAGCATATGACGGTCTAGACCTGGGCCGTTACACTCCGAGCGACGGTCGGGGGAGTAGCCGTCACTCACACCGCCCTAACCAACTCTAAAA
The DNA here is from genome assembly GCA_022559845.1 of Amorphophallus konjac. NCBI lineage: Eukaryota > Viridiplantae > Streptophyta > Magnoliopsida > Alismatales > Araceae > Amorphophallus > Amorphophallus konjac. The sequence continues at coordinate 5,885,144 of CM040127.1, forward strand.
CACATAAAACAGCATGTAACGGCCAACACGGGGCGCGTTACACACACCTGACGCGCCAGACCAGGGCCGTCAGGGCCAACAAACTTCAAATACAAAACACACGAAGCATGTAACGCGCTAGACGAGACACGTTACAACGAACTAACGCATGGGAGCGAGCGCGTTATACCCACCTGACGCACAAGACCAGGCGCGTCAAGGCCAACACACCCACAACCAAAGCTAGCTGAGAGGCATGTAACGGCCAGCACAGGGCGTGTTACAATGCCTGACGCACAGAGGCCCCACCGTTATATCCAACGACGCAACAACCCTACTCAGCCAACAGCATGTAACGGCCTGGGGCAGGCGCGTTACAAACACCTAACGCACGGGGGAACCACCGCCAGAGGCACCGCCTCAAATGGTCAACATCGGTCAAACGGAATGTAACGGCCAAAACAGGGGACGTTACATCCATCTAACGCGCTGGGTCAAGCGCGTTTGAGGAACCGACTTAACCCAAGCAATAAACGACAAAAGAGATATAACGCGCCTCACGGGACGCGTCAGAGAAATGTGACGCGCCAGCCCTGGGCCGTCACTCTCTCAAAACCCCGAAGAACTCAATCAACCCAGACAATGTAACGGTCAGTCGTGGGGCCGTCAGAGCAAGTGACGGTCCCTGGAACGACCGCCACATCAGCTACGGCGGGAAAACAGAGGAATGGCCAAATCGGCCCGTTCCACGCCCCATTCACGCCGAAGCACAGGGGAACCAAACCCAAACGACAAATAACAACATAAAACGGCTCAAAAGCCCACATGCAACCACAAAAACACAAGATCCGGGCGATTCCAATGAATCAACCCCAAATGGGTCAACGAGGTTCCCGAGCTCCTACTGGCCTTGAATGACCACCGATCAACGCAAAACAAGCATGGATGGGATCCTAACATCCCAACGGTCAGTTCAACACTAACCGAGCTACAAATTGTTGCCGTTCTCCGGCGAACCCTACAAAACCCGAAAATCACGGTTTAGGCTAAACAAGCCCAAACTCGGCCGTTTCCTTGCCGAACGACGTGCAATGGCAGGGAAAACGGAGAGGAAGAAGTGAGGAATCATCACCCTACCTCCACCGAAGAAACCGTGCCCCGAAGGCACTAAACCGCGCCGAAAACCGCGCCGCGAACCGAACCGTCGGCTTTGAATCCACCGTTCGGGATCGCGCCAAATCCATCTCGATCCTCGCACTATCGCGCACCTCAGCAGCATCTCGTCGTCACCAGCACGCCCCTGCACCCCTCCGTCTGTAGCCGGAGGCGAGAAGGCGGGAGAACGAGAGAGAACGGGAGAGAGAGAGAGGCGAACGTGCGAATGAGAAGGAGGAGAGAGGAAAAGGAAAGAAAAAGAAAAGAAATTATGAAATTTTCCTAATTTTCGAAAATTCCGAAAATGCGCCGAAAATGCACAAATTCAGAAAAATACGCAAAAATGGTCGAAAGGACCGGCTCGACGAGTACATCGTCGCTGTAGCATCCGCGAGTCGATGAACTGACAAACAAACTCACTGTAGGGTTCCGTAACTAGTACGAGAGATAAACCGACACGGCTCGTAAAGCTCAACTCGGAAGCCACCAAAGCGAACCGAAACTCACCGAAACCAATCCAAAAGATCCAATGAAGATCCAGCAAGACCTACCAAGGATCCAGGGCATTACACCGGTGGCCTCTTGCGGGCCGGCCCTAGGTGCTCACGGCGATGCTGTTGCAGACGCACGAACGGACGAAGGAGGGAGATAATGAACAGTGCTCGGGGAAGCAAGGAAATGCAATGAAATAAATGAACATTAACAAGATGTGAAGATCGTGAAGAGCAACCGTGAGAATATTGCAGGATAAGATTTAATGGCAGGGGTAACTAATAAAAAAATTAGGGTGGTTGTGGTACGGTGGAGAGAAAGAAATGTGATCCCGGTGGAGAGATGGGGTTACAGTGGAGAGAGAAGGGTGGCCTCTACTAGAAAGATTACGGCGGGGGTGAAGGTGGTGGTGTCCCCACCGAGTTGGCTGTGGACGGAGGAGAAGCAGAGGACGAGGAGGATTGGGAGGAAGGGGGGATCCATGCGGTGACGGCGACGCATGGCGGTGTCGGTGTCGGTGTCGGCATGGAGAGGGGCCTCTCTAGGCCGTGTCGGTGTCGGTGGGGGGAGAGGGGAGATCCATGCACTTTTTGATCTCCCAAACAAATAGACTTAAAATTTAAAAATTATGATATTTTTACCAAACAAAGGGTGACTCATTTCGCCAATTTTAAAAATTGAGTTAAAAATTGACATGTCATAATTTTTAAGATAGAAATAATTTTTTTAAAAAAATGTTCCCAAACACCTTATTAGGGAGAGAATCTCACCACGTTATAATCTATTTCTAAATAAAAATAACTCTCTACTATTTTTTAAAGAGATCCCACTCTGTCTTCTCCCTCGTTCTCCATTCTCGTCGCTCTCGTCCCTCCCCTGCACGTCCCCCCTCCCCCCCTCTCCTGCACGGCCCCCCTCACCCTCGACCGGCGTCCCCTCACCCTCCCTCCCCTCCGGCGTCTCCCCTCCCCCTTCCCCTGTGCTGCCCCACTCCCCCTCGGCCGGCGTCCCCTCCCCCTCCCTCCCCTCTGCCGCCTCCCTCCCCCTCGGGCGGCATCCCTCCTCCATCTCCTGCGCGCCCCCCGTCCCCTCCTCCCCTGTGCGTCCCCCCTCCCCCTTGGCCGGCGTCCCCCCTCCCCTCCTCGGTAAATCAAGAGAGCATGTCAAATTGGAGATCTGTATTATTAAACTGTTTTATTTTTCGGAAAGTGTGGTCTCTAAAATTAATCGATTGATTTTCGTGTTCCCCTTGTTGATGGCAGATGATCCAGCGAAGAGGCCCAAGAAAATCTTGGACGTGGGATGCGGGATAGGGGGCGGCACGATCTACTTGTCCAAAAGGCTCGGGACTCAATGTGACGGCATCAACGTCAGCCCTTCCCAGATCGAAAGATGTCGAGCCCTTGCTGCCGCCGAGGGTGTGACAGACAGAGTAAGCTGAGTCTGCAAATGAAGACTACATCTCTCTCTCTCTCATCCGCGTTATGCCGAGGGCTTCCTTTTCCAGTTTCATTTCGATTTCCATTTTTTTCTCCGTCCGATCCTGCCCTAGTTGTCCCTTTTACCTTATATGAACCATCTTCCTTTGCATTCTTTTTTAAAATAAAATCTTATATTAATATCAAAACTAATACTGTGCTCCCGATCAATATTCCAACAGGACAGGACATAACATAAGAATCAAATGTTTCGTATAGGGTTGGTCGAAGAGTATTGTATACATGTGAGTTAGTTGACTTGTTTCGTGTTATGGTGATTTTTGATCAGTACTCTCGATTGGCCGAGTCTACATGAGTCGGCCCAAGTCTTCCAAGGAGAAATTAGGCAAACCGTCTCGGGATGAGTCGACTCGTACTTTACCTACCTGACCCCAAATCAGTCTGATCCGCTGAGTTGACCAGCCCTAATTTCATGTTCACTTTCCCCCTCTATGTGTAATTAACTTTGTGTGATTAATTCATGATTAATGCATGGAAACTGCGGGCATGTGACAGGTGACTTTCCATCTTGCGGATGCCATGGAGCAACCATTTCCCGATGGACACTTCGACTTGGTTTGGTGCATGGAGGCTGCCGAACACATGCCCGACAAGAAGAAGGTACGTATATCCTTAGTTAAATCAACACATTCATATATGCATCAAAAACCACTGCATATGCTCTGGCTAGTAATTAAGTAGGACTTTAAATTGCAACCCACCACCGCCCGTCCCCCTAATCACTCATCTGACCTTTGATCCAATAATCTTCCAAAAGAACAAGTTTACACTCCCTAAAAACATAGGATTGGAGACACCACAGATGGCTGATATGACTTCCATCACATCAGTAGAGTTCTATCCCTTTTAAAACCTTCACTCCAACTCACCAAAACGATTTTTAATGTTCTTTTTATTGAGATTTTCAATTTTGATCCTTATCATTTTTCATCTTTACCCTCTAATGTACAATATTCATTTATAAACCCTCACAGTCGCACATCAATTCAATAATACCTTTGAGGCGGGGTGTTTCGAGGAATTAGCGATCAATATCCAGATTGGAGGGACTGATCCATAAATATGAAAAATTGTGGGAGTGGAAAACTAAAACTCCCTTTCTTATTTAAAGTTAAACATTTTATTGCATCAAAAAATAGATAGACAGAATGTCCCTTTCGCAATTGTCCATATACACACATCAATTAATTAATGCCATCTGCAGTGGATATATATGTATGCACATGGGTGGGTGGGTGTGTGTATACATATATATTTGAGAGGAAAAGATTTGTGGCCCAATGTTTCACGGCCTAATGGCCCATAAGGGCCTACGCGTCCCAGCAAGTGATAAGTGATAGCTTCTCTGTATTGAGGGCCCACTTACTATAAAATTAAAAGTCAATGGCCCAAATGAGATCCACCGAGTCTTGGCACGGTCGTCCATGCGGAAACCTCCCTTATGTTTGGGGGGAACCCAAAATTGCCATCCGCCGAGTCAATAAAAGGAGAATAAGATGCCCCCTTAGGGATGTCTGGGGCTAGAATGTTATGCTCGGAGCTAGAAGGGAGATATCCCTAGGTTATCCGCCCATGGATCAGCCCTTCACAGGGACTCCCCGCTCCTCTGGAGGACCATAGTGGATTTCCCGTGGCCGGACACTTATCCCTTAAAATTATAAGTGAACTCTACGTTATCATCTGAGACTGGAAAGTCCATGAGGATGAAGAGAGAGCAAGAGTCTCAAAACAATAAGAGTTTGTACGTGGACGTAATGCTCTCACCCCACGGTCGCTCAAGATTTTCACTATTCTGAAGAGAAAGTTTATAACTATCTAATCTCGGGGATCTGAAAACATGGACTTCAAACTTGTGCCTAGGTCTATGATATATAAATATATATATATCTATTATTCTGTTTAAGAAAATTGTTTACACATGTATACATTTAGTGTAAGTAAATATAAAATTGATACGCATTATCAATTATATCATTGTCTTTTTGTTTGTTTATCATTTTATTTATTATCATTAATTAGTTGTGTTTATTTTGTTCATTTGACATTCCTACAATCAAACTTTCAATTTGAAAAGTCGGTATCTCTGTAATTTTTGTGTTCATGCTAAATACAATGTTGTTTTTCATTGTTCCTTTTTTTTAATATGGATTGACCACTTTAATTTGTCCATTTGATATTTTGTAAAATTGATCTTCAACCAACAATCCATCAAACTTCGTTATGGTCTCCGAACGTTTTTAGAATATAGAAGAATTTCCGACGAAAGATTCTAATTTCACCCAAAAAAAAATTTGCGAACAACCAAAAAAACCAGAGGTTGCAGCATATATATGTATGCCACCGGAGAATATATTGTTATGTTAAAGGTAGACCTCTGGTGTTTCACATAGAATAATATCTTGTTGGTTGCCAATATCATGCTAGGCATTATCATCTTAGTCATGTATTATTCATCAATATTATTTCACCATCCGAATGTCTGTAAGCATCACAATAAGTATGGTAACTTGCTATTTGGGAGATATTGATTGATTTATATTCCAGAATACCCGAAGCAACATCAACATGGAGAATTATTTCCAGGCATTGAGCTTGGTTATAAAATTTGATTCATGCAACGATAAATAGATTATCAGTTTCAGTTCAACTTTGTGTTAAGAAAAAAAAAGAGAGAAAAAGCCACCACAGATAGAGGGAAATACTGATAATTAGAATCAGAACCCCTCCATCTTAGTAAGCCTTGAATTAATGTTCCCATAACACTCCAGAGGGGCCAAACTGATAATTAATTTTCATAACTTATGAGGCCGAGCTAGGGAGACCCCAGGCAGAAGCAAGTGCCTTAGATCGCCTAGGTTGCCCTTTTGGGCCTTGTAAGGCAGACAATTCCTTTCCCCTAGAAATCCCACTCGTCACCTAGGTGGCGCCTAGGCAACTGCCTTGACAAACAGTGAGAACTAATACATAAATCAAAATTTACTGAGAACTGGAGACATAAAAGGTGAATGGGAATATCCTAGCAAGGAGTTCAATGGGATAACAAGCAGATCTTGCTCAAGAGAGCCGTTATTTTATCAGAAATCACAGTATTAGTTATGCATATATGATTTCCGAAAAGAGATGCAAGTTAAACATCATTGAGAAACAATGGGATTTCATGATTTTACTGGAGAATGTGTGTGTGTGTGTGTGTGTTCTCTCTGAATACAAGAAGCAATGAAAAATTGGAATTCTCCAAGAATTTGTAAACAATGAAGGATGCAAAGAAATTCTACATAGTGAAAGACCTGGGATCTAACAAAATGGAGAAAGCCACCAATTATGATTGGCAGAGGAAGAAGATAATGTAATCTAAAATTTAATTATTACTGAAGAGTAATAAAAAATGTGAAAGAATTGTCCTAATTATGTCTCTAGAGAAGGCAAAAATATAAGCAAACAATCTTACTACGCAGAATCTTCACATGAAGATAAGAAATGGATAATATTTTCCAAAGCACAAAAATGGCGTGGTAAATGTCTCAGAACTATGGAGTTCACATGTAGATGGGAGGAGCAAATAAAAAAGTTTTAAAGTATTTGCCAAAAAATGCAAAAAGTTAGGTTTTAATATGAAAAACAATGATTTTTGAAGCAAATTTGATGAGTAAAGAACTTAGTCCAAGAATTAATAGATCAATTGCAATAGCAGAAAAAAACACAAGAAAACAACAAGGGCATGAAATGGAGTAGATAACCAATTCACTGACAAACTATGACAACCAAAGGAAAAGGTAGGCCATCCAACCTCAGCACAACTCAATACTCAAAACAACTCAAAGGTTTGCAGCAGCTACATCTAAATGCCAAGTGAAGAAAAAGTGAAGGTTTATGGTGATCAACCCTACAATCTCACTACTAAGAATAAAGAATGAGTCCCTCTTTTCAGTCTATTCACTCTAGAATTCTTTCAAAAAGATCAATCTCGGGTTCAATTAATCCGATGATGTAATAGAGAAAAAAGGAGCAGATCGATTAAGGAATGAATATTACCAGATTCGACTATGATAGATCAAGCACCAGCCTCTTATACACTGACCGACACTAACAAAACAGTATGGTAGTGGGAAAGAACAAAAAAAAAATAGAAGAAGGAAGAAAGAAAAGAGGTTAATAAAGGAAGAAACTGATGGGGATCGATGGTGATGACAATTTATCAGAGTTGCCCGTGTCGGAAGAGTAATAGTAACAGTCGGGGGTGGTGGAGGTGTGATGTTGCTTTGGATCTGATCTAGCGGTGGGCACTCATGCGGGAGGGCTGAGCACCGTAGGGTGGGACGCTGCCTTGGCCTTCACATAGGAGACAGTAGAATTCAGAGAGGATGGCGGTGAAGAAGATGAAGGCGGCTCGTGCGCCGGAGACGCCCTTCCGTAGGATCTGACAGGAGGGGGAGGGGGGCGTTCACGAATAGGGTATAGTACCACAGTAGGTGTTCCTCACGGAGCCCACCAACAGGCATGCCTCCGCTATGATAAATATTAGCCTAGAACAAAGCGAAAGAAGAAACAATTCAATTCAGAAATGCGATGATGAGCAGTTGAAGAACTCTACACAAACCCACGATTCCCTTCCCTCATCTGGAAACCATTTTGCTACTAGACGATTGGGCATTGTGGCCATCCAAGAGTACTCCTCATTCTTCTACCGGATGTGGCCAACAATGGCGGTCTGGCTTCCTTCCCCAGATGCGCGCACCAAATCTATCTTCTAACTCCTCTGCACTTTCGGGAGGGACTGGATGTGCAAGCAAATGGGGGATCACATGTGGAGTGAGAGCCCACCAACAGAGGAGGAAAAGGAGGAAGGTGCAGGTGTGCGAGCCGCCAGGGTGGAGGGAGGGACCGGCCGCAGCAGAAGAACTTGCTGACCGCCATGACGAGGATCTGGCTCAAAAGCAGCAGGAAGAGCAAGGCTCCAACACCATAACCGGTGGCGATGTCCGAGTCGTACACACAATAGGTACGTGTAGTTCTTCTCCGAGTCCGACACCGTCTGTGCTTGCACTCCCCTTCACAGATCTCCAAATTAGAACAACAGCACGCACAGAGTAGGCTGACGAGCATTAGAACCCAAACACGGGGCTCCGGCTGCATCCAGCCGAAGAAACATGGGAACTGGAGCTCTCCGACTTCGCTGTGATGGGTGAGGCTGCGTGGAGAAATCCTTGAACCGACAGTGGCGGTGACGAAAAAACCGAACCAATTAAACCGGGGATGAAAACATCAGGTGAACCGACGGCGAAAAATTTATCAATTCTCTTATAATATATATATATATATATATATATGCATAAGAAAGCGCGCGCACACACACACACATATATATATATATTTATTTATATATGTATATATCCTCTCTCAACATGCACGTGAGAGAGACATGGATGTTAGGAATTTTGAACGGTGGTAGTCTTCAATCGTATGGTTAACTTTTTTTGACTCAGTTCTTCAGCGAGCTCGTACGTGTGGCGGCTCCCGGGGGGACTATTGTCATCACGTCGTTGTGCCACAGAGACACAGAAGCGGAGCCATTGACACCCGATGAAGAAGTCACCTTGAAAAGGCTCCGTGAACCCTTGCATTTTGCATCCTGGTACTCGGTCTCCGGTTACGTCAAGATGGCCGAATCACTGGCACTTGAGGTGAAGTACACACTAGCTACCTAGCAAGTTGCCTGCCTGCCTGCATGCATCCATGTTTCAAACTTGCTATCTGGAAAATAATTAATAATATTATTGTCTCCCACATGTAGATCAATATATATTGTTATCTCTATTCTTGAATTCGATCCCAACAGGATATCAAGACGGCTGACTGGTCGGAGAACATTTTACCAATTTGGCCCGCTGTCGTGCAGTCTGCAATGACCCTTGAAGGCTCCACGATGCTTCTTGAGAGCGGTACGTACTCCTTCCCTCACAGCACCACATGCATCGCCTTCTTCTCCCTCTTTCTTTCTCTTTTAGTTAGCTAATTAAGACAGCAAGATAAGACTTTCATTGATCGATCTCACGCTACTGATAGAAAATTTGATTACATGTCGTCACACTTGCATATTAATTAGGTCGGTCGCTAATTAACGGGGAGGGGATCAGGGGATCGATCGATCTATAGCGGCGACATCGATCGATCGCCTTCTTCTCGTTACCTTATCAGAGCTCAGTTTAATTAATTAATTACATGGCCCAAGTGTACATGTGATCGATCCGCTCGATCATGCGTGAAGCAATTACTTCATTGGCTCTACCTACGACTACTTGCGCGCGTGGAGATCACCCCGTCGGAAATGGAGATAAATTTGCTGATATCGATAACATCGATCAGTTGAAGTCGATCCTCTTGAACTAGCTAGGTTTAATTGATAAGCTTCCTTACATATATAGTGAACGACCACTTGAACATATATATATATATATATATATATATATATATTGTTATCCCAATGTTTCAGCCCCTCTTTAATCACTGGCTCTCTCTCCCTCCCTCTCTCTCTATATACACCAGGATGATTTATACATATATGTATATATGCAGGCCCGACGGTCGTGAAGGTCGTCATCATGGCGCCAGCGATGATTGACGCTATTACAAAGAAACTGATCAACTACAGCATCATCACCTGCCGGAAGCCATGGTAATTAAATTAAGAAGTGGGCAAGAATAAGAACAAGTTGAATTAAGCTAGCTAGCTAGCTAGCTGTACCTTCTCCGGATCAACAGCAAGTATGGTCGACGTACGTATAGGCAAATAAGTACGGCACTATAGCATTATATATGGCTCGATCCGGATTATATATATATAGTGGTTAGTTTGTGATATTATATGCAGATCCTCCTGTGTTTTGGTCTGTATACGTTGCATTCGTATCCGTGCCCGGGTATCAATCATGGTGTGATCTATGTACTGAAATGTTGTTAACTTCATTCGAATAAAGTATTATTAATCTATACATTTTCCAAAGGAATTCTAATTACGTTCTGATCAAGTTGAAGTCCGGTACAGATAGACGTGCACAAATGCGGATGGATATGAGACATCCGGATCGGATCGTGATCGTGTTTCTTTTTTTTTTAATCTGAACGAAGGGTCAAAAAGGAATCCTTTTCCTCGTCCAATCAGCGAAAAAAAGGCAATTTTGAACTGATGCCTTGATTTCAAAGACGTTGGCCAAACGGCATCTTGATCGGATTCATGCTCTATTAAACTAATGTTGGTTGCACATAAAATAACAGCAGAGTGATGTGAAGTCCGGAGCGTGCGTACGTGTCATTGTTCATCGCTTTTTATATCGGGTTTTTTCGGGTCCCATAAAGTGGGTAGCCTCGTTTTGGTTGGGATTAAAGTTAACTCGGATCAAAATAATTGACTTGAGTTAATCTATTTTTATTTCTTTTTATTTTGGTTGTGCACTTATCTCACTTGTCACTTGCAGAGATGAGACATGCAAATCTAAATTAACTTGAATTAAGTTAATTTTAAGTAAGTTTACTAATTAATTCTCCCCGTTCAAAGTAAATTGAATTAACTTTAGAGATAAGTGAGAAGGTGATGCGTGAGTTTAAAATGAGACCGAGGACTCATGTTTCGCTTTTAAAAATTAAGCTAACTAGAAATGAGGTCCTCAAGGTGCAGGATGAGAATGCACATGATCCTATTAAGGAAGTTTAGGAAATGGGTTTTCCTTGACACCGTGGACTTTTCTATGGATAAGCCCCCCCATGGAAGTTAGACCTTAGGGCTCACTTTGGTGGTGGGTTAACTAAGTCTGAGTTAACTTATCCCGGTTAAGTTGTTTCAGAGTTAATCTATTAAACCCCGCTTTGTTTGCCACTTATCTCAGGATTAATCTCTTTTAAGTCCAAACTTAAGTCTTTTTGATTTGACGGGAGTAAATTTACGTAATCCGCTTAAAAGTGACTTAATGTGACTTAAGTCGGATTAACCCATCCCACCTCTATAGGTGAGATAATTTAATCCGATGTCATACCAAAGTAAAAAAGAATAAAAGTGAATAAAGTAAATCTACTTAAATTTAATCCGATTATCCTTAATCTCGAAACAAAGCGCCGCTTTGATAGGGGCTATCCCCCACTTGTCCCAAGAATAACCCCCATTTTGTTCCTTTTTTGATTTGATAGAGGGATACAAATATTCAGGTTAGATTGAAGGATAACCCTCATCTAATCTGGTAGTGTGACCCATCTAAATTGGTGGAACAGTTTAACCCACCCCTCTTATCAAAGTAAATGGGAGTAAGTGGATGGACAGACTAATCCAAGAAGGATGTCCCTCCATTTATCTAACCCTCTATCAAAGATTGAATTTTGGGTTCTCCTTGTTAGCATGTGGCCAACAATAGATAATGGCACCGACAGTGCCCGTTGGGAGACACCTCACCGGGTTTCACGGATCATGTTTGGGTGCACTGTAGCAGTGGGATAGAGGGGAGGTGGGGGTGACTCACCCGATTATATTGATGGCTTGCCCATCGGAAAGAGATAGAGAGATCGACAGATCTCAGAAGTAATACCCACCTTACCGGAGTCCCTATACCGTCCGGGAGGAAACCCACCTCGGCGGTAAACCTACACTGGTATCAGAGCCACCGTCGACGCCGCTGCCGTCGCCTCCATCACCGACGCCGCGGGTCATCTGACGCTGCCCCCTGCCGCAGCGATCCTCGTCGGCCGCTCACTGCAACCGCTGTTGTCCTCCGACTCCGCCACCGTCGCTGCGGCCTGCTCCCTCACCACTGCACCAGCCCCTGCCGCTGGGACCGTCGCCGATCACCGCACGCCGCCGCCACCGGATAGGGAGAGCCTCTCCCCGCCCATGCCGCTGCGGCTGCCACCCTCCCCCGCGGGCTCAGCCCGCCCTGCTCGCGACGCAGTAACCGCTCCACCGTGACTGTCCATCGTCGCCGCCGCCGCTACAGCTGTGACCGCTCCGCTGCTAACTGCTGCTTCTAGCAGCCACCACTGCGCTGCTGCTGCCGGTGGAGACCCGCGTACCGACATTCGCTACAGCCGCCGCTACCGTCGAGCGAGATCCGCCACTGCACCCACTTGTCCGCCGGGGCTGCCCAGGCCGTCCTCCGTTACTCGACGCCGCACGGCCCAGTCGCCCTCTGCGCCGGGGCTGCCCGTCCGCCACCGCTACTCACCGCCGCTGAGAGCTCCTATTGCGTCCCTCGCACGCCACTGCAGCTCCCGCGGCCAACGCCCGTTCTCGGTGCTGCTGCTACTGAAGGCCTCTCCCGGCGTCCTCCCCCGGCGTCCTCCCGCTGCAGCTGCTGCGGCTTCCACAGCACCACCGGGCCGCTGCGGCTTCCTCTACACGCGACCTCCACCGGCCTCACACGCGACTTCCCTGCTCTGCCAAGTAAGTGCCCTCGGCACTGTAGGAATAATAGAATGGAGCTTCCCGTGATTAGAGGAGGAGGGTGAATATAATTAATAAATAAAAGGGACATTGAACCCTGCCATCTGTCATAAATCACAGACCTAGTACAATCTGTCTCCCCTATGATATAATATAAGTGAAGGAACATTTACTTTCGTTGCATAATAAAGGTAAATAGTGCTATCTAATGACCTGCCGACACACTAAAAGATAAAAGTCCTTTTACTCACACTTTCATGTGAAGGCACGTGAACTTAATAGAATTTCTTAGTTTTAAGACTTACATCATTTAGAAAAGTAATCTGTAAACTCACTTGAAAGAAAGCACCATTTAATAAATTTTATGATATGATCTCTTTGTAGTTTCTTAATTAACATTAATGATATTCATATCATGCTTAAATGACAGAAATATATTATTAGATAATGAATTCTTAAATAACTGTTCATGTTATTAAGAATGGATAGGTATATATATTTGTCATTTATTGATTAGTTATATTAAAAAAAATCTTGTATATTTAGATATAATATTATTGCATCTTTAGTTATTTGTTGATTAATTATCTTGTTAATTAGTTATTTTTGATCACAAATTAAACAAGATAAAATAAAATACAAAACTCTCACAAAGAAATGACAGAATTAATCAACTTAAACCTTATATTGATTTTTGTCATCATGCTTAGGTTTATTAAATTAAGCTATCATATTTTCAGATTCATTATAATCATAATGGTCAGTAAGCTCATTGCTTCGGAGTTGGCAAAATTAGACAAACTTAATGGAACCAACTTTGACATGTGGCACCGGAAAATCCGATATGCCCTTATCCATGACAACATAGAACATGTCATTGATACCAATGCTCCGGAAATTAATGCAACATCCACGGAAGTGGAAAAGAAAAAACGGGAGCAATAGTTAATAGATGACAAAAGGGCTAAGAGCCTAATGCTCATGTTCATGGAGGATAATTTAATAAAGTTTTTCGAAACTTACAAAACCTCCAATGAAATGTGGAAAGCTATCAAAGAGAAGTATGACACCAAAATAGAGGTGAATACTCAACTCTTGTTGCATCGTTACAACACATGTAAGATGCAGGAAGGTGATAGCGTCGTCGAGCATGTAAATAAAATGATTGTCATGGCTAAGGAGCTATCGACCGCTGGAACCGAAATTCCAGAGAAGATGCAGGTGGCGACTATATTGAATAGTTTGCCAGCATCATTAGACATGGCTGCCACAACCTTAAGAATGAGTGGTTCTGTTATAAGTGTCACAGATTTGCCAGCTCGATTAGCGATTGAGCAGGACATTATGGCCAGGAGAAAAGAACTTGAAGCGCTCTTGCAGGAGGCCAATGCTATACACCGAAAGCCCACCGGCCAAAATCGCCCACTCGGAACGTAAAGACCCAAGTTTAAGGGGAACAAATTCCAAGGCAAAGGAAAGAAGGTTCCTCGTGGTGCTTGCTACTCATGTGGGAAGTTTGGCCATTTTATAGTAAATTATCCCCAAAAACAAGGCAATGAGGGTGGAAACAAACACCCGGAAAATAGAAGAGCTGGAAAGAGAGAATTCATCGGCGTCACGGAATGCAATGCCGCGATTGCCGACTCAAATGAATGGTGGGTCGATTCTGGAGCCACTTGTCACATTGCAAAGATGAAAAAGGGGCTGGTGATGTTAAACAAGCTAAAGGCGAGCGAACAGAGGATTTACATGGGTAACAACACCTATCTGGATGTAGAAGGTGTTGGTACATATAGGCTGGATCTTGAGGATAACATCATGGTCCTCAAAGATGTATTCTATGCACCTGGAATCCGGCGGAATCAAATCTCTGTACCGACCTTGATGAAAAATGACCTGGAAGTGCGTTTCTACAACAATCGAGTGTCAATAGGGAAAGATAGGAAAGTACTTGCCATGGAGAGGTTTGTCCCCGAGAATGATTTATTCTGTATCCCTGTAATTGACACTGAGAATAATAATATTGAAGATTCTGAGTATTCCTTGTGTTCTTTATCAGAATCTGATCTATGGCATTTTAGATTGGGACATCCCGGAAAATCTAAAATGGAACAAATGATTAAGATGGGTCCACTGCCAGGTTTGTCAAAGGTGGAACTAACACATTGTGAACATTGCTTAGTGGGAAAGATGACTAAGAAACCCTTCGCAGTAGGACATAGATCGAATGAATTGTTAGGGTTGGTCCACTCGGACATTTGTGGCCCCCTAAGTATAAAGACATAACAACAAGGACTATTTCATAACCTTCATAGATGATTATTCCAGATTTACCTATGTTTATCTGATCTCTGCAAAATCAGAGGCATTTGATTACTTCCGAAAATATAGAATGGAAGTGGAAAGGTAACATGGAAGGAATATTAAGGTGTTAAGAACGGATAAAGGTGGGGAATATAACTCAAAAGAATTTGAGTTATATTGTCAAGAACACGGAATCAAAAGATATGTGACAATGCCTTATACGCCACAACAAAATGGTGTGGCAGAAAGAAAGAATAGAACTTTGATGAATGCTGTTAGATGTATGCTATCACATTCTGGTCTCCCTAAGAATTTGTGGGGAGAGGCATTGCTTACGGCAAATCATATCTTAAATAGAATTCTCACAAAATCCGTAGAGAGTACACCTTATGAATTATGGAATGGGAGGAAACCCGATTTGTGTCACCTCAAGAAGTGGGGGTCTATTGCCCACGTTCTCATTCCGAGTCAACTTAGAGATAAGTTGGACTCAAAGACATTGAAATGTAAATTCATAGGGTATTGTGAGAAATCATATGGTTATAGATTTTTCCATAAAGAAAAAGGGATCATTGAATATAGGGATGCGACATTTCTAGAAAATCTAGAGGAAGAGGAATCTCATGAAAAAGAGAAGGAACCTCTAGTTGTAATAGGTGATGACTATTACAATGATGTCCCTAGAAATGATCCAAAAATTGAGGAAGAATCTCAAAATATGAAAAATGAACCAGTACCTATGAATGAAATGCAGCATGGTCAACCCGGAATAGGCAACAAAAGATTGAGAACTCCACCAGCATTGATGGATGATTATCATTTGTATTCCTGTGAGCCTTCATGTCTGATGATAGATATGGAAGATGAAAATTTCGTAGATCCCATGAATTATCTAGATGCGACAAAATCGCATGATACAGAATTATGGCAAGATGCCATGAATGAAGAAATTGATTCCATGAAAAGGAACAATATATGGGAATTATGTGATCTTCCAAAGAATCGAAAGGTTATAGGATGCAAATGGGTATTCAAGAAAAAGCTTCGAGCTGATGGGTCTATTAATAAATATAAGGCCCGGTTAGTTGCCAAGGGGTTTACGCAGAAACCATGTATAGATTTTCAAGAAATCTATTCTCCAGTGGCTAATTTTGTATCCATAAGAATGATCTTGGCAATTGTTGCATATTTTGATCTGGAGCTGCACCAGATGGATGTAAAAACAGCATTCCTTAACGGAGAGTTGAAGGAAGACATCTATATGCAACAACCTGATGGATTTCAGGTGGAAGGCCAAGAGGAAAAGGTATGCCAGTTAAAGAGATCAATATATGGTTTAAAACAAGCTTCTAGACAATGGTATCTCAAATTCCACGAAGTAGTTGTCCAACTAGGGTTTATTTCAAACAAGTTGGATAACTGTGTATATGTCATGAATAGTGGGAGTAAGCATATCATGTTATCCCTATATGTGGATGATATTTTACTCGTCAGTAATGACATAGAAATATTGAATAAAGCCAAAATAGAACTTAGTGGAAAGTTTGAGATGAAAGACATGGGTGAGGCATCCTATGTTCTTGGTGTACAAATCCTAAGGGATAGAAAGTCTAGAATGTTGAGTATAAACCAAGAAAAGTATTTGAGGTCTGTACTCAAGAGATTCGGAATGCATAATAGCAATCCGGCACCTACACCGTTAGTCCATCAGAAACGGTTGTGTAAGGGTCAATGCCCCGGAGAGGGACAAGAGCCGCTCATGGTGCCGTATGCACAAGCAGTCGGAAGCTTGATGTATGCAATGATGTGTACAAGACCGGACTTGGCATACCCAGTCAGTTTGGTAAGTAGATACCAAAGTAATCCTGGTCCAGCACATTGGGAAGCTGTTAAAAGGATTTTGAAATATCTGAGAGGAACTTTGCACCACAGTCTTGTTTATCAAGCAGATATGTTTGAGGTTCTCGGATATTCGGATGCAGATTTTGGAGGAGATGAAAATGATGAAAAGTCCACGTCGGGACATTTGTTCATCTTTGGTGGTGCTGTTGTTTCTTGGGGAAGCAAGAAACAGGGGTGTGTTGCTCGATACACACAGGAAGCTGAGTACGTTGCATGTAGTACAGCTGCTACTCATGCAGTTTGGATCAGAAGATTCTTGAACGATTTGAATCTCAACTTGATAGATGGACCAATTGAGATGTACTGTGATAATCAGGCGGCTATTAGCCTGATTAACAGTGGAGCAAACAGTTCAAAGGGAAAATATATTGAAGTACAATATCACTATATTCGAGATATTGTACAGAAAGGGGAAATAAAAGTGATTTATGTTCCCACAAGTGATATGATTGCTGATCCATTGACGAAAAGTATCTTAGCAGAAAATTTCATTAAGCATGTTGACTTAATGGGGCTTAGGAAAATATAAGCCAGAAAGAAATATTTTCATGGATAATGAAAATAATGATACCTCTGACGAATAGTGGGAGTGTATTGGAACAGTACTCACGTATAGTGAGACAATGAGAAGAATGATACCTCTGACGGATAGTGGGAGTGTATCGGAAATACTACTCATGAATAATGAGAGTATAGCAGTGATGGTGAGTGGAAACACTACTCACGGATAGTGGGAGTGATTCAGAAGAAATATTATACCACCCAAGAACAGTGGGGATATATTAATAGTTTGTTGGCCAAGTGGGAGATGTTAGCATGTGGCCAACAATAGATAATGGCATCGACAGTGCCCGTTGGGAGACACCTCACCGGGTTTTACGGATCATGTTTGGGTGCACTGTAGCAGTGGGACAGAGGGGAGGTGGGGGTGACGCACCCTATTATATTGGTGGCTTGCCCATCGGAAAGAGATAGAGAGATCGACAGATCTCAGAAGTAATACCCACCTTGCCGGAGTCCCTATACCGTCCGGGAGGAAACCCACCTCGGCGGTAAACCTACACTCCTCCCTATTAAAAAAAAATGTCTAGCAATATATATATATATAGGGTCGGGGTATTACTAAAAAATGTACATATATATGTGTATGTACACACACGTACACACTATGCGTCTTAACTGTTGTCAAACTATCGGTCCTCGTGTTTCAGAATCATGTGACTGAATGTTAAACAAAAACTTATTTTAGATTCTTCAATGTTTGCACGGGGATGACCAGCTTTCTGCATTTTCTGTTACATGGAGCAGATTTTGTGTGATTTCTTCAACTATTGCTTGTAGTGTTTATAATTATGCCCACGTGTAATGATGTGGCGTAACTGAGGATATCTTCCGTATAAGTTGATGGTCAGCAGACAATAGAAATGCACATATTTCACGCTGCACAAACTTCATTGCCATTGGACATCAGGCGGATTAGTACCGTGGAGACTATATATATATATATATATATATATATATATATATATATATATATATGCTTGCTAGCATGAGGCACATGGTTCACGGCATGGAAGGAAGGATCAGATCTAGGGATGTCAACGGGTCAGATACGGTGCGGATAGTGCACTATCCGTATCCGTACCCGATAAAGAAGAATCATATCCGTTTGCTATTCGTTAAATATTCGGGAAGTGGTGTATCCGAAAATCGTTATCGAGTATCCGAAAAATACGGTTAACGGACGGTTAGCGGATAGTTACCGGACATAAGAGTACATATAAGATTAAAATTTAAGATGTAAATTAACTGAATTAGAAAAAATTTTAAATTAAAAAGAACAATCTATATGATAAACAAACACATTTCAATTTAGTTCTTATATCATTATTATTCATGAGTCAACATATAATGTAATTAAAAGTATACAAATATATAATATTACAATATCCTCAAAGATAATATGAAACATATAAAATTTAAATAATAAAATAAACTAACTCTTTTGGATTTTAATCTCCATCGTATTCTCATTCTTTACATACCTTTCATAAAAATAAAGAATATATTAACTTGATAATTTAAAAAATTATAAAAATATCTTATAATTTAGAAATATTTTACCATCATGAAAATAGAAATGACTTAAATTATACACATATCTCATCTTCAATATCATTTTCTTCAAGACACTAAATTATTTGAGTCAAACATGAACTTGTTTAACGGTGACGGACGGATACGGATTCGGAATGAGGTGTATCCGTATCCGTATCCGCTAAGAAACCGGATATATCCGTATTCGTATCCGTTAATTTATCAGAAAGAAAAATACTATCCATTTGCTATTCGTTAAACTAATGAAACAGACGGTTATCGGATTATCGGTTACTATTGACATCCCTAATCGGATCGGCCAGGATCGGATTTACGTCTGGCTGATCCAGTCCTGATCCATCCACTCCTAATGCTTGGGTCGGATCGGCCAAGATCAAACAAAGATCGGCTAAGATCGGGCAATCCTATACAGGATTGGACAATCCTAACTGACCCACCCAATCGAGGATCGATTTCCAAATTTGAAAAGTTGTCACGGCAAAATGGAAGTATTTGGGGTGTTTTCTTTGCCCTCTCATTTTCATGTAAAATTGTGTTTTATCTTTATTAGAAGACTTTTCGTATTTTTTTAATCGTTTGAGTTTTTTTTTTGCATTAACTTGGGCTGATGGCCTGTGGACGCACTTTTCGTCGGTTCGTTATCGTGGCTCGTTTATTTGTTTATTATGTGCGTGGGCGTGCCAGTCACCGAAGTGACAATTTATTCGGGCTCCGAAGAGCCCATGGTGCGCTCGATCTGACTTCGTCATACGATTGTGTGGTTCGTGTCGGGACCGAATCCCGTCGCGTCATAAAGGTCACGACGTCATTTACATCCCCCATAAGAGGGAACACCCTTGATTAATTGTCGAAATTAGGGGCCTCACGGCCGAAAAGAATAGTACTAACTGCGTAAGAGAGAGAGAGGGATAGGTCACACTGAAGGTCATATTGGGGCCATAAATTGTCGGTCATGTCGGTCACTCGTGGACCTTCTCGTATTTGGACACAGGTCCGTGGCAGAGACACAACGAGAAAACCGAGATAGATCCCTTCAAATGTCTGCCGAGCATGCGGCAATTTTAATGAGGATTCGGAAGGTATCCGGAACGAGAAACAAATCTGGTCCGATTAGGATGTCGGCCCGAGATTAGGTCAGAACTCGGCCATATCGAGATAATTCCCAAGGTTCGAGTTCGACCTGAAAGGGCGGTGTCGTTGTTCCTTTTACCCCGGGTCCCGGGGAGAGAGAGGGCTGCAGTGTGGGGCCCGGCATTTTTTATCTGGAATTCTCTTAGTTATATGTTCCAATTTCTGGCCTACGGTTTATTACTTCTTTAGGTGTTTGTTCCGGATGATTCCTCTTCTTTTACTCATTGTTATCATTATTATTATTATTTATTTATTATTTATCTTCTTATTGCCCCTCCCGCCTCTTTTATTATGATTAGTATTGCGCATTCGAAGTCCTTTAATGAGCACATTTTTTTATTGATTTCTTTGCCATTTGTTAAGGCCATTATCATGTTGTATATATGCATGGGTGTGGTGTGCCAGCGAAGGGAAGGTAAGAGTGCACCGCTGAGAGGCCCAGAGGGGAGTGTGCCGGCGAAGGATGAAAAAGGTGTACCGCTGAGGGCACAATAAGGGGGTGCCGGTGGAGGTTACAGAAAAAAAGGGTGTGCCGCTGAGGGGAGTGTACCGCTGAAGGTGGGGGATAGGGCGTACCGCTGGGGGCAACAAGGTGTGCCGGCCAAGGGAATTGGGGTGTACCGCTGGAGGGTGAAAGCAGTGTGCTGGCGCAGGAGTTAGGTGAGTGTGCCGCTGAAAGGTGAGAGAAGTGTGCCGGCGAAGGAGCCAATTGAGGTGTGAGGGTGGAGGTCCAGTCAATCTTCAATCTCCTATTTTAGGGCTTTTCTTTTCTTCTTGTCTTAATTTGTATGCAGTTTTATGTAAACTTCTCCCCTGCTTCGTTCTGTTCGGCCTCTCTGCCGTCAGTCGGAAGTTCGGGTTGCCGGGCAGTTAATCAGTTCGGTTCAGTTCTCGTTATGGTGCCGGCAGTGGTTTGATTAGTTGGGAGGTTTCATTAATTATCTTGCTCGTTTGTTGCTTCCTTTTGCCTCTTTTAATGTTTTGTTATTTTCTCACAAAAATTCGGCAGCATCTCCCCTTGACCCGGGGCATAAGGGAGATAAAGGGAACACGCCCACATGGAGTGGCGGAACCCGACAACTGGAGGTGGGCCCCCGGAGGAGCAACACCTTTATAGAGCCTCAGAAAACGTGAAGGAGAGGGCTGGGGGGCGAGACCAAGGAGTGGGCTGCTGAGGGACTGAAGGGTGTGCCGCTGAAGGCCAAAGGGGAGTATACCGGCCGAAGGCCAATTGAGGTGTGCCGGCCAAGGGGTGTGCCGGGTTCGTGTGCCGCTGAGGGCAAAAAGGGGTGTGCCGCTAAGGGCAAATGGGGTGTGCCGCTGAGGGCTAATGGGGAGTGCACCGGCCAAGGGCTAAGGGCCAAAAGTGTGCTGGCCAATGGCTAATTCGGTGTGCCGCTGAGGGTCAAAGAAGGTGTACCGGCCAGAGGCCGAAATGGTGCATCGCTGGAGTAGGCTTGCAGGCTATTCAGGGAAATAAACAAGGGGGGGGGTCAAGACCAAATATGGGCCACTGGTAGCTGGGTATTCGGAGGGAGAGGGTAAGGGTCTCCCTCTCTCCCCAAGCCCGTGGACACGGTAGATGGCCATGGAAGGGAAGTGAAGAGCTCACGAGGCCAAGGATCATGGGAGAGCAATCAAGTCGACGTGAAGACCCCAAAAACACCGGAGAAATGGGGAGATGGAGAGAAAACGAGCAACCCATCAAAAGACTGTAAGGCCTAGCATAAACCAACAAAGTTAGAGAGAAACCCGTAGAGGGTGGTTTTCATTCATGGGGATCAAGAGGGCATGGCCCCACATACACATTACAAGGGAGAAATGCCCAGGACGAGGCCATGGACCCAAAAAAAAAAGGAACAACGAAATACAAAAGATGGGGGGGGGGGGGAGGAACAGAGTGCAGGAGGAAGGCCAGACGCCCCTAACTCTTTCCCCCCATTACATCAAACTCTCTCTCTCTTACTCTTGCTTCTTTCCGGTGGTGGTGGTCGTCGGAGGAAGCTCCCGACGGGGAGGGCCTCTTCTTCTCTTCTCTCTTCTCCTCTTTTCTTCTCTTGGCCGTGGGTGTCCCCCTCTGTCTCTCCTTCCTCTTTTCTTCTCTTCTGTCTCGCCCCCCCCCTCTTTCGCGTCGAAGCGGGAGGCCTTTTATATTCCCAGCAGCCGGAGGCGGGAAGTGGCCTTGTGATGATGGGGGTTCGACCGCCCCTGTCCTGGCTGTCAGTGGGGTAGGCTACGTGGCCCAACGATCAGCTACCACCTCAGACGGCTCCACTGCGCGCCAAGGATGCGTAGGGCATGGGCATCACGTCGTTGCCGTTGAAAAATGCTTCACGCTGTGCCGCTGGCGGGCTGAACAAGCGTGCCGTGGGGGAGCCAAAAGTGCGTGCCGCTGGAGCACAAAACAGCCGTGCCGCTGAAGACTCAGCAGCGTGTGCCGCTGAGGGCCCAAAGGGGCGTGCCGCCGAAGAACCCCTGGGGGTGTACCGCTGAAGCCCCCAAAGGGCCGTGCCGCTGGTGCTTGAACCGTCCGTGCCGCTGGGGCTGCCCAAGGGGTGTGCCGCTGAAGAGCCCTGAGGGGCGTGCCGCTGAACAGCCCTGAGGACGTGCCGCTGAACACCCAAAGGGGTGTGCCGCTGAACCCCAAAGGGGGTGTGCCGCTGGGCAACCCTGGGTGTGTCGTTGAAGGCCAAATTGGGCGTGTTTCTGAGCCCGTTCTGAGCCCGTTGTGGACATGAGTCATGTCCTATTCGGCTTTCTTCGAGGCTCACAGATTGTGGGGGCTCCTTGTGCTCGGTTCCTCTTCACTGTTGTGACTCCTCGCGGCGGCTTTGCGACAATTCTCTCGGGGTTTACTCGCTCGGGCCGTCATTGACACTGGGCCGATTGGGGTATCATGGGTGTGCAATTTTTGGTGTCCACAAATGCCCCCCACCCAAGGGTAGCGCGGGCGAAGGATGAGCCGGGCGGTGCCCGTGGGTGTACTTGTCCCTTTTCTCTTCGTCGGTGCCGACGGGGTGTCGAGAGCCGACCTGGTTGGTTGTTTGTTGGTCTCTTTTTTAGTGCCGACGGGGCGTCGGGAACTGAAGTAGTATGTTGGTCTCTTCATCAATGCCGACGTGGTGTCGGGAACTGAAGCAGTATGTTGGTCTCTTCATCAGTGCCGAGGTGGTGTCGGGAACTGAAGCAGCATGTTGGTCTCTTCGTCTCTTCATCAGTGCCGACGGGGTGCCGGGAGCTGACCTGGTTGGTTGTCTCTTTGTCTCTTTGTCAGTGCCGACAGAATGCCGGGAACTGACCTGGTTTGTCGATCTCTTGGTCTCTCTGCCAGTGCCGACAGGATGCCGGGAACTGGCATGCTTTGTTGTCTCTTTGTCTCTTCGCCAGTGCCGACAGGATGCCGGGAACTGACCTGCTTTGTTGGTCTCTTGGTCTCTTCGCCAGTGCCGACAGGATGTCGGGAGCTGGCCTGGTTTAGTGTCTCTTAGTCTCTTTATCTCTTCGCCAGTACCGACAGGGTGTCGGGAACTGGCCTGGTTTATTGTCTCTTAGTCTCTTCGTCAGTGCCGACAGGGTGTCGGGAGCTGACCAGATTTATTGACTTCTTCATCAGTGCCGACGGGATGTCGGGAACTGAAGCAGCATATTGGTCTCTTATTCTCTTCATCAGTGCCGACGAGGTGTCGGAAACTGAAGCAGTTTGTTGTCTCTTTACCTCTTCATCAGTGCCGACGAGGTGTCGGGGACTGAAGCAGTTTGTTGTCTCTGGTTGTCTTTTAGTCTCTTCGTCAATGCCGACGGGGTGTCGGGAACTGACCTGGTCTCTTGGTCTCTTTGTCTCTTCGTCAGTGCCGACGGGATGCCGGGAACTGACCTGGCCTCTTGTCTCTTAGTCTCTTTGTCAGTGCCGACAGGATGCCGGAACTGACCTGGTCTCTTGGTCTCTTTGTCTCTTCGTCAGTGCCGACAGGATGTCGGGAGCTGACCTGGTTTGTTGTCTCTTAGTCTTTTCGTCAGTGCCGACAGGATGTCGGGAACTGACCTGGTCTCTTGGTCTCTTTGTCTCTTCGTCAGTGCCGACAGGATGTCGGGAGCTGACCTGGTTTGTTGATCTCTTCTTGTCTGTTCTTTCTCTTCTCTTTTTTTTTTGTACCACGTTACCGATACAAGCGCCCTTTCGGGTTTTCGCCGGTACCAGCCCCCTCTTGCTTTTGCCCACGTGCCCTCTCGGGTTTTCACGTGGTGGGGTACCCGATTTTGCCTGTAGCGCCCTTTCGGGTTTTCGCCACAGCCGGGTTGTTGCCATTTTTACCCTTGTCCCCGTGTAGGGACAAGTCCGGCGGGGTATCTCTAATTTTAACCCCATTTTATTTTTTCTCCTTTTTTTTTGACGGGTGAGTGATATGCGTGTGTAGGCTAGGGCACGAAGCCTTGCGCCGGAAGATAGGGTTCATTCGTTGGCAAGAATAGAATGCCAGTGCAACGGGAGAATTTATGCCGATTCGGACGTATGGTCCGTAATGGCAATATTGTGCGGAGTGGGTGGCTAGGGCGCGGGGCCTTGCGCCAGAAAGGGACTTATTTGTTGGCAAGGGGCTAATGCCAACGCAAAGATAGAGGTTTTACCGACCCGAGCGTAAGGCCCGTGACGGTACTTCTGTATGACGGGAGGTGGTTGAGGCACGGGGCTTTGTCCCTGGGAGGGTCTTGGCAGGGCAGTGGTGCCCTTGCCGGAGTAATGTTGCAGGGGTAGAGTTGTTTTCGCCCGTGCGGACGCTCGTCCGTATAGGATTGTGGGGAGGGGATGTTCCCGGGAAAACACCTATCATTGTACGTTTACTGACCCCCACCTCTGCATATGCGAGGAGATGCATACGTAGGTATATAGACGTATATATATATGCATCTATATATATATATGTATATATATATGTACATATATGTATGTATATATATATATAAGTGTCTATTTAATACTTCATATATATTTTGTTTCTCTTCTCCCCCTTTCTATTTTCTCCTTTCATCTCCTTTCTTCATCTCCTTCCCCCCTTTTTTTACTTTGTCCCCCCCATTTTCTTCTCGTTTTTTTTGTACTTCCCTTTCTCTCCCTTTTTCTTCTTTTCCCTTTTTATTCTTTCTCCCTCCTTTTTTCTTTTATTCTATCCCTCTCTTTTTTTTTATTTCCCCCCTTTTTATTTCACGTTTTTTTTCTCTCCCCACTTTTATTTTCCCCCTTTTTTTTATTTTCCCTCTTTTTCTTCCTCTTTTCTTCTCTCTTTTTTTTCTTTCTTCTCCTATAAATAGGGGGGCGGGGGTGCTTCGAACGGTCACCCCGTTCGAATCCCCCCCTATATTTCTTCCCTCCTCCTCTCTCCTTGGCGACCGAGCGGAGGCTTCCCCTCCCTTTCCTCTTCTTCTCCGGGAACGACCGCCGTCGCCGCCGTCGTGGTGAGGAGACGGCCGCAAAGGCCCTTCCCCTCTCTCTCTCCTTTCTCTCTGCATCTTCTTCTCTTCGTCACCGGGGCACGGCGGAGCCCTGGCTCCGTCTTCTCTTCCTCCTTCTTGCCGGCCCCCTCCCCCTCTCTTCTTCTTCCCGTTATCCCCTTTCCTCTTCCCCATCTCTTCTCCTCTTCGTCTCCTTCGACGTCGCGGCGGGGGAGGCCGCCGGGCGCCGGTTGTGCCGGCGAGGGAGGCGTGAAGGCGTGCCGGGGGGGCTGCGTCGAAGCGTGCCGACGAGTGGCTCTTAGGGCGCATCGGGGAAGACACCCACAGGCGTACCGGGGAGGATGCCTAGGAGCGTGCCGGGGACGGCGTCCGCAGAGTGTGTCGGCGAAGCAGCTTCAAAGCGTGCCGGGGA
Organism: Amorphophallus konjac; assembly: GCA_022559845.1. Lineage (NCBI taxonomy): Eukaryota > Viridiplantae > Streptophyta > Magnoliopsida > Alismatales > Araceae > Amorphophallus > Amorphophallus konjac. The sequence goes on from CM040127.1 coordinate 5,911,005, forward strand.
AGGCCTCTTGGGCGTGCCGGCGAGAGAGCTCCTGGGCGTGCCGGGGAAGGCACTGAGGTGTGCCGGGGAAGCCTTAATGGGCTGTGCCGGCAAGCGGGAGTTGAGGGGGGCGTACCGGGGAGCGGTCCTCCTGGGCGTGCCGGGGAAGCTGCCAGGAGTGTGCCGGGGAAGCCGCCCATGGGGCGTGCCGGGGAAGCCTCGAAGGGCTGTGCCGGCGAAGGGGGCACTGGGGGTGTGCCGCTGAGGGCAAGTAGAGGGAGTTATACCGGCCAAGGGGCCAAGGGGGATTTTTAGCTAAGGAAGAGGACTCCTTCGACCGGCGGACTTCTGGTGTTGCCTCTCGGGGCCCACCACGCTTTGTTGGGGCCGTCACTCCTTGTGGATGCGCACCCGTATTTTCCCTTACGCCTCTGGCCTAGGAGAAACTCTGCCGAAATTTCGTCAGAAATTGGCAATATCTTATTCATTTGACTCGTAGTAAAGCCCCTTTGCAGTCTTTTGCTTGTGATTTATTCTGATCTTCTTATTTGTGTATCTTTGTAGACAAATGGCTGCCCCAAGTGGTTCTTCCGCCCCTGCTGCTGCTGTCGGTGCCGACCTCATCCCGCGGGGTCCCGTGCCGGCGGTCACGTGGCTCAATGTGGAAGACCTGGACCGCGAGCATGCCGAAATAGCCGCCTTGGCGGAGTCATCTGAGTCTGACGGGGAAACCATGGATTTCCAGAGGCTTGCCAGAGTTGACAGCGGCTTCACATTTGACCGGGTCACCGGGGAGTACAGGAAAGACTTCCCGAAGGATAGGCACCTCATTCGCTTTTTGAAGCACTTTCGCTCGCGAGAAGGGCGAGACTTCCGAGTCGTGAGGAAGGCTGAGCAGGCCATTCTGCAAGCCCGGGATAGCTTATTGTACAGCGTCCCCCGGAGTATTCCGATGTATCTGGTGGGAGAAGCCCGGGAGTGGAAGCCAGTTCTGGGGATTGAGGGGGTGCTGTCGACCGAAGACAAGCTGGTGCGGGCGCCTCAGTCTACTCCGGCAAGATGGGACCTGTCTGCCGGGAAGGTGCACAACGAGGCGCCTCGATTCGACCTATTCTTGGCTCCCTTGAAGTGGGGCTATAGAGAAGAGCCGTTCATCTTGGACTACTTGGCCGTCAGATTCAAGTATGAGCTATCACTGGGCTGGTTTGGGGAGCTGAAGCTTCAGGATGCACACAGCTTCCGGGAGAGGGCGGTGGAGTTTACGGAGCACGTGCTGTTCAACTATGCTCCGCTGCTGGTTCGGGTCGGCATTTATCATAGCGTGTACGCTTCCCGGTATGGCTACCCCATCTCCAAGGGTCTCTCCTGCGGCATGATAGAGGTATTCAGCGCAGAGACCAACACCTTTTACACGGCAGAGGGCGAGACTTCACTTGATTTGTGGAGTCTCAGTCAGCTAAGTGGCTTGCCCATTGATGGGGAGCCTTATGAAGAAGTATGCCTCCCCGACTTGATCAAGGATGAGACCAACGGGGATGGCTATTATTCTCTGGGGTATTCATATCGGTACCTCATGAAGGCGTACAGGGAGCTGTACTAGTGGTCGCATAAGGGAAAGCAGCCCGCTCGTGGGGACAGGAAGAGGGTACGCATGCCCTTATGGCTGGAGTATTTCTATGACGGGCCGAAGCAGTACGAGGAATTCCCCTGTGTCGGTACCGCTGTTGCCCCCAAGAAGCGTGCGGAGCCCAAGCTCAATGTGAAGATCCCGTCTAGAGGGTGTCGAAGCGGGCCTAACCATATGGGCTTGGATCCCTAGACCCACTGCGCCGCCTATCTCACGTACTGGCTATGCTCATTCGCCATGCCGTACGGTGACGAGACAGTGATTCGGCCGGATGCCATCTACCCGGCATGTCAAATGGCATGGGGTATCAGGCTGTCGCTGTGCCCGGCGACCCTTTGCTTGATTTACAAGGCCCTGGGGGATATCAGCACGCACCAGTTCCCGCGGCAGGCCCGGTATGTGTGCCCACTGCACTTCTTCAACCCGTGGGTCTGTTCGCTGTTCCCGGAGTTTGCCCCGCGAGTTCTCCAGGACTGGGGGCTGGTGCCGAGGATGTTGGAATTTGCCAGTGCTGAGCCGGGCTCCACCTCCATGCGGATGTATGATATTCGGGGCCGGTTGACAACGGTTCCCCGGGATGCGGCCGGGACTATTCATTTCTGGACATTGGCGGCACATTCGAGCCCTCTGGTGAACAACAGGAGGGAGTGCAAAGATGACCAGGTGGAGAAGTACGTCCACCCTATTAGCCAGGAGAACGTGATCCGCCCGCTGCTGGAGCCGGAGCTGAGGGACTAGGCGCTGTCGATTCGCCCGAGCGTGTTGGTGTTCAGGAAAGGGGAGAACGTGTTGCTGGAGCCGTATTACCCCTTCGGTTCGGTCACAATTTTGGGTATGACCAGCATATCCCTGCTTATCATGCACAGCTCGGGCTGCCCTTGCGGAGTGTCCGGGGGAGCTCAGTTGCCGAACATGCCAGGAGCTGGTGGGACTTCTTCCACCGGGCGGACTCTGCCTCCTTCAGAGTACCGGCCCCGGGTCGTGTTCCCCGAGTGACCCAAGATTATATCAAGTGGTGGAATAGTCGGACGGCCTTCTATCGGCTACACAAGACCGATTGCTGGGATGGGGCCGAGAGGAGGTTCCTTAGTCGGCAGCCGGTGCCGGTTCTTGACATTGAGCCAGACCATCTTCTTCGGCTCAGGAATAAACAGGAAAAGGAGGTGGCAGCATATATGGCGGCTCGCCGGGAAGCCCGGGATAAGAGGCCGACGCCGAAGGTGGAGCTAGCCCTGGTGGCCCAGGATCATTATCAGAAGACGCTGAGGGACCTGTGCCAAGTGGGGAGCGACCGCCTGGACCTCATCAATTATCCATTCCCCATGGAGGAAGAGGGGACTCCTGCCAGGAGCTGGCGTCCAGAGAGGGATTCGGCCTGCCCGTACCACACGTTTATGAGGCGGGAGGAGAGGCAGCCCGAGAACTATAAGGATACCACGTGGCTATACGTCCTTCTCCGGGTGAATGGGATGAAGATCTAAGATCCGACGGCCTCCCTCCTGGCCAAGCGCCTGCACATCCCTTATTATTATGCTGACGGGTGGGGCATGGACCACTTTAATCTTATCTGTCTCCTCTCCTCAAAGAAGCACGCGGATCTGGCCAACCTTACGGACCGGTGCCAAACGATGGAAGACGTTTGCTGGCTGGTCCGGGAGGCAGCGCGTCGGGACAAGGAGACGTCCCTGAGCTACTGGCCGATCACGCTGCGGCTGTACACTGGCCCTCATGGTATTCAGTCTCTTCTTGCTCTTCGGTTTTGTCTCTTAGCACTGCGACCTTCGCGGTTAGTTGGGTACTAATCGTAAATGCATGTTCGTTCTTTCCCCTCTTTTCTTTGCAGACCATCCCGACAGCACGCAGCTGGCTACGTATCGGAACCTCCTCCGGCTGGTGAAGAAGCCTGCGTATTTTGAAGCCGCGCCGCTGGCCCCGACTACGGCTCCTTTGCCCAAGGCTGCGAAGAGGCCCCGGGCTAAATCGCCTCTGAAGAAGGCGGTGGATGCTGCCAAGGCGGCTAAGCAGCGGGACACAAAGCGGAGGAAGACGGAATCGGCTAAGGCTCCGACGACTGATCCTCCGGCACCACGAGTCCCATCTTTCGAGGAATTTGAAGCTGCCCGTCCCGAGCCAGGCCAACCTGCCGGTCAGTGTCCCCGATCATTAGTGTGTCTCTTGAATCTCCCCCCCCCCTTTTATTTTGGAGTGGAGCCCTGACACCTGGATACTTCTTTTGTCTCAGCTCCTGTGGGAGAGCCCGTGCCCACACTTGACATGGGTGAAGTCGCGGTCCCAACAAAGGCGACCTCGGCGGCGGCTCCGGCCCCCTTGCCGCAGGCAACGGGAAGGCCCCGAACACAGTCGCCCGTTAAGAAGGCGTTGGCTGCTGCCAAGGTGGTCGGGCAACAGGCGGCAAAACGGGGGCGGACCGAGGCATCCCCGGCTCCGACGGCAGCCTCGCCGGTGGCCCCTGTCTTGTCCTTCGAGGAATTCGAAGCCACGCGGACCGAACCGAGCCACGAAGCTGGTGAGGTTCCTCGGCCGCCTACGTCGTCTGCGGTCGACTGGCCTCCCGAGTTGGCCTCGGATTCGCGCACGGCGACGATGCGCTTCTATCTTACGGGCGGCACGGAGGAGCCGGCGCCCGTGCTGATCCTGGGCGAGGGTACGGGTGGGACTCCCGAGAAGGCTTTGCCTGTTGAGGAAGCCCGTGGGTCACCCCGTGCCACAGGAGCTGAAGAGGGTATTTGCCTTTGTCGGCTTAATCGGCTTCTTCTCCCTTTTTTATTTCCTGGAGGCCAATTGGGCTTGATGTAACCCGTCTTTTCTTCCGTGTGGCAGGTGTAGCTGGAGCAATCGCCGGGGCATTCGGCCCCCGTATGTACCTCCCGGCGACGCAGCTATATGTGCGGAAGAGGCTTAAGTCTAGCGTGCCAGCCTCGCCCAGTTCGCGGGAGGAGGCGCCGGTTATCGACCTCGAAGTGGAGGCCCCTTTGCCGGTAAGGGCAGAGCCTGCGGTGATCGAGTCATCGTCGGGTGAAGAGGTAGACTATAACTATTCCTCCGATGAAGCGGCTCCTGACGAGGGCGTGTCCGGGGCATCGGAGCCGCCTGAGCCGGTCTTCGGGGCCCCCTTACTGGCTGGCTCCCCCAGCTTTATAGGGAAGACTGCTGTAAGTGTGTACTCGCTTGGGCCGGCTCCTCCCCTTTTTTTGTGATTGCCTGACGGCCTTATTCCCCCTTTTTTTTTAGGATTTTCAAGAACCGGCCGAACTTGAGGTCGCAGAGGAGGCTGCCCTGGCTGCGCTGATCGACCGCCCAACGGGAGTCGATGTCGGCATGGGTAAGTTGGCCTTTTTACTCGACGCCCTGCGAGAGGAAACGCCTGTGGATCCCTCCGGTACTACCAGAGCGGCGGGCGAGCCTCTAGAGGAGGGGGAGATCGCGCCTGAGGGTAGCATCATCCCAGTGGCTGAGGTAAGTATGCGGGTTCCGCGGTCTCCCTTTTTGCATGATTTATTCTAGATGGCGAATAGCTGATTCCCCTTCACATGGTCAGGCGATGCCGATGCCGGGGAAGGTGCCTGGCCGTATCCGGAAGGCCGTGGCCAAACGGAGACCGAGCATTGGCCCTATAGCGGTGGAGGGTCCGGCTCCAGTCTTGGGCTTGGGGGCAGAGAGCCTCGCTACACTCGTGGAAGCGGGACGCTTACCCCAGCTGATGGTTCCGCTTCGGCCCTTCCCGAAACTCCCGGCTCAGATGGAGGACCCGCTCTTGCAGCAGATATTTGCAGGGCTCCGTGCGCATATGGAGGGATCCCAGCCGCGAGGGAGGAGTCGACCACTGATGGCAGCGGGCCCAACCTTGCTTGAGGCCCCTCCTTTGACCGGAGCAGAGGCAGCTGCACCCCTGCCCCTTAAAGCAGTGCCGGCAGCGCACCAGGCGGAGGCGGAGGAGGCAGGAGAACAGCTGATGATAGCGGCGTTGGATGCTTCGGCAATGATCTCAGCCACCTCCTCAACAGTAGTCGGCCAGGGGTCTTTAGTCGAGCCACGCCGGCCGGGCGACTTAACACTTGCTCTCCCATCCTCTTCAGCCGCCGTGGATGCCGATCTGTGGGCGGAGGTGGACAGCGCCGTGGAATTCATCCCTCCGGTCGTGCCCGCAGTCAGTCACACGTCATCAGAGGCGCCAGTCCGTCAGATGCTGATCACTTTACGGACGATGCTCCTCGCCGATGCTTCTCTGTCGTATCGGGAGGTGCATACCATAGTGACGCAGTTAACTGGGGCGTTGCAAGTGCTTGGCTGTCCGCTGGGGGAATGGTCACGGCGGGTCTTGCTATTATTGAAGTACGTGAGATGCCGTGAATTCCTGGAGACCCAAGCTCCTGACGAGCGTGCCGCTCTAGATGCCCAGGCGGACGAGTATCTACAGGCCTTGGAGGCCCGACACCGTAACAAGGAATGCCACGAGAAAGCCTTAGAGGAGGGCGAAGGCAGCGTTCGCTCCCTCGAGAGCCGGATCGAGGAGTTGGAAGGCTACCTTGCAGCGGCCAAGTTCGACCTCGCCGAGGCGGGAAGGGCAGTTGCGGAGGAGAGGGAAGCTCTCGGCGTCGCCGAAGTTGAAATGGCATCCGTGGAAGCGGAACTCGCCCGTCTCGAGGGATTAAGGGGCCGACTGGGCGACAGGACAAACTTCCCTTGCGTCGGGATCCTCCCCCTCAAGGACATCTTCAGGGGCATTGACTAGGCATTTCTTTCCTATATTTTTGTAACACAGGGGTATGCCCCGTAGCATATGTAGTCTGATCCTCTTTTGAATAGAGCAGAATATTTATGGTTTCACATGTCCTTTCACTGTGCGTTCGCCTCGGAGGCCCCTTTTTCCTTTCTCCTCCTCTGCGCATATCGTCTTTTCTCTCTTCTCCTTCTCTTTCTTTTGCCTAGGACACACCGGGAAGGCGTGAGTCTTTGCAGTACTTTGTCCTGGGGGAGCCAGGTAGGAACCCGTGTTAGGGCACGGGAGAGTGCTCGCCTTCCCAGGGGGAGGACGAGGGGACCACTCCATCGTGCCGAACGGGTAACCCGCTGGCCTCACCCAATATCGGAGCCACGTATCGGCCTCAGGCAGGAGCTTTGGCCGAAGACCGAGCTTCTCGTCATGAAAGGGGACGGAGGGAAGAATCTGTCCAGTTAATGACCCAGACTGGGGGTCCAAATCAAAGGGATACTCATCGCCCAGGGAGGGCGGAGAGAAGAGTTTGTTTAGTTACTGACCTGGACTGGCGGTCCAGGCCAAAGGGACACTCGCCGTCCAGGGAGGGCGAAGAGAAGAGCGTGTTTAGAAATTTCTTTTAGTACTTCCGTGGCTACGGGGCGACGGCTAGAAATGGGAGGAGTTCCCCCTTTCTCGGCTTCCACTCTTCCCTTGCTCTTGTATCTTTTCTTTTCTTTTCTTTTTACTTCTTTTTTCTTTCTCTCTTCTCTTCTTTTTCTTTTCTCCTCTTTCTTTCTCTTTTTTTTCTCTTCTTTTTTTTTTCTCTTTTCCTCTTCTTCTCTTCTTTTTTTTTCCCCCTCTTCTCTTCTTCTCTCTTTTTTTTCTTTTCTTCTTTTTTTTCTTTTCTCTTTTTCCTCTCTTTTTTTTCTCTCTTTTTTTTTTACCTTCCTCTTCCCCTTTTTCTCGCTTTTTTTTGAAAACATGGATAGTGGTCAAGTTGTTTGGACATCAATCACGCAAATCCGCCCAAAAAATAGGGCGGAGGGTTATATTACTGATTGAACGGGGGCGCGGGAGCGTGGTACAGTCTCAAGTGCCTTCCATTAAGATGCGGGAACTGAACTTCCCCGCGATGGTTGACGATTACATAGGCCCCACCTTCGTAGACTTTTTGGACTACGTAGGGTCCGAGCCAGTTCTCATTCAACTTACCCTTAGGGTTGGTAGCCATGAGGTCTCTTCTCTTGACCATGACGAGGTCGCCCTTTTTGAATTCGCGTTCCTTGACAAGCTTGTCAAAGGCGGGTGCAATCCGGGCCTGGTAGATCTGAATGTTCTGTTGGGCCTGGAGCCGCTTTCCTTCTAGACTGGAGAGTTCATCGAGCCTTCGCTCGGTGTTGGTCTGCCCGTCGGGGACAAGCCCATGCTGAATGGCGACCCTGAGGGACGGTATCTCCAGTTCGACGGGGACGATTGCTTCCGAGCCGTATACGAGAGAGAAGGGCGAGCAGCCCGTTGGGGTCTTGTATACGGTTCGGTACGCCCAAAGCGCTTCATACATTCTCTCTTCCCAGTCCCTTTTGTTAGAGCTAACAGTTTTGGCCAGGAGAGTGCAAAGTGTCTTATTGAAAGCTTCGGCCAGCCCATTAGCTTGTGGATTGTAAGGAGTTGAGGTCCTCCAATCGATTTTGTATTTTTCTGCTAGTCAGTAGACCTTCTGGTTACGGAAGTGGCTGCCGTTGTCTGACACAATTCGGTCGGGCACGCCGAACCAGAATATGATATTACGGAGGACAAACCTGGCCACGATCTCCCCGGTGACCTCGCGTAAAGCGACAGCCTCTGCCCAGCTGGAGAAGTAGTCGGTTGCCGCCAGGATGTACTTGCAGCCTGTGGAGGAGGCAGGTAGGGGACCCACGACGTCCGTTCCCCATTGGGCGAACGGCCAACTGGGCGCTGTTGGGTGTAATGGTGTAGGAGGTCTTCTGGGTATGGTGGCATGCTCCTGACATTTCTAACACGACTTAGCATACTTGCAGCAGTCATTGAACATTGTAGGCCAATAATAGCCAAGTTTCTTGATTTCAATTTTCATTTTCGGCCCCGCCTGGTGTGCACCAGCTGCCCCGGCATGGACCTCCTTCATGACCCTCCAAGCTTCTTCAGTGGACAAGCATCGGAGGAGTAGCTTCCGTTTGGCATCGGCCACAATCCGGAATAATATTCCGCTTCGGAGCTCATAGGAGTTCTTGGTTCTGACTAGCTTGATCTTTTCTTCTCTTCGGTCGGGCAGTTGCTGGTGTCTGAACCACTGCATTAGGGGGTCTCTCCAGTCAGGCAGGCTGACGGCTTCTGCTGTAGCGACCTGTAGGTCCTCTTCTTCTGGCTCTTCTTCTATCATACTGGGCATCTGGCGCTGGTTCACTACTTGGATGTTGAGAGATCCGTTTGGAGGTACTGCCAGTGAGCTTGCCAGTTTTGCCAGGGCGTCGGCTTGCGCGTTCTCCCCTCTGGCGACATGGCCTATTTCGAGGAGGTGGAACCGCTCCATGAGCCCCTTGGCCTTAGTGTGGTAGGGGAGTAGCTCAGGTTTCCGGACGTCAAACTGTCCCTGGACCTGTTTGACGACTAGCAGCGAGTCGCCGAACACTTGGAGCATTTTGATCTCCAACTGGAGGGCCACCTGGAGGCCGATGATCAGAGCTTCATATTCTGCCTCATTATTTGTGCAGGGCTTGCTAATGCAGCAGGAAGTATGCATGACCTCTCCGTCTGGGGATTTGAGGATGATGCCAGCTCCGGCCCGCACCTTGGCATGCCCGGACGGGGTCGCTTCTGTTCTCGAGGCCCCGTCGAAGTATAGCTGCCAGATGGCTTGTTGTACTTGGTCTACCTCTAGTGTTTCGTCTTCAGGTAGTTCGGTGGCCAAAGGGGAGTCTTCGGGCACGGGGTGTGCTGCGAAGAAATCCGCGACGGCTTGTCCCTTAACGGCCTTCTGTGGCACGTAGGTGATGTCAAATTCCATGAGTAGCACGGCCCACTTGCCAAGGCGCCCCTTTGGGACTGGCTGGAAGAGGATGTGCTTAATGGGGTCGGCCCTGGATATTAAGCTGACTTCATGGGACAGCATGTAGTGCCTCATCTTCTTGACTGCGAAGACCAAGGCAAGGCAGATCTTCTCAATCGGGGTGTACTTAGCCTCTGCACCCACCAATCTTCGACTGAGATAGTAGAGAGCCTGCTCTTTTCCCTCATCATTGTTCTGGGCAAGCATTGCCCCCAGTGAGTATTCGGTAGCCGCTATGTAGAGAATGAGCGGTCTACCTTTGACAGGTGCCCCCAGGACAGGCGGGGTCTTCAGGTATTCCTTTAGCTGGTCGAACGCGTGCTGGCATTCATGGCCCCAGCTGAAGGGTGCATTCTTCATCATCAGTCTGTGGAAGGGTTGGCAACGCCCCGACAAGTTGGAGATGAACCTACGGATGTAAGCTAGACGCCCCTGTAGGGATCTCAGCTCTCCCAAGCTCTTCGGAGGGGGCAACTCCTGGATGGCTTTTATCTTGAAGGGGTCGATCTCGATCCCTCTGTGCCGGACAATAAAGCCGAGGAACCTTCCACTGGACACGCCAAAGGCGCACTTCATGGGATTCATTTTCAGTCCGTATAGCCGGAGCCTTTGGAAGACAACCCTGAGGTCATTCAGATGTTCATCTCTCTTCTTAGTCTTGACGACCAGATCATCAATGTAACATTCGACCTTGCTGTACAGCAGCTCGTCGAAGATCTTGGTCATCGCCCGCTGATATGTAGCCCTAGCATTTTTGAGGCCGAAGGGCATCCTCTTGTAGTGAAATATCCCCTTGGGCGACCTGAAGGCAGTGTGAATCCGGTCGTGGTCGGCTATCCAGATTTGGTTATAGCCGGACGACCCGTCCATAAAGGACAAGGCCTCGTGGCCGGTAGTTGCATCAATCATCACTTCGGTGATAGGCACCAGGAAGTCATCTTTTGGGCAGGCTTTATTCAGGTCGCGGAAGTCCACGCAAATCATGATTTGTCCATTCTTCTTTTTCACTGGTACAATGTTGGCCAACCATGTTGTATATTGGTTTTCCGCCACGAAGCCGACATCTATGAGCTTGTCGACCTCCTTGCAGATCTGGCTGGTTAATTCAGGCCTCATGCGTCGGGGAGACTGCTCCACTGGCTCCACTTTGGGATCAATGGACAGGATGTGTTGAGTCACCTCGGGGCTGAGTCCGGGCATTTCTTTATAGTTCCAGGCAAAGCAATCCCAGAATTCTTGTAGCAGCTTCCTATATTGCTCTCTCTCCTGTAAGGGCATAAGAGCACTCAAGAAAGTCGGCCTGGGATCATCTTCTGTGCCAAGGTTGATTTCAACCAATTCGTCGACTGTGGCCTGGCCGCCATTTTCAATTTTCGGCGGGGCTGGCGACAGATCGACAAAATCCTGGTCTTCATTGTCCTCGAGCTCGAGGATGCCATCTTATTCTTCTTGTCCCTCCTGGCTGGGTGTGGAGGCTGCGTTCACCACGCATTCCCCTTGAGCTGTGGCCGCTGGGTCTACGGGGGCCGCTGGTGCAGAAAGGCATAGAGCCACCTCGGGATCTTCTGTGTACTCATCGTAGACAGCTCCGGCGGGGGCTGGGGCAGCCGCATCTTCAGGGGCCTGGTACTGGATGGATACAGTGTAGGCTCCTGCTCTGGGGCTATCCGCCACGTGGGGGCGTGGCGGGGCTACCACATAATCCCCCATCCTGAGCTCGTCCCTATCAATGAGGTCTTGAGCAATGTCTTTGAAGACATAGCAGTCTTCAATGGCGTGACCCAGCATCTAGTGGTAAGGACAAAACAGCGGGTCCCCACTCCTTCTGGCGTCTTGCGGCCTCCTAGGCCGTGGAAGGGAGACCTTGCCGTAATGACAGGCCCAGTCGAAGATGCCCCGGGTCTTCTCTCTCGGGAAGGAGTAGGGCTTCTACAGCTTCTCTTGGAGTGTTAGGCCCTACCTGGTTGGTCGCCCGATCAACATGCCTACCCTGTCTCTCAATTCCCTTCTTGACCAGACGGGGGTGTCAGGACTGGCATCTCGGGGCCGAGGCATGCGGCCACCCCGCGGGGGAAGAGAACCCTGGATCAGATCGGCGACTAGCGAGGTCAACTCAGCCAGTCGTACTTTTATCATCTCGATCTCCCGTTGCTGCCTGTGGTACAGGGCGTACATGACGGGGTCGTATCGAGGGGATTTCGGAGCCTGGCCCATGCTTCTGCTCCTTGTTTCGCCGGCCGACCGGGCTGGAGGTGCCTCGCTGGTGTGCCCTCTCGAGGTCGACACTTCGGAGAAGGAGGGGGTCTTCTCCATGCAGCGGCGGCGGGGAGGTTTCCAAAGGAAGACCTCGTCGTCCTGAGCCTCCTCAGCCGGGGTCCCGAGACATGCATCTTGGTGGGCTTCCCGCGAACCTATAGCTTCTGCGGGGTCGTCGCCGGACCATGTCGAGATTGATATGACATCAGTCTCATAGTACTCTTCTAGTGAAAAACCTAGACCAGGGTGCTTGGTGATTTTCAGCAACCGTCGGTCCAGGTTTGGTGGGTTCCACATTCTTTCAAACATTTCCTTCCGACTGGAGGGCTGGTACGGAGGAATTTTCTGCTTTCTGACCATTCTGACTGCCTGGTCAGTCATATGGGGAAGTCCCGCGATGGGGACGTGAGGGTCATGCAATTCGTTAGGGAACCGACAGTCATCCTCTTCCCTGACCGGCTTTTCCTCGGCCACATAAAAGATAGTAGGTGGCCCTTCAGGGTTAGGTACCTCGAAGGTCCTCAGCTGCTCGGCTGTTTGGCATTCTATTTCTATTACAGGCTTGATGATCCCTGGCGGGACCCCGACATCTTCTAGCAGGTCTTCAAGGCAGGGTGCCCCCGGTGTGGGGTAGATGGCGAGAGGGGCTGCCCTAAATACCCCTCCTTCTTGTGCAATAAATGGTACATGTGGGGGAGCCACATAGCCTGGGGGCGGCGGAGGAAACCAGCCTCCTGATTCCATTTTCTTCTTTCCCTTGTCTTGGATGACTTGAGGAGCTTGCTTCGCCTTCTCTAAGTATAAGTTGGCATCTGATAGGTGACACTCGAACACCTCGAACGGGTGGAGGTCGGCGAAGATCCTGACTTCCTTCCCCTCACAGGGGTATTTGATGCATTGATGCAGGGTGGAGGGCACCACTCTGTTCTGGTGTAGCCAAGGCCGGCCAAGCAACGCCTTGTAGGAAGTGTTGGAGTTGATGACGTGAAACTGGACCTTGGTGGTGAAGTCATCAAAGGTCAAGTTGAACTCTGCAACCCCCATGGGCACTTCACATTTCTGGTTAAAGCCAGCAATCTTGACATTTTTGACCTCAACCAAGTGTACATCAAAGTCGTGCTTCTGGTACACCCGGTAAGGGAGTATATTCACCGCCGCCCCTGGGTCGATCAAGACCCTATTAATAGGCTGGCCATTCAACTGCCCTTTCATGTATAGGGGTCTGTTGTGACTGCAGGTCGGCAGGAGCATGTCCACTTCTGTAAAAGCCACAGCTACTTCGGGTGCTATTTCTGCCAAACTGGCTTCAAGGTGGGCTGGCGTCTGGAGTGCGGCGATGATGGCTTGCCGTGTTTCTTCATCTAAAGATAGCATCTCCCACACAGTGAACCGGGTCGGGATCTTCTTGAGGTGTCTGACTATCCGCTCGGCAGCCCGCACCTTGAGCAACTTCATTTCTTCGGGCTTGCCGCGCCTGCTCCCCTCCTGAGGCTGGGGTGTCTGATCAGGGGACGCCTCCTTTGCGGGATCTGTTGTAGCCCGTTGAGCAGGCGGGGCCTGTTGGGCCTCCTCCGATGCTCGCATGAATTCGGCGAGGTTTGGGGTGCCGCTAAATTCTTCCTCTGGCTGGGCAGGAGTTGCAGCTGGTAGAGCTTGGGGGATGCTTGCTTTACTGGTCGCGGAGGACCCCTGGGGGTGCGCCCGCCTCCCTGCTCGAGCTGACAGGAACTTGGCGAATGACGGGGCACCTTGACTCTTGGTGCCTCCGGGGTATAGACCTGATGGGGGAGGGATCTCGGTGCCTCGGACCTCGGGCTCGGGAACCTGGTATGGTTGTTCCCCCCTGAGCATGATGTTGAGGCTGCCCTGAGGAGGGCGCCCCCACTTCCTCCCTGACCTGGTGGCGTGCTGGGAGGTGGATGCTTCAGCTTGACTCACCTCTGCTGGTTCATGGGGTGGGTCTTGTTCTTTTTCTTCCAGGGAGAGAGCGGTGTCGAACAGCGCCGAGAGGGTGTTGCAGGCGAGGATGACCTCCTTCTTCTTCTTGCCCCTGGGTCTTCTCTTCTTCTTCTTCTTCCCTGCCGTGGCCAATGGCTGCTCCTGAGGAAGCTCACCCCACAGGGGAGGCTCTTTTTCTGTTTCAGCTTTTGTTCCTGGAGCCAGCTCGAGTGATTCAAACTCCTCCCAGGGGACATATTCTTTTAGTTCCACGGGCTGGATTTTGGGTTGTTCATAATCTTCGAGCCCATCAATAATAGCCTGGAGTCTTTCAACCGTCGGGCTAGTCTTCTTGTGCATCCGCATCGGGACGGAACTCTTTTTATTGTGGGTGGGCCGCCTCATGACCAGCCTGGGGGCTGTGTCATGGCGAACCGGGCTCGCCGGTGGTGGTGCCGGCAAGGGTGTCGCGTCCCTTGGATGAATCCCTAGGGCGGACCGAGGGGTGCGTGCCTTTCTATTTCTTCCGGGCACCGTCTGCCAACCCTCTTGATCTTGAGCCGGGGCCATAATGAAAGTGTCATAAGTGGCGCGGGTACAGGCCTCCGCCCACTCTTCAGGTAGCTCCTGGTATAGTGAGACCATGTTGACGGAGAAGGTTATGCTGGGCAGCTCATGCGGCTGCGGGGGGTCTACCTTATGCTCCCCCATGTCCAGCTCCCCGGTCCTGATTAGGGACTCAATAACATCCTTGAAGATATAGCAGTCTTCAATGGTATGCCCGAGCATTCGGTGGTATAAGCAGAAGTGCGGGTCATCCTTCTTCTTCAGGTCGCCGGGCCTTTTCGGCTCTGGCAATGTCATTTTGTTGTAGCTGGTTGCCCATTCGAACAGGAGCTTGGACTTGTCCCGGGAGAAGGAATATAGCTTGTTTCTCATCTTCTCTCTTAGGGAGGGGCCTTCCCGCCGTTCTGTGGTTCTGGGCGGAGGAAGGTTGGCAGCCGCCTTGGCTTTCTCTTTCTGCTTCTCAAAAGCCTGGAAGTCTAATGTGTGCACCTCAGGGGGAGCTGGCTTCTTCTCGGCCTGCCTGGCCCTCTGGCTTGACATGGCTGGGTGGAGGAGTATCGGGCCAAAAATGCCTCGATCTCTGCTACCACGTTGTTCAGGCGGTCGAATGTCTTGACCTCGGTGCCGATCATCCTTTCCAGGACCTCTTTCTTCAAGTTTTGTTTGCAGATCTGCACCGCGTCCTCCTGGTGCAGGGGATGCCTGCACCTCATGCTGAGGTTCCTCCATCTCTTGATATAGTCGAGGGCCGACTCATCGCTCTTCTGTCTTGTAGCATAGAGCTCCGCTATAGTGACTTCACGTTCTGCAACATAAAATCTTTCCTTGAACTTCTTTTGCATGTCAGGCCAGTCAGCAACGGACCCGGGTGGCAGGCTGGAGTACCACTCGAAGGCGAGTCTGATAAGTGTTGAGCCGAAGAACTTCAGCAGGTAAGCTTCATCTGCAGCTAGATCTCCCATGACATTCACATAGTAGGCAATGTGCTCCCTAGGGGACCCTTGCCCGTTGAATTTTTCAAACTTCGGCGGCTTGGTGACGCCGACCGGCAGCTTCCTTGCGGCATAGTGGGCCGGGTAGGGTACCCGGTAGACGTCAAACGGCGTCTGATCCCCTTCGCCCCTCTCGGCCAGCTTCATATCTATCATCTGCTCCAGCATCAACCGGCTAACTGTTGCCGGGTCGACCGGATTCGGGTAAAAGTGAGCGGGCTGCGCGCTCGGGGTGGCTACCACGGTCGCCCGGGGGGCCATAGGGGACCCTTGTGAAGGCGGAGCCTGTGGCGGGGCCACTACTGTATAATGTGTCTGCTGTGGGGGTGCGCCCCCGAGAGGATTGAGGGTTGCTGGAAGAGCTGCCTCTGAAGACTGCCCCATGTCCCTGGGTACTTCGGGTATAACCTCGGTCTGCCAGGACATCGGGGGCGGTGCGTCCCGCTTACTTAGCTGCTTCTTGAGTGACTCGATTTCCTGCTGGAATCGTTGTATCATGAGCAGCATTGTAGGGTCAGCTGTGGGAAGACTAGGCATGCCCCCTGTCTCTCCGGCCGGGGCGTCCTCGGTTGATGTCGAGGGTTCGCCACTTGTGTCACCGGTGGTGACCACATTGGCCGTGAGGGCCGCAAGGGGCTCTTCAGGTAAGGTCCCTTCGGCGCCTGCGGGCGTCGCGCCGCCTGCCGCTCTCCCTCTTCTAGTAAGGGGTCCCGGTCAGACGGCTATTCTGGCCAATTCTTCCCGGTCGGTGGGCAAGGCCCCATACCGACCGTGAATTCCTGCCATGTTGCAGGTGAATGTTTGCCATTTTCTGTCCTTGTTTCTTTTTGTCGCCCTCCTGGACGATCTTCCTGGGAATATTAACCTGTCGAAGATCGACCGTCGGGGCGGCGCTTCCTCCCGTACAGGGGACTGGCGCGGCCCCTCCGGGCGGGTCCTCGACTCCATGCTAGGTGCAGGTCCCCCCCTTTCTTCCTGGAAGGCGGAGGCCATTGCCCCCAGTAGTCTCTGGCGGCCGACAGGGGTGCTACCCGGGCCTCGGAGGTAGTTCCTCATGGCCTGCTCGATCCCTTCCCACTCCTGGTCAGGGAGAGCGGCCTGGGGTTACGCGTCGATGACAGCGGCAGGAGGGGAGTAGGCCGTGAGAGCCGGGCGGGCGGCATTGTGCCGGCGCCCTCGGCGACGGCGGTGAACATTCTCGGACGGCACCGGGATGACGGGTGCCGGTCGGAGAGTGGGGGTCACTACCTCGACCCTGTCATCGCGTCGGGCCCTCTTGGGGCGGAAAGTGCTGGGCCCTGCCTGGGCGGGTGCAGTGGGCTGGGTCTCCTTAGGTACCCAGACTTGCTTCAGTTTAGCCGGCCTGTGGGCCGGCGCCCTCTTCGGTGCCACAGCTGGGGTCACGGGCGCTGCCCTCTATTTTAGCTTCTCCAGTCCCTGGAAAGAGCTGCGGACTGGGACGGTCGAGACGACGCGGTCCGGCGCCGGTTGGGACCTCTGTCCGTCTAGGCGAACTCGGAGGGCTCCAACAGTCATTGACTTCCCGGAGTTGGAGGCGCGGCGCCCTGAGCCGGTGCCGGTGCTGTTCCTCCGGAGCCTCCTTCGATGGGATGTCGACCCTTGGTGGGATGGGCCGGTAGTGTGGTGCACGTGGTGCACATTGCAGCTGAGCGTCGTCGTGGGGATGCTATTGTTGTCTTCGGCCACGGCTCGGCCGACAGCAACTTCAATGGCCCCTGGAACGGGAGCATTGATCTGAGGTTCCTCGGGCGCCTCCACATCGAGGATCTTAGCGAAGGCCACTCCCAAAAAGTTGGGGAAGCCCACAGTGGGAGGGAAGCTCCCAAAAGTGAGGGGCACCGCCAGGTAACCGCCTCGGATGTGGTTCTCCACGACTTGAGGGCTGCAGACGACAGCCATTGTCGGTTCCATGATGTCGTTTTCTCTTCTCTATTTTTTTTTCCTCTGCATTTAAGAAAGTGGCACAATTAGTATAACAAGAAGGGGGCCGCGGGGCCCCTAATTTCGGCAAAGAGATGAAGGGTGGAAAGGTCCCACCGGGCGTGCCAGAGTTGTGGACGCACTTTTCATCGATTCGTTATTGTGGCTCGTTTATTTGTTTATTATGTGCGTGGGCGTGCCAGTCACCGAAGTGACAATTTATTCGGGCTCCGAAGAGCCCATGGTGCACTCGATCTGACTTCGTCAAACGATTGTGTGGTTCGTGTCGGGACCGAATCCCGTCGCGCCATAAAGGTCACGACACTCATTTACATCCCCCATAAGAGGGAACACCCTTGATTAATTGCCGAAATTAGGGGCCTCACGACCGAAAAGAATAGTACTAACTGCGTAAGAGAGAGAGAGGGATAGGTCACACTGAAGGTCATATTGGGGCCATAAACTGTCAGTCATGTCGGTCACTCGTGGACCTTCTCGTATTCAGACACAGGTCCGTGGCAGAGACACAACGAGAAAACCGAGATAGATCCCTTCAAATGTCTGCCGAGCATGCGACAATTTTAATGAGGATTCGGAAGGTATCCGGAACGAGAAACAAATCTGGTCCGATTAGGATGTCGGCCCGAGATTAGGTCAGAACTCGGCCATATCGGGATAATTCCCAAGGTTCGAGTTCGACCTGAAAGGGCGGCGTCGTTGTTCCTTTTACCCCGGGTCCCGGGGAGAGAGAGGGCTGCAGTGTGGGGCCCGGCATTTTTTATCTGGAATTCTCTTAGTTATATGTTCCAATTTCTGGCCTACGGTTTATTACTTCTTTAGGTGTTTGTTCCAGATGATTCCTCTTCTTTTACTCATTGTTATCATTATTATTATTATTATTATTTATTTATCTTCTTATTGCCCCTCCCGCCTCTTTTATTATGATTAGTATTGCGCATTCGAAGTCCTTTAATGAGCACATTTTTTTATTGATTTATTTGCCATTTGTTAAGGCCATTATCATGTTGTATATATGCATGGGTGTGGTGTGCCGACGAAGGGAAGGTAAGAGTGCACCGCTGAGAGGCCCAGAGGGGAGTGTGCCGGCGAAGGATGAAAAAGGTGTACCGCTGAGGGCACAAAAAGGGGGTGCCGGTGGAGGTTACAAAAAAAAGGGTGTGCCGCTGAGGGGAGTGTACCGCTGAAGGTGGGGGATAGGGCATACCGCTGGGGGCAACAAGGTGTGCCGGCCAAGGGAATTGGGGTGTACCGCTGGAGGGTGAAAGCAGTGTGCTAGCGCAGGAGTTAGGTGAGTGTGCCGCTGAAAGGTGAGAGAAGTGTGCCGGCGAAGGAGCCAATTGAGGTGTGAGGGTGGAGGTCCAGTCAATCTTCAATCTCCTATTTTAAGGCTTTTCTTTTCTTCTTGTCTTAATTTGTATGCAATTTTATGTAAACTTCTCCCCTGCTTTGTTCTGTTCGGCCTCTTTGCCGTCAGTCGGAAGTTCGGGTTGCCGGGCAGTTAATCAGTTCGGTTCAGTTCTCATTATGGTGCCGGCAGTGGTTTGATTAGTTGGGAGGTTTCATTAATTATCCTGCTCGTTTGTTGCTTCCTTTTGCCTCTTTTAATGTTTTATTATTTTCTCACAAAAATTCGGCAGCATCTCCCCTTGACCCGGGGCGTAAGGGAGATAAAGGGAACGTGCCCACATGGAGTGACGGAACCCGACAACTGGAGGTGGGCCCCCGGAGGAGCAACACCTTTATAGAGCCTCGGAAAACATGAAGGAGAGGGCTCGGGGGCGAGACCAAGGAGTGGGCTGCTGAGGGACTGAAGGGTGTGCCGCTGAAGGCCAAAGGGGAGTATACCGGCCGAAGGCCAATTGAGGTGTGCCGGCCAAGGGGTGTGCCGAGTACGTGTGCCGTTGAGGGCAGAAAGGGGTGTGCCGCTGAGGGCAAATGGGGTGTGCCGCTGAGGGCTAATGGGGTGTGCACCGGCCAAGGGCTAAGGGCCAAAAGTGTGCCGGCCAATGGCTAATTGGGTGTGCCGCTGAGGGTCAAAGAAGGTGTACCGGCCAGAGGCCGAAATGGTGCATCGCTGGAGTAGGCTTGCAGGCTATTCAGGGAAATAAACAAGGGGGGGGGGGTCAAGACCAAATATGGGCCACTAGTAGCTGGGTATTCGGAGGGAGAGGGTAAGGGTCTCCCT
This sequence comes from Amorphophallus konjac, assembly GCA_022559845.1. NCBI lineage: Eukaryota > Viridiplantae > Streptophyta > Magnoliopsida > Alismatales > Araceae > Amorphophallus > Amorphophallus konjac. Next base: position 5,930,298 of record CM040127.1, read on the forward strand.
CTCTCCCCAAGCCCGTGGACACGGTAGATGGCCATGGAAGGGAAGTGAAGAGCTCACGAGGCCAAGGATCATGGGAGAGCAATCAAGTCGACATGAAGACCCCAAAAACACCGGAGAAATGGGGAGACGGAGAGAAAACGAGCAACCCATCAAAAGACTGTAAGGCCTAGCATAAACCAACAAAGTCAGAGAGAAACCCGTAGAGGGTGGTTTTCATTCATGGGGATCAAGAGGGCATGGCCCCACATACACATTACAAGGGAGAAATGCCCAGGACGAGGCCATGGACCCAAAAAAAAAAGGAACAACGAAATACAAAAGATGGGGGGGGGGGAGGAACAGAGTGCAGGAGGAAGGCTAGACGCCCCTAACTCTTTCCCCCCATTACATCGAACTCTCTCTCTCTTACTCTTGCTTCTTTCCGGTGGTGGTGGTCGTCGGAGGAAGCTCCCGGCGGGGAGGGCCTCTTCTTCTCTTCTCTCTTCTCCTCTTTTCTTCTCTTGGCCGTGGGTGTCCCCCTCTGTCTCTCCTTCCTCTTTTCTTCTCTTCTGTCTCGCCCCCCCCCCCCCTCTTTCGCGTCGAAGCGGGAGGCCTTTTATATTCCCAGCAGCCGGAGGCGGGAAGTGGCCTTGTGATGATGGGGGTTCGACCGCCCCTGTTCTGGCTGTCAGTGGGGTAGGCTACGTGGCCCAACGATCAGCTGCCACCTCAGACGGCTCCACTGCGCGCCAAGGATGCGTAGGGCATGGGCATCACGTCATTGCCGTTGAAAAATGCTTCACGCTGTGCCGCAGGCGGGCTGAACAAGCGTGTCGTGGGGGAGCCAAAAGTGCGTGCCGCTGGAGCACAAAACAGCCGTGCCGCTGAAGACTCAGCAGCGTGTGCCGCTGAGGGCCCAAAGGGGCGTGCCGCCGAAGAACCCCTGGGGGTGTACCGCTGAAGCCCCCAAAGGGCCGTGCCGCTGGTGCTTGAACCGACCGTGCCGCTGGGGCTGCCCAAGGGGTGTGCCGCTGAAGAGCCCTGAGGGGCGTGCCGCTGAACAGCCCTGAGGACGTGCCGCTGAACACCCAAAGGGGTGTGCCGCTAAACCCTAAAGGGGGTGTGCCGCTGGGCAACCCTGGGTGTGCCGTTGAAGGCCAAATTGGGCGTGTTTCTGAGCCCGTTCTGAGCCCGTTGTGGACACGAGTCATGTCCTATTCGGCTTTCTCCGAGGCTCACAGATTGTGGGGGCTCCTTGTGCTCGGTTCCTCTTCACTGTTGTGACTCCTCGCGGCGGCTTTGCGACAGTTCTCCCGGGGTTTACTCGCTCGGGCCGTCATTGACACTGGGCTGAGCGGGGTATCATGGGTGTGCAATTTTTGGTGTCCACATGGCCCGACTCAACTAGGATCGATTTTGGACCGATCGATCTGAGTCCGATCCCCGATCCTTCCTTCCTTGATTGACAGAATGGTTGAAGTGAATGAAACAGATATTGGGATCATTCATGTGTGATTTCATTACAATTGGAAGCATTAATGAAAGGTAGTAAAATCAGTAGAAGGTGGAAACATAGTTGATTGAGGGATGGACATCTTTAGTGAGGGCCAACAAAAAAAAAAACCTGTCATTGAATATAGCAAGTTCTATCACTTTGGTAAACATTTGAATGTCATACACAACTCTTTGTTTGACTGCTTCATATGATGAAAACTTCTATAGCTGTCATCTCCGGAAGGACCATGACCAGTTATTATCCCCGAGTTTCCATAGGTTTGTCTTACCTTCTAGTCATGTCAGATGTTGCCTCTTCCTTTGGTTTCTAACATGGAGTTCTCGTGCATGGACTGTCATTTCCTGTTGTACACTGGAAATTTGCATTGCTTCATCTTGACTTTGTTCATTTACCGGTCCATATTTCTTCTGCTGCTAGTGTTCTCTTGGGTGCCCTTTCTTCCTCTGGTTGAAATATGGGACAGACAGAAATCAGAATGCCGTTGAGCAACTTCTCTTATTCCTGCTTTGGTCCGGGATTAAAAATAACTCGGCTAACGTTAAGTGAATTTACTTTATTCACTTTTATTCCTTTTTGCTTTGGCTTGGCACCAGGTTAATTTGACCCATCGGTGGAGGTGGAATAAGTTAATCCGGATTAACTCGGGTTAACCCTCATTTAACTCGATTATCTAAATCTTGCCCTGTCAAACCAAAAAGAGTTAATTGTGGGTTAAAAAAGAACTAACCCAGAGTTAACCCCGAAACAAAGCGGGGCTTAATGAATAGCTGCTCTTCGAATATTTTCGTAACATTATGTCCTGAGGAATTTGCCCCAATGGAAACTTTCAAATTGAAAGAGTTCCTTGTTTCGGTTGGATTTAATGCTTTAAAATTTTTAAAGTTTGAGTTCCTATGAGGTTTTGTCCCTCATTAGAAGATGGAAAAAGTTTTCATCTTCTTTTAGTTGGAACTATTTGTTACCTTGTGTACTCCTTTGGGGAGACTATATTAGTTGGGTCATTTGAGCTTGTGGACTCTTTGGGCCTTATCCTCTATCACACACGCTCAAAGAAGAGGTTTGTCTCTTACAATCTTGAAATCTATGTGGCATGTCTTCCAACTGAATGGTTGGTAGACACAGGTGCCAATGTCCATGTTTGCTTTGATAGAAGCTTATTTTCTTCTTACCAGGGCACTGGTGCCAGGAGCGTGACGAATAGTAGGAGAGGGACACATTGATTTGAAACTCACTTCAGGAAAAATGTTAAACCTCTATAGAGTGCAGCACGTGCCAGATATTAGGAGGAACTTGATTAGTGGATCTTTATTAGTGTAGTAGGGTTTTAGATTTATTTTTGAATCCAACAAATTTGTAATTGTCAGAAATAGAAATTTTGTAGGAAAAGGTTACTTGAGTGGTGGATTATTTATTTTTAATATACTTGGTTCTAGTTATTCAAATAAAAGTTCCTCCTCTATTGCTTTTCATATTGAATCTTGTGATATTTGACATGCTAGGCTTGGTGATGTTAATTTGAATATCATAAAGAGGATGATGCATTTAAATTTGATTCCTAGATTTGATGTTAAGAACAAAGATAAATGTCAAATTTGTGTACAAGCTAAGCAACTTAGGAAACCTTTTAAATCTATTGAAAGGGACACCTTAGTGTTGGAGTTTGTTCACTCTGATGTTTATGAAGGGACTGGTTCCCTAACCAGAGGTGGAAAAGGATATTTTATGACTTTTATTGATGATGCTTCAACATTTTGCTTGTTGTATTTGATAGGCACTAAAGACGAAGCTCTTGATAAATTCATGACTTATAGATCTCTAGCTAAAAAGTAAACATATATGGTTCTTAAGAGGTTTAGATCTGATAGAGAAGGTGAATATACATCTAATGCATTGCATGATTTTTGTGACAAGAATGATATTATTCATGAGTTAACTGCTCTTTACTCTCCTGAATCTAATGGGGTTGCTGAGAGAAAAAATAAGACTTTGTTAGACATGACGAATTCCATGTTGTGCAGCTCAAGTTTATATGAAAGTACGTGGGGAGAGGCTTTACTCTCTGCATGTCATGTCCTAAATTATGTTCCTCATAAATCAAAAGATAAATCACCATTTGAATTATGGTTTAAGAGGAAGCCAAATTATACATTTTTGAGACTGTGGGGCTATTTAGCAAAGATTAAAATTCCTGTAAATAAGAAAAGAAAAGTTGGCCCCAAAATTATTAATGGTGTATTTATTGGCTATGCTGAGCATAGTTCTGATTATAGATTCTTAATCATTGAATCTGAAAATTCTGCTATTCTGAAAATACTATCTGTGAATTTGGTGATGATATTTTCTTTGAGAATATTGTCCCATTCACATCAAACTTACAAGTTGAATTAAAACCTTCCTCTTCTATTCCTTCTTCTAAGGCTCAAAAGTTATTGAACGACAACCTGATGATTTAGAGCCCAGAAGGAGTAAAAGAATAAGTATCGAAAAATCTTTTGATGATAACTTTGTATCTTATTTGATTGAAGATCATCCATTAACTTTTAATGATGTTATGACGTCTAATGATTCTACATTTTGGAAAGAAGCTATAAAAAGTGAAATGGATTCCATAATTTGTAATCAGACATGGGAATTGGTTGATCTTCCTCCCAGTAGTAAAATTATTGGATGTAAATAGATTTTTAAAAAGAAATTGAAACTTGATGGCTCTGTTGACAAATATAAAGCTAGACTAGTTGATAAGGGTATAGGCAGAAAGAGGGGATAGATTTCTTTGATACTTATTCTCCTGTGGCTAGGATGATCACAGTCTGTATGCTTATTACAATGATATCCATATATGATTACAAGTCCATCACATGGATGTCAAGGCTGCCTTCTTAAATGAGAAACTTGAAGAAGAAATCTATATAGATCAGCCTGAGGGATTTGTAGTATCTGGCCAAGAGCACAAAGTGTGCAAGTTAACTACGTCCCTATATGGATTAAAACAAGCCCCTAAGCAATGTCATCAAAAATTTGATGATGTTGTTATTTCCAATGGTTTTACCATGTGTGAATCTGATAAACGTTTGTATGTTAAATTGTTCAATGATGCATGTGTTATTTTATGCTTATATGTTGATGACATTCTGATTCTTAGTAGTAGCGTCATGTTGATCAATGAAACCAAATAATTCCTAAATAGTAAATTTAACATGAAGGATCTGGGAGAGGCAAAGGTGATTTTAGGACTTAGACTCCTAAAATCACGTATGGGATATGCAATATCCCAGACTCATTATGTTGATAAAGTATTGAAAAGGTTTGGATTTTATGATTCCAAACCTGTTAGCACTCCTTTAGATCCTAGTGTCATTTTCAAGAAAAATAATGGTGATAGTTTTGATCAACTTAGATATTTGCAGCTCATTGATAGTTTGATGTATTTGTCTAACTGCATTAGACCTTATATTTCCTTTGTTGTGAATAGACTTAGTAGATATACATAGTGTCCTAGCGAAACTCACTGGCATGCACTTGAGAGAGTATGCAAGTATTTGAAAGGTACCTTGTCACATGCATTATATTATGAGAGATTTCATGCTGTAATCGAGGGGTACAGTGATGCCAGTTGGGTGACAGGAAAGGCCCAAGGTAAGGGCACCACTGACTTTGTTTACATGTTTGGTGGATGGGCAATCGCTTGGAAATCCACCAAACAGACCATGTTAGCTCGATCCACTATGGAATCTGAGCTTATAGCTTTTGAGATGAAGAACCTAGTGATTGAGCTACCTCTACTGAGTAAGACTATTTCTGCAATCTATGTTCATTGTGATTACCAGGCAACGATAGCTAAGGTTAAGAGTCAAAAAAAAATGATAAATTAGGTACTCATATAAGACTCAAGTTGAGATTTGTAAGGGAGTACTTGACCAAATGAATTATTTCCTTGACTTATGTAAAATCTACAAGTAATCTTGCTGATCCTTTAACCAAAGGACTAAACAAGAAATTAGTTGAAGATAGATTGAGGGGGAAGAGACTTAAGCCCATTATTCAGACACCGTCAATGGTAACCCAACCTATTGATTGGAGATCCCATAAAATAGGTTTAATGGAAAAATAAATTGAGTGGGTGACTAGTACATAGCACATTGTTGGAGACTTGTGTCTCATTGTCCTTCCCTACGATGTAGTGCTCTATCTGCAACGGCAAAGGTTGAACTAGATGTTCTTAATGAATCGAAAGGCCATAGTGGCAAGGTGTAGGCACGTTTCAGTGCACCTTGGAGGAATCACCTATGTGAGTGTGGTTGTGTGACCGCAACATATGAGATGCTTGGGCTATCTCTAGAGCGCTCGTGAAACAAGATACAAAGTACATGGCCAGAAGTGCTACCCCGTGAGAACACCACTATGGACCAATACAGTGTGTGATGCACAGAACTTTTTGCATAAAGGTTTAAGTTCAAGACGAAGTTCACTTGGACCTGTGGAGAGAGGGAAGTGTTTCACTACGTGAAGGTTCAAGTTGGAAGACACCTTCCCTTATGCATAGTATTTTACTTCGAGCTCTTCTATATCCATATCTCAAACTTTAATTTTTTTCTTTGTGGTGGGTGAATGTTGGATTTAATGCTTTAAAATTTTCAAAATTTGAGTTCCTGTGTGGTTTTGTCCCACATTGGAAGATGAAAAAAATTTTCATCTTCTTTTAGTTGGGACTCTTGGCTACCTTGTGTACTCCTTTGAGGAGACTATGGTAGTTGGGCCATTTGAGCTTGTGGACTCTTTGGGCCTTATTCTCTATCACACACGCGCGTGTATTGCCTTGCCTTTTGACCGTTTGACCGAGTGTCTCTTGGGTTTCCTCCACGTCTCCTCGGATTCTCTCCCGCATCCCTTTGGGAACGGGAGCATCTGTTCGTGTGCTTGACTGTTTTTAAACTCTCGTTGGGAGTCTATTTAGGGAAGCAGTTCTTCCTAGGGTCGTGTCAAGCAGGGAACTGATCTTCCTCTCGTTTTCTTCCTCTTGGTCATCTTTCTGTGCAAGAGCTCGAAGTGGTCATTGTGGTGTTCACCCTGGCGTCGCAACTTGGAGTTCATCCTTGTGTCGCCATCGTTTGGGTCATCGTATTTTAGGAAAAATTTCGCCGTGGAGCCTATTGCACCGTGTAGGGGCGAAACGACTCTAAAGAAAGCGACATCGCTTTTCGACGCGAGTTTGATCTTTCTAAACTTAAATTCCATATTCTTTTTGTTGATCCGCCTGATATAGAAATCTCTCGATTGTGCATCCGTGTAGATATTATTTTACAACAGTTTCTTCCCCAATGGTTCCTGATTGTGATTGTCCTCTTTCATTCTCATATTTCATGGACATAGATTGGAACATGCAGCGGATTGCGCGGAGGGTAGTTGAAACTTCTGTGGATCCTCGCTATCCTCCTAATCTATAAAACTACATTTGTTGACACAGCACACGTAGGAATGGAACAAAGAACAGAGGAAAATGGTCTACAGCTGGGTAAAAATCATTCTTTTATTTTGTGGTTTTTATTTGATGATCAAATTTTCTTGTATATGTAAAACAACACGCCAAAGAAGACCACAGGTGAATTCTGGGGAAGCCTCATTGTTGGGCTCTTGGCCTTCCTCCTATTTATTGTACGTCTTCATTGTTCTGTGAACTCTCTGGTAGATAAATTGCTTCATAATAACAATACTTGCATGGTACCATGTTATAACCATGTGAGCTTGAGGAGAGGGGAGATGAATGGGCACATAGGTAATAGCTTCAGTGACACCTAATTTATGTACTATAGAAATATACATGCAAATACAAAGATAAGATGAATTGTTTTGTTTTAAATGACGCATGTATGCAAAAAAAAATTAAATCTTACAGTAAATTGCCTGTGGAAAAGGGCATGCAATCCATGGAAGGAGACTTGAAAGCTGAACCTCGTATCCTGTGATGTTTCAGTACTGTCTCGAGTGCTAATTACTTCGCCCACTTTGTTGGGCTGGATCGAGCAGAAGTGCTAGTTACTTCGCTGATGCGGGACGGACTGAGGAGACGACGCTACATGAGACGGACACGACTCGACCAGCAACGACACAACTACTAGAGCGACCTTGGCTCGACACTAAGAGCTCCTATAGGCTACACGTCGCTAACAGAAGTGCAAACTCACTCGTCGTCCCATGCGAGGGAAAGTGTGGATCGTGCGCGGTTAAGGAACCGACAGAGTTCAAGGTAGTCAGACTCACTTCCGGACTCGGAACGAGTCGCGGGACGGGTCACTCTCACGCTCACAGCGGTGACATGGACACACGGGCTAGGAGCCTACACTCTCGCAGTGGCAAAAGATCATATACTAGCTAAGCAAATGAAATGCCAAGAAGTTAAGATCGTTACCTCCACGCACCCGGCGTGGCGAAGATAACCCCGGCCGAATTACGGACTCCCGGTTAAACAATGTTACAGCAATACAATAATTTGACCCACTCCACACAGGGAGGTAAAAGGTCACATGTGGGGCCCAAGAATCACGCAAATCGGGTTGACGGGCAGCATCTTGATGTCGCCTGGCGGTGCCGAAATCCGCGTTTTCGTGCTTTCCGAGCGGCGGGTTCTACGGGTCCGTGGGGCCCACGGACGGCGCTGTCCTTCGGATCTGCGGGGGTGGAACCCACTGTGGTGGGGACCCCTGGTGGCGTGCCTCCACGGACGGCAGTCGGCCGGAAACACCGATCGGTGGTCGATCGGCCCCGATTCCCAACTCGTGAGCTAATAGCCCACGGATTTCCGGTTCTGTTTTCCGGCGCGCGCTCCGGCGAAAACGGCCGCTACGATCAATCCCGACGTCGGATCGGGGCGCATGAGCTATCGTTGGAAAGCTCTCTGCAAATCCTTCAATGTAGACCCATAGAGATCTGCTGGATCCGGTTGGATATGAACTTTATTGAATTTTCAGGTCCCTATTGTACAGTACCCGAAACCTCAAATCTGCAGGTGAGTTGTCTGAGAACTGCCATTGACCGCGAAATTGATGGCCGATTCAACTCCTGAGCTCTTCACAAAATTTATAGTATTTTGAACAAGGAAGATGGCAGTATTTTTGTGGACTGATTGGAGGTAGCTACGAATTGATGTGATTTTTTCTCTGGACAGAGGTCGGATCTGGGAACAGGGGGACAGTACTGTAGCTAGCTCTGAAAATGAATTTTTAAAAATAAGTGGAGGGCTGATAAAAATTCAGGAAAATTCTTGGTAGGGGGGTGGGTGGACAGAACTCCCAGTAAAATTGGGAGCCCAAGCAAAAATCGCAAAGGGGTCTGAACATGGGAAACACAGGGCGGGTAAAAATTGAAACAACAAGCAGACAGATCTGGGAAATGATATTACACGAAAATGGGAAATTGCCAAATGGAATAATTATGACCCACCAATTTTTGTAGAACGTGGGGAACACCTCTAGAACATCCCCTCAAAATCCCAAATTGATCTAAGCTCGTGGCTGACTGCAGAATTTCGTGGAAGGGGCTGCTGCAGGTAGAAGGCTGAACTCCGACGGTTGCGATGGCGGTGCGGTGGCGGCTCGTGGCGGCGGCGATGATGACCGGAACCGATATGGGAGGAGTCACACCTCCGGAAGGCAGCCTTCACAGCTGCAAGGGGGAGAGGGAGAGAGGGAGAGGGGCACACCAAGCTGGAGCTCCAAGAATTTCTTCTAATTCAAATGCATTAATTGTATCAAAAATGGAAATTACAAGCATATATAGATCACCAATCTAATCAATCCTCCACCGTTGGATCTAGGGATGGGAGATGGAGGGCTGGGATTGCATGTGACCATCCACAAAAATTACAATTAAAAAATAAAAGGGGGGGCGGCCTATTGACTAGAATGGCAAGGGGGGACATGGTAGGTGGGGATGGGTTGGAATTGTTGACCTTCTTGGTCCAATGTCCCCCATTTGGCCCACCCTTCTAGAAGCCACCATTTGAATGGTTGACCGACCCCACATGGGGCCCTAGGACTGAGGTGGATCAATGGGAGGGGGCCTGGGGGTCCCGTGGGGCCCAGGGGTCCCATTTTACAAATAAGCCCCTCTTACAATCAAAATTACATACCGAATAAAATGAAGTAAACACACATTAAACACAAATAAAGTCTAACTAAATATGATAAATACCGGGACTCAAGGGGGAGTCTCCAGGCTGTCTCCGAGCCAGATGGATGCTGAGGTGGCTCGAGTCGTGCTCCTTGTGCGGTACCGGTGGCTCGGCGTGTCGCGCCGCTCAACTGCTCGGGTGTCCGCACCAATTCTCCCCGGGTGGGAGAAACTCGACCCTGTCGAGTAAGGGTCTGCATCGCTCCTGTATCGCTCCAGAAGGTCTGGATCAATCCGCTGCAACTCTCCATGTGTGATCCACGTGTCCTCGGTAGCGGGCCGTCCTCTCCATCGCACTAGGTAGCGCGGGTAGGATCCACTCCTGGTAACTGTCACCTGCTCATCCAGTATATGATCTATATGCTCACGCTGCCGTGACAAAGGGGCTGGAGGTGGACACTCAGGTGTGGGATCACTCTCAATGGGAGGAGATGGCTCGAAAGGCTCACTAGGGATCACCGCTGGGTCCCTATATGCAACTAGATCCGAAACATTAAAAGTAGAGCTTATACCGTATTCCTCGGGCAGGTCCACAACATACGCATTGATCCAACGCGTTTCAACACTCTAAATGGACCGGCTCCGCGAGCTTGCAACTTCTTAACGGTTCCAGAGGGAAACCGTTCAGGTCTTACCCTGATCATGACATATTCGCCCTCTTGGAACTCTCGGTGGTGTCGGTGGACATCGACTAGCTCTTTGTAACGTGCATTGCTGGACTCAATGTGACGACGGATGTCATCATGCAAACTCCTAACATGCCTAGCAAACGACTCGGCCGACTCCGACACTCTATCATAGATAGGCATGGGGACAAGGTCAACGGATTTCCTAGGCCTACGACATGTGACAATCTCAAATGGACTCATGCCGGTAGACCTATTCACCGAATCATTATATGCAAACTCAGCCATGGGTAGAATGAGATCCCAATCCCCAATGCGATCCCTAACAAGACACCTCAAAAGATCTCCCAGACTCCTATTGACTACCTCGGTCTGACCATCTGTCTGGGGATGATATACAGTGGAAAACTTGAGGTGAGTACCCATCATATGCCATAGTGTCTTCCAAAAATAGGAAGTGAATCTAACATCACGGTCAGACACTATAGTGCGAGGCAACCCGAACTTGCACACCACATGAGTAAGGAATAGGCGGGCTACCCTAGAAGCATCCGAAGTCTTCGAGCAAGGGATAAAGAGGGCCATCTTCGAGAAACAGTCAACCACCACATAGACCGAATCATGCTTCCTGGAGGTACGTGGCAATCCCAAAACAAAGTCCATGCTAACATCCTGCCACGGGGCATCAGGCACGGGAAGAGGCGTATAAAGGCCCGAGCTTTGCTTCTTCATCTTGGCCGTAGCACATGTACGGCACTGAGCCACGATGTTAGCAACATCGCGCTTCAAGCTCGGCCAATAAAATCTATGCTCAACCGCCTCGATAGTCTTGTTCCGACCAAAGTGGCCGGCTAGACCTCCCGCATGTAGTTCCCAAACTAAGAAATCTCGAACCGAAGTTCGGGGAACACATAGCCTGCTACCTCGAAAGAGGTAACCCTCCTGAAGCACATAATCATCAAGGTCTCTCGAGGGTCCGGTCTGGAGAGTGGTAAAAATCTGACCGAAGTCAGGACAATCAACATAGGCCTCTCTCATCTTTTCCAACCCTATGACCTCGGTACTCATGGTGGTAAGCAAACACGCTCGCCGACTCAAGGCATCGGCCACCTTGTTCTCCACTCCAGCCTTATGTTTAAGCACAAATGTGAACTGCTGGAGATACTCGACCCAACGACTATGACGCGAGTTAAGCTTCTTTTGGGAATGGAGGTACCTCAATGCCTCATGATCGGAGTATAAGACAAACTCCTGATGTAAAAGATAGTGCCTCCAATGCCTAAGAGCCTGAACAACTGCGTAAAATTCCTTATCATATGTGGAGTATCACAGTTTCGCGTCATTCAGCTTCTCGCTGAAATATGCGACTGGGTGGGCCTCCTGACTCAACACACCTCCTATCCCAACTCCCGACGCATCACAAGAGACCTCAAACACCTTCAAGAAATCAGGCAGTCGAAGGATAGGTGTCTAGGTCATGCGCTCCTTGATGTCCTTGAAGGCGGCAGCTGCGGCCTTCGTCCATACAAATGCGCCCTTCCGGATACAATCCGTGATCGGGGCGGTGACGGAGCTAAGTCCGCGGATGAAGCGATGATAGAACGTCGCAAGGCCATGAAAGCTGTGGACATCATGACCGTACGGGGTTCCGGCCACTCAACAATGGCCCGACCTTCTCCAGATCGGCGGAGACCCCAGTACTAGACACAATGAAACCCAAGAAGGTAAGCTGAGATGTCATGAAGGTGCACTTCTGTGGGTTTGCAAACAACTGCTCTCACCGAAGAAGTAGACAGACCTGCCGAAGATGGTCTAAGTGGTCCCCTGTGGTGCGACTATAGATAAGGATATCATCAAAATACACCACTACAAAGACTCCAATGAAAGGTCAAAGGACCTGAGTCATGAGCCGCATGAAAGTGCTAGGGGCATTGGTCAACCCAAAAGGCATGACCAACCACTCATATAGACCGTCCTTGGTCTTAAATGCGGTCTTCCACTCATCACCTGGCCTAATCCTCACCTGATGGTAGCCACTCTTAAGATCGATCTTCGAAAAGATAGTGGCACCTGCCATCATGTCTAGCATGTCATCAAGGCGGGGAATAGGGAACCTGTACTTCACGGTGATTTTGTTGATGGCATGACTATCAATGCACATTCTCCACGTGCCATCCTTCTTTGGGGCGAGTAATGCGGGTACAGTACATGGACTCATGCTGTCCCGAACAGAACATCTCTCCATCAACTCATCGACCTGCCGTTTTAGCTCGGCATGTTCCGTGGGACTCATGCGATAATGAGGAAGGTTGGGCAAGGAAGAGCCTGGAACAAGGTCGATGGCATGCTGAATATCCCGCATAGGTGGGAGTCCCTCGGGAAGCTCATCGGGAAAGACATCAGCATACTCCTAGCAGAATGGGAACAACCTCGGGTGGGAGCTCACCCTCGGAGTCCCGCTCCACCTCTCGACCGTAATGGCAAACACCGGACAGCCCTGACTAAGCTCCTGCTCCATTCTCTGGGAGCTAATCATCATCAATCTCCTCGTCGAGGGCTCGCCTGGGCCAGATGTAACGGTCATAGCCCGAGCTGGGGATGGGGTACTAGGCCCGGGGACGGAAGGCTCCGGAGTACTTGGGCCAGTAGGACCCCTGACGGAGGGCTTCTTGGGCTGAGAGGGGTAGAGGGTAATCCGTTGGCCAGCATGGTCGAAGGTACAGGTGTTCGACCGGCCATGAAGTGTGGCATCCCGATCAAATAACCATGGCCTACCAAGAATGACACTACCCACCTCCATAGGGAGGACATCACACCAGATCTCTTCGCGGTAGGTATGGAACTGCAGTGGGACCAGACACCGCAGCCTGATCGGAATGGAGGTGGAATCCACCCAAGATACTCGATAGGGGCAAGGATGGTCCACGGGCGTAAGTCCAAGACGAGTGATAGCGCCCGCGGCGATTGCATTGATGCAACTCCCACTATCGATGACCACCTTAAAGATGATCTTGCCCAGCCTACAGAACGTATGAAGGATAGTGGTCCGACGCCAGTCATCACTGACCTGTGGCTGGGTGAGGATACATCGGACGACCCCAACGTGAGTATCATCGGACTGCTGGGCATCCAGGGCATCACCTCCCAACTCATAGTACTCGTCAGCTAGCTCTTGATCTGCCTCATAGCTGACTAACTCGAGGCCCGTAGGGGTGGTATCCTCGGCCTGTGTGTCCCCAATGATGAGAGATGGGCGGGTGGGACACTGGTTGGCGAAATGGCCAAACCCATTGCAGCGATAACACTGCTGCCGTGATCCACTAGGCTCCCCAATCATGGGTCCTTTCCCCTTATCCTCCCGACGGATAGGAGGTGTAGGTAGCAAAGGACGTGCAGGAGGTGCGGGTGCCGGTGGACGGGCTGTGGTGGGGCCGTAAGATGCTGGGGACGAGGAAGGTCCCTCGGGGGTGGAGGACGAGGCCTAGGAGCAAAGGGCTCGGGACGAGCGGGCTCCTGAGGTCGAGCCATGGGGGCCCTCGGATATGTGCCAGATGAGCCACGGGGCTCGACACTACGAAGGGGAAAGGAGCCCAACCGATGGGGTGACTCGAACTCGGCCTCGAATTGCTCCAATTCGAGAGCTATCTGATATGCCTGCTCCAAAGTGGTTGCATTGCGGCGAAAGAGTTCATATTGATAATTGGGCCGCAAACCTCTTCGAAAGCGGGATATAGTCATGGTGCTCTCTTCCGTGACTCCACACGTAAGTAATACTCATCGAACTCGGCGGTGTACTCGGTCACGGATCGGTTCCCTTGGGAGATGCTTTGCCACTTGTCTATGAGACGTTGGCGATATGAGGCGGGAAGGTATTTCTCCCTCAATTTGATTTTCATATCATCCCAAGTACCGATTTGGGGTTGACGTCGCTGGTTGAGCAGGCTCTCCACATTGGTCCAATAAGTTTGGGCCTGCCCTTGCAGCTTCATCTTTGCGTATCAGACTCTTCGATGGTCCGTCATCTCAAACCACTCGAAGTACCGGTCCATGCCGGCCTCCCAATCTAAATACACCCTAGGGTCCAAGGACCCGCTAAAAGTGGGAGGGTCCGCACGCACGCCCCTAAGAATGCGGTCGTCATCCTCGTCATCACGATTCCGTCGTTGATTACGACGACAGTTACCCCCTTGATCATTATCAGATGCATAATCATCCACCACATGCACCTGTTGTACCCCAACATTCTCTGCCTGAGCCCTTGGTGCAGCTGGTTGCTGAACCGGCTCTTGTTGGCCGTTCGTCGGCGCGGGTTGCGCCGCTACTGGGCCCCTCTCGAGGACGGCAATTCTCCCACTAGGCCCTGGATGGACTGATCCGAATTCTCGGCCCCGATCCTCGAGGACTTTCATCCGCCCTTCTAGACGCATTCCTATGCCATCCATACGCGTACTAAGACCATCCATACGCGTGTCAAGACGTTCCATAATGGCTCGGAACATCTCGGCCGTCGAGGACTCATCGGAGCTACGGGCCCGGGAATCCGCCATAGGTGGTGGTGGCGAGTATTGGGTACCTCGACGGGTGGGCATGCAACTGACACACGACCTAGAAGACACCGACTAATGCAAACACTCACTAATGCAACAATGATGCACTTAGACATAACCAATATCCGGTACGTGGCGGAGATAAGCGATCCGAAGATCACTCGCACAAGTACGCTACCTTCCCGATAGGCATAACCTAATGTTCGGGCAACGCCTTTTAATATACCGGGCTATTGGGTGAAATGCAATTTTAAAACACCTTTTTTTTGTTTTGAAAATAATGATGATCCTAGACTCGACTTAGACCATGCAAGACATATGCAAAGACTACCCTAGACTCGACTCGCTCTGATACCAAACTGATGCGGGACGGACTGAGGAGACGACGCTACATGAGACGGACACGACTCGACCAGCAACGACACGACTACTAGAGCGACCTTGGCTCGACACTAAGAGCTCCTATAGGCTACACGTCGCTAACAGAAGTGCAAACTCACTCGTCGTCCCATGCGAGGGAAAGCGTGGATCGTGCGCGGTTAAGGAACCGGCAGAGTTCAAGGTAGTCAGACTCACTTCCGGACTCGGATCGAGTCGCGGGACGGGTCACTCTCACGCTCACAGCGGTGACATGGACACACAGGCTAGGAGCCTACACTCTCGCAGCGGCAAAAGACCATATACTAGCTAAGCAAATGAAATGCCAAGAGTTAAGATCGTTACCTCCACGCACCAGGCGTGGCGAAGACAACCCCGACCGAATTACGACTCCCGGTTAAACAATGTTACAGCAATACAATAATTTGACCCACTCCACGCAGGGAGGTAAAAGGTCACATGTGGGGCCCGGGAATCACGTAAATCGGGTTGACGGGCAGCATCTTGATGTCGCCCGGCGGTGCCGAAATCCGCGTTTTCGTGCTTTCCGAGCGGCGGGTTCTACGGGTCCGTGGGGCCCACGGACGGCGCTGTCCTCCGGATCTGCGGGGGTGGGACCCACTGTGGTGGGGACCCCTGGTGGCGCGCCTCCACGGACGGCGGTCGGCCGGAAACACCGATCGGGGGTCGATCGGCCCCGATTCCCAACTCGTGAACTAATAGCCCACGGATTTCGGTTCTGTTTTCCGGCGCGCGCTCCGGCGAAAACGGCCGCTACGATCAATCCCGACGTCGGATCGGGGCGCATGAGCTATCGTTGGAAAGCTCTCTTCAAATCCTTCAATCTAGACCCAGAGAGATCTGCTGGATCTGGTCGGATCTGAACTTTATTGAATTTTCAAGTCCCTGTTGTACAGTACCCGAAACCTCAGATCTGCAGGTGAGTTGTCTGAGAACTGCCGTTGACCGCGAGGTTGATGGCCGATTCAGCTCCTGAGCTCTTCACAAAAGTTATAGGATTTTGAACAAGGAAGATGGAAATATTTTTTGTGGACTGATTGGAGGTGGCTACGAATTGATGTGATTTTTTCCTGGACAGAGGTCGGATCTGGGAACAGGGGGACAGCACTGTAGCTAGCTCTGAAAATGAATTTTAAAAATAAGTGGATGGCTGATAAAAATTCATGAAAATTCTTGGTAGGAGGGGTGATTAGAAAGAACTTCCAGTAAAATTGGGAGCCCTAGAAAAAATAACGAAGGGGTCCGAACATGGGAAATACAGGGTGGGTGGAAATTGAAACAGCAAGCAAACAGATCTGGGAAATGAGATTGGACGAAAATGGGAAATTGCCAAATGGAATAATTATGACCCACCAATTTTTTGAGAATATGGGGAACACCTCTAGAACATCCCCTCAAAATCCCAAATCGATCTGAGCTCGTGGCTGACTGCAGAATTTCATGGAAGGGGCTGCTGCAGGTAGAAGACAGAACTCCGACGGTTGCGATGGCGGTGCGGTGGCGGCTCGTGGCGGTGGCGATGATGACCGGAACCGATAGGGGAGGAGTCACACCTCCAGAAGGCAGCCTTCACAGCTGCAAGGGGGAGAGGGAGGAGAGAGGAGGGGGGCGGCCAAGGTCTCTTCCAACAATATTCATCAATTCATATGCATTAATTCATCAAAAATGAAAATTACAAGCATATATAGGTTACATGTCTAATCAATCCTCAACCGTTGTATCTAGGGATGGGAGATGGAGGGCTGGGATTGCATGTGACCATCCACAAAAATTACAATTAAAAAAATAAAAGGGGGGGCGGCCTATTGACTAGAATGGCAAGGGGGGACATGGTAGGTGGGGATGGGTTGGAATTGTTGATCTTCTTGGTCCAATGTCCCCCATTTGGCCCACCCTTCTAGAAGCCACCATTTGAATGGTTAACCGACCCCACATGGGGCCCTAGGACTGAGGTGGATCAATGGGAGGGGGCCAGGGGGTCCCGTGGGGCCCAGGGGTCCCATTTTACAAATAAGCCCCTCTTACAATCAAAATTACATACCGAATAAAATGAAGTAAACACACATTAAACACAAATAAAGTCTAACTAAATATGATAAATGCCGGGACTCAAGGGGGAGTCTCCAGGCTATCTCCGAGCCAGATGGATGCTGAGGTGGCTCGAGTCGTGCTCGGTGTGCGGTACCGGTGGCTCGGCGTGTCGCGCCGCTCAACTGCTCGGGTGTCCGCACCATTCGCCCACTTGGAAGAAGGCATGATCGCACAGGTGAGCTCGTCCCGCTCTTCACCCCCCCCGTCTCCGCCGACCCCTTCCTGATCCCCCCCCTCCGTCAACCCCCTCCCGCACTCTCCCCTCCTGCCCCCACCCATCTTCTTCACCCGACACCTCCCCCCCTGTTTTTCTCCCGCCCCCTTCTCTATCCTCCCCCCTTTCTTCCCCCCTCCCCGGCCGCCTCTTCCCCACCCCCCCTCCCATCCCCGCCACCCTTCCCCCACCACCACCCACTTTCCTGTTGTCTTTGTGTCCACCCTAACACGCCTCCCGCCATTCGTCCCTCACCCCTGTCTCCCCACCCCCCGACCTGCCCCCATACGAGCCTCCTCGGTTTCCCCTTCCCCACCGCCTCCCCCGTGCCGGCCCTCACCCCTCTGCTCCGCATCCTCCCTCCCGCCCATTGTGTCTTCCCCGGGTAACCATCTGAGCTTGTGCCTCCCCACCCTCCTGCCCCTTGATTACCCACTGTCAAAATCCCTCCATCCCCCATAGACCCGCTTGTCACTTTGGTCCCGTGTCAGGTGCGTTTCGTCGGGACCCTTTTGGTCTTTTTGACAGGAGAGTTCTTCTGAACTCATCAGGCCAAGGCGAGATCCTCTGGGACTCCCCTGTAATCTTCCCTCTATCCCCCCTGTTCAGCCTCCCTTCGAGTTATCTAGTTCATACAATTTCCGGTACAAAGACCTCTTTGAAGGCTCCCCCTTCAGTATCCCCAAACTCTAGCTGCCGTCTCCCTGTAGAAGCACACTGCCCCCTTATCTAACTCCCCCGACCAGGTGTTTTCTGAGATGTTGGCATGTCAGTTTCTTCCTCGGCGACAGCCGTATACTATGGAGTTCTGCAAGGTTTGGGTTGGCATCCCCTTAAAGCTGTTGAAGCATTTCGGCCCTCGATCCCAAGGAAGCTTGGAGATCCGGCGCTTATCCCCTGTGCATCCACCCGGTTGCTTGCTACCCGAGTGTTTCCACGCCTCTGCCGACTGATCATGTTGTTCGGCAACCTTGTGCCCCTCAAGTAGTTTACCCTCAGCTCTCAGATGAGGGCCTACATGGTACATCAGTATTTCATGAGCGCTATTTTCAATTTCTACAGTTTCTATTGTTCCTTTTACTGTGTTGGGTTGGATGGCAGTAAGGGTTTGGGTATGGTTGCCTTGTATGGGCTGCTTTCAAAGTCCTCTATGTACTTTGGTTACTGTATGCAATGAAATGACTCATCTGTTTCCTTCCAAAAAAAAAATTGAGTAAATGTTATTCATGCTATGGTTGTTGTGCTTTATTGCTATTCATTGCTTGTTATGCTCCTTTATATCTTGGTTGATGAAATTTTGAGCACAGGAAGAGGCTTTCTTTGGTCCCACTGTCCGAACATAATCACTCAGGTCCCACAGTGTGATGCCCTGGATTTTTTGGATCCTTGTTCGTGGGTCTCGGATCTGGTTTCTCGGAGTGTCCGACTCCGTTGTGTCCGAAATTTTGTTTCGGACATCTTTCGTGTTCGGATCGGCGCGATCCGGAGTTGTTTCGGAGGCCCGGAAGCGTTCCGCGACTTTTGCGCGTGTGTTTTCCGATTCCCGGTGTGTGTTTCGGTAATTCCTTCGGAACCTCGTTGCGGGTGAACCGGGCCGTTCACCTAGGCGAGTGTGGTACCGTTGCGATCGGTGCGTTCCGAGGATCGCGGAAATGTGATTTTCCGATTTTTGGTATTTTTCGGATTTTCCTATATATATAACCTCCTTTTTTTTCTCCCCTCTCATTTCTCTCTTCTCTCCCTCTCTCTTCTCACGCTCTCTCCTCTCTCCCTCTCTCTCCGGCGGCCGACGGGGTGGAGCGTGGGTGAGGTGGGGACGGCGCGGGTGAGGCACGGGCGAGGATGGGTGAGGATCGAGGTGGTGGAGGCGCGGTGAAACTCGGCCATGGGTTCGTGGAACGGCGAGGCTTCAACGGCATTTTCTTCGTGGATCGGCGTCCTCGGTGCGTCGAATCTTTGGTGGAGGTAGGGAGATGGACCCTCGACTCGCGTACTTCTTTTCCTGCGAGTTTAGTAGGCTGTGGTGAGCCGAGCGGGCTAAACGGGGCGATTTGGGGAAAATGCATGTTTTTGGGGTGTGAGCCGGATCTCTCGTTTTACCGTGTTTCTGGGCAATCCAGGGGTTTAGATGCATGCCTAGGGGCTTGGGGATAGTTTCCCCTTTTTTTTCCCCTTCACCTGGGGGTGGACGGGGCGTAAAATGGTTTTTTCCACGGTTTCCACCGTTTTCGGGCGCGGACTGAGAACACACTAGCCTTGGGTAGCGCGTTCTTGAAGGTCGCGCTGCCCCGATAGAGCACATTCATCAGGGAAGATGAACAGTTTGGCGGTTCCTGTCGCGCTATCGGGCCCCAGCGCGTTCAGGGTTGTCGCGCTATAGGATCATAGCGCGACCTGGTCTGGTCGCGCTATGGACCTATAGTGCGTTCATGTTGAACGCGCTATGGCCATGTAGCGCGTTCTGTTTTGAACGCGCTATGGACCTATAGCGCGTTCTTGGAGGTGACCAGTCGGGCTGCCCGGGGCGGGCGGTCTGCGGCTGATCGTGCTCCCCTCGGGCCGTGTGTGTCCCGGACACCCGGTGGAGTTCCGTGACCGTGTCTTTGGGTGTCTGGAGGTACAGTGTTACCTCGATAAGCGTGCCCGTGGGCTTGGCGGGTCCAGGTGACCTCAGGTGTTCCGGGCTTTCGTGTTCTTTCTAGATCGAGTCACCGTGTATCGGTGTGAGTGCGGTGAGGTTTCCTCACAGGTCGCTGCTTCTCTGGAAGGTGGCTTCCGAGTGGGCCAAGCGTGTGGCCTTGGACGGTGAGTCCAGTCTCCCAGCCTGGGGCTAGAGGTTTCTTAAGTTCCCTCCTCGAGGGATGGGTCTCGGCAGTGGTGAACTGCCTTGTGAGTTATCGCATTGTGGTTTTGGACCTAGGAATTAGGCCAGATTGACGGCTTAGTGCTGTCATGTGCAACGGTCTCGACTCCGAGTCTTGTGACTCAAAGACCGTTGAGTTTAGTAGGTCTAGTGGACCATCTAGAGTCTGGTGGCGTTGTGTCACCTGTTACTTCGCGATACTCGCGATGGGTGCGTGCGTGGTTTTCTGTGTCTACGTTTTGTGACACGTCCACTAGTCGTAGCCTTCTTATGGCACGCGTGTGCTGACCCACCCGGGACTGGTGGAGCGGCTGACCCGAGAAAGACGGTGAGTAGGCTGGTTACCGTAGGGCCCCCACGTATAGCCGAGTCTGGGCTTAGGGGAAATTACCAGCTAGAGGATAGGCCTAGGGCGTATGGTCTGAGTGTGCACACGAGGTTGGGGGAGTCGGACGGCGCCGGCAGGCGCGGCCCCAACTAGTCCTTGTTCTGTGGTACTGGTTACTGAGCGTGTCTGAGTCTCCGCCTGGGGCGTTGTAGCTAGACACTTGTGACGCGGTGTAAGACGTCAGGGGACGCATCCGGTCGTTCTTCTAGTGGGTGGTGCTCCTGTCACGTGACGTGAGTTGTCGTGTACCGGGTTCTATTTCCGTCCGCGAGACGGGACTTCGTGAGTGGTTTCGGGAGTGTTCCCGGAGTCGAGGTCTGGGGTTTCCGGTGAGTGTCACCGAGGGCCTTTCTCCAGACAGCGTTGTGTTCACGACGGTGAGGTCGTGACCGTGTTCCCTGACCGTGGAATCGGGTGGTTGGGTGCGTGGCTTGGTTGTCCCCCGACGGGAGACCGGGTCGTGTTTACTGGTACAGTAGGAGTAGCTGTAGAGCCGAGGTTTTGCCGGCCACCGTAGTTACTTTCCTGCTTTCGTAGTTACTGCTTTCCGTGCCGCCGTTGTTCTCAGCTGGGGTTCCGCGGGATCCCTACTGGGCCAGTGACAAGAGGCTCACCCCTGCGTTTCAGGTGCGGCGGTTCTTCCTCGAGGTTCGAGGGCGTCGCGTGGAGGTTCTTAGTTGCCAGCTTGTCGGGCCGAGTGTTCACTTGGCATGTGGTACGTTTCACTACTTTGGACTGTACTTTCTGTTGGACTGGACTCTGTTGTAGTTGTTCATTTATTTCTGTTAATTATTGAATTGTCCTGCCTTATTTCCTATTTTCTTGTACCTCCACACTCCTTTTTAGCCCTTCCGAGCCTCCCGCTCGTGGGCGGCGGTCCAAGATTCGAATGGTATCAGGCTCCTCCCGGTATCCGGATCTCGGGTCGTCACAGTTGGTATCAGAGCGTGGTTGTGGACGTACATGGGAATTCGAGATATTGCAGTGATCAGAGTCCGTAAGGTCTAGTACAGTCGGCAGCTGGCATAGGGTTTCGTGCGTATTTTTCGCTTTGTTTCTTGCTTGAGAGCTTGAGTGCGATGTATGGCGCGTTGAGGGTGGTTGTTGTTCGCGGCTTTCGTGCCGGCGTGGGGTCTGCAGATCGAGGTCGAGAGCTTTCTCCCTTGGGAGGTGGCCCTGGTCGTGTTGCGTTGGGCAGAGGTTGCCGGCGGGTGTGTCGCTGTGGTGCTGTGTTCGAGGTGTTTGCAGTGAGGTCAGGTGGCTGGTGAGGATTGCTTGTGGTTAAGTGGCCGTAGGCGTGCTCCGAGGGAGTTGTTATTGGTGTTTTGCCACCCCAGCGTTGGTTTTACCCAGCCCTGCGGTGTTGAGGTTGTGTTTTGAGGTATTGGAGCGGGTGCTCTGGTCGAGGATTGTGCTCGGGTGAGTGGAAGGTTTTCTGTTGAGCTGCTGATTTGTAGAGCCCGATCATGCTCTGTGGCATCGGAAGTGACGTGTCGATCCCGATTATCCTTGCAAATTTAGAGGCAGGATTGGGCTGTGGTGTCCTAGTAAGTTCTCGCTCCTGCGCTTTTGTGTGCGAATGGGTTGTGTTCACCCAGGATTTGGCTCGAGATGAGAAGGTTCCGTGGCAAGTTCGGGACTCGAGGATGAGCATCGGCGGTTGCCGGTTATGGCTCGTGTTGCGGCTCTTGGCATGGTGTGTTGCAGTTTGGGGAATTGCAACGGTGGTGCATCGAGAGATGTTGTGATCGTGGTCCGACGGGACACTTAGTAAGAGTTATCGGAGGAGCTGACTTGATGAAAGTGATGGTTTTCTTGGTGCTGGAAGATGCTATTCCCAGCTTGCGCAAGGCTCGAGGTCAGGTCGAGTGCGGAGTTTTCCTTCCGTTGGTCGGAGGTGTGATTGGTTTCTCCTTTGGTTGGAGAGATCGCATTTGGTTAAGGTTCGTCGTCTTGCACTGTGTGTCCAGATTGGTTGGCCTTCGTGCACTATGAAGTCCGTGCGAGACGCGTCCCGCGTTTTGGCAAGGTGGTTGCCTGTGAGAAGTTTTGCCCGTCCCCTGATGTGTAAGGGTGTTGGCGCTGTTCCGGAAGGACGAGTGCCGGCTGGACGATGTTTTTGAGATTTGCGGTTGGTGTTGCGATTCCCGAGGTGCGGAGGATCGGAGTATGCGGGGTTGCGGATGGTTGTCGAGTTGGTGGATCCCGAGTTGTCGTTGTGGTGGCTGTGCGTGTGGATGAGAGTGCGTGGATCGTGGCGTTGGTTGCTACGGGCGGATTTCTTGAGAATGAGTAGAGCAGCGGAGGATTGGTTCATCGGTGTGTGTTGTCTCCGGCGGCGTGAGACGTGTTATTTCCGTGCCGTTGCTTGAGATCTTGTCGTTCATGGCACTGGCAGGTGGAGAGTTGGGGAAATATGCTGGCGAGGTTGCCGCATGAGTACCCTGTTCTTGCGTTGGATGTTGCGTTCGCGGATGAGGTCGTGTTTTGGAGAAGTGTGCTGTGGATCGTATGAGGTTGTGTGTGTCCCGTGGCTCTATGATAAAGGCGGGAGTCGGGATTGGCAGGTGTCCACTTGGATTGATCGAAGGATTTGATGAGACCAGATGGAAGAGTGACGCCTGTGGGCGGAGGCCTTTTTGTGAGATTGGCGTCGGAGGGTGGTCTCTGATGAGACGTTGGCGTTGGATATTGATCCTCAATTTGCGGCCAGCAAGGGAGGATTCCCCGTAAGTCTGAGTCGAGTGACGTGAAGACCGAGGGGAGATGGAGTCTTTGGGTTCCGCCGTGCTCCCTTGGAGGGTAGAGTTGGCGTGAGGTTCGAGATCGGTTGTGGTGTTGGTCTGTGCGTGAGTCAGCGGATGGCCTGTCATGAGTTCGATCGTGCCTGCTGGGCCGGTGGAGGTTTCTCGTTGACAAATGTCTGGTGACCAGTGGATGGTCTTTCACAGATAGAAGATGCTGGTTGTAGGGGCTCGAGAATGGAGAGAACCGCGTGCTAGCGAGGCCTTTGGTGGCTGTTTTCTGTGATGCGTTTTCGGATGGGATCTGAGCTTGTCGAAGTTTGAGTTCTGACAGAGTTGGTCCCGTGCCGTTGTGGCGTTCGGCTTGCCGAGTGTGGAGTGGTCCTCGGCGCGGAGCCGACAAATTTGTGGTGGTCAGCTGGCAGAGAAGCTGGTGTTTGGTTGGTCCGCCGAGCGTGGGCGTTGACCGGTGGATTGGTTCTTGTGGCGAGGATTGCGTTCCCTCGGTGAGCGAGAGGGTGGCAGCGATGCCGTGAGTGGTTTCCGTTGTGTCTGAGGTGATACCAGACTTGTGCCTTTGTATTATGCCTGCTCTGGTGGCCGATGTGTGTGTGGTGTGCGGAGCGTAGGCGTCGTTCGTGATTATGGTCTGGCCGTATCCCTCATGATCATGGTTTTGTGAGAATCGAGATTTTTCTGTGCTGGGGCCCTGACAGCGTTGTCAGTTGATGGAGGCGTTCTTCCCCTGTGACTTGGTGTTAGTCCTGAATTTCGAGGACGAAATTTCTTTAAGGGGGGAGGGCTGTGATGCCCTAGAATTTTTGGATCCTTTTTCGTGGGTCCCGGATCTGGTTTCTCGGAGTGTCTGACTTCGTTGTGTCCGAAATTTCGTTTCGGACATCTTTCGTGTTCGGATCGGCGCGATCCGGAGTTGTTTCGGAGGCCCGGAAGCGTTCCGCGGCTTTTCCGCGTGTGTTTTCCGATTCCCGGTGTGTGTTTCGGTAATTCCTTCGGAACCTCGTTGCGGGTGAACCGGGCCGTTCACCTAGGCGAGTGTGGTACCGTTGCGATCGGTGCGTTCCGAAGATCGCGGAAATGTGATTTTCCTATTTTTGGTATTTTATGGATTTTCCTATATATATAACCTCCTTTTTTTTCTCTCTCCCCTCTCATTTCTCTCTTCTCTCCCTCTCTCTTCTCACGCTCTCTCCTCTCTCCCTCTCTCTCCGGCGGCCGACGGGGTGGAGCGTGGGTGAGGTGGGGACGGCGCGGGTGAGGCATGGGCGAGGATGGGTGAGGATCGAGGTGGTGGAGGCGCGGTGAAGCTCGGCCATGGGTTCGTGGAACGGCGAGGCTTCAACGGCGTTTTCTTCGTGGATCGGCGTCCTCGGTGCGTCGAATCTTTGGTGGAGGTAGGGAGATGGACCCTCGACTCGCGTACTTCTTTTCCCGCGAGTTTAGTACGCCCTGGTGAGCCGAGCGGGCTAAACGGGGCGATTTGGGGAAAATGCGTGTTTTTGGGGTGTGAGCCGGATCTCTCGTTTTACCGTGTTTCTGGGCGATCCAGGAGTTTAGATGCATGCCTAGGGGCTTGGGGATAGTTTCCCCTTTTGTTTCCCCTTCACCTAGGGGTGGACGGGGCGTGAAATGGTTTTTCCCGCGGTTTCCATCATTTTCGGGCGCGGACTGAGAACGCGCTAGCCTTGGGTAGCACGTTCTTGAAGGTCGCACTGCCCCGATAGAGCACGTTCATCGGGGAAGATGAACAAGTTGGCGGTTCCTGTCGCACTATCGGGCCCCAGCGCGTTCAGGGTTGTCGCGCTATAGGATCATAGCGCGACCTGGTCTGGTCGCGCTATGGACCTATAGTGCGTTCATGTTGAACGCGCTATGGCCCTGTAGCGCCTTCTGTTTTGAACGCGCTATGGACCTATAGCGCGTTCTTGGAGGTGACCAGCCGGGCTGCCCGGGGCGGGCGGTCTGCGGCTGATCGTGCTCCCCTCGGGCCGTGTGTGTCTCGGACACCCGGTGGAGTTCCGTGACCGTGTCTTTGGGTGTCTGGAGGTACCGTGTTACCTCGATAAGCGTGCCCGTGGGCTTGGCGGGTCCGGGTGACCTCAGGTGTTCCGGGCTTTCGTGTTCTTTCTAGATCGAGTCACCGTGTATCGGTGTGAGTGCGGTGAGGTTTCCCCGCAGGTCGCTACTTCTCTGGAAGGTGGCTTCCGAGTGGGCCAAGCGTGTGGCCTTGGACGGTGAGTCCAGTCTCCCATCCTGGGGCTAAAGGTTTCTTAAGTTCCCTCCTCGAGGGATGGGTCTCGGCAGTGGTTAACTGCCTTGTGAGTTATCGCATTGTGGTTTTGGACCAAGGGATTAGGCCAGATTGACGGGCTTAGTGCTGTCATATGCAACGGTCTCGACTCCGAGTCTTGTGACTCAAAGGCCGTTGAGTTTAGTAGGTCTAGTGGACCATTTAGAGTCTGGTGGCGTTGTGTCACCTGTTACTTTGCGATACTCGCGATGGGTGCGTGCGTGGTTTTCTGTGCCGCCGTTTTGCCGGCCACCGTAGTTACTTTCCTGCTTTCGTAGTTACTGCTTTCCGTGCCGCCGTTGTTCTCAGTTGGGGTTCCGCGGGATCCCTACTGGGCCAATGACAGGAGGCTCACCCCTGCGTTTCAGGTGCGGCGGTTCTTCCTCGAGGTTCGAGGGCGTTGCGTGGAGGTTCTTAGTTGCCAGCTTGCCGGGCCGAGTGTTCACTTGGCATGTGGTACGTTTTACTATTTTGGACTGTACTTTCTGTTGGACTGGACTCTGTTGTAGTTGTTCATTTATTTCTGTTAATTGTTGAATTGTCCTGCCTTATTTCCTATTTTCTTGTACCTCCACACTCCTTTTTAGCCCTTCCAATCCTCCCGCTCGTGGGCGGCAGTCCAAGATTCGAATGGTATCAGGCTCCTCCCAGTATCCGGATCTCGGGTCGTCACACACGGTCTTGCACTGCCTCCCACGTCATTACCCAGTTCTCTCATGCTTATTTGCTCCACCATCTCTTCCCTGTATGTATTTTTACTATACGTTATCTATGCTATTAGATTATATCAAGGACCTTGTGACTTTGGTAAATTTAGAATTTGAGTTCTCCTTCATCAAAAATAATGATGATTCTAGAGGAATCTTCGTCGCACAGATAGGCCGTTGAGCCGTCCAAGACTAGGGATGATGGTTCCCTTTTGTGATCGAGTTGGTGCGCGGATAAATGGGCTTCGGCTTAGTATCGGCTCACAAAATTGATTTCTTGACTCAGTCTCGACAGCTTAACAATATTATCCTTGATTACATTATATTTTCGTTTGTTTTAATTTTTCCTTTAAACCCAACATGCATTCATGTAGGACTTTAAATCAACGTTGGAAAATCATTCTAATAAACTCATCTTGAGAGTCAATTGATCATTAATTTTTAAGATTTGAGATATTCCATGCCGAATTATGTCCTCAGTTCGTCTTGTTGCCGTTTTGGGCTACCTTGAAAACTCATTTGTTTGAATTTCTATCCTCTTAGGTCAAATCAGTTCCTTTTGATCCACCTTGGTTGTAGCACGTCCACATTGGCTGGTAACCGCTCTCCAATGGTGAAACCTACAGATTTGTGACCTGGGATACTTCCACCGCACTGGAAGTTGATCGCTCTTTTATCTATCTCCTTTGTGCCCGCGTGCACACTCCTTCCACTTCCAAACAATTGTTGCTTTCATTGATTTTCCCCAAGATTGTTTCATTCCGAGCTTTTGACCCACTTCCTATCAAGTGATGTTGATTACGTGTCTCATCACACCTTGGCATCTACTTTTCAGTCTATTCCACTCCGTCTCACTCTCTTGCAAAGCAGACGTCAAGGCGGGACAGCTGTAGACACGTCAAATTTGACATCATTTTGAGCACATCTCCTATCGCATTTCGATGTCCTGATTTGACCTTCAAATCGACTTATTTGAGTGATTTTTTCTATTTTTTCTTGAAAATTCAGCATTTCCCTATTTTTCTTGATTTTTTCTGGACTTTTCTCCAATTTTCTGGAACACTGCTGAATTAGCGACAACCCCTTGGTCGCCAATTCTTTTCTGAAAGAATAAGCGCCTCTTTGAATTGTCGCCTTTTATTCAAAATCGACGCGCCAACTGGGGTGTCGACCATTTAAAAGTTGCGTCCAAGACTACGGACGCATTCTTATTTTTCTCCTATTTTTGACCTAAAAATAAATCATTCACGTGTCTGTCTGGAAGGGCGCATTTTCTTTAACGCGTTGTCATACCTGGACACGTCTTTTATTATCCGTGTTAATTATATAATTAATGCCTTGTCAAAGTGCATTATTTTTATTAAACGCGTCTTATTGGTCAGACACGTCCTTGAAAATAAGGCATTCCCTCTGTCGCCTATTCTTTCTCTTCGCCGCCTTGACGAAAGAATGCCCTTTCACATAGTCACTTATTCTTTAATGAGCGACCACCCTATTGACATTAATTCTTATTTTATCTTTAAATAATTACCAAAAATTCACGAAATTCATTAACGCATCTAACCATCCGGACGTGACTTCCTTTTTCAATTTTTGGTAATTTTCTAATTTTCAAAATATTTAAGAAATGGCATACGTTCGAGCTGACGCCTATTCTTGAACGCGTCCAGGACCTAGGACGCATTCATCCTTGCCTTATTTTGAGTATTTAACTCCGTCCAAAATTCATATTAATTCTTAATTAGCGATAGTCTCATGGACGCCAATTCTTTTCAAATTTTGGAAAGTCCTAATCCGACTCAAAATGGCTCAGAATTAGCGACACTTCTATCTGGCGCTGTTTTAATTGGCGACCACTGAGTGGTCGCCCATTCTTCCAGAGTTCCGAATCTGACCAAAACCTCCTTCTTTCTCAATTTTGAAGCCCCTTTCCACTTGGGAAAGAGGTCCTAAGACTTTCCAAGGTTGAAAAGACACATGGGCAATGCATATCTTCTTCCAAATCCAACTTAAACATGTTTTCCTAATTTTTCTTGGATTAAACTCCGAATTTTGGCTCTATAAATAGGACACCTCTCTCTCTTGTGTTGAAGGCATCAATAATAATTTAAGAGGAGGTGTTGCCGGTCTGAAGGCTCATGGAGGAGGCTCCGTGTACCAAAAAGCTACATCCTTTTGGAGCTTCTTCCTCCATTGAAGATCTTGAAGCCATCTTTGGAGAAAACCAATAAGCCATCCCTTTCTCTTCTCTTTATTTTATTATCATAAGCATTGCATGCATCATCTTCTTCATCTCCTTTTCTTATTTTTATCATCTCAATATTGAGATTGTAACGACCCGAGAATCCGATTACCGGGAAGGCCCGATAACTCGAGACTCGCACCGCCGCCCACGAGCCGGGAGGGCTCGGAAGGGCTAAAAGGAGTGTGGAGGCACAAAGAAATAAGAAATAAAGCAGGACAACTCAACAATTAACAGAAATAAATAAACAACTACAACAGAGTCCAGTCCAACAGAAAGTACTGTCTAAAGCAGTAAAACGTACCACATGCCAAGTGAACACTCGGCCCGGCAAGCTGGCAACTGAGAACCTCCGCTCCGCACCCTCGAACCTCGAGGAAGAACCGCCACACCTGAAAAGCAGGGAATGAGTCTCCAAAACAGAGACTCAGTAGGGATCCCGCGGAACCCCAACCGGAAACAACGGCGGTAGCGGAAAGGAAGCTACAACTACAGCAGGAACAGCAAACCGGTGGCCGGTCAAAACTCGGCACTACAGCTACTCCTACTGCCAGAAGGCAGACCTCGATCACACAGTCGAAGCTACCGAACCACGCTAGTACCACCTACCGAAGTAAGAACACACGGCAACCACGCCGTAGAGGCCTATCCCCCGGACACAGCCGACCTGGACACGCTGTCCAAGGTGCAACCCCGACCACCCGATCGCGGGTACCGCACAACAAGACCCAACCTCGGTAAAGCCACTAGCACTAATCTCACGGCGCAAGAACCGACACACGCGCCAAGGTGAAACAACCGAACTCACCGGTCAACACGACCAAAAACCCGAAGGTCAAAGACACAGAGACTGACAGTCTGTCACTCCGTACTCGACAGGAGTACCACCCACTAGAAGCACAGCCGGTAGCGTCCCCTGACGTCTTACACCGCACCGCAGGTGAACCGCCTGACGTGGTAGGTCCTACCCGAGGCGCGAACACCGTACAAGTAACCACAACAAGTGACTAGCTGGGGTCACGCCCGTCGACGTGCGTCCACTGTCCCCAACCACGTGTGCACACACAGACCACGCGTCCTAGGTCTGGCCCTCTGACTGGTTTTCCCCCGCAGCCGGACTCTGGCTACGACGAGGGTCCCGACGGAAACCAGTCTAAAACCGCCCTCTGAGTAAGCCCGTACACCACTCCATGGTGCGACTAGCACACGCGTACTAGTAGGCTACGACTAGTGGAGGGTCACTGAAGGAGTAGACTCTCAACGGAAAACAACGTCTGCATCCGACGATGTACGGGGGACACCCCACGTACCGGCCCCGTCACCCGGTGACCACAGTCGGAGAAGAAACAGGACTTGCAGTCCACGGTCACGCACGCAGCCTGCGCGAGAGTCGAGAAAACCCAAGTGACGCTAAGTCACTAGACTCTGGACAGTCCTCTAGACACACTACACCCAACGGTCCTTGAGTCAGACGACTCGGGGTCAAGACCGTTGTACGCAACAGCACAAGGCCGTCAATCTAGTCCAATCTCTAGGTCTAAAACCACGGTAGCAGGAGCACCGAGACAACACACGAGCTGCCAAGACCATTCCCTTGGGAAGGGAACGCAAAGGACTAAGGCCATCCACACGGGCCACACGGAAAACATAGAAGCACCATTCCCAAGGCAGCACACAAGCCGCCACGACGATTTCCCATCTTGAAGCAAGCGGGAAACCTCCAGCCCCAGGCCCGATAACTGGACTCACAGTCCAAGACCAACCACGTGGCCCACATGGGAATCGCCTTCCAAAGAAACTCACGGCATGCGGGGAAGACCCCACCGCACACACACCGATACACGGTGACTCGATCAAGCGTAGCACGAAAGCCCGACACACGAGAAGTCACCCGGATTCTCAAACCCATGAACACGCTATACGAGATAACACGGTCCTCCCGACACCCTCAAAACACGGACACAGAAACCCACGGGCGTCTGGGACATTCACGAGACCGCAAGTCGACCACTGGGTCCCAACCGGGTCGAATGGGGATCCACACATCGCGGGGCAAGGCGGAGAACACAAAAACTCGCCTCGGAACGACACAAAGCCTGACGGTCTAACCCTAGACCGTCACAGGGTTGTAACGGTCTAGGCGAGACCGTCACATCCACCTGGCGGCCTAACGCAGGCCGTTACACGGCCCGAAGAAACACAGGATGTAACGCGCCTGGCCCAGCGCGTTACACGAATGTAACGCGCTTGCCCTGTTGCGTTACGCGCCTCACGCTCTCAGCGTGAAAGCAGGATGTAACGCGCTTGCCCCAACGCGTTACACGGATGTAGCGCGTCTGGCCTGGCGCGTCACACACGCTGCCCTCCCCAATGGATAAAACAGCTCTGACGGCCCACCCTGGGCGCGTTACAAGCATGTAACGGTCCAGAGGGCACCGTCACACCCCCAGCCCTCAGCTGGGTAACAGGGAATGTGACGCACCCACCCTGGGGCGTCACAAGGCTGTGACGCGCCAGCCCTGGTGCGTCACACGCCTGACCCGAAAACCAACGGAAGAGACTCTAACAGTCTAGCCCTGGTGCGTCACAGCACCTGGCGGTCTATCGTGGGACCGTCACACCCACAGACCACCAAGGCCAACAAAAGGGGAATGTAACGGCCCTGCCTTGGCGCGTTACACCAAGTGACGGCCACTGGAAGGATCGTCACTTCCTCCCGGGAACGCTACGGCGGGAAACGACCCAAAACTCATCCCACGCCCCCATACCTCCACAGGAGAGGGGGAAAACAAGGGGGAAGCTCCCCAGAAGCCCCTAGCATACATCTACGGCCTCAGATCGGCCTAGAACGCACTGAAACGAGAGATCGGCCCACAAGCCCTAAAACATGGGTTTTGCCCCAAATCACCCCATTTGGACCGCTCGGCTCACCGCGACCTACGAAACTCGCGGGAAAGGAAGTGCACGAGCTGGGGAACCATCACCCTACCTCCACCGAAGATTTCGCGCCCCGAGCTCGCCGATCCGCGAAGAAAACGCCGTGAAACCCTCGCCGGCTCGCGACCGCGCCACGAGCTCCCACGCGCCTCCACCGCCTCAATCCTCGCCCATCCTCACCCTCGTCCTCGCCCGCGCCGCCTCCGCCTCGCCCCCGCCACGCTCCGTCGGCCGCCGGAGAAGAGAGGGGAGAAAGAGGGCGTGAGAGAAGGGAGAGAATGAGAAAGAGAGAATGAGAGGGGGAGAGAGGAAAGGGTTAATATATATAGGAAAACCAGAATTTTACAGAAATTCAGAAAATTATTAAAAATTACCTTCGCGATCCTCGGGAAGAGCGCAATGCAGTGGTAACGTCCCGGAGTCGGAGAACGCCACGGTTTGCCTGCAAGGAGTTCCGAAGGCACATCAGGGAAAAACACGTGTAAAGCACAAAATACACTCCGAGTCCCACTAAAATGATCCAAAAAATAACCGAAAAATTCGGGACATTACAGTCCTCCCCCTTACAAGAATTTCATCCTCGAAATTCAGGACCTAGCACGAAGCCACAGGGGAAGAACACTGAACCAACTGACACGCTGTCAGAGCCCCAGCACAGAAAACCTCGATTCTCACGAAAACACCGGTCCTGAGAGACACAGCCAGACTTACAATCACAAACAACACCTCGCGCCGAGCACACTGGCCAACAGAGCAGGCATATACCAAAGGACACAGTCCGGCATCACCTCAGTCAACGCGAGAATCTACCATGGCGCCGCAGCCACGATCTCGTTCACCGAGGAATCACAACCCTCGACACGAGCAACAGCTACCGATTCATCCAATGGACGGCAGACAAATCGCACATCAGCTTCACAGCCAGCTGACAAGTCGCACACCCTTCTCAAGGGAGCAACTAAAACAGAGCCTCCACCGGCTCACGCAGCCATCTCGACAGACTACAACCAGAACATCAGCTCAGCACCAAGAAACACCTCACACATGGCAAGCCGGAAGCCGGACACAACACTATGCCAACTCTTGTCAGAAGACAAACTTCGACAAAGCCCAGATCCCGTCCGGGAAGGCACATCACAGAAACGACCACCAAAGGTCTCGCTGGCACACGGCTCTCGCCACGCTAGAGCCCCAACAATCAGCATCTTTTGTCTCTGAAAAGACCATCCACTGGTCACCGACTGCTCGCTCAGCTTCTTCCTTCTTTCCTGGTCCTCGACCGGGTCCAAAGGAATCATTCCAAACCTTAGCAAGCCATCCGTCGACTCCCACACAGACCGATGCCACATCTCGAGCTGCACTTCTCTCGGACTCCGCATCCGAGTTCGAACATCGCTCCAACTCAACCCTCTCGGGGGGCACGACGAAACCAAATGACGGATCCTGGTGTCTTCAATCATCACCTCACTAGACTCAGACTCACAGGGGAATCATCCCATGCTAGTCACCAAACCAGGGATAACCATTGCAACACCAACGTCCTATCAAGGACCACCAATCCGACGCCAATCTCACAAAATGGCCTCCGCCCACAGGCGTCACTCTTCTATCTGGTCTCATCAAATCCTTCGATCAATCCAAGTGGACACCCGCCAATCCTGATTCCGCCCTTACCACAGAGCCACGGGACACCACCTGAACAGTGCTCACGGCGACCTAAGCAATAAACATCTCACCGTCACAATCCGACAAGACCGTAGAACCGACAGGAACCCACGGCCTGCCAGAGACCACTTCCCCAAAAATGATCTCATCCGAGGACACGACTGGGAACACAAGTCGGACACCAAGCCACCGACTCTGACCAACACGTCCTTGACCTCCGTCGGGCGACATCCTCAACAACCTCATCCAGGTCCAACACCGACGCCTGACACGGCTTCCAACACAGGAACAGGATACTCATGCGGCGCACTAGCCAGCACATTTCCCAACACTCCATCCTGCCAGTGCCCACCACCACGATATCTCGGGCAACGGCACGGTAACAACACGTTTCACACCGAGGAACCAATCCTCCGATGCTCAACGCAAACTCAGGAATCCACCCATAGCAACCAACGCTACGATCCTGAACCAGTGGGTTATGGGCCCA
This sequence comes from Amorphophallus konjac, assembly GCA_022559845.1. NCBI lineage: Eukaryota > Viridiplantae > Streptophyta > Magnoliopsida > Alismatales > Araceae > Amorphophallus > Amorphophallus konjac. The sequence goes on from CM040127.1 coordinate 5,964,180, forward strand.
CCACGCTTCCGCTGCGCACTCAAATCCGCGCGCACAGCCGAGAAAGCAAACATCGCCCAACCAGCACTCGTCCTTCCGGAACAGCACCAGCACCCTCACACAATAAGGGAATGGGCACAACTTCTCTCAGGCAACCACCCTGCCAAGACAAGGAGCACGTCTCGCACGGACTTCATGGCACACAAGGCCAACCAATCCGAGCACACAACGCAAGACGACGAACCTTAGCCCAACACAATCTCTCCAACCAAAGGAGAAACCAGCGCACTTCGACCAACGGAAGAACTCCATGCTCGACCTGACCTCGAACCTCGCGCACGCTGGAAACAGCACCATCCAGCACCAAGGAAAACCATCGCTTCCATCAGGTCAGCGCCTCCGACACACTCGACGAGTGTCACGTAGGACCACCATCACAGCATCTCTCGATGCGCCACTGCTGCAATTCCTCGAACTGCAACACGGCATGCCAAGAGCCGCAACACGAGCCATAACAACAACCGCCGACGCTCATCCTCGAGTCTCGAACTCGCCGCGGAGCCTTCACATCTCAAGCCAACTCCAGGGCGAACACAACCCATCCATTGACAGAAACGCAGGAGCAAAGACTTACCGGGACATCTCTGCCAAATCCTGCCTCGAAATCCGCAAAACAACCGAGACCGATACGTCATTTCTGACGCCACAGAGCACGACAAGGACATCAGGCTCGACGAAACAGCAGTTCACCGAGAAGATCCTCCGCTCACCCGAGCACACTTCTCGATCAGAACACCCACTCTGCCACCTTAAACCACGACCTGAAAACCTCAGGGGCTGGATAAATCTCAAGCTGAAGTGGCCAAAACCGACAGCAGCTCCCTCGAAGCACGCTCACGGCCACTTAACCATGAAAAATCCTCTCGAGCCACCTGACCACGCTGCAGGTTCCTCGAACGCAGCACCGCGAGCTTGCGCCTGCCAGCAACCTCTGCCCAACGCAGCACAACCAGGGCCACCACCGATGAGGGAGAAGGCTCTCGACCTCGATCCTTAGGCCCCATGCTGGCACGAAAGCCGCGGACAGCAACCACCTTCATAGCGCCGCACAGCACACTCAAGTTCTCAAGCGAGAAACTAGGCGGAAAGAGAACACAAAACCCTAAGCCAGCTGCCGACTGTACTGGACCTTACGGACTCTGATCACTGCAATATCTCGAATTCCTATGTACGTCCACAACCTCCGCTCTGATACCAGCTGTAACGACCCGAGAATCCGATTACCGGGAAGGCCCGATAACCCGAGACTCGCACCGCCGCCCACGAGCCGGGAGGGCTCGGAAGGGCTAAAAGGAGTGTGGAGGCACAAAGAAATAGGAAATAAAGCAGGACAACTCAACAATTAACAGAAATAAATAAACAACTACAATAGAGTCCAGTCCAACAGAAAGTACAGTCCAAAGCAGTAAAACGTACCACATGCCAAGTGAACACTCGGCCCGGCAAGCTGGCAACTGAGAACCTCCGCTCCGCACCCTCGAACCTCGAGGAAGAACCGCCACACCTGAAAAGCAGGGAATGAGTCTCCAAAACAGAGACTCAGCAGGGATCCCGCGGAACTCCAACCGGAAACAACGGCGGTAGCGGAAATGAAGCTACAACTACAGCAGGAACAGCAAACGGGTGGCCGGTCAAAACTCGGCACTACAGCTACTCCTACTGCCAGAAGGCAGACCTCGATCACACAGTCGAAGCTACCGAACCACGCTAGTACCACCTACCGAAGTAAGAACACACGGGAACCACGCCGTAGAGGCCTGTCCCCCGGACACAGCCGACCTGGACACGCTGTCCAAGGTGCAACCCCGACCACCCGATCGCGGGTACCGCACAACAAGACCCAACCTCGGTAAAGCCACTAGCACTAATCTCACGGCGCAAGAACCGACACACGCGCCAAGGTGAAACAACCGAACTCACCGGTCAACACGACCAAAAACCCGAAGGTCAAAGACACAGAGACTGACAGTCTGTCACTTCGTACTCGACAGGAGTACCACCCACTAGAAGCACAGCCGGTAGCGTCCCCTGACGTCTTACACCGCACCGCAGGTGAACCGCCTGACGTGGTAGGTCCTACCCGAGGCGCGAACACCGTACAAGTAACCACAACAAGTGACTAGCTGGGGTCACGCCCGTCGACGTGCGTCCACTGTCCCCAACCACGTGTGCACACACAGACCACGCGTCCTAGGTCTGGCCCTCTGACTGGTTTTCCCCCGCAGCCGGACTCTGGCTACGACGAGGGTCCCGACGGAAACCAGTCTAAAACCGCCCTCTGGGTAAGCCCGTACACCACTCCCTGGTGCGACTAGCACACGCGTACTAGTAGGCTACGACTAGTGGAGGGTCACTGAAGGAGTAGACTCTCAACGGAAAACAACATCTGCATCCGACGATGTACGGGGGACACCCCACGTACCGGCCCCGTCACCCGGTGACCACAGTCGGAGAAGAAACAGGACTTGCAGTCCACGGTCACGCACGCAGCCTGCGCGAGAGTCGAGAAAACCCAAGTGACGCTAAGTCACTGGACTCTGGACAGTCCTCTAGACATACTACACCCAACGGTCCTTGAGTCAGACGACTCGGGGTCAAGACCGTTGTACGCAACAGCACAAGGCCGTCAATCTAGTCCAATCTCTAGGTCTAAAACCACGGTAGCACGAGCACCGAGACAACACACGAGCTGCCAAGACCATTCCCTTGGGAAGGGAACGCAAAGGACTAAGGCCATCCACACGGGCCACATGGAAAACATAGAAGCACGATTCCCAAGGCAGCACACAAGCCGCCACGACGATTTCCCATCTTGAAGCAAGCGGGAAACCTCCAGCCCCAGGCCGGATAACTGGACTCACAGTCCAAGACCAACCACGTGGCCCACATGGGAATCGCCTTCCAAAGAAACTCACGGCATGCGGGGAAGACCCCACCGCACACACACCGATACACGGTGACTCGATCAAGCGTAGCACGAAAGCCCGACACACGAGAAGTCACCCGGATTCTCAAACCCACGAACACGCTAAACGAGGTAACACGGTCCTCCCGACACCCTCAAAACACGGACACAGAAACCCACGGGCGTCTGGGACATTCACGAGACCGCAAGTCAACCACTGGGTCCCAACCGGGTCGACTGGGGATCCACACATCGCGGGGCAAGGCGGAGAACACAAAAACTCGCCTCGGAACGACACAAAGCCTGACGGTCTAACCCTAGACCGTCACAGGGTTGTAACGGTCTAGGCGAGACCGTCACATCCACCTGGCGGCCTAACGCAGGCCGTTACACGGCCCGAAGAAACACAGGATGTAACGCGCCTGGCCCAGCGCGTTACACGAATGTAACGCGCTTGCCCTGGTGCGTTACACGCCTCACGCTCTCAGCGTGAAAGCAGGATGTAACGCGCTTTCCCCAACGCGTTACACGGATGTAGCGCGTCTGGCCTGGCGCGTCACACACGATGCCCTCCCCAACGGATAAAACAGCTCTGACGGCCCACCCTGGGCGCGTTACAAGCATGTAACGGTCCGGAGGGCACCGTCACACCCCCAGCCCTCAGCTGGGTAACAGGGAATGTGACGCACCCACCCTGGGGCGTCACAAGGCTGTGACGCGCCAGCCCTGGTGCGTCACACGCCTGACCCGAAAACCAACGGAAGAGACTCTAACGGTCTAGCCCTGGTGCGTCACAGCACCTGGCGGTCTATCGTAGGACCGTCACACCCACAGACCACCAAGGCCAACAAAAGGGGAATGTAACGGCCCTGCCTAGGCGCGTTACACCAAGTGACGGCCACTGGAAGGACCGTCACTTCCTCCCGAGAATGCTACGGCGAGAAACGACCCAAAACTCGTCCCACGCCCCCATACCTCCACAGGAGAGGGGGAAAACAAGGGGGAAGCTCCCCAGAAGCCCCTAGCATACATCTACGGCCTCGGATCGGCCTAGAACGCACTGAAACGAGAGATCGGCCCACAAGCCCTAAAACATGGGTTTTGCCCCAAATCACCCCATTTGGCCCGCTCGGCTCACCGCGACCTACGAAACTCACGGGAAAGGAAGTGCACGAGCTGGGGAACCATCACCCTACCTCCACCGAAGATTTCGTGCCCCGAGCTCGCCGATCCGTGAAGAAAACGCCGTGAAACCCTTGCCGGCTCGCGACCGCGCCACGAGCTCCCACGCTCCTCCACCGCCTCGATCCTCGCCCATCCTCACCCGCGTCCTCGCCCGCGCCGCCTCCGCCTCGCCCCCGCCACGCTCCGTCGGCCGCCGGAGAAGAGAGGGGAGAAAGAGGGCGTGAGAGAAGAGAGAGAGTGAGAAAGAGAGAATGAGAGGGGGAGAGAGGAAAGGGTTAATATATATAGGAAAACCCGAATTTTACAGAAATTTAGAAAATTATTAAAAATTACCTCCGCGATCCTCGGGAAGAGCGCAACGCAGTGGTAACGTCCCGGAGTCGGAGAACGCCACGGTTTGCCCTGCAAGGAGTTCCGAAGGCACATCAGGGAAAAACACGTGTAAAGCACAAAATACACTCCGAGTCCCACTAAAATGATCCGAAAAATAACCGAAAAATCCGGGACATTACAGAGATCCTCCTCTTGTGCACTCTAGCACACCTCTCAATTGTGCAACACTCGCACCCTCCCCAACTTTCTTCATTCATCTTATTTCCCTTACCCTTTTGCATAGGGGTTTAAAAATCAACACCACCAAGGTGTGTTCTTATACATACTTTCATGTTTATTTCTATTATGGATTTGGTGCTACACACTTGATCTCTAATCAATATCTCTTTCTTGTTGGTTTGTTAATTTTGTAATTAAGGGTAATCAAGCTAAAGAGAAACTCTCTTAATCGGCCGACCGATAGGAAAAGAAGGTGAATACTCACAATCTCCCCCGCCTCTTAAGGTATTTATATCACGATCCCTCCATGATTCTTATTGTTATATTATTTTGAGGTAACCCCTCTCGCGATCACCTTTCCCCTTAACATCCACGCATGCTCTCTATTTCTCTCTCTTTTCCCCTCTTTTTTTAGCTTATTATACTATTGTTCTTTTAGTGGCATCCACGCATGCTCCCTATTTCTCTCTCTTTCTCTAGCTTATTATACTCTTGTTCTTTTAGTGGTTATTTCCGTTTAGTGGTTATTTCCATAATCCACAGCGCTATGCCGTCACGTGCGACGGTCTTGACCTCGAGTCCTGTGACTGAAGGACCGTTGGTTTATTAGGTCTATGAGACTGTCTAGAGTCTGGTGGCTCTGAGCCACATGGTACTCTGTGTTACTCACGATGGGTGCGTGCGTGACTTTCTGTGTTCACGTTTAGTGACTTCCCACTAGTCGTAGCCTTCTTACGGCACACGTGTGCTGACCCACCCGAGAATGGTGGAGCGACTTACCCGAGAGAGACGATTTTTAGGCTGGTTGTCGTAGGGCCCCCATGCGCAGCCTGAGTCCGGGCTTCGGGGGAAGAACCAACTAAAGGATCTGACCTATGGCGCATGGTCTATGTGTGCACACGTAGTTGGGGGCAGTCGGATCTGCACTGACGAGCGCAACCCTAGCTAGTCCTTTTTTTATGTTCCTGATTACTAGTACAGTGTCTCAGTCTCCGCCTAGGGCGTGGTAGGGAGACACCTGAGGCTGTGGACTAAGTCGTCAGTGGACGCATCCGGCCATGCTTCTGGTGGGCAGTGCTCCCGTCACGTGACGTGAGTTTCTTGTTACTTGAGTTTCCGCTTCCCGTCTGCGAGACGTGGTTTTACGTGTAATTTCCGGGTGTATTCCCGGGGTAGAGGTCTAGGGTTCCGTTGGTGTCACCGAGAGTTCTCTTAGGCAGTGTTCGGTCCACGACAGGGGTGTCGTGATGGTTTTCTTGGTAGTGTAGCTTGAGGTTTTCCCGTTAGTTCGGTGGTCCACCGACTGTGAGATCAGGATGTGTGTTTTTCGATATAGTAGGAGTAGCTATAGTGCCGAGTTTTCACCGGCCACCGGTTTGTTGTTCCTGCTGTTATTGCTGCTTTCCGTTACCGCCGTTGTTTACGGTTAGGGTTCCGCGGGACCCCTACTGAGCCAATGATAGGAGGCTCACCTCTACTTTTCAGGTGCGGCGATTCTTCCTCGAGGTTCGAGGGTGCTGGGCGGAGGTTCTTAGTTGTCAGCTCGTCGGGCCGAGTGTTCACTCGGTGTTGGGTGCGCTTGTCTGCCTTAAATTGTACTTTTGTTAGACTGGACTCTGTTGTAGTTGTTTATTTATTTCTGTTAATTGTTGAATTATCCTACTTTATTTCCTATTTCTTTGTACCTCCACACTCCTTTCAGCCCTTCCGAGTCCTCCGGCTCGTGGGCGGCAGGCCAGGATTCGAATGGTATCGGGTTCTTCCCGGTATCCAGATCTTGGGTCGTCACAGTTGGTATCGGGTTCTTCCAGGTATCCGGATATTGGGTCGTCACAACGGGCAGCCATACAAAGGACTCCCTAAGCTTGGGAGAAGGATCCGCTGCGTCATAATCTCAAGCATCCGAAAAATTGCCTAGGGAGCTCCCTCGAGAAAGTGCTAGGATAGGTGCAACGCTCGGTAAGCTCGGCTCTCTAAAGGGGGGATCTTTATCTAGAAGCAGGCAATCTCACACTCGGGACCCCCTCTGGGCCCCCAAAGGAGACTTATCTAGACCAGGCTCCTATCCGATATAACCGTTGGGGAACTTCTAGCGAGCAGATTAGACCAAAGGATGCGGGCGGATAAGGATAGGGGGACAAGTCTCACACCGGTAAGAGTCATTATCTAAGGAATACCTCCCCTCCCTCCATCCTATGCGGAACTAGAAAGAGAGTTCGTGACTATTTAATCTCAGGGATCTCCCACCTCGAAGATCATCAAGTATGGCCTACCTCTAACCTTGAGTTAGTGAAGAGCGATCTCGTATCCTCAAACCCCTCACTCCCTCTTGTTATTTAGCTCTTGCACGTCACTGACTTAAGCATCATAGGGTTTTCCCTGAGATCCCCTTCTTAGGCCCCCTGATCTTTTGTCTTCCTTGCAGACCCACTCTTTGGGAGTTTTTGGTGTGATCACATCGTCAAATTTTCCTAACATCTGATGGTCTACGATAGGGTACGAGATCGAGCCTCTTCACCCTCATGTTAGCTTTGTTACCCAACTAAGTATACTAACAAAATACATAAAAGGGTTTCTTTCATATAAATCATGAGTTTCTTTCATATAAATCACGTTTAGAGATGATACTAAAGATATATCACTTTAAAAAATATATTAGTAGATATGTTATTTATTTTGATAAAAATTTTCAAAAATATCACCATGATTAACTGACAGGGACGTGGATATTTCATAAAAATTTAAAAATTCTCATTAGTTGACCCTCAAATGACCAAAGCATCCCTCTCCTCATCACTATCACTCTGTCGGGGAAGTAGTGGTCGAAAATAATGATTGTAGCTGCGGCTCCACCACCTTCTTCTGGCCAGAGTGCAGTGCAGGCAGAATCTCTTCACATTCACATTGATCGCCCTCTCCTCCTCATTCGGCACCCATACCACCGCTGCCCCACCTCCCGTCGCTGTTGTAGCTAAGCTCAGCTGCTCCATCTCGCCGAGGGAGAGACCGATCATGTTCGTGGATGGTGACATCAGGGGGCTCCTTGGCAGCATGGCTCCCCTCGACATTGATGAAGGCGACAACTTGGCCCCTCCCCTCTACTAAGGGGTGGAGTCTCATTGGGTTGGGGATGACGAGGGTCGGCTAGCTGCGACACACCCTACCACTGTTCCTACAGTGCCCCTCCACCCCCCTCCACCCCCCTCTCACAGGAGTTTCCCCCCTGCAATCCCCCTACCCCACCCCCTCCCCACAAACACACACTGCAACCCCCGACCCCTCCTCGCCCGAGTGCCCCCCACCCTACAATCTCTCTCTCTAGATCTTCCCTCGACACCCTCCTCTCTCTCTCTCTCATCAGATGCTTAGGTTTCCAATGAGGACGCACACATCTGGTGGTCACCAAAGACCCTCCGCATCTCTCTTTCAAATCCTAAGAGGGATAACTATATATAGTTATTATTATATTTTACCGTGCGTAATTAAAAGAAATCATGATTAAATTGATGCGTGATAACTTGAGGTTAGGATGATGATATTTTTGAAAACTTTAATCAAAATAATTGATATGTATGCTAATATATTATTAAATGTAATATATATCTGCATTGTCGACTCTAAGCGTGATTTGTACTTGTACGTAAAGACATCTTATACAAACATATCATAAATATTTTATAAAATTTTACATTAAATCAAATAGCTACTCTAGAGAACCTTCATATTTTTAATGGTATACCTATCGAGGATGTGTATCTGAAGTGAAAGTTATCTCACACATTAAGAAGAAGACGATGAGCTAGAAAGAAGATCCACATACTCGAACATCAGAAATAGAGAAATCTCACGTCCTCTTTCTGATTTTCTCTCTCTATCACACGTAACTGCGTGCAACTTAAAGGAGAGTCACACGCAATTATATAGAGAGGAGAGATCATCCTCAATTGAACTCAAGTCAATATCTCACCCATAATAAGATCTTAATAAGTGCTTAATGAGTTAAGTTTAATAAATATATTTCAGAAACGAGCCTACCACCCAATATAAGTGGATCACAATATTAACATATAACCCAACAATGCCCACCAATGTGAGGCATAGCGTGATCCAAGAAGCATGTGTGGACGTAGAAGGCTGCAGAGTAGGTTGTCGGTAATCTGGATGACATCGCCGCCGACACTCCATAAATACCGCTGCGAGTAAGCCCTTGCAGCCTCGTCCAGCCCTCCTCCCCCTCCTCATCACTCCCAACAACAGTCTCTGCAGCCCCCGCTGCCGTGGCCAATGGCAGCCCTCCTCCGTGCATGGCAGCTGCCGGCCGTCCGCGGCCATCCCCTCGGGCAGCTCGGCCGCCGCCTCCTCCACCACGACCACCGCGCCCCCGGCCACGCCAGAGTGACCTCCGCGGCGCGTGCTGCCTCGCCAGCAGTATTCAAGCTGCCGTCTCGCAGGGTGGCGGCCGCGGCAGGGGGCGGGGTGGCGACGAGGGTGACCAAGCATGTGAACGATGGGATGGTGGAGTTCTACGACGACTTGATCTCGGTGTGGGAGAAGCTATGGGGACCCGGCCACATCCACCACGGCTTCTACGACCCCGGGGCGACGCCGGACCCAGCCGACAACCATAGCGCCGTCCTCCGCACGTTGGAGGAGGCCGTCGGCTTCGCCGGCATCTCCGGTTAGTATCATTTTGGTCACTAGCTAAGTGTTGTTTGTTTCGCTATCTATCTCTACTTCTGGAATCACAGGTTTTAAGATTGGTGTGTGTTTTTTTTCTTCTAAATTTTAAAATCGATTGTTTTATTTTGATAATTGTAAAATAACATAATATAATTTATTAATTTGCTACGGTTTTAACTCATTTTTTATATAATTTTAATTTTATTTCTCGGAAAGTGTTGTCTTTAAAATTAATCGATTGATTTTCGTGTTCCCCTCGCTGTTGGCAGATGATCCGGCGAAGTGGCCCAAGAGAATCTTGGACGTGGGATGCGGGGTAGGGGGCGGCACGATCTACTTGTCCAAGAGGCTCGGGAGTCAATGTGACGGCATCAACGTCAACCCTTCCCAGATCGAAAGATGTCGATCTCTTGCTGCCGCCGAGGGTGTGACAGACAGAGTAAGCTAATAAAAGTCTGCAAATTAATAAGACTACCCCTCTCTCTCTCTCTCTCCCACTCTCTCTCTCTCTCTCTGGCGCGCGTGCGCTCTCATCCGTGTTATGCCGAGGGCTTCCTTTTTCCATTCCCATTTCCTTTTTTTTTTCTCCATCCGATCCGACCCTGGTTGTTGTCCCTACTACCTTATATGGACCATCTTCCTTTGCATTCTTTTTTAAAAAAAATTTAATAGTAATACTATATGAACCTCAAAATATTAATATCAAAACTCATAACTGTACGCCCAATCAATATATGAAATACCGCGTCATGGATTGGTCTAACAGTAATGTATTGTTGATCGACTTGTACCGCATCTTGGAGATTAATGTTTTGGGTCAGTCGGGATTAGTCGATTCTAGATGAGTCTGCCCAAGTCTTCGATGGAGAAACTAAGCAACCTGACTCGGGACAAACTCAAATCATTGTGATCTGCTGCTGAGTCCACCTGCCCTAATTTCATGTTCACTTCACCCCCGCCCTTCTATGTATAATTAACTTTGTAAGATTAACTCATGATTGATGGAAACTGCATGCGGGCATGTGGCAGGTGACTTTCCATCTTGGGGATGCGATGGAGCAACCATTTCCAGATGGACAGTTCGACTTGGTTTGGTGCATGGAGGTTGCTGAACACTTGGCCGACAAAAAGAAGGTACGTATATATTGTTATTAGCTAAATCAACACATTCATGCATCAAAAACCATGCATATGCGCTCTAGCCAGTTAACTTTAGACTTTAAATTGCAACCCACCATGCACCGCCCGTCCCCCAACTCACCCTCGTCACTCATGTGACCTTAGCTTGATCGAATAATTAATCTTCCCAAAGAAGAAAGCATATATATATATATATATATTTGAGAGACGTGCATGTTAGTATTTTGAAGGGTGGTAGTCTTCAATCGTGTGGTTAATTTTGCTGACTCAGTTCTTCGGCGAGCTCGTACGTGTGGCGGCTCCCGGGGGGGCCATTGTCATCACGTCGTTGTGCCACAGAGACACAGAAGCGGAGCCATTGACACCCGACGAAGAAGTCACCTTGGAAAGGCTCCGTGAAGCCTGCCATTTTGGATCCTGGTACTCGGTCTCCCGTTACGTCAAGATGGCCGAATCACTGGCACTCGAGGTGAAATACACAGTACTTAGCTAGCTAGCTGCCTGCCTGTCTGTCTCAAACTAGTTAATTAGCTGGAAAATAATTAATAACATTGTCTCCCACATGCACGTCAAGATGGCCGAATCACTGGCACTTGAGGTGAAGTAGACACCAGCTAACTAGTAATAATTAGCTGCCTGCCTCCCTGCCTGTTTCAAACTAGATAGCGGGAAAATAATTAATAATATTGTCTCCAATTTCACACCAGCTAGCTAGCTAGCTTGCTGCCTGTCTGTTTCAAACTAGTTAGTTGAAAAATAATTAATAATATTATTGTCTCCCACATGTAGACCAATGTCATCTCTATTCTTGAATTCGATCCCGACAGGATATTAAGACGGCTGACTGGTCGGAGAACATTTTACCATTTTGGCCCGCTATCGTGCAGTCTGCGATGACGCCTGAAGGCTCCACGATGCTTCTTGAGACCGGTACGTACGTAATCAAGTCTCCTTCCCGCACTGCACCGCATGCATCGCCTTCTTCTGTCTCTTTCTTTCACTTTTAATTAGCTAATTAAGACGGTCAGATAAGACCTTCATCGATCGATCTCAAGGTAAGGATAGAAAATTTGATTACATGCCGTCACGTACACATGCACATTAATTAGGTCTGTCGCTAATTAACGGGGACGGGATCGATCGATCTATAGCGTAGCGGCGACATCGATCGATCGCCGCCTTCTCGTTAGCTTATCAGATCTCAGTTTAATTAATTAATTACATGGCCCAAGTGGATATGTCGTCGATCGGCTCGATCATGCGTGCTTCATTGGCTCTAGCTACGACTACTTGCGTGCGTGGAGATTGTTAGAAACAGGGTTTGTCGGCCCAGTCGACTCGGTCGACCCGGTCTCGACTTGGGTCGGGTCGGGTCGCTCCTGTCTCGGTCCGTCTCGTTCTAAAAAACTAATATATATATATATATATATATATATATATATATATATATATATATATATAATATAAAATAATATAATAAAATAGAAAAATACATATTATATATAAAATATAATATAATATAATATTAAAATAATGGATCGATCCGGTGGCGACCCACAGCCCGGCCAACCCGGTCCTAACCTGGGTCGAGTCGGGTCTGGACGAGACGTACCCGGTCAGCAAACCCTGGTTAAAAATCCCGTAAGGTGGCCTATAATAAAAGGGTCTTTGGATTTATCTTAAAGAAACCCAACAGTGTATATATGGACATATCTATAATTCTGTTATTAGGTGAGTATATCATTCAATCAGGTCAAGATAGGCAGACCTATAAATAAGTGAATGAGTCTTGGTCTCTTTCTCTCACGAAGAGTCACTTAGCGGTTCTCATCAACTACCAGACATCAACGGGAGAAGTGAGAAGAGAGAAGACCCTGCACTCACACAGTCTCGTGTAGATCATGTCATTATTGTGGATCGAAATGAGCGACGTCTTCCGCATTACGTGATTCTCCAATAGATTCGGCTACACTTTCCGCTTTGCGAAATCGTTATATATATATAGATCCGGTGATCAGAATCTGTTAAAGAGGGGCTGAAATCGTTAATATATATATATATATGCAGGCTCGACGGTCGTGAAGCTCGTCGTCATGGCGCCAGCGATGGCTGACGCCATTGCAAAGAAACTGATCAACTACGGCATCATCAGTAGCCGGAAGCCATGGTAATTAAGAAGTGAACAAGAATAAGAACAAGTTGAAGTAAGCCGGCTAGCTGTTCTCCGGATCAACAGCAAGTTGTCGACGTACGTATAGGCAAATCAGTTCGGTACTATATAGCATTATATATGGCTCGATCGGGATGAAATATCAATTTAGTGGTTAATTTGTGATATTATATGCAGATCCTCCTGTGTTTTGGTCTGTATACGTTGCATTCGTATCCATGCCTGATATCAATCATGGTGTGATCTACATATTTGTTAACTTCATTCGAATAAAGTATAAATGCATGTTCGATCGATGTGTCAATTGTTCTACATGAACGAAAATTTGTGAGTGACCCATGGAAGTTGACGAAATCTAAATCGGATTCTCGGTTTAGACTGGACGCTCAAATCTCCAATTCAAAAATTAAGTTACGTTAAAAATCAAATAAACTATCTAATATATAAAATACCGGTCCGATGGATGTGCCGATTGTTCCAACACGATCATAGATATGGGAGTGACCCGTAAGAGTTGACAGAATCTAAATCAGATTTTCGGATTGGACTTGACGCTCAAATCAAATATTTAGAACTTAAGTTAAATTGAAAATTAAAAAAGTCGGGCTCGAGGGGTCAAATATCTGAAATATCAATCTGAAAGATGTGTCGATTGCTCTAACACGACTAAAGATGTGTGAGTGATCCATGAGCGCTGACGGAATTCCAATTGAATTCTCAAATTGACCTCCGCGCTCAAATCAAATATTTTGAAATTAAGTTACATTAAAAACTAAAGAAATCAAGTTCGGGGGCTAATTGTTCCAACACGAGTGGAAATGTGTGAGTGACCCGTGGGAGCTGACGGAATCTAAATTAGATTTTTAGTTTAGACTGGACGCACAAATCTCCTATTTAGAAATTAAGTTAAGTAGAAAATCAAAGAAGTCGGGTTCGAGGGCCTAATATATGAAATATCGATCCAATAGATGTGTCGATTATTCTAACATGACTGGACATCTATGACTGACTTATGAGAGTTGATGGAATTCAAATTAGATTCACAGATTAAGCGCGACGCTCAAATCTCTCATTTAAAAATTAAGTTAAGTTGAAAATCAAAGAAGTCGGGTATAAATCTCAATATCTGAAATATCAGTTCGATCGACCTGCCAATTGTTCCAACCCGACGGAGTTCTGTCCAAATCAGGATAGAACCTCAAAGCCGTATTTTTATCTTTTTCTCATGTTGTCTGATCTAGCCCAAATTTTGAGTGTTTGTTCTCCCTGTCACCCCTAATCTCCAGTTCAAATTTCGTGCCATTTGGCCTTTTTTTGATATTTTTCCCATATATTTGTTCTTCCCCCCAGTAATCTACCAGTTTACAGATCTACGGGATGATGTCCCCTTGTCATATTTTTCCTACCCCCTTAGCCATCTCCAGAAAAATCCCAAAAATTACCACGTGATCCTCACATCCCCCCTTCCAAGAATAATTTTCCAGCACCCATAAAATTTTCTTACCCTCCGGTCAAAAATCATTTTCAGGAAGATCCCTTGCTGTCCTGACAGTCTGTAACCAGATCCACAGAAAAACACATAGTTTGCAGAGGTTTCCATTTCTAATCCCTTCTCTGGATCAACCTGAAAAAAATATATGTTGTAGATATATAAGTCCTCTTTCCAACGACACCAACCACGCCTCGATCTGCCTCCGGATCTGAGCACAAATATTCCTGTCGTGGAGGCGCGCTAATCTGTTCCGTGAACAGACCAGCAGAGGCAGTAGAAAAATAATCCCAATTAATTATCTCTCCTCAGTTTTAGAGACCGCCACTTCAGGGAGTCGACCAGGGACGTCCTGCCATCCTCTCACCCAAGCGCCGCCTTCAGAAGACTCAAGGAGGACGACGTCCCTTTGGAGGCCATTACTTGCTGTCCGGCAACTAAGAACCGAGTCGGCGTAGCACTGAGTCGGCGCAGTACTGAGTCGGACCAGTAGCCCGATTCCACCCCGAGAGCCCTTCCGGCTTGCTGCCCGTCAACTCATGATCGGTCCTCCCGGGCCCCACTTGTAGCCCTTTACCTCCCTGCGTGGAGTGGGTAATATAATTCACTGCTGTAATTAAATTTTTGCCATTGTATCAGGAGTTACCGTACTTGGCCAGGGTCGTCATCCCCACGCCCGGAGCGTGGAGGTACACACGCCGCCCTCTCTCTTATTGCATTTGTTTGTCTTGCATATTTTTGAATACCGCTGCTAGAGTGATAGGAACTAGCTCGTTATATTTTTATATCACCGTTGCGAGAGAGATAGCGAAACCCGTCCCGTGACTCGATCCGGGCACGAAAGTGAGCCGACTACCCGACACATCGCCGGTTCCTCAACCGCGCACGATCCCGCGTTTCCCTCGCTAGGGACGTCATCGAGCTAGAGTCCCAGGTCGCGTGTCCGTCCCGCATCATTCTTCTTCCTCGTGGTCCGTGGCGGTGCGTCAGTTCATAGTAGCCAATGTTGCCTGCGTCGGGCTTCCCCCGACTTGTGTACGTTCTCTTTCTTGTTGGACTGTACTTATCTTTATTTTGGACTGGACTCTGTAATTTAAATTGTTAATTGAAAAAAATAATTTTATTTCTGCTACTTCAGCAAACCTGATCATTGAAATATTAATTACTTACTGATTTATCTAGAACTTTAATGTACTACAAACACACCTTTTATCCCTTCGGAGCTTTAGCGCTCTTGGGAGGCCTCGCAGGATCTAAGTGGTATCGAGTTTACTCGATATCTGGACCCTGGGTTATCACAGATTAACGACGGATCTTCAGTGATCGATTTTAGGACATTTTGCGACCATTTAGAGATAGGAATGTTTGCGACTAATTTTGGAGGGATTAACGACCGATTGGTTTAGGGCTTCGACGACCGATTTTAGGGGATTTTGCGTCAATTTAGAGGTGGAAAAGTAGTGACAAATTAGCATCAATTAAGCTGTCGCTCATTTGTGGCTGATCTTTTGCATCGTATTAGCGGCAGAATTAATGGTTGCAGATTAACGGTAAGTTAGCGGCGAATTTAATTTCGTCGCAACATTCCCTTCGTGGTTCTTCAGTAGTGGATTTGAGTCCGAAATTGTTCTGTCATTAATTAGTCGTTGATTTACGACGAAATAATTTTAACTTGTTTTAACTTGTTTACATTTTAATACTTAACACTCAAGCAACAAAATCGCCATTCTAAGCATAAAAAAATATTGTAAAACAACATTTTTTTGTGAAAAATTTTACGTGTCCAAGTTCAAGGTGGCAAAATTGTCAATGTTGTAAATGTTTGTTTTTCTAATATTTTTAAAATATATATTTTAAGGTATTAATTTAATTAAGGTATTGAAATTACAAGGCGTGTAAAGACATAAGGGGTCTATGCTTCATAGTCGGTTGCAAGAGAGGACGAAAAACATGTCTTCTTGTGACGTGGAGCCGTAACCTATTTTTTATATAAAATTTCATTGTCAGGAGTGTAAAAATAAATAAATAAATCACATAACTCTTTTTTGGCACTTTTATATACGTTTATACTAATGACCATAGGCATAGAGTGGTGTCCTTTTGGACATTTAAAAAGTTGCACTTACACCAGGCCAGTAGGTGATTAATTTAACCACATTTCAAAGCGAGATCTCCTACCCATTTTGACTAGACTTGCACTGTCTATAGGAATGTCAATGGGCCGGTCCCAATTAGGCTTAAGTCAACTTTGCTCGGGCCCGACTTATCAATATTAAAGTTCGAGCTCGGCATGGGCTCGGGCTATGTCGGGTCGGATCGGACCTGACACTATTAAAAAATTATAAAGTCCGGCTAAGGTCCGGTCCGACATGACCCGACAACTTAAATAAAAAATAAAAATCAATATATTTAATAATATAAAATTTATAATATCATTAAATTAATTAGAGTTTTGATATTAATTACATAATTTATGTGAAAATAAAATTTTAAATATTCTAATTAAGTAAAAAAAACATAATTTTAGCAAAGTAATTTTTAAATTTTAAAGAAAAAAAAAAGAGAATCAACTGGATCGATCCAAGAGCCGAACTCAAAATCTGAGCCCGACCCGTGATCCTGATCCTCCACGGAAATTTTCGTTTAAATGTAGACGGTATAATCGTGTATGAATTCACATGTATAAATTATTTTCTTATTAGGGAGGATATATTCATAGAATAATGAAATGCAAGGCTGTCAGCTCTGTGTCTGGACTGGCAAGTACTAACCCCGCGGTACTTTAATTAATTGCACTCTATAACTCTCTCTCTCTCTCTCTCTCTCTAGCTGGAGTCTACATCAAGTTTCACCGTTGCTGGTGGGGCTAAGCGGTTTCACCTGACAACCTGTTTTCGGGAAGACCGTTGCTGCCCAACCCATCAATGTCAACAATAAAGGGATGGTCTGCGCATCTAATGGGCGCCACGTGCCAAGGAACCAGAAGGACGGGGGCTGTTGAAACAGCGCCGGGTGTTAATTATTGCGCGTCTTAAAAAGAAGGCAGAGCATCGCAAAGATCACAAAAAGGCGAGGTTCGCATTCAATGATTTTTAAATAATATGTGCTGCGCCGTCTGCCCGGAGTCTGTACCGATGGCATCCGTGTGGCCGTGCATTTGCGAGGATTCAAACCACATCGAAAAGGTCAAAAAAAATACGTACGTAGTGACTAGCGTCATCAAAATATTATAAAATTTTAATATTTAAATATCTTCCCACATTCCGAGAATAACGACAGGAGACAAAAGAAATCCGAAAGATAACAACGTAGAGTATGGCTCACAGCACATCTGTTGGGTGTGCAGTGATTTTATTTTTTAATTTTTTAATTTTTGTTGAAGTGGATCTCAAAGCATTTTAATTTTAGATGCAAGTCACGTTATTATTTAAAAAATTAAAAATAAAATGAATCAATTTTTAAAATACTGATTTTTTTATTTTTTATTAATAATTCAACGATGATTTGAGGTTCACTCTAAGTTAAGATAATTTTGAGTTTATTTTATAAAAATTTTTAAAAAAATAAAAAAAATTTAATGATCTTGTACACTCCGGAGGGTGGCCAACACACTCCGAGTGTGCAGTGAGCCATCCTCTATTATGTAACGAGGGATTCTTCATAATACGTGACACTAGCTTTTTCTCTTGCGTTTTCTTAACAGAGCTAGGATAGTGTGTGACGGTGATGCACGAGTTTAAAATGAAACCGAGGACTCATGTTTCGCGTTTAAAAACTAAGCTGTCTTGAAATGAGGCCCTCCACATGCAATAGAAGTATGCACGTGATCCTATTAAGGAAGTTTAGGAAATGGGATTTTCTTGACACCGTGGACTTTTCAATGGATAATTAAGTCTATCCATGGAGAGAGTTAGACCTCAGGCCCCACTTTGGTGGTGGGTTAACTAACTCTGGGTTAACATATCCCGATTAAGTGATTAGGTTGCTCCATAGTAATAGGGTGTTTGGGAGCATTTTTTTAGGGCCACTTTGGTAACGGGTTAGGTTTGAGGCGGGTGGCTTAACCGGGTTAGTCCACTCCACCCCTAATCTTAACTCAGGTGGATTAACTCGTTCCACTATTTTCTAGGAATGAGTTAATCCACTTTAACCCTATCCGACTCAGGTTAAGAAAAAAATTATCAAACAAGGAACAATTCACCCGACCCCGGTTAACTCACCCTAACCCAATTTAACCCGTTATCAAAGTGGCCCTTAGAGACTATTTCTCTCTTACAATTTGTTTCATGTCAATTTTTATCTTAATTTTTAAAACTGATGTAAGCTCGTTACTATATGTTTGGCAAGATTAACACATTTTTTAAATCTGTTTGGCGGTTCATGGGTCGCCGGCCGCGGGGGAGGGGGGCCGCAGGGGAGGGGAGGGAGGGTGGGACGCGGGGGAGGGAAGGGGGGTCACCGGCCGCGGGGAGGGAGAGGGGGGCCAAAGGGGAGGGGAGGTGGAGAGGGTTAGCGCATGGGAGGGAGGGGGAGTGCCGAGACGCGTGGGCGATTTTAAAAAAAATGTTAGAGACTTATTTTTTTTAGGAAAGATTTACACATGGTAAGATTCCTCCCTAAAAAATAAGATAGATCTTACCAAAGTGGTTTAAGTGTCCTCTTTTTCTTTAATTTTAATTTTGAGAGGAAAAAGAGAAAAAAATACAACCAAACATCCTATAAATCTATTTTTGACTTGAAAGTAAGAAAGTTAACTCATCGAGATAACCAAGTGTGACTGGAGTTGTGATTTGATAAATGTTTAGATTAGCGTAGCTATTGTGGTGCTGAATTATTAAAATACACATGATTGGTGTTCCCATCAAACAATGAAAATGGGAATAAACATTAGCTTTTTGCATGACTAGTGAGGGGGAATGAACATTAAATGGGAATGTAGAGTAAAATCACACGTACGCACGCACACGCACACACGTGTGATGCGGGACGGGACCAAGGACACGACAAGCTCGCGATCGTCCCTTAACGAGGGAAGCGTCGGATGTGCGCGGTTGAGAAACCGGCTGTGAGATAGGGTGGTCGGCTCTCACTTGTGCCCGGATCGGGTCACGGGACGGCTTCGCTCTCTCTCGCAGCAGTGATATTATAAATTGAAAGCGAGCTAGGTATCCCTACACATGCTCTCTAGCAGCGGCATATAAAGCATATAAAGAATTAAGCTAATGCCAAGTGTAAGGGTGAAGGCGATACCTCCACGCTCTCGGCGTGGCGAAGAGGGGACCCGGCCGGAACTCGTACCCCCGGGAACTTAATACATTATGGTTACAGCAATGCAATTAAGTCCACTCCACGCAGGGAGGTAAAGGGCGACACAAGTGGGCCCGGGAGGACCAGTTTCGGGTTGACGGGCGGTTCCGGACGATGCTTCGGCTTCACGCGTACTCGTGTTAGTGGGGGGGCCCACGTGTTGACCGGAGGGGTCGTGTGGGGCCTGATGACTCCGCTGTTGTGGAGACACCTGGAAAGCGTTCCCCTGGGATGGCGAGCTGCTGGAACGACCGCCGGACGCCGGGCCGCCCTCGGACGACGCTCGCGGGGAACTCGGCCACGAACCTGAAAGTTCTGTTTGCAGGCGCGCGACTCGGAGAAAACTGCTGCTGCGATCAGCCCCGTCGTCGGAACGCGACGAAATTAGAGCCGTTGGGAAGAGGACTCAAAATACTTCGACGTAGGGGTCTTCAAAAAAAATAATCAGATCTGTATTTATGATTGTTGAATTTACAATCTTGCTGAATTCGGGCCAGAACTGCAGGGGCAGGATCTATCTTCTCTAAAGATCGACGTTGACCGGTGAGAAGACCTCCGAATCTGGCAATGATTTCTTCAGAAAAGTTGAAGGTCTCTAAGAGAGGAATCCGGGACTATTTTTGGTTTTTTGATTGGAGAAGAAATGGATTTTCTGGGATTTTTGTACTAGACCTGGGTCGGATCTGGGAAACTGTGGGCAGACTGTTCTTGGGAATTTGGACGAATTTTTTAAAATACTTGGAGGGTGAACCAAAAATTAAAAAAATTCCTGGTGGTAGAGGGATGTGGACAGAACTCCCAGTAAATTTGGGCGTCCCAACAAAAATCAAAAGATGGTTCGAATGGGGTAGACTCAGAGCTGATGAACAGTGAACAGAACCAGGACAGATCTGGAACTTGGACTTGGACGAAAATCAAAAAAATAGCTAAAGGATGAATTTTGACGTGATTTTTTTTGTGGGGATAAGGGTTCTAGAGGGGAACCAACCCTGAAATTTTGAGCTTCAGAAGATGAAGGGAGTGATAGCAGGAATTCGGAGAAGAAGGATCTGTCCTGAGTGGACAGAACACCGAAACCGTTGGCAACGACGCGTCGGCGGCGAGACGATGGCGGCGGCGATCACCGGAGTTGCTTCAGATGCTGGAGGGGATCAAGGGGGAAGGGATTACACTCTAGAAAGGGGAGAGGGGGTGGAGGAACCAGGGAGAGAGAGGGGAGGGGCGCAAGCTTCACTTGGGGGCAAATGCCTTTTTTTCCATTCATTAATTCATTCAATATGAAAAACACAACCTTATATAGGATGCCAACCTAATTCATCCTCAACCCTTGGATCTAGGGGTGTGGATTGAAGGGCTGGGATGAGGTATGACCAACCTCCAAAATACAATATTTAAAGGAAGCCAATTCCTAATTTTTACAACATGTGGTCAAAGAAAGGAAGGAAATAAAAAAAACTAAACAACCTAGCCTAATGGAGCCAAAAGAGGGGGCGCCCCCCTTCATGGGCCAAGGGCCTCCTCATGGGCCATGAAACATCCACAAGCCCATGCTAGACTTGGACCCTTCCCACTTAGTTGGCCCATGAGGGAGTGTAACCCAATTTGGGCCTTAAGTGCATTAGTGACCCATTAGACACCTAATGACCCAATATGAAGTAACACTCTTAATGGACTCTACTAATGGCAACCTAGCCTTGGACTTGACATAACAAATGGCCCATTGACTTGATATAAGCCTTACAAGGAGCCCAAAAGAAAGAAAATACACAATTACAATCTCATACAAGCCATAACTCACAAATACACTCCACCTGTGTAATGAAATCGCCTTTGATGTCCCATCAATTCTCCCCGGGTGGGAGGAACTCGACCCCGTCGAGTAGGGGTATGGCTGCTCTGGTACTCCGGCGGATCTGTCACCGTGCCAAGTAACGTGGGTATGCTCCACTCCAAATGATCGGCACCTGCTCATTCCATATATACTCGATATGCGCACTGCTATGGCTAAAGGTGGTCACTCCGAAGGGCACTTTCAAAAGGGAGGAAACAGCTCGAAGACTCACTAGGAATCACCGCTGAGTCCCTATAGGTGACTGATCCGGGTATAGAAGTAAAACCGATCCCATACTCATCAAGTGAGTCCACTCGCCTCTTACTCATAAGAGAACGACAACGAGCTTGCACAAGACGCATGCAGACAAACAAACGACACACAAACCATGCAAACAAATCACTCAAAACAAAACCACACAAAAAAAGCACACTGTTAGTCCGACCCGTGCATGGGTGACGGCGGACCAGGACACCCGAATATGTGCCATGCATATACTAGATGTACACGATGGTTGATGGAAGGGAGGACTCCTAGACACCCTAAGATGTACCACTCATGCATTGGTGACCGATGGGATTTGGGTGAAGAAGGGGTAGGAGATCCAAAACTACCCTCGTCATCATCCCTAGATGTAGAGACGGCTTGCCGAATAGACCGAGGGGTATGGGTGGAATAGTGAACTCCTTGGAAGAGGTGGAGGGAATGTGATAGCTCTAAAGCTTCACTAGTGGAGGGGTCAAAAGGGTCAAAGAAGGTATGACCCCGGGAGATGGGTTTCTCCATGACACGGTCCCAATCGTGAAATTCTTGAAGGTGTGAATGGTCACCTTCATCCGTCATAGTGAACGGGACGATGGTCATGTGAAGAAAATAAACTTCCTCCCTTGGGCAAAAGAGAATGAAGTCGGACTCGGCCGGCATCGGGAGGAGTAGAAGAATCTCCGTGGTTACACAACCCACGGTGCACTCGGAGGTAATGGACCCTACGGCCAGATGGGTGAAGCTACGACTAGTGGGTTGGTCGAAGCCTCGGGCCAATAAATGTGTAAAGGTCAACTGCCGGTCTAACCCTTTAAGAAGGTCGTCCAATGTGTCCACATAGTGACGAGACCGGAAGGTGGTATGAAATGAGTTGCTTGACACTAGTGGTAGTGTGGGGTCCATTGATGGGAAGGGAGGTGGGACCAAGCCATCCTTGAGCCAACTAAGAAGCGGCTCGACTATGAAAAGCGTACCCGTTAGAAATACGGGTGGCTCGGGCCTTGGTGGTTCCAAATGAGAGGATTCCGAATCAAATTCGGAAATAGAGATGGATGACATTGGAACTCTCTCGAGTGGTGAAGGCCATGGTGTAGGCGGCTGGGAGGTGGATGCTTGTCGAAAGCCACCATACCGAGAGAAGTGTGACTCAAATGGTTCGACCACTAGAGCGACCGTATAGGATTCCGCTAGAGAGAATGCATTGCGGATAAGACATTCCAATTGGAAGTGAAGGCGCAAACCTCTCCGGAACTGAAATGCGGCCGTGTTGCTCTCCTCTCCCAAGCCATGTTCCAACCAATACTTATGATATGCCCGAAGGTACTCGGACACGGACCTATCACCTTGGACGGGTCGACATGGGTGAGCCATAGTTGCCAAAATACGGGAATGGATCCCTAGGAATGGATATGCAAGGCCATTTGGGCAAGACACTAGACACGACCCTAAGTAATGCAAAGTTGGAATGCATGCACACTAAGGACCCTAGACGTAAACCAAGACTCGGTACGTGGCGAGATAACCGATCCGAAGATCACTCGCACAAGTGTGCGGCCTTCCCGATAGGCGTGGCCTAACGTTCGGACAACACCTTTTGATATACCGAGTAAAGGGATGTATGCGACCCAAAACGACTCTTTTTTTTTGTTTTAAAAATATGATGATCTTAGACTCGACGTAGATAATGAATAATGACTAGACATAAATGACACTCTTTTTTTTTTTGACACCCTAGACTCAAACTCGCTCTGATACCATATTGATGAGGACGGGACCAAGGACACGACAAGCTCGCGATCGTCCCTTAACGAGGGAAGCGTCGGATGTGCGCGGTTGAGAAACCGGCTGTGAGCTAGGGTGGTCGGCTCTCACTTGTGCCCGGATCGGGTCACGGGACGGCTTCGCTCTCTCTCGCAGCAGTGATATTATAAATTGAAAGCGAGCTAGGTATCCCTACACATGCTCTCTAGCAGCGGCATATAAAGCATATAAAGAATTAAGCTAATGCCAAGTGTAAGGGTGAAGGCGATATATACCTCCACGCTCTCGGCGTGGCGAAGAGGGGACCCGGCCGAAACTCGTACCCCCGGGAACTTAATACATTATGGTTACAGCAATGCAATTAAGCCCACTCCACGCAGGGAGGTAAAGGGCGACACAAGTGGGCCCGGGAGGACCAGTTTCGGGTTGACGGGCGGTTCCGGACGATGCTTCGGCTTCACGCGTACTCGTGTTAGTGGGGGGGCCCACGTGTTGACCGGAGGGGTCGTGTGGGGCCTGATGACTCCTCTGTTGTGGAGACAAGTGGAAAGCGTTCCCCTGGGATGGCGAGCTGCTGGAACGACCGCCGGACGCCGGGCGGCCCTCGGACGACGCTCGCGGGGAACTCGGCCACGAACCTGAAAGTTCAGTTTGCAGGCGCACGACTCGGAGAAAACTGCTGCTGCGATCAGCCCCGTCGTCGGAACGCGACGAAATTAGAGCCGTTGGGAAGAGGACTCAAAATACTTCGACGTAGGGGTCTTCAAAAAAAATAATTAGATCTGTATTTATGATTGTTGAATTTACAATCTTGCTGAATTCGGGCCAGAACTGCAGGGGCAGGATCTATCTTCTCTGAAGATCGACGTTGACCGGTGAGAAGACCTCCGAATCTGGCAATGATTTCTTCAGCAAAGTTGAAGGTCTCTGAGAGAGGAATCCGGGACTATTTTTGGTTTTTTGATTGGAGAAGAAATAGATTTTCTGGGATTTGTTTACTAGACCTGGGTCGGATCTGGGAAACTGTGGGCAGACTATTCTTGGGAACTTGGACGAATTTTTTAAAATACTTGGAGGGTGAACCAAAAATTAAAAAAATTCCTGGTGGTAGAGGGATGTGGACAGAACTCCCAGTAAATTTGGGCGTCCCAACAAAAATCAAAAGATGGTTCGAATGGGGTAGACTCAGAGCTGATGAACAGTGAACAGAACCAGGACAGATCTGGAACTTGGACTTGGACGAAAATCAAAAAAATAGCTAAAGGATGAATTTTGACGTGATTTTTTTTTGTGGGGATAAGGGTTCTAGAGGGGAACCAACCCTGAAATTTTGAGCTTCAGAAGATGAAGGGAGTGATAGCAGGAATTCGGAGAAGAAGGATCTGTCCTGAGTGGACAGAACACCGAAACCGTTGGCAACGACGCGTCGACGGCGAGACGATGGCGGCGGCGATCACCGGAGTTGCTTCAGATGCTGAAGGGGATCAAGGGGGAAGGGATTACACTCTAGAAAAGGGAGAGGGGGTGGAGGAACCAGGGAGAGAGAGGGGAGGGGCGCAAGCTTCACTTGGGGGTAAATGCCTTTTTTTCCATTCATTAATTCATTCAATATGAAAAATACAACCTTATATAGGATGCCAACCTAATTCAACCTCAACCCTTGGATCTAGGGGTGTGGATTGAAGGGCTGGGATGAGGTATGACCAACCACCAAAATACAATATTTAAAGGAAGCCAATTCCTAATTTTTACAACATGTGGTCAAAGAAAGGAAGGAAATAAAAAAAACTAAACAACCTAGCCTAATGGAGCCAAAAGAGGGGGCGCCCCCCTTCATGGGCCAAGGGCCTCCTCATGGGCCATGAAACATCCACAAGCCCATGCTAGACTTGGACCCTTCCCACTTAGTTGGCCCATGAGGGAGTGTAACCCAATTTGGGCCTTAAGTGCATTAGTGACCCATTAGACACCTAATGACCCAATATGAAGTAACACTCTTAATGGACTCTACTAATGGCAACCTAGCCTTGGACTTGACATAACAAATGGCCCATTGGCTTGATATAAGCCTTACAAGGAGCCCAAAAGAAAGAAAATACACAATTACAATCTCATACAAGCCATAACTCACAAATACACTCCACCTGTGTAATGAAATCGCCTTTGATGTCCCATCAACGTGTGCAGAGAGTCACCAAGACAGGTGGGCGGGAGGGGGGTGTTATCGCACGATATAACGACCTAAGATTCGGATACCGAGAATTACATGATATCATTCGAATCTTGACCTGTCACCCACGAGCCGAAAGACACGGAATAGTCATTTGGGTGTCGTGGAGATACATTGAAATTCGAAATAATGCAGAACTAAACTATAGAATTAATTGTTTAAATGACATAAAATAAATTATATTTTTAATTAAAAAATTAACTACAGTTTACCGGGAAGAAACGTACTCAATCTCCGGGTACGCCGCCGACTCTGGTAGGCTGGCAACTACGAACTCTGCACTGCACCTCCGAACCTCAAGGAGGAAGAACAACACCTGAAAAGAAAGGGGTAAGCCTCATCTCATCGGCGTAGTAGTCCTGCGGATCTCCACCACAAAACAACGTCAGTGAACAACAACGACAACAGAAATAACAACAATAACAGCAGTAGCGATAGTAAAAGTAATAGTAACAAAAGAAGGCGGCAAAAACATAGCTCTCAAAGCTACTCCTATCGGAAACGGAAAGGAAATCTCAATCTCGCAGTTAGGACCGCCGAACCATCGGTGAAACAACGGCTACGCTACTGAAAAAGAAACCACGACATCTCTGTCATGAAGGCCCGTCCTCGCGTGCGGAGGCCAAACCAAGACCACACGGTCTAAGGGTATAGTCACGACCTCGTCGTCGCGAACCCTATATTGTATATGAGTGAGATCTCGAGGACTCTGTCGAGAACCCTAGACCACAATGTCAGGAAAAGTACACAGAAGTCACCCGAAGAACCATGAAGAATCTTAGCTCGCGTGACAAGAGAACTGTCCACTAGAAGTAAGGCCGTATGCGTCTACTTACGACTTAGTCCATAGTCTAAGATGTCTCCCTACTCGCCCCAGTATAAGTGGACCACAATATTAAGATCTAACCCAACAATACCCACCAATGTGAAGCTTAGCACGATCCAAGAAGCATGTGTGGATGTAGATAGAGGTGAACATTATTCGGGTTCAACCAGAAAATCAAACCGAATCGATAGATTTTGTTCGGTTTAGTTTGGGTTGAAATTTAAAAATTTTCAGTTTGAGTTCAAACCAAATCGTATTAAAAAATTTGGTTTGGTTTGATTTTGAAGTTTAGAAAATTGAACCGAACCGAATAACCTGAATTTAAAGATATTTTTGTCAAATTAATATAAGTGTACATGTAACTATAAATCCTAATTCAAAAAGTCCAATCTTCATCATCCTGATGGGGTTTCTGACTCTATGAAATAGGTTTCAAATCACCTTTCATTTTACCGTAACTGAAGTTCTTAATTTTCCATATGAAAATATTACGAAGCTTTTCGTTACAAGTTATAACTTTTTGTGTTATATTTTTAATATTTACTTTATTTGGTAGAAATATTTTACCTTGTCTTTCTATAGTCTTGTTTGAATCCAATTTAATTTTTAAAAGGGAGATGAATATTGTTCAAGTTTCATTTAATTTTAATGTAATTCGAATTGATTTGATTCAATTTGAAATTTTAATACGATTCAATTTAATTTAAAAAAATTATATTCAAATCAAATCAAATTAAACCGTAAACATCTCGAGAAGAAGGCGGAAGAGTAGGTTGTCGGTAATATGGATGCCATCGCCGCCGACACTCCATAAATACCGCTGCGAGCAACCCCTTGCAGCCTCGTCCGGCCCTCCTCCCCCTCCTCATCACTCCCAACAACAGTCTCTGCAGCCCCCGCCGCCGTAGCAAATGGCAGCCCTCCTCCGTGCATGGCAGCTGCCGGCCGTCCGCTGCCAGCCCCTCGGGCAGCTCGGCCGCTGCCTCCTCCACCACGACCACCGCACCCCCGGCCACGCCAGAGTGCCCTCCGCGGCGCGTGCTGCCTCGCCAGCAGTATTCAAGCTGCCGTCTCGCAGGGTGGCGGCCGCGGCAGGGGGCGGGGTGGGGACGAGGGTGACCAAGCATGTGAACGATGGGATGGTGGAGTTCTACGACGACTTGATCTCGGTGTGGGAGAAGCTGTGGGGACCCGGCCACATCCACCACGGCTTCTACGACCCCGGGGCGACGCCGGACCCAGCCGAGACCCATAGCGCCGTCCTCCGCACGTTGGAGGAGGCCCTCGGCTTCGCCGGCATCTTCGGTAAGTATCATTTTGGTCACTAGCTAAGTGTTGTTTGTTTCGCTATCTATCTCTACTTCTGGAATCACTAGTTAAGTGTTGTCTTTAAAATTAATCGATTGATTTTCGTGTTCCCCTCGCTGTTGGCAGATGATCCGGCGAAGAGGCCCAAGAGAATCTTGGACGTGGGGTGCGGGGTAGGGGGCGGCACGATCTACTTGTCCAAGAGACTCGGGTCTCAATGTGACGGCATCAACGTCAACCCTTCCCAGATCGAAAGATGTCGATCTCTTGCTGCCGCCGAGGGTGTGACAGACAGAGTAAGCTAATAAAAGTCTGCAAATTAATAAGACTACCCCTCTCTCTCTCTGGCGCGCGCGCGCTCTCATCCGTGATATACCGAGGGCGCTTCCTTTTTCCATTTCCATTTTCATTTCCTTTTTTTTTTCTCCATCCGATCCGACCCTGGTTGTTGTCCCTACTAATTATATGGACCAGCTTCCTTTGCATTCTTTTTTTTTAAAAAATAATAATAGTAATACTATATGAACCTTAAAATATTCATATCAAAACTCAGAACTGTACTCCCAATCAATATTCCAATAGGACAGGACGTAAGATAAAACAAAAGATGAGAATCGTAAGTCTCGCATAGGATTTGTTTTAGAGTAATGTTTTGGTTTTAGACTAATTTTTTGGGTCAATCAACATTGGCCGAGTTTAGATGAGTCTAGCTAAGTCGATCTTAGAAGCAGAAACTAAGCAACCTGACTCGGGACAAACTCAAGTCACTGTGATCTGCTGCTGAGTCCACCAGCCCTAATTTCATGTTCACTCCCCCCCCCCCTCTATGTATAATTAACTTCGTAAGATTAACTCATGATTGATGGAAACTGCATGCGGGCATGTGGCAGGTGACTTTCCATCTTGGGGATGCGATGGAGCAGCCATTTGCAGATGGACACTTCGACTTGGTTTGGTGCATGGAGGCTGCTGAACACATGCCCGACAAAAAGAAGGTACGTATATATTATTATTAGTTAAATTAACACATTCACGCATCAAAAACCATGCATATGCTCTAGCTAGTAAGTTAAGACTTTAAAATTGCAACCCACCACCGCCCGTCCCCCAACTCACCCTCATCACTCATGTGACCTTAGCTTGATCGAATAACTAATTAATCTTACCAAAGTAGAAAGCATCTTACCAAAGTAGAAAGCATATATATATACGCATAAGAAAGCATATTATATATAAATCCTCTCTCAACTACACATGAGAGAGACGTGCATGTTAGTATTTTGAACGGTGGTTAATTTTTTTGACTCAGTTCTTCAGCGAGCTCGTACGTGTGGCGGCTCCCGGGGGGACCATTGTCATCACGTCGTTGTGCCACAGACACACAGAAGCGGAGCCATTGACACCCGATGAAGAAGTCACCTTGGAAAGGCTCCGTGAAGCCTGCCATTTTGGATCCTGGTACTCGGTCTCCCGTTACGTCAAGATGGCCGAATCACTGGCACTTGAGGTGAAGTACACACCAGTTAGCTAGCTAGCTGACTGCATGCATGCATGCATGTTTCAAACTAGCTAGCTGGAAAATAACTAATAATATTGTCTCCAAGTACACACCACCTAGCTAGCTAGCTAGCTGCCTGCCTGCCTGCCTGCCAGCCTATTTCACACTAACTAATTGAAAAATAATTAATAATATTGTCTCCCGCGTTTAGATCAATATTGTTTTCTCTATTCTTGAATTCGATCCCAACAGGATATCAAGACGGCTGACTGGTCGGAGAACATTTTCCCACTTTGGCCTGGCATCGTGCGGTTTGCAATGACCCTTGAAGGCTCCACGATGCTTCTTGAGAGCGGTACGTAATCAAGTCTCCTTCCCGCACAGCACCACATGCATCGCCTTCTTCTCTCTCTTTCTTTCTCTTTTAATTAGTTAATAATCAAGACAGTAAGATGAGACTTTCATCGATCGAGCTCACAGTACGGATAGAAAATTTGATTACATGTCGTCACACATGCATATTAATTAGGTCGGTCGCTAATTATAACGGGGAGGGGATCGATCGATCGATCTATAGCGGCGACATCGATCGATCGCGCCTTCTTCTCGTTAGGTTATCAGAGCTCAGTTTCATTAATTAATTACGTGGCCCAAGTGTACATGTGATCGATCGGCTCGATCATGCGTGAAGCAATTACTTCATTGGATCTAGCTACGACGACTTGCGTGCGTGGAGATCACTCCGTCGGAAATTAAGATATATTTGCTGATATCGAAACATCGAACAGTTGAAGTCGATCCTCTTGAACTAGCTAGGGTTAGTTAATAAGCTTCTATATATATATATATATAATGTAGTGAACGACCACTTGATCACACACACATATATGTATATATATAATGTCATCCCAATGTTTCAGCCCCCCTTTAACAGATTCTGATCACTGGGACTCTCTGTATATATATCTGGATAATTTATACATATATATATATATGCAGGCCCGGTGGTCGTGAAGTTCATCCTCACGACGCCGGCGATGGCTGACGCCATTACAAAGAAACTGATCAACTACGGCATCATCACCTGCCGGAAGCCACGGTAATAAGAACAAGTTGAAGCTAGCTAGTTTGCTGTTCTCCGGATCAACAGCATGTTGTCGACGTACGCATAGGCAAATCAGTTCGGTACTATATAGCATTATATATGGCTCGATCGGGATGAAATATATATATAGTGGTTAATTTGTGATATTATATGCAGATCCTCCTGTGTTTTGGTCTGTATACGCTGCATTCGTATCCATGCCTGATATCAATCATGGTGTGATCTATGTATTGAAATGTTGTTAACTTCATTCGAATAAAGTATAAATGCATATCCAATCAATGTGTCGATTGTTCCAACATGATCGAAAATTTATGAGTGATCCGTGGAAGATGAAGGAATCTAAATCGGATTCTCGGATTGGGTTGGGCGCTCAAATCTCCCATTTAGAAATTAAGTTAAGTCGAAACTTAAATAATTATCTAATATATGAAACACCGGTCCGACCGATGTGCTGATTATTCTAACACGATCATAGATACCTGAGTGACCCGTAAGAGTTGACAGAATCTAAATCAAATTTTCGGATTGGACTTGACGCTCAAATCAAATATTTAGAAATTAGGTTAAGTTGAAAACCAAAGAAGTCGGACTCGGGGGTCCAATATCTAAAATACCAGTCCGAACGACTTGTCGATTGTTCCAACATGACCAAAGATGTGTGAGTGACCCGTGAGAGCTGGCGGAATTCAAATTAAATTTCAGAATTGACCTCGACGCTCAAATCAAATATTTTAAAATTAAGTTAAATTGAAAACTAAAGAAATCAAGTTCGGGGGCTGATTGTTCCAACACGAGTGGAAACGTGTAAGTGACCTGTGGGAGCCGATGGAATCTAAATCAGATTTTCAGTTTAGACTAGATGCTCAATTCCCCTATTTAGAAATTAAGGTAAGTAGAAAATCAAAGAAGTTGGGTCTGTGGGCCTAATATATGAAATACCGATCCAATCGATGTTTCGATAATTCAAACATGACTGGACATGTATGATTGACCTCTGAGAGTTGATCGACGAAATCCAAATTAGACGGATTAAGCGCAACGCGTACATCTCCCATTTAGAAATTAAGTTAAGTTGAAAACCAAAGAAGTCAGATTTAGATCCCAATATCTGAAATACCATATCGATCGACCTGTCGATTGTTTCAACTCGAGTGGAGATGTGTGAGTGACTCGTGAGAGCTGACGGAATTCAAGTCAGATTCCAGCATTGACCTTGCCGCTCAAATCAAATATTTAGAGATTAACTTAAGTTGAAAATCAAAGAAGTCGGGTTCGGGGGTGCAATATATGAAATGCCACTCCGATCGACATGTCAATCATTCTAACATGACTCGAAATGTGTGAGTGACCCGTGGGAGCTGACGAAATTCAAATCGGATTCCCGGTTTAGGTTCTATGCTCAAATCTGTCATTTAGAAATTAAGTAGAAAACTAAAGAAGTCCGATTTGAGGGCCCAATATTTGAATTAGCGGTCCGATCGATGTGCCGATTATTCCAACATGACTGGACATGTATGACTGACATGTGAGAGTTGACAGAATTCAAATTATATTCCCGGATTAAGCTCGGTGCTCAAATCTCCCATTTAGAAATTGAGTTAAGTTGAAAACCAAAGAAGTGAGATTCGGGTCCCAATATTTGAACTACCAGTCCGATCGACCTGTCGATTGCTCCAACATGACCGGAGATGTGTGAGTGACTCATGGGAGTTGACGGAATTCAAATCAGATTCCTGCATTGACCTTGAGGCTCAAATCAAATATTTAGAAATTAAGTTAAAGAAGTCGGGTTCAGGGGGGGCAATATTTGGAATGCCACTCTGATGGACATGTCGATTATTCCAACACAATTGAAAATGTGTGAGTGACCCGTGGAGGCTGACGGAATTCAAATGGGAGTCCTGGTTTGGGCTGGGCACTCAAATCTCCCATTTAGAAATTAAGTAGAAAACTAAAGAAGTCGGGTTCGAGGGCCCAATATTTGAAATAGTGGTCTGTGGACTCGATTATATTTATATTTTATTTTATTTGTTGATTTGCTTGTTTATTTAGTTATTAATTTATTTATTAACGTTTTACTTAGGTGTGCCATTGATGCGGAGTGGGGGGTCCTCTTCTTCCTTCTGATCATAGTCACGCTATACCCATTACGCGCATTCTGAAGAACGCGCTATATCATTTACGCGCGTTCACAGACAGCAGCAGAACGAAGAACCTCGACGTTGGGGCTCCCGTGGATGACTCTGGGGGTTCAAAACACAAGGGGAAACACATAGGACGACGGGGAACACATGGGGAATGCTGAAATTGAAATCAAACCAAGCAAATCCTATCTAGGATAACTTTTGTGAAGGCGGATGTGGGGGTGAGTGGCAAGGGAAGGAGGGTGGACGTGGATGATGTTAGGGCCTAGATGAGGCTTGGCTGGGGCCTCACACCCGAACCCATCGCAGGTACGGTGCAGCCGAGCTCCATCCAGGTCGTAACAACACCTTTGGCGGAGATGGGGAGGTGGAATCATGGTTGGAAGAAGATCAAAGCTCCAAATGGAGCCTCACACTCGACCCCGTCTCAGAGCCGATGCACCCGGGGCTTCGATCGTCCTCCACTGAAGGGGAAAAGGAGAGGATCAAATGGATAGAATTGGGCCTCGTGCTCAGAGAGGATCGGATGAAGGGGGGGGGGTTTCCAAAGATTTGGAGGAATAGCCATGGGCTTCCTCAAGAACACTCATTTCGAATTCATTGATTCACATATCTTCATATATTTTTCAATCAAACGCAAGGGATACATATATAAGGAAAGGGGAATACAAAACGATGCTAACACGTCGATTTACAACCATGGAAGACAGCTAACATCGAAGACTTTGAGGATTTCGGCGCCGAGAAGTTGGACTTGCTGCCCACACGTTTCTGCCTGAGATCGCGCTAGGGGAACCTAGCGCCTTCTTCAGGTCGCGCTAGGGACCTATAGCGCCTTCTTCAAGATGGCGCTAGGGCCCTATAGCGCCTTCATGCTTTGGCCTGGCAGCAGCTCGATTTGCTTCGGCTCGACGGCTTGCTTGATTCCCATCAGCCATTCACCGAGGTGACGATTTCATTGTGCGCTCGATCTGACTTAGTTAAGCGATTGTGAAATTCGAGTCGGGACCTGAAGTCCGTCATACCATAAAGGCTATGACGTTAATTACATCCTTCCAGAAGAATGAAAACTCTTGATTAGTCGCCAAAGTAGAAGAGTCCCGGGGGAAAGATAAGATATGCATGTCGTTCTCATTTATTTGCAGGGTAGAAGATGCATGCAGATGATCATGCGATCGGTAGTTGATTATGATTTATTAGCCTGATTCCCAGTACGTGGCGAAGAACTTAGGTCCGAGAACCATCCCCACGCATAGTGATGACTTCCAATCGGGCATAACCCGACCTTCAACCATACACTATTCGATATACCTGGAGCACATGGGGTAGACGTGGAATTCTTTATCAATCATCATGCAAATGATCGCTAAGAGAGGAAAACGTTATTCTTCGCCGAATCAGGCAGGTATGAATGGACTCCAAACCATAGCCTCAGTCTCATCGATGCACTACATGCAGATTTGACAACTTTATTTGCTCAGTTGATCATCACTATACGAGAATACACGGAACAAATCCGGTAGCATATCCCCTTATCTTGAGCTATGCCAAGCGGGAATAGGAAACTGTCCACGCAGAGTCGAGACAGAATCCACAAAAGATCGGAGCATATCAATGCCCGAATATCACGAGAGGTTAAACCGAGACAGTATTCGTCGACCACCGCATTTGGTGTTATTATTCCCAAGAAGGAGTCAGTAGAGGACATGCAGAGGCAGACCTCTTTAGCTCCAAGGGGCTTTAGAGATTCGACATAGCGGAGATTGGAACCCACTCGGACAGCATCTCCCCTTATATCAGACCTTGCCCGGGGGAGTATAAGACATCCATCCATGGAGTGCCGAGATAGAAGCCAAAGAGAGAGACATGCATAGCCCAAGTTCCAAAAGGATCGGGATACGGCGGGACAATGTCCGCTTATCACGGTATTTATTGATATTCTCTTAAAGGAGCCATAGGAGAACACGTAGTGGCAGAACTCCATGGGGCAATGGGTTTATAGAAGAAACATCACATTTGGCGGAATGTAGGGGTAAACCCCATTAATTTATCTCCCATGAATTTGAGTAAAAGATCATTAGTCTTCCCTGATATGGTACGGGTTCTAAACAAAGGATGATAAGGCTCCCAGTGCTGGGCTTTAAGGTTCATCAGCGGTTGCTGGATGATCAGATGCCTCAGTAGCTTAAGGGAATAGATGGGCATAGGATTCGGCCCTGGAGAGCATCAGTGCGATGGGGACCCGGCACGATGGGCACTCGGCGTGATGGGGACTCGGCGCGATGACTATAGTACAGAGGCATCGGCCTGGTGGAGAGAGGGAGAGAGGTGGTCGGCGGGGAGGCAAACCGGCGCGGACGGCTATTGGCGCGCCTCACAATTGGCACAGGGCAAGCACCGAGAGAGCACCGCACCGGGGAATTAATTGGGGTGCCGATGAGGCAAACTTGAGGATTTGGGGTTTTGAGGCTGTGGATCTTGGGGGTTTTGAAGCTTTATCTGAGGGTTTTAAGAAGGCTAGAGGGTACTGAAGACTGGTTTTAGGCAGATCTTCCGGGGAAGTAGGGGATTTCACACAGAAGTATCACGGGGAGCCA
Source organism: Amorphophallus konjac (assembly GCA_022559845.1). NCBI lineage: Eukaryota > Viridiplantae > Streptophyta > Magnoliopsida > Alismatales > Araceae > Amorphophallus > Amorphophallus konjac. The sequence goes on from CM040127.1 coordinate 5,999,214, forward strand.
GTTGTTTGCTGAATCGCGTGAACTGCGATTTAACTATATCCCTCACTATTTCACGAGTGAGTGTTGAACATGTGTGCAACATGATTAATTTTATGGTTTTGATGATGTCTGCCTCTGTAATCATTAATGAACTATACCTGCAATTGATAGGGTTAATATTCATTCATTTCAGGTCATTATACTTCCAGCGCAAAAGATCAAGGATGACACATAAATCTAGGCAACTGGATACACTGATATCAAGGCATATGCCAATATTGGAGGCACAAAAATCTAGCATGTTTCAAGCATAGAAATCAAGTTGAATAGCATCACACATAAGGTCATTGCGTATTCCTTATATGATCAATTCATATCTTGCCTTATGGATGGTTCAAGGTCGGTGCAACTTCTGGATAGCATGTTACAAGATAATCTAAGAAATGGAGTGGTGTTGGCAAAGGTGAAAGCTCATTGATCGTGCCCAAGCAAAGATGCAAATCTCTTTTACAAGAAAAAGTCGGCATTTCACATTCGGCTCGTCACTCATCTAAGGTCAATGCACAAAGAAGTATAGCCAAGAGAATCCAAGGTTTAAGACTCAGTTGATACCTTCTAGACTATCAAGGGTGATGCCACAAACATGCACGGGCTGCTAATGGAGTTGAATGGCGGAGCTGAAGTGGCTAACAGACCGACCGGGGCTGGACCGGGGACTGCCCAGCTGGCGGTCGACCGCCAGCACTGAGGCGGTCGATCGCCCCAGCCAGTAGGCCACTAACTACAGTTCTGTTAGCTGGCGGTCGACCGCCAGCCAGTGGCGGTCGACCGAAAATCCCAGGGACCGCCCGTTTGCAGGTTTCACAGTAGCGGTCGACCGCCAGGAGCTGCAGGTCGACCGCCAGCCCCGAGCCTTCAATGTTGACTTTGCTTCCCACTTCGAAAAGGGCCATTCAACATGGATTTGTTTAATCCAAAAGTCACCTAAACACCCATGATTTGTGGATCTGGTCTGAGGCTTGTCTATAGACCATTCAAAGTCTATAAAACCAATACAAGATGGTAAGAAACCCTAGTTGATGGAGTTGATGAAGTGAATCAAAGAGAGCTCAAGGGAGGCCATTTCGCGGGCACTGTAGCACCTCCGTGAAGAGTGTTTCGGCCAGGAGTTCTTCATCCTTCCAAGGTGTTTTAAGGTGAGATCTGAAGCCAAGCAACCTCCAAGCAAGCAAGAAGCATTCAAGGCTCTCAAAGGTGATCAAAGCTGCATCCATAAACCTCTTCATCAACTCAAGAGAATCAAAGGTCATCAAAGCTACATATATACAATCTCTCCATCAACTCAAGGTGATTCAAGCTCATATCTCAATCCATCAACCTCCAAGGAAGAGTAGAAGCAAGCAAGGCTAATAAGGGAGATCAAAGGAGGCTGCAAGGGTGTGTTCAAGGGAGAGGAGTTCAAGTACTGTAGCTGTGAACAGTACTCTGGGAAGAAGTTCTTCATCAAATCCTGAAGAGATTCAAGCTCCAGCAAACCTCAGACAAGATCTTTTCTCTTGAGCATATTCTATATCTTGTTGAGTGTTTTTCATAAGTTGTTTTTATTCCATTTCTTTCAAACACTTGAACTTGAGAATCATCCCTACCGGTGGTTAGTAGGAAGGCAATCGGAGGCTGTCCGATTTGCGGTGTTGACGTCCCTACCGGTGGTTAGTAGGAAGGCAATCGGGAGTTCTCCGATTTGCGGTGTAGCCGTCCCTGCCGGCTTTGTGTGTAGGAAGATAGAAAGAGGGCTTTCTCTGTTCTGTGGTTGGGGCGTGTCCCCGGTCAAGCTGTGAGTCATCAAGGAAGCCTCACCGGGTTTTGGTGAGGGGTGGACGTAGGTTGCGGGGTTGCAACTGAACCACCTTAAAAATCCCTGTGTTGTGGGTTGTTTATCGTGTGTGATTGATCTATATCTTCTAACCCCATTCGCAGGTTCGTGTGCTTCCATACTTGGTTAGATTGTTCACACACATATGCACTTTGAGTGATCAACATAGCACATACACACATGCACGGTTGTTGCAAGCTATTGCATGCTCTAGTGTTATGCTTTATGATCCCTGCACTACAAGGCTTATTTCTTTCAAGTTCACAAATGTGCTTAAAGAAGTGTGGACGTTTCATAGCTTGTAATCCAAGTCTTTTCATTTGAGCCACTCTACTTAATTCCGCTGTGTATTGTGCCTAAGTGATTCATTCACTTTATAAGAGTGGTTTAAGCTTCCGCTAACTAAGAGTTTTAAATATGCCAAAGCTTGTGAAAGGATCTATTCAACCCCCCCTTCTAGATCCGTTTGCACCTCGCGGGACCCAACAAGTGGTATCAGAGCGAGGCTCTGTCATTCCCAAGATCCAACGATCTGCAGGGAAAGATCTCGGTGTGTGTTATTTAGATGGATTCACATGCTACACTTGCTTCGATGGCTTCTCCACCCATTTATGATGGTTCAGATTTTTCTACATGAGTTGGAAGAATGTTCATCTATGTTAGCTCCATAGATTCACAATTGTGGACTCTTATATGCAATGGTCCTCATGAGCTGCCATCAAATTCAATTGATTGGTTAGCCGAACGTGAGACCAAACACAATGATAATCATCTTGCATATAACTTAATTATAGCTGCAGTTGATCTAAGACTAACTCATCTTGTGTCCTCTTGCAGCATAGCCAAGCAAGTATTGGACAAGTTGGTGAAAATCCATGAAGGGAAGGAACAAGAACAAGAATGCTTCATGGCCGATCGTGCAGAACAGTCCAGCAATAGATCCTCATTACAGGTAAACTCTGACTCCGAGGAATTCACTTTTGAAGAGCTTATGGAAGCCTATGATGAATTGATCACACAATACAAAAAGGTAAAAATAGAAAACAAAAATTTGAAAAAGGATCTCAAGAAAATTAACCAAAATGAAAGCTCGATTTGTAAAAAGTGTTCTGTTTTTAAAGAGCTTAACAACACTCTCTCAGTTGATCTAGATACGCATAAACAAAGCAGTGCATGTCTAAGGGAAGAAAATGAAAATCTTCATGATGAAATCACTAGGTTGGAAGAAATTATAATAAAACTTCAAAACCAACCTAAGTCAATCTCTAATGATCAAACTATGGCCGATGGGATAATCCATGATGAGAGGTTGATTGAAGAAAATAAAAATTCTGTTTCATACTCTGCTAACTTTATATGTGAAAAATGTTCATTCTTAAGAAACATAAATGTTGGTCTTCATGATGATCTTCAATGGCAACAAAAACTGATTGATTCTCTAAAAGAAGAGAATAGAGAGTTGTTGGAAAAGAAAATTGAACTTAAACAAGTTGAAGAAGAATTGCATGAAAAATTGGCTACACATGAAAAAGGCAAATCTGTCATTGAAGATCACTCTGAAACTTTGCATGCTTTAGAACAACAAAATCAAAATCTTAAAGTAGTAAACGCCATGCTCAATGAGCAATTGGTAGCATGCGAAGAGGGCCTTGTTGAATCTAAACAACACATTTCCTCACTTGAAAATGAAATTCAAGATTTGAATGATTTCCTGTCAATGTTTGCCCAAATCCAAGATTCTGGTTCACCGGAAGCCACCACTTCCTGTGGTCACCAAAAAGGGCACACTGCTCGAAAGAAAAGTAAAATTCAGCATGCTCATCAAAACATGCACCAAAACACGCCCAATGCTAAATGTCATGCTTTCCACAAAATGAATGTCCATTGCTATTATTGTAGTAAACATGGTCACACTGTGCATGATTGTTTTATCTTGAGAAATGATGAGCTTAGAGCAGGAGATCAAGTGAAAGGGCAAGGAAAGAAACATGTCAACACTGGCAGAGGGCTTGCTCAACAGAATTCTCAACGGAATCACATGGAGAATCAGAAGTGTCGACATTCCTATCCAGACAGGTCGACACTCCCCATGGCCTTTAATAGAAATGCCTCTCTTTGCTGCTCTCATTGTGGTAAGACTGGTCACACTGACCAGGAATCCTGGTATTTGAAAGAAAGACATCACCCTCATACCATGAAAGGGAAAAATTATGCTCGCCCACAAAAGCATAGTCCACATGCACACGCACATGAACATAAAAAGAAAAATCAATCTTTTGTGTGTTGTTTCTATTGTGGGAAAAATGAGCATGAGATATATGATTGTCTCACAATGAGGGAGGATGATGTGATTGCCTTGAAAAAGATGGGCCAAGATGCTAAGCATGTTACTAACCCACAAGGACCCAAGCAAGCTTGGGTACCTAAAAATTCCAAATGAGAATTTTGGGTGCAGGATGCCTTGGAGCTGAACAAAGTATCATAAGGTAAATAAAAGCTCAAGGCACAGGTATGTACATAAATCTTTAAGTTCAGTCATCTTGCATGTTTAATCTTGACATGTAGATAGTGCATCATACGTCTGCCCAATGTCATTATATTCTGCAAACTGAATTGCTCTTAGAAATGCAAAACTCCCAAGGTGTGAGATGAACTTTTGAGCTTGATAACTTGCTCACACCATGCTTGATTTCAGCTGTTTAACTCATGAAAAACTTGTTATGCTAATGAAGTTGATGTGATGATGAGTTGCTTAAGTCTTGCTATTAGCCACTTGAAATTCTTGGACTTTGGTTTTGATGATGCATATCATGGCTGTATTTTCAACTCGTTATTCATGTTAGCATTATTCAAAAGGGGGAGTCTAGCAATTGACATCATCATGTTGCATTCAGTTCAAAATCAATTATGAATGATTTGGGTTTGCATCATATTGTGATCACACATACCTTAATGCACATCATGTTTCGAAGACAAAAAATGCACAATCATTTTGCAGCATCTTCATTGCATTGTGTATTCACATAAGTCTTAGGCTGCATAATTCATTGCCAACCCATGTATGTACTCAGGGGGAGTCAACATCAATCTAGTTTGAATCATTTCACATCATCTCACTCTTGCACGGCCATGGTATATCAAATGTTGATGTATGGAAAGGCAGGTTATGCTTGCCTAGAAGCACTCAATATGGGTGAGGTTTCACCTCCGCCACGTACCATGCGTCAATGTCGCATATAGGCTATATAGTAAGGGGGAGTTGTCTCTTTACAGCATTGATGCATATGTTTCATCTTCATTCTGTTGACATCATGGCATAGAATGCATCTTCTCAGGGGGAGTTTGTTCATCATGAAAATTCAGTCAAAATTCTGTCGATCGACCTCACTCCTTTGACAGGTCGACCCCACAGTTCTTTCTGTCTAAAAATTACGCTTGTCTGAGCTCAGTGCATAATCTTGGGGGGAGTGTTCTTCATCTATTCTTGCCTACCAGTTATGCAACACTCTCTTCTTAAACCAAGCCACTGCATGATATTGCTTAATCCTTGTGTGGTTCAATTTCGATTCAAAGTACCTTGAACTTCTTGGAGGATTCCCTATCTATTATTAAGGTTGTTTATCAGAGTAAATCTTCAAGAAGAATTTTCTCTTATAGAGTCTTGTGATTGCCTTGAACATGAATGATTTTGGTTTAACATTAATGATCTCTTGAGTCTTGAAGTTTGATGGTCTTGAACATGTTTGTGATCGGGTTTAATAGACTTAAACTAGTTTCTCATGTTTTGACTTGTTATGCCATCTTGAATCTGAAAAATTTTTGAGTACAAAGACATCCTTGATCGAGAATCTTCAGCTAAGTATTATCTTTAAACATTTGTGGAATCTGTTTATTTCAAAAAGTGGCTATACTTAAAGTAAGCTCAAGGCAGAGCAATGGCACTGTTGCTGAGAAATATATCTCCTCATCAAAGAAAATGAGGTTCGATATGTCATGAGGTGACTATGCTATCTCTGTTCTAAGTGAAGCAAAATCGTGAGCTACACTAAGTAACTGGGGGTGCTTGCGTCTAGTAAACGTGTACACTCACGTCAAAAGGTGGTTGCTACACTTGACTGCTCGTAAAATGATGACAATCATCTTTCAAATGATTTCAAAAAGGAAAATCTGAATATGTAGCACTCATGAATCAAATCTAAGTCATCTAAGTGTTTAGCCTCAATACTTATTGTGGTCATTCTCAAGGGAACCAATGAAACTGAATGAGTAAGATAAGAGAAGGTTAATTTGATTTTGACATGAATTTCTGGTTCACTACTATTAAACTTGCATGCAAATGTCTTCATGTGATTCTACTGAGTAGGCCAGAACTCATTAGCATTAAACCAATCTGAATGTAAGAGCTGGTTCATTTGGGTTCTATAACTGAAAATTCTGAAAAATCCGTAACTCTGATTTATGAACTTGATTTTAGATTAAAGAACCTCCATTCTTTCTTGAGAAGTCATATCTTGATGCTCCTTCTTGTTTGTCTTCATCTGTCATATCTACATAAATCATTCAGGTTACCATGCTTACATCACCTTGGTATAATCCAACAAGTGGTATCATCTTGATGCTCCTTTCAAGTCGTATCCAAAATCATTGGTGTCTTCTGTGAAGTGATATCACATTGCTTTCTCATTCTTTGGCATGTGGCATAAGTCCTAGCATCATTAGCATCATACTTTCATGCAATAGGGTGGCATGCACGTCTTACTTCATACAATTGTAGCTTGCATTTGTCATTTCCATGCATTGCATAGAAAATCAAAAAAAAATCTGAAAACTAGAAAGCCACTAAACATTTGCAAAATTTGAAATCAAAATTTGCTCTTTGGCTGCTCTATCCATCTCCTATTTGAGAAATTGAATCATGCTACTGTGGCTCCACCTCTCACACATACATTGTCTTTGCCAAGCCACGGGACACCACCATGTTCGATACATCCATATCATTCATTGGTATCAGTCCCATAACTAGCTTTCCACAATTGGTTGTTCTCTTTGGTTATTTTGTCAATCATAATAAGTGCACAACCATTGGCATGTATTTCCACATCATCTTCTAGAATGTTGCATGCAATGACATGTTTCTCGACATTATGGTTGCTTGTAATGATGTCACATAGGAGATGCCAGAGCTTCTTGTAAGTCATTTTGTGTGCGTCATTGATGCGAGTCTCTCTGTTTCTTTTCTGGATCTTTTGATGTTGTCAAAGGGGGAGAAGTTTATGTGTGTAATGCCCCGGATTTTTCGGATTTTTTTTTCGGATCATTGTAGGGGGTCTCGGAGTGTATTTTATATTTTACACGTGTTTTTCCCTGATGTGCCTTCGGAATTCTTTGCAGGGCAAACCGTGGCGTTCTACGACTCCGGGATAGTACCACTGCGTTGTGTTCCTTCCGAGGATCGCGGAGGTAATTTTTCGTAATTTTCTGAATTTATCGAATTTTCGGGTTTTCCTATATATACTAACCCTTTCCTCTCTCCCCCTCTCATTCTCTCTTTCTCACTCTCTCTCTTCTCTCACGCCCTCTTTCTCCCCTCTCTTCTCCGGCGGCCGATGGAGCGAGGCGGGGGCGAGGCGGAGGCGGCGCGGGCGAGGATGGGCGAGGATCGAGGCGGTGGAGGCGCGTGGGAGCTCGTGGTGCGATCGCGAGCCGGTGAGGGTTTCACGGCGTTTCTTCGCGGATCGGCGAGCTCGGGGCACGAAATCTTCGGTGGAGGTAGGGTGATGGTTCCCCAGCTCGTGCACTTCCTTTCCCGCGAGTTTCGTAGGCCGTGGTGAGCCGAGCGGGTGGAATCGGGGTTTTTGGGCAAAACCCATGTTTTTAGGGCTTGTGGGCTGATCTCTCATTTCAGTGCGTTTTAGGCCGATCCGAGGCCGTAGATGCATGCTAGGGGCTTCTGGGGAGCTTCCCCCTTGTTTTCCCCCTCTCTTGTGGAGGTATGGGGGCGTGGGACGAGTTTTGGGTCGTTTCCCGCCGTAGCGTTCCCGGGAGGAAGTGACGGTCCTTCCAGTGGCCGTCACTTGGTGTAACGCGCCTAGGTAGGGCCATTACATTCCTCTTCTGTTGGCCTTTGGTGGTCCGTGGGTGTGACGGTCCCACGATGGACCGCCAGGTTCTGTGACGCACCAGGGCCAGACCGTTAGAGTCTCTTCCGTTGGTTTTCGGGTCAGGCGTGTGACGCACCAGGGTTGGCGCGTTACAGCCTTGTGACGCCCCAGGGTGGGTGCGTCACATCCCCTGTTACCCAGTTGAGAGCTGGGGGTGTAACGGCCCCCTACGGACCGTTACATGCGTGTAACGCGCCTGGGGTGGGCCGTCGGGGGCGTTTCAACCGTTGTTTGGGGTCAGCTTGTGTAACGCACCAGGGCAAGCGCGTTACATCCGTGTAACGCGTTGAACCAGGCGCGTTACATTCTGCGTTCCTTTGGGCCGTGTAACGGCCTGCGTTCGGTCGCCAGGTGGATGTGACGGTCTCGCCCATACCGTTACAGCCCTGTGACGGTCTAGGGCTAGACCGTCAGGCCTTGTGTTATCCCGAGGCGAGTTTTCGTGTTCTCCGCCTTGTTCCGCGATGCGTGGATCCCTGGTCGACCCGGGTGGGACCCAGTGGTCGACTTGCGGTCTCGTGAGCGCCAGACACCCATGGGTTTCTGTGTCCGTATTGTGAGGGTGTCTGGAGGACCGTGTTATCTCGTTTAGCGTGCCCATAGGGTTGGGAGTCCGGGTGACTTCTCACGTGATTGGCTTTCGTGTTACGCTCGATCGAGTCACCGTGTGTCGGTGTGCGTGCGGTGGGGTCTCCCCCGCATGCCGTGGGTTCCTCTGGAAGTCGATTCCCGTGTGGGCCATGTGTTTGGCCTTGGACTACGAGTCCAGTTGTCCGGCCTGGGGCTGGAGGTTTCCCGCTTGTTTCAAGATGGGAAATCGTCGTGGTGGCTTGTGTGCTGCCTTGGGAATCGTGCTTCTGCGTTTTTCGTGTGGCCCGTGTGAGTGGCCTTAGTCCCTTGTGTTCCCTTCCCAGGGAATGGTCTCGGTATTCGTGCTACCGCGGTTTTAGACCTAGAGATTGGACTAGATTGACGGCCTTGTGCTGTTGCGTGCAACGGTCTTGACCCCGAGTCTTGTGACTCAAGGACCGTTGGGTGTAGTGTGTCTGGTGGACTGTCCAGAGTCCAGTGACTTAGCGTCACTTGGGTTTTCTCGACTCTCGCGCACGGTGCGTGCGTGGCCGTGGACTGCGAGTCCTGTTTCTTCTCCGACTGTGGTCACCGTGTGACGGGGCCGGTACGTGGGGTGGTGGTGGCACTCAAAATATGATCCCTGGCGACCAAGCCGCAAAGACGAATGATACGGCCCACTGAAGCACAGAAGCCGATGAAAATCAACTTATCGAGGGTCCCTCGAGCTGACGAAGCCCCAAGCCACCTTGAAGGGAACACCGGGGACCTCACCTCAGGAGAGTCAAAGTCAACCCGCAACCAATCGACAGTGCGATCAAGCCTGCCCAATGATCTGGCATCGACTCTGTCATGCCGCTACCCCACATCCGACGTCCGATCAAGGACGACGGTCTACCTTATGATTCTCCGAAAGAGGAAGAATGCCCTCGGCCATCCACAACAAGGGGCCGGAGGTTCTGTCAGCAAGAAGATCCCGATCACCCGACACGGGTTCGGCTTCTCGCCCTAGTGAGCCCATTAGCGGCCGATGGATCGCCGTTCAAGGCGGAATTACCCAGGATGCAATGCCATCCTGCAAGGAAGCTTCGGACACAGGTCCGTCTTGATGAGAGGCACCAATCACAGTGCCGAAAGTCGTACCGACGGGACACCCGTGTGTCCGGACCGGAAGCACACGAAGTTCTGATCAAGGCCGTTCGTCGCGTCAAGAGCTTCGTCAACACCCCGTCAAGGCTCCCCGAGAGCCAGTACGAGAGGAACAGTCAACTGGAGTCTCCGGAACCATCCCCGGACCCACCGGCCTGGCCGTGCCTGGCAAACAGGTTAAAACGGCGCCGCTTAAAACGGCGCCGTCAAACCGGCGCGCAAAGATCAAATGGGAGCCTTCCCCGGCGCCGTCTATCCGGCGTGCAAAGACCAAATAGGGGCCTTCCCCGGCGCCGTCAAACCGGCGCGCAAAGATCAAATGGGGGCCTTCCCCGGCGCCGTCTATCCGGCGCGCAAAGACCAAATAGGGGCCTTCCCCGGCGCCGTCAACCCGGCGCGCTTCCTGGGGCGCCGTTTTAACTCCAAGGCTATATATAGCCTGTCGACAGAAGAGATCAAGGGGGATTTGGAAAAAAGAAGAGAAGAGAGGAGATCAAGGGGGATCCGATCAAGAGAGGGAGCGGAATCAAAAGGAAAAGAAAAGGGAATTAGAAAGAAAGGGGGGAGGTCCAGGAGTTTTTCGATCTGACGGGTTCTCTGCCCGAGCTCTCGGCGGCCCTCATCCCGTTCCACCGGAGTCTCCCAGAATCGGAGAAGAAGAGCGCCCGTTCTTATCTATCGAGGTGGGTTTGTCCGTGTTTCATCCGGCGAACCCCTCTGCTCCATTTTGAGTTTCTTCCTCCTAGCAGAATGTAAGTGAAGGAGGGGAGGGGCAATGATATGAGCCTCACCTCCCCTCCCCCACGATGATTTTCTTTCCCTCTTCTCGTCGTAATAGGATTCTCTTGTTAATGGAAACGGCGGCCGAGCGATAACGCCGGCGCCGGAATGTATATTCTCTATTTGTCTGTCTGTATTTTTTTTTTATATATGAATGAATGGAATGGAATGTGAGTCTCTGGCCAAATGCTACGCTTCTCTTTCTTCCCTGTTAGCTCCCTTTTTCCTTCTTATAGCCGGTGAAACGGTGCCGTGCGATGATGCCGGCGCCGTGGAGGATGAATGCAGAGCACCGTGGGTTTCCTTCGGCCGAACGATTTCCTTCCTGTTTCGTCTTCCCGATGCTTTATGCCCTGCTATGGCAAGGGCTACATTGATTCCCCTCCCCGGGGGTTTTCTCTTCCGATCGAATCCTAGGAATCTTCATCGTGTAAGGTGGGTCAATATATGGGTTCCTTCAACCTGTCTGGGCCGCCCTCGCAATACCCTTTCTGTTCTTGACCATGAACAGAGGGAAATATGGACGCCCCTATATTCCAGTTATTACTTTCTGAACATTTCTTGTCGAATATTCCGTTGCTTTATGAACATACATATGCATGGACGTACGCATATCTACAGGCATTAGTTCTGGCCTGCTGGTTATGCGAACGATCTCACAGCCCCGTTCTACCGTTTCACTAGTGCAGATCGGTAACCCGGGGAGGGGGAACATCCCCCACTGTTCCGTTTTTTTTGACAGCACTCTGTCCACCGGGGACCGTCCAGCAGTGATGAATTCCCCATGGACTAATGAGTGAATAATAAACGGGTTAGTCTCGACATCTCAAATCCACAGTCCCTAAGGGACTTTGTGGTGGCCGTGAGACGCGTGTGCCCCTTTGTAGGCTGGCCCTCGGGGTTCCCTTCTCTACTCGGTCGTCCCGATTCGAGTAGTGTGGTGATTCGGGTCGCGTGCCCCTCGTAGGCTAGCCCTCGGGGTTTTCGCTCCCATATCGAGTCACCTCACTCACTCACCGTTACCCACGGACTCGGTACCCCTAGCAGGCTAGCCCTCGGGGTTTTCCTATCCGTTTGGGTCTGCCGGCCGCCGTTGTGCCACCCGGCTTTTAGGGGTTTACTCCGCCACGTGAGTACTCCCTGCGTCTCCCCGACAATCCTTTGGGATGGGGAGATGCTGCCGAAATTTCGGCTCGAACGAGTTAAGCTCGGAACAATCGCCTCACGCGAGCCCGTGACTCGGCCTTTAAATGACGCGGCACCGATTCCACGAACATTCAACTTAATAAACTCTCAAAATCCTCCAAAACCTTTTAATAAATTCATGAATAAACTAACGAAGCTCCTGTTCCCTCGAGATCGGGCTAATTCGGCGCGTTCATGCGCGATAGCGCCTTAAAACGGCGCGCCCTTCCCGGCGCGCCCTTTCCGGCGCGCTCTTCCCGGCGCGCCCTTTCCGGCGCGCCCCAGCTCCCCACGCCGTTTTAACAGGCTGCCCCTTTTACCTACGGTTCTGGCGCTGTTTTAAATCTTTTACCTACGTTTCAGGGCGCCGTTTCAAGCGTTTTAGCCCCTGTCTTCGCGAGCACTGCACCGGTTTCGTCCCGAATCGTGTCGTCGCATCATTCTAACCCCTTTCCCACTTATGGGATGATCTCTTGTGTCAATCACAGAAGGATGCAAGTCCCTCAACTAATAATCATCATGTAGTTCCTTTTTCCGGCTTCGACAGCCCGATATCTCGGCAATTAATCAAAGGTGTTCCCTCCTCGTGGGGGATGTAATTAACGCCATAGCATTTATGGTCTGGCGGACTGCTGGTCCCGACCGAATCTCACATTCGCCCGACACGGGTCAGGGTGAGCGCACAATTGAATCGTCACGCATGTGACTGGCACGCCCGCGTCGTTAATTGATCATTTGACTACCAGTTAGTCAGTTGGTCGATCGACCCGCGAAAGAAAGAAAAAGATGCGCGGAACAAGTCTGGCACGCCCGGTGGGACTGGTGTCACCTTTCATCTCTTTGCCGAGATATTCGGGCCTCGAAGCCCTTTCAAAGACTACTGATTGTTTTCCTGTCTATCTTTTCAGTGCAAACAATGACGACTCATGGAATAGCTGGCGTCGACTTCGACCAATCGATAGTCGCCGGACACGCGCAAGGGTACCTGGCGGTGCCCATGGAATTTGGTAGCTTTCCTCCTGCTGTGGGCTTCCCCAACTTCTTGGGGTTGGCCTTTGTCGACATGCTGGAAGTCGAGGCCATGGAACCCGTCAAGGAAGATGTGAAGGAAATGGAGCCTCTGAAGGCCCCCTGCCGCGGTGATTCGCTCAAGAACCCGGTTCCGGCCGCTAGCTGCCTGGTGCACCACCTGGTACGGGTGATGCATCCCACTGATATCAACAAGCCCCCTGGAGGACGTCAGCGTCGCCAGGCTCGCAAGAACACTGCCGTGATCACCGGAACTGTCTCTCAGTCTGGAAAATCAATGCTGGTGGGAGGCATGCGTGTCTTCCTCAACGGGCGCACGGCACGGGTGACCCCAGATCACGTCATCCCGAACGTCCCTGTCTACGACAACTATCAAGCTCTCGCTGGAAGGAGGGCAGAAAGAGAAGAAGCCGGCCACCATGGCCAAGAAAACCTGGCGCTCAGGCTGAGGAAATTCAAACAGGTGTGGGTTCCCAAGCGGACCCAACCTGCCTACCATCCAACGCCCACCCGCCATCGTCCTATGAACGACGAGGCGAGAGCGAGAAGAGAAAGGGGCTTGTCCCTGATGAATGAAGAAGAGGTGGTTGCGGATCCTCCGCGCCACAGAAGTTTCCGAGCTGTGGCCCGTCAAGCCAACGTCCCTGCCACGGGGCGAAGGTTCCAACAGCCAGCTGACAGAGCTCGACTGGCCTACATTCCTCCTGCTGGAGGTCGACCACTCTCCCCCGTGCTACATCAAGAACGGGGTCAAGAAGAAATGGCCTGCCTGGTCAGAAGCTATTTCCGAGGATTGGGTAACACCTCACTCGGACAGCAGCGGCTGATGCAGACAGTCGCCACTGAAGAAAATTACTGCCCATCAACGGTAGATGAAGAAGAAATGGAGGATATAATGAGGATGTCGTCGGTCGATGACAACGGACACAATGACGGCTCTGAGATCAAAGCCGATGAGACCTTCCCGCAACAAGCAAGGCGGAGGGTCCATCGACAAAGAAGGAGGATGCAGGTTTTCACTTGCAACATGGCTGGCGTGTCCAGCCGATATGGGAAGCTTCCTGAAGACTCCCAAGAACTGGCTCAGTTGGCCGTACGGCCGGGACCAGCTACCCGCAGGACAGAAGCAGCAAGAGGGCTTCTGACAGCGATGAAAGAGAAACAGCCCCAGTCATACCTCCACTGGGATGACAAAGCCCCCGTCTTGACCGCTAATGTGGTAACGACGGAAGAAGAAGACGACGTACTCCTCGATATCCTGCCCGAGGGTATGTCCGGGGAAACAACAGAAGGTGTCCCCACTACTATAGACCCATCAGTCTTGATGCTGCTGCAAAGATATCAACGGGAAATAGATTCCCTGAAGAAATAGCTGATAGAGAAAACTGAACACTCATCAGCCTCCAAACCACCCGAAGTCCAAGGTGAATCATCCCGGGGAGCGGCTCGTCGAGACGACCCTCCACCACTTTGCACACTACCCCAGCCGTCAGAGCCAACTGTGACGACAGCACAACAGCGGCCACCACAGCCTCAGTCGCTGCTGCCTCCGGTGCTTCCTCAGGTGCACCCAACACCCCCGCTACTGCATCCTCCACAGGCGACCACCCTGGTCACCCCGTACCTGCAGCCAGCACACTTCTATCCGGAGCCAGTCGACCCCACGGTCGTGAACCGGATGATGGTGGAGAGGATGATCGAGCTGAAGCTCGCAGAGAAGAGCGAAGGCGACTACGTCGCATTCGATGCCTACCGGGTGCCCTACCTGCAACACCATGCGGCTAAGCGACTTCCCCCGGGAGTCAACAAGCCGCCCAAATTTGACAAATTCAACGGGAAAGGTTCCCCAAAAGAACATATTGCATGTTATATGACCATTATGGGTGATCTGTCCACCGACGAGTCATATTTGCTGAAATTCTTCGGGTCCTCGCTGACGGGGCTCGCATTTGAATGGTACTCCAGCCTCTCGGCCGGGTCAATCAATGACTGGTCAGATATGCAGAGGAAGTTCAGAGAAAGATTCCATGTCACAGAGAGGGAGGTCACAGTGGCCGAACTCTATTCGACAAAACAAAGGGCAGATGAGACCGCCCTTGACTACATCAAGAGGTGGAGGAACCTCGGAATGAGATGCAAGCGGCCCCCGCATCAGGAGGACGCTGTGCAAATATGTAAGCAAAATCTCAGGAGGGAGGTCCTGGAAAAAATGATCGGGATGGAAATACGGTCGTTCGACCGGCTGAATAATGTGGTGGCCGAGGTAGAGGCTTTTCTAGCCAAGCCCGTCCCGCCGTCAGCTACCAGCACAGCCCAGAAAGGCAAGGCGGCGGAACGGCGCCCCACACCTAAAGAAGCGAATGCGCTTGATATCAAGGCGTTCGAACAACAGAAGGAGAAAGGCAAGAAAGCGGCTCCCCCGCAACCTGCGAAAGCTCCAGATGACAAAGAAGGTCCTTCGTTGAGGGACAAAATGAAGAAGGCTTATTCCTTTCCTAAGGATAAGACCCGAATCCTATTTGACTGGGTAACAGAATACAGTATGGTCACTCTGCCTGAGCCAAGAAGACCAGAGGACCTCAAAAGAAGAGACAGTCCAAGATTCTGCCCCTATCACCAGATGTTGGGACATTCAATCGAAGACTGTTATGTTTTCAAAGACATCATTGAAGGGATGGTGAAGAAAAATGAGATAGAGCTGGGAGAGTACAAAGTAGACCCTCCTCAGCCACATGAAGCTCCTCCCCGAAGAGCAGCAGTCAACATGATCTCCCTCTACCAGGCATTACCTGAGGAGATCTCTGAAGCAAGCACACGGAGCACCTACGAAATCCATTTCCTGGAGCCCGTGAAGGAACAGCAGGGGTGGCAGCAAGTCCCTGTGAAGCACAAGAAGAAGAGGGCACCCCGCCCAAAAGAGGGGGCACATATCCGTGGCATTACACCTCGGCCTGCTCCGCCAGTGGTAGCGCCCGTATGGGTCACTCCACCTGCAGCTGTCAGAATATATACACCCAACAGGAGGAGAAAAACTCCGCTGCCAGTAATCAAGGAAACCAACCCTGGGGTCCTTCGATTGCAACACTTAATTGAAGGGCTAGAGGAATATGTACAGCCCGAACTAAAACCTCTGCTGGTACGGGACCACGTCCCATGGCTAGAGCTGGAGCAACTCTCGCTCAAGCGAGGGGATGAAGCTGAAGCGGCGCCACCTCAAGAGAGCAACCTGTTCTGGGGACAAGCGCCTGCGGAAATCAAAAAGAAGAAAAAGCAAAAGAAGAAGAAGAGAAAGGCCCCTAGGGCCCATAAAACACAGGTCGTCTCCTGCAATACCCTGTCAGCACTCTTCAGCCTACCAGGAGAAGAAGAAGAAGAAGACATTTGCTTCACACCCCATGCTTGGGGAGGCAAGGCCGAAGCCGCAACTGCTGCACATGCCACTCGGTCAGGCCGGAAATGGGGGCGCCAGCCACCACCCAATCACAACATTATGTTCAGAGGGGAGCAACCCTACAAGACACCCCCGCCGGAAGTTAAGGGAGTCCAAATCCCTCCTCCGTCAGGTCTATACAACAAGACTGGGGGCAAGACCGTCCCTCCATTCCTTGAATTCATGAAGATGTCAAAGGGGAAGCAGCCTTGTCAAGACGCCAACCCTACACCCGGGGTCAATCACCCTCGGCCAGTGCAATCTACGGAGGATACAAATGCAGATGGGGCTTGCCCTGCAGCAACCAATAAAGAAGACCCGACAGTCGGTGCCAGTCAAGAGGGTGCCGAGTCCGAGGAAGATGAAGCAGGTCCGTCTGGACCCACAAATCAAAACCTTCCTAAGCCCAGATGGGTTGAGGAGATGAAGCTCTCCAATGTCCGGGCTGGAAGTCGAATAATGAAGCTGCTCAAGAAACTCCCTGCTCGTTTTACGATCTGGGAAATTCTCTCTTTGAGTGAAGAAACTCGACAGGCAATCATTACTGCTTTGCAGACGCCTGCCCAGTTTGAAACCTGCATAGCTGAGGCTATACCAGAAGCCAGTATGACCTTCTCTCCAGAAGACATGCTACTGCCTACCGCCAGTCACAACAGGCCGCTATATATGAAAGGGCACCTGAACGGAAGGGAGCTGAACCGGATTCTGGTCGATCCTGGCGCAGTAGTCAACATCCTACCATATAGAATATACGAGAGGTACCACTTCGATGTGCATCTCGAAAAAGCCGGGGATATGCGTATCGCTGGCTTCAACCAAAAATGTGAAGTATCTATGGGGGTGGCAGAGTTCACACTGACTCTGGCAGATTTCACTACAACGGTGCAGTTTCACGTCATTGACTCTCGCACCTCCTACAAAGCACTACTCGGCCGCCCATGGCTGCATGAAAACTTGGTGGTGCCCTCCACACTCCACCAATGCATCAAATACAGCCTCCAGGGGAAGGAGGAAAGGATATTTGCTGACATCCACCCGTTCGAGGTGTTTGAGTGTCACTTGGCGGACGCCAATCTGTATACGGGGTCTCCCCGGAAGATTTCTAAAACTGAAGCCCCCGTAGGGGCATCGAAGAATAGATCGGGTGACGGTTGGTATCCACCACCGCCGCGCGGATATATCAAGCCGAAGGTGGTCTCCCACATCACGGCTTCTGGAAATGTCGGCAGGGTGACACCCCCAGCATTATACCCCAAAGCTAAGGAAGTGCATGTTGACCGACAGCACGACCGCATCGCAGTCCCGGCCGGCCTCACCAAGCCAGTCTCCGGCCTTGATGGTCCCACTGTCGAACCTTTCAAAGCTTGGGAGGTGGCACAGGAAGATGGGCCCAGCAGCTTATTCTATACAGCCGAGGAGCACCCCACTCAGGAAGACACAGACTGCAGCCTCCCTGAAGATCTAGCCAACCCACGGGTTCCTGTGCAGGGCCTGGCATTCACCACTGATCGGGCGGCCAGGATGTTTCAAAAGCAACACATCCCTCTCGATCAACCTCAAAAACGCAAGGAAGCTTTCCAGAAGATGTGGTATCCTGCAAATCTGGATAAAGAAATGAGACATGTCTCTCAACATCCGGGTCTGGGCTTCACCCTGGAAGACTACTATTACAGTGGGCGGTACGAGGTGGATACCATCTCCACCTTCTATCCAACTGAAGATAGCCCTCTGGGGGCAACCTTTGATGAATATCCGGCGGAAGCAGAGCATGCTGAATTGGCTCTACCCGGGAATCAACAAATGGAGACCTTGATCTCCTGCCGATGCTGGGAGCAGGTCCGTCCTGAAGAAGCGGCCTTTCAAGTCGAATTTGATACGGCTAGCAGCAGCGAAGCCGAAGGTGCTCAAGAAGCAGAAGTCTCTCCCTCCGCAGGGGTCATACTAATGACGACTTCAACATCCTTTCTGCCAGTCAACGAAGCCTCGGTTTACTCCAATCAAGGGGAGCCGGCTACCAGAAAAGATAAAGCCACTTCTGCGGGAGATTCAACTGTCCCAGAAGGCGAGACTCCCTCAACTTCTGCTACAAATCTAATATGCTGTCTGAGTCCGGCGGCAAACAACTACTGGCCTGTCATGGCTGCAACCTCATCTACAAGCACTGAAGCTGTTCTCTCACCCTCGGGAGCTGCAACGACAACGGATATGTCAATAGATCCATCCATACAGTCGCTAGCACGAGAAGCAAGAGGACCCCATGAAGCTCTGGCAGTGTCTGACGACGAAGTCGAAGTACTCGACCCTCAAGATGGTATTCCAGACTTCGTTGACCTCCAGCCGGCACCTCCGGAGATAGAAGACGGAGGCCAAGCCACAGTCGATGAACTGATAGAAGTCAACCTGGGAAATGAGAAGGACCCTAGGCCTGCCTTCCTCAGTGCCCAACTAGCCCCGGAAGAACGGGAGCTGTACATTCAACTACTGCTAGAATACCGGGATTGCTTCGCCTGGACTTATAAAGAGATGCTGGGTCTAAGTCCCGCCGTCTCACAACATGAGCTGGCAATCAACCCTGAAGCCGAGCCGGTGAAGCAACCGCCGCGGCGTATGAGGCCAGAGCTCATCACCCTAATCTGTGCTGAAGTTGACAAGCTCATTGATGTGGGATTTGTTGAAGAAAATCAGTACACCACATGGCTGGCAAATATCGTCCCTGTGAAAAAGAAGAATGGACAGATCCGGATTTGTGTTGACTTCCGGGATCTAAATAAAGCTTGCCCTAAGGATGACTTTCCGGTGCCGATAACCGAGGTCATGATCGATGCTACAACCGGCCATGAAGCCCTGTCATTCATGGATGGGTCGTCCGGCTACAATCAGATTTGGATTGCGGAGCATGACCGGGTCCATACGGCTTTCCGAACTCCTAAAGGCATTTATCATTACAAGAGAATGCCATTCGGACTGAAGAATGCTGGCGCAACCTATCAGCGCGCAATGACCAAAATCTTTGATGAATTGCTCTACCACAAGGTCGAGTGCTACATAGATGACCTGGTGGTCAAAACCAGAAGAAAAGAAGATCACCTGCAAGACCTCCGGATTATTTTCCAGAGGCTGAGGCAGCATGAGCTAAAAATGAATCCTATGAAATGTGCGTTCGGAGTGTCGAGCGAAAAATTCTTGGGCTTCGTCGTCCGATATCGGGGGATCGAGATAGACCCCGCAAAGATCAAGGTAATTCAGGAGTTACCTCCACCAAGGAACATCTCCGAGCTGAGATCATTACAAGGCCGCTTGGCTTACATCCGGCGGTTCATTTCCAATTTGTCGGGGCGATGCCAGCCGTTTCACAAGTTGATGATGAAAGATGTTCCCTTTTATTGGGATGAAGATTGCCAGACAGCCTTTGACAAGCTAAAAGACTATCTGAAGACTCCTCCAGTATTGGGTGCACCGGTGAAAGGACGGCCGTTGATACTGTATATAGCAGCTACACACAATTCTCTGGGGGCAATGCTAGCCCAGAATAATGAAGAAGGGAAAGAGCAAGCCCTCTATTACCTCAGTCGGAGACTGGTCAGAACTGAAGAAAAATACACTTATATTGAGAAGATCTGCCTGGCACTAGTCTTCGCAGTCAAAAAGCTCTGGCACTATATGTTGTCGCATGAAATCAGCTTGGTGTCCAAAGAGGATCCCCTGAAATACATCATGTCGCAGCCAGCACTCAAAGGCCGCCTGGGTAAATGGGCGGTAATCCTTATGGAGTTTGATGTCTCTTACGTACCGCGCAAAGCCATCAAAGGTCAAGCTATTGCAGATTTCCTTGCTGAACATCCGATACCCGGAGAAAGCCCGTGGGAACCGGAACTTCCCGAGGATGAGACCCTAGAAGCCGCCCAAGTGCAGCCTTCCTCATGGCAGCTATACTTTGATGGCGCTTCCAGAATTGACACCTCTGCTACCGGATCATCCAGGGTCAGAGCAGGAGCAGGCATAGTCTTGAAGTCCCCGGAAGGAGAAGTGGTGCATACTTCCTGCTCCATAAACAAACAATGCACAAGCAATGAAGCAGAATATGAAGCCCTGATAATCGGGTTGCAGATTGCTCTGTCCATGGGAATTCAGATGCTGGAAGCATTCGGAGACTCCATGCTAGTTATAAAACAGCTGGAAGGAGAGTTCGAGGTGCGAAAGCAAGAGCTCCTCCCCTATCACCAGTTGGCAACTCGCCTGATGTCGAAATTTTACTTCATCAGCGTTAAACACATCAATCGAGGCCGGAATGCTCAGGCAGACGCCCTCGCTAAGTTGGCCAGTTCATTGGCGGTCCCGCCAGACACAAGCCTGAATATATCAGTGATCAACCACCGACAGGTCCCCAGCGTAACAGAGGCTCTGGCCGACGAAAAAGAGATGGAGGTAGCAGTCATCCAAGGGGTTCAACAGCCCGACTGGCGAGAGCATCTCCTACGCTGGTTTCAACACCAGCAACTTCCAAAAGAAAAGGAACAAAGAATGAAGCTCCTGAGGATCAAGGATTCTTACGAGATGAGAAGCGGGACCTTGTTCCGAATTATGGCAGATGCCCGAAGGAAAGTCCTACTCCGTTGCTTGTCTTCAACAGAAGCGGGACAGGTGATGCAAGAAGTTCATGCAGGATCAGCTGGGGCACACCAGGCCGGTCCGAAAATGAAGATAGAGATAAAGAAATTGGGTTACTATTGGCCCACTATATTCGATGATTGCTGCAAGTTCGCCAAGGCTTGTCAGAAATGTCAAGAACATGCTAATGTGGCGAGGAGACCCCCAGTGCCACTACATCCCACTCTACCAAGTTGGCCGTTTGCTCAGTGGGGCACGGACGTGGTAGGGCCACTTCCAGCATCTTCATCAGGGTGCAAATACATCTTAGCAGCTACAGACTATTTCTCCAGATGGGCGGAGACAGTGGCACTAAGAGATGTGACCGGAGAACTAGTTGCAAGATTCTTCCGACAGAATGTAATATTTCGGTTCGGGATCCCCAGCCGAATCATCTCTGATAACGGCAGCCATTTCCGGAACCAGAAGGTTTATCGGCTGGCCGACAAATACAAAATTGACTGGAGGACATCGTCCCCCTATAACCCTCAAGCTAATGGACTAGCAGAGGCCTTTAACAAGACCTTGTGCACACTATTGGCGAAGACTGTCAAGTCTAACAAAAAGGATTGGGAAGAAAAGATGTACGAAGCACTTTGGGCTTATCGTACTGTCTACAAGACCCCAACCGATTGTTCACCCTTCTCCCTTGTCTATGGGTCGGAAGCTGTGGTGCCGATTGAACTTGAAGTTCCTTCATTGCGAGTTGCCATCCAGCACAGATTAGTCAGCGGTGAGCAGACCAACGCAGAAAGAAGATTGGAAGAGCTCGCTGAGCTCGAAGGAAAACGCCTCCAGGCGCAACAAAACATCCAACTCTACCAAGCTCGCATGGCCCGTGCTTTTGACAAGTTAGTCAAGGGTCGAGAGTTCAAGAAAGGAGACCTGGTGATGGTCAAAAGAAGAGAAGTGATGGCCTCTAACCCCAAAGGAAAGCTGGTCGAAAACTGGGTCGGACCGTATATCGTCCGCCGAGTATATGAAGGGAGTGCCTACGTCCTTGTAGACCACAAAGGAGCCGTCCAGTTCTCTCCCCTCAACGGAAAACACATTAAGCTATATCATGCGGCGCAGTCGACACACCCCGAGTGATCGGTCGGAACATACCTTTTCCTTGGTTAGCGGCATTCCGCCCTAATCAAACTACCTTTCCCTTGGTTAGTGGCATTCCGCCCTAACCGAGCTAACTTTTCCTTGGTCAGTGGCACTCCGCCCTAACCGAGCTACCCTTTCCTTGGTTAGTGGCACTCCGCCTTAATCGAGCTACTTTTCCTTGGTCAGTGGCACTTTCCTTGGTTAGTGGCACTCCGCCTTAATCGAGCTACTTTTCCTTGGTCAGTGGCACTCCGCCCTAACCGAGCTACCCTTTCCTTGGTTAGTGGCACTCCGCCTTAATCGAGCTACTTTTCCTTGGTCAGTGGCACTCCGCCCTAACCAAGCTACCCTTTCCTTGGTTAGTGGCACTCCGCCTTGATCGAGCTACTTTTCCTTGGTCAGTGGCACTCCGCCCTAACCGAGCTACTTTTCCTTGGTTAGTGGCACTCCGCCTTAATCGAGCTACTTTTCCTTGGTCAGTGGCACTCCGCCCTAACCGAGCTAACTTTTCCTTGGTTAGTGGCACTCCGCCTTAATCGAGCTACTTTTCCTTGGTCAGTGGCACTCCGCCTTAATCGAGCTACTTTTCCTTGGTCAGTGGCACTCCGCCCTAACCGAGCTACCCTTTCCTTGGTTAGTGGCACTCCGCCTTAATCGAGCTCCCTTTCCTTGGTCAGTGGCACTCCGCCTTAATCGAGCTACTCCCCTTGGTTAGTGGCATTCCGCCCTAATCAAGCTACTTTCCCTTGGTTAGTGGCATTCCGCCCTAATCTAGCTACCTTTTCCTTGGTTAGCGGCATTCCGTCCTAACCGAACTACTTTTCCTTGGTTAGTGGCACTCCGCCTTAATCGAGCTACTTTTCCTTGGTCAGTGGCACTCCGCCCTAACCGAGCTAACTTTTCCTTGGTCAGTGGCACTCCGCCCTAACCAAGCTACCCTTTCCTTGGTTAGTGGCACTCCGCCTTAATCGAGCTACTTTTCCTTGGTCAGTGGCACTCCGCCCTAACCGAGCTACCCTTTCCTTGGTCAGTGGCACTCCGCCTTAATCGAGCTACTCCCCTTGGTTAGTGGCATTCCGCCCTAATCAAACTATTTCTCCTTGGCTAGCGGCTTTCCACCCTAATCAAGCTACTTCTCCTTGGCTAGTGGCATCTAGCCCTGATCAAGTTACCCTCTCTCGGATCACATTCCAAATAAAAAAAAAGAAAAGAGAAAAGAAGCGGTTAAAAATAGAGATACCCCGCCAGACTTGCCCCCACATCGGGACAAGTGCAAAAATGGCTATAACCCGGCTGTGGCGAAAACCCGAAAGGGCGTCGCAGGCAAAATTGGGTACCCCGCCGCGTGAAAACCCGAAAGGGCGCGTGGGCAAAAGCAAGAGGGGGCTGGCTTCGGCGAAAATCCGAAAGGGCGCTTGAGTCAGTAAAGTGGTAATTTCCCAAATACCTCTCCTATTCTCCACCCAATAAAACTCCGAAGGGGACAATCATCAAAGTCCCACCAGGAATACTTTAACAAACCCTTTTTGACCCTCGTCATCATCGACGAAATCGGTCGATCTCTGTCCATAACTCGGACCTTACGTCCTTGTTAATAACCTCATCTTTGCTTCGGCATGTAACCCATGTCGATGAACAAACCCTTTTCGACCCTCGCCATCATCGGTGAGATCGGTCGATCTCTACCCCCAACATTGGACCTTACGTCCCTGTTGACAACCCCATCCTTGTTTCGGCAGCAACATATACCGATGAACAAACCCTCTTCGACTCTCGCCATCATCTGCGAGATCGGTCAACCTCTGCTCTTGAACTTGGATCCTACATCCTTGTTAATAAACCACTTCCTCGCTTCGACATCTAACCAGTGTCGACGAAATAAACCTAAGACCCACCCTTGTCCTCATCAACAAGGACGGTCGGCGTTCCCGCGATCCAGTTCTTCTGGATCTTGAATTTAAAAAAAAAGAAAAGAAATTGGGGTTAAAAATAGAGATACCCCGCCAGACTTGCTCCTATATCAGGTCAAGTGCAAAAATGGCTATAACCCGGCTGTGGCGAAAACCCGAAAGGGCGTCGCAGGCAAAATTGGGTACCCCGCCGCGTGAAAACCCGAAAGGGCGCGCGGGCAAAAGCAAGAGGGGGCTGGCCTCGGTGAAAACCCGAAAGGGCGCTTAGGTCAGTAATGTGAATAAAAAAAATTGAATGATGAATAGTGATGAACCATCCACCGTCCAAAAGGCCACTTTCAAGGTCGTGATGAGGATCTTCATCCGATATCCCACTTATACACGTCCAGTGTCTCTACCCTTTTGACCCTTGTCACCATCGGCAAGATCGGTCGCTACCTATCCGATTTTTGTCACCATCGGCAATACCGTCTACCCTTTCGACCCTTGTCACCATCGGCAAGATCGGTCGCTACCTATCCGGTTTTTGTCACCATCGGCAATACCATCTACCCTTTCGACCCTTGTCACCATCGGCAAGATCGGTCGCTACCTATCTGGTTTTTGTCATCATCGGCAATACCGTCTACCCTTTCGACCCTTGTCACCATCGGCAAGATCGGTCGCTACCTATCTGGTTTTTGTCATCATCGGCAATACCGTCTACCCTTTCGACCCTTATCACCATCGGCAAGATCGGTCGCTACCTATCCGGTTTTTGTCACCATCGGCAATACCGTCTACCCTTTCGACCCTTGTCACCATCGGCAAGATCGGTCGCTGCCTATCCGGTTTTTGTCACCATCGGCAATACCGTCTACCCTTTTTGACCCTTGTCACCATCGGCAAGATCGGTCGCTACCTATCCGGTTTTTGTCACCATCGGCAATACCGTCTACCCTTTCGACCCTTGTCACCATCGGCAAGATCGGTCGCTACCTATCCGGTTTTTTGTCACCATCGGCAATACCATCTACCCTTTCGACCCTTGTCACCATCGGCAAGATCGGTCGCTACCTATCTGGTTTTTGTCACCATCGGCAATACCATCTACCCTTTCGACCCTTGTCACCATCGGCAAGATCGGTCACTACCTATCCGGTTTTTGTCACCATCGGCAATACCGTCTACCCTTTCGACCCTTATCACCATCGGCAAGATCGGTCGCTACCTATCCGGTTTTTGTCACCATCGGCAATACCGTCTACCCTTTCGACCCTTGTCACCATCGGCAAGATCGGTCGCTACCTATCCGGTTTTTGTCACCATCGGCAATACCATCTACCCTTTCGACCCTTGTCACCATCGGCAAGATCGGTCGCTACCTATCCGGTTTTTGTCACCATCGGCAATACCGTCTACCCTTTCGACCCTTGTCACCATCGGCAAGATCGGTCGCTACCTATCCGGTTTTTGTCACCATCGGCAAGACCGTCTACCCCTTTTCGACCCTTGTCACCATCGACAAGATCGGTCGACTACTCTCTAACCTGGGCCTTCCGTCCTCGTTGACGAACAAAACATCGTGGCATCGACATTTGACTGGTGTCAGGGGTCATAACACACCCCTCATCATCATCGGCAAGGTTCGCTAGGTGCATCTGCCTACGCTGCCTATGTCCCACATTAGCAAATGCCCCGTTCCGAGAACGGCTACATCGCGGTGGAGCGAACACCTCACCCCTTCCTTGAAGGCGTGAGCGCTCTCCTGCGCCATCAGCAAGTAGCCTTAGGTTCGGGTGACCATCCAGAACAAGAAAGGAAAAGAAGTCGCGATTGACGGCAACAAAAGAAATAGCTCCATTTAACGAGAATGGGTGGAACACATTTCTTTGGCCCGGGACATCCCCCGAGAGTACATAGGCTCCGAAGACAAAAAGGAGCAAGATTAAAAAAAAAGGGGGAAGAAAGAGAGAAGGAATCAAGGTTACGGCAAAGGACGCCGGAAAATATCTGCCAACTCCAAGAGACCCAGTGAGGAGTGTCGGGTCAATTCTTGCAACCGTGCTTCAGTAGCTGTCAGTTGCGATAACTTCTCGTCCAGAGAGGCAAGTTGTCCTTCGGCCAGATCAGCTTCCTCTCTTGACTTGGCTTCGAGGCGCTCGCCTTCTTGCAGTTCGGCTTCGACCTCGGCAAGTTCAGCGCGCAACTTTGCTTCCCGTACCGTGAGAAGCAGCCGACGTTCTGAGATGTTGTCAGCAACATTTCTCAGCTGTTCCATGGTCACCCTCAAAGAAGAAGCAACCGTGCGACAATCTGCTCTCTCCAGCTTCACAGCAGTCAGCTGATCAGAAACCTCTCGGCTCAGGAACTCCCGCCTGTTGGCGTGCTTTAATAGCATTACAACCCACGGAGTCCAATCATCCATGGGGCAGCCGAATGCTAAAAGCGGTCGGGAGAGATGGTCCACCAAGCTCCTCAGCTGCACATAGGTCAGGTCCGGGGAAGCTAACATGGCTCGCTGGAGATTATCCAGAGACTGCCATACCATGTCACCAGAAAATTGTAGGCCTAATGGCGAAGTCTCGGGGAGCTGAAAGTCTACCCTGCTATCTATCTCGGCCCAGATGTCATCGGCCACCCCGAGGGACGACGACGGCATAGTCTGCACGACGCCTACACCCGGCCCGATTATTGCAGCAGTAGCAGCTAAAGGGGCCTCCATCGTGACAATTTCCTTGCCCGCCCATTGGGGTGAGGCTACAGCACCTGCATCGGCAACGGAAGGCGCTTGCTCCTCTTGAGTAGTCTTACCGGCCGCCAAAGGAGGAGAGCCCTCTACGACCGACAAGGTCTGAATAACATCGGCCTCGTCTGTAATAATTTCTCCTGCTTCTATATCCGGAGGACCACTTGGCAACGGCAATGATTCTGCACCGGTCGCCAAGGTTTGAACCCTTGCAACCTCGGTCGGAGCGCTAACTTCGACAGTCACGCCAGGCTCCTGTGAGACCGCTGCAGCAGCATAGGTCCGTGGAAGCCGCAGGGCAATGGGCCGTACAATAGGCGGGAAGGCTAACTGACCCACATCCGTGCCAGGAAGGGGTATGCGGATCATTATAGCTGGCGGTATCACCTCAACCTGCATTCCATGTATATACATCAGCCACCTGGCTTGAAAATTAAAAGAAGTGCTGCAAGTGGGAATCAGAAAGCTCCATACCTCGACTGGCACTATATTTAGGCCTCCCAAGGTGGCCTCTGAAGATTCAGGCCCCTCTCCTGCAGTCGGGTATGATGGCCCGTGCTCGGCTCCCAATAGCCTCGGAGGGCTAAACGTCGGCAGGTCGCTCTCATAAGTTGATGAAGCCCCGGCGTCCTCAGTCTCGGTGTCAACCATGGGGAACCCCTCGTCATCGGCCGAGCCGCCGCCATAATCAACCTGTTCAGAAGAGGATGACTCCTCTGCTTGTTCTCGAACCTCAAGTACCTGAGCGGGAACTAGGCTGCCAGGGGAGGGCCCTCTATCCAGAGCCTCCTCAGCGATCTCTGTCTCGGGAGCACCCGTTGGCGGAATATCTAGGGGCTGGTCCCTTGGAAGCCCTTGCTCTCCAATGACGACCTCTACCAAGGCGCCAACCTCAGGGAGCAGTGTGGGCCGAATGTCGACTGGAGTCAAAGGACAATAAACAGTCAAGACTTGACTAAAAATACAACATGTCACTGAGCTCTATAGGCGAGCTGCAAATTACCTTCTGTTTCTCGATGAGGTGTCGGTGAAGGCAAGTCGCCCTCAACAGAGGTCAAGGGGACTTCCCCCTCTCTCTCTCCAGCAGCAGCTCCGGTTACCGCCTCCAACCCAACAACGGCAGGGATAGTGCCGGCAGCTACTGAAAAGAAAGATGGTCAGCCCAGGCAGCCGAAACAAGCAAATAAGCCATGCAAGAATAAGAAGTCACCTTCGCCTTCAGGCCCTTGTGTCCGGGCGGCCTCAAATTCAGAAAATGACGGAACTCGAGGAAGGGGAACCGTAGGCTCCTCTTCAGCAGCCTTCCTCCGACGTGCCCGAGTAGCACGGGATTCTGCCCTCTTGGCTTTCTTAGCCCTGCTGATGGCCTCCCTGACCTGAGACCTGGTCCGCTTCCGCGAGTCCCCAGGGGGTAATGGCGTCGTGGTCGGAGCCGGCTCTGGAATGTTGAAATATGAAGGCTTCTCCGCCTTAGATATCAGCTCCCTACAGTGTCGAGTCGCTCCCGCAGAAAGGCGGGCTGCCAAAAAAACACATGAGTAAGAAGATGCACACTGAATATAGGGGAAGCAACTCTAGGGCTGAAGAAGAAAACAAGCATTACCTGGCATCCCCGTATATCGAGGACTGAGTGGCCAGTAAAGCAATACTGGCACCTTGTCCCGGGAAGCCGCCTCGCGGATCAGCCAGCATACATCACCAATTGTTTCACTTTTCTCCGTCAGTTGGGCCAAATCTTCATGGCCGCAGGAGGACAAGTGATGATATAAGCTCAGGTGGTCGAATCCCCAGCCGTCGACATACTTGAAGGATATTTGAAGCTGATGGTTCCGAATGGCTTCTAACGGACTGTCAACTGAAAGCCCATGAGAATGAAGTAGGGCGAATATCCAGGGGGTGGTGGTGTACAAGTCAGCCCGCCTGTTTTCCCTCCCGATGAAGGTCCGATAAGGATGAAAATGGTCGACTTCCGGGCGCCAGCTCGCCGTACTGGGAAGAGGTTCTTCCACCGGAAGGGGGATCGTCTGGAGAGCAACCCTCTCACTGCTAACCCGGCACAGCCCCCAGAGAGTCTTAATATAATCATCCCTCTGGATCTCTGGCATCTTCGGGTCGGCTCGGGACGACTTGCCCTTCACAGCTTTCCTGGCTTCTACATATGCCGCCACCTCAGCATTGGACCAAGATTTCAGCCTCTTCAAGTAGGCTGGATCAACATCCAGAATGGGCTCCCGCTGGGAGTCTAAAAAACGGCGTTCGGCAGCATGCCAACAATCCTTCCGAAAATTCCGATAAAAGCCCGTTCGTGCATTCCACCACTTGATGAAGTCTGGAGTCACTCGGGGCAGGCGAGCCGGGGTTGGCACCCTGAAGGATACGTCCTCTCGGCGATGGAAGTAGTCCCACCATCCACGGGCTTCATCAGTAGCCGTCTGACCAGCCCTGTGTCTATTCGGCAGATTGAACTGGGCTGAAGAAGAAGGAATTTGCTGGTCATACCCAAAATTCTGACTGAAGCGGAAAGGATAATACGGCTCCAGCCACAGCAAGCCGCTTTTCCTTAAGACTAGTACACTGGGGCGAATAGACAACGCCCATTCCACCAGTTCCGGCTCCAAGATTGGCCTTGTGCTCTTCGACCCGGTCAGCTGATGAATAAATTCCTCTGTCTCAAATAATCGGCATTGCCGCATCCTGTTGACAAGAGGGCTGGAGCTGGCAGCCAAACTCCAGAAATGCAGAACGCCAGGGGAATCTGTTGGAACTGTCGTCAACTTCCCCCGAATGGCGAAATGCTGGTCCGCCAGTGAAGACGGTTCAGCACTGGCAAATTCGATCATCCGTGGCAAAGGACGATCCGACTGCATTGACCGGGGAGCTGCTTCCGGAAATAGGGTGCAGACCCAAGCATTGAAAAAGTGGAGGGGACCAACTGTCCGTGAATTCCTGGGGATGCGCGACTTGTGCAAATCCCCCAACATTTTGTATATAAGGCATAAAGCCACAGGGCACAGGGACAGCTTCGTCCCCCAAGCCATCAAACAGGCAGGGTAAATCGTCTCCGGCCTAATCACCGTCTCATCTCCTTGGGGAAGGGCGAATGAACAAAGTTAATATGTCAAATACGCAGCACAATGTGTAACTGCGTCAACTCCCGTGGGATTCGGGCCGGCCTGTCGCCCTCTCCCTGAGATAGCAGAATATGTTGCTTGGCGCCGAGCCCTCTTCTTCCGCGCCACCGCTGTCGGAACCACTGTGGGGAAGTCCTCATAGTGCTGTTCCCCACCAAAGAAATATTGAAGCCACGTGCCCATCCGCACGCGCCTCTTCTCACCAGGCTTTCGCTCTTCCCGCGAGTCAAGTGTCAGGCGCAGCAGGGTGCGATATGCCTTCATCAGATAACGATAGGCGAAGCCCGTGAAGTAGTTGCCTTCACCATCTGTCTGGTCCTTCAGCCAGTCTGCGAAGCAAACTTCTTCATACGGCTCTCCATCTATCGGCAGGCCGCTCAGCTGAGAAAGGCTCCATAAATCCAATGAAGTTTCACCTTCTGCGGTGTAGAAAGTATTGTACTCTGGGCAGAAGACTTCAATCATCCCGCAGCATAGGCCTCGGGAGATCGGGTATCTATACCGGGAAGCGTATACACTCTGATAAATTCCGGCGTGCACCAAGATGGGGGCGTATTGCCGCAACACAAAGTCTGTGAATTCAACCGCTCCCGGTCTGAAGGCGTGAGCATCGGTGGCTTTGAGCTCTCCAAACCACCCCACTGAAATTTGATGTTTGAACCGGACCGCCAAGCAGTCCAACAGAAAAGGCTCGTCTCGATATCCCCAATGGAGCGGTGCGAGGAATAGACCATATATGGGCTTCTCCCTGTCAACACGGCCGGCGGTCTCATTCCAGCGAGCTGGTGTGTATTGCGGCGCCCTCGTCAGCATCCCGGCTTCGGGAGATAATTCCTGCACTCCGAGCACGGCCCCCCATTTCCTGGGTTCCCCGGGGATGTACATGGGCATACCATATGTGACTGACTCAGTCAGGCTGTCCCGCTCCGCCAGTAGCGCTCCTTCAGCTCTGCGGACCAGGATTAAATCACGCTTCCCACCGAGGTTGAAGCGCTCGAGAAACGCCATCAGGTGCTTCTCTTTGGGGTGGTCCCGTCTGATGTCGTCCCCTCGGTCATACCTGAATTGGTTGCCATCGAGGATCAACAGATGGCCGGTATCGACGGTGTCGGTTTCTGAGTCCGAAGACTCAGCCACCACGGCTACACGTCGGAGCCCCCGATCAAGGGAATGGACGTTCCTCCATGTCACAGCGACCCGAGATACAGAGGAAGAAGAGCCGGAAGCCATGTTATCTGCAAAACAGAACCCGGAAAAGAACAAACAAAAGTCAGAAATTAGTGGATCGAAACAATATTTCTGACGAAATTTCGGCAGCATCTCCTCAGCTCGAGGGTTTGCCAAAAAGAAAGCGGAAGCCGTCCACAGAGGGAGCAGCCCCTAAAAGCAGCCATAGGCATTAAGCCAAGGCCAAATGGGACACCAGAGGGATCTAGCTCCGAGGACAAGTCCTACAAAGAGCCTCCCGGGGCCCGAAGAATGGGTTCAAAACCCGAAGCAATAAACCACTCAACTCACCTACTCACAGGCGAAAATCGCCCGAGCTCAGAGCTCACTCGGCGCCGCGGGAGGGAGAGAATGGAAGAGAGAGAGAAATTTTCGTCAAATGAAGGACTATGAAGAAAAAAACGAAGAGGAAATGAACTTATAGGGGGGCTCCACGGTCGTTAAAACGGCGCGCCCCGGGGCGCGCCGTTTTAACTGTTTTGCGCGCCGTTTTAAGGAATTCTGGCGCGCCGTTTTAACCCTTTAAGGCCGCGCCGTTTTAACAAGCTCATTTGCGCGCCGTTTTAACGGCCGCGCCGTTTTAACGCGGCCGAACAAGTTTCCCGCCTCGTCCGACGGGCATCCGGAGCCAGAATTGAGCGCCGTTCGAGCTCTCGTCATCACACGAAGCTCATCCGTAGGCACTGCTGCACTCCTGCCTCGCTTGCACCACCCACGTCTGGGGGGCATTTGGTGGCACTCAAAATATGATCCCTGGCGACCAAGCCGCAAAGACGAATGATACGGCCCACTGAAGCACAGAAGCCGATGAAAATCAACTTATCGAGGGTCCCTCGAGCTGACGAAGCCCCAAGCCACCTTGAAGGGAACACCGGGGACCTCACCTCAGGAGAGTCAAAGTCAACCCGCAACCAATCGGCAGTGCGATCAAGCCTGCCCAATGATCCGGCATCGACTCTGTCATGCCGCTACCCCACATCCGACGTCCGATCAAGGACGACGGTCTACCTTATGATTCTCCGAAAGAGGAAGAATGCCCTCGGCCATCCACAACAAGGGGCCGGAGGTTCTGTCAGTAAGAAGATCCCGATCACCCGACACGGGTTCGGCTTCTCGCCCTAGTGAGCCCATTAGCGGCCGATGGATCGCCGTTCAAGGCGGAATTACCCAGGATGCAATGCCATCCTGCAAGGAAGCTTCGGACACAGGTCCGTCTTGATGAGAGGCACCAATCACAGTGCCGAAAGTCGTACCGACGGGACACCCGTGTGTCCGGACCGGAAGCACACGAAGTTCTGATCAAGGCCGTTCGTCGCGTCAAGAGCTTCGTCAACACCCCGTCAAGGCTCCCCGAGAGCCAGTACGAGAGGAACAGTCAACTGGAGTCTCCGGAACCATCCCCGGACCCACCGGCCTGGCCGTGCCTGGCAAATAGGTTAAAACGGCGCCGCTTAAAATGGCGTCGTCAAACCGGCGCGCAAAGATCAAATGGGGGCCTTCCCCGGCGCCGTCTATCCGGCGCGCAAAGACCAAATAGGGGCCTTCCCCGGCGCCGTCAAACCGGCGCGCAAAGATCAAATGGGGGCCTTCCCCGGCGCCGTCTATCCGGCGCGCAAAGACCAAATAGGGGCCTTCCCCAGCGCCGTCAACCCGGCGCGCTTCCTGGGGCGCCGTTTTAACTCCAAGGCTATATATAGCCTGTCGACAGAAGAGATCAAGGGGGATTTGGAAAAAAGAAGAGAAGAGAGGAGATCAAGGGGGATCCGATCAAGAGAGGGAGCGGAATCAAAAGGAAAAGAAAAGGGAATTAGAAAGAAAGGGGGGAGGTCCAGGAGTTTTCGATCTGACGGGTTCTCTGCCCGAGCTCTCGGCGGCCCTCATCCCGTTCCACCGGAGTCTCCCGGAATCGGAGAAGAAGAGCGCCCGTTCTTATCTATCGAGGTGGGTTTGTCCGTGTTTCATCCGGCGAACCCCTCTGCTCCATTTTGAGTTTCTTCCTCCTAGCAGAATGTAAGTGAAGGAGGGGAGGGGCAATGATATGAGCCTCACCTCCCCTCCCCCACGATGATTTTCTTTCCCTCTTCTCGTCGTAATAGGATTCTCTTGTTAATGGAAACGGCGGCCGAGCGATAACGCCGGCGCCGGAATGTATATTCTCTATTTGTCTGTCTGTATTTTTTTTATATATATGAATGAATGGAATGGAATGTGAGTCTCTGGCCAAATGCTACGCTTCTCTTTCTTCCCTGTTAGCTCCCTTTTTCCTTCTTATAGCCGGTGAAACGGTGCCGTGCGATGATGCCGGCGCCGTGGAGGATGAATGCAGAGCACCGTGGGTTTCCTTCGGCCGAACGATTTCCTTCCTGTTTCGTCTTCCCGATGCTTTATGCCCTGCTATGGCAAGGGCTACATTGATTCCCCTCCCCGGGGGTTTTCTCTTCCGATCGAATCCTAGGAATCTTCATCGTGTAAGGTGGGTCAATATATGGGTTCCTTCAACCTGTCTGGGCCGCCCTCGCAATACCCTTTCTGTTCTTGACCATGAACAGAGGGAAATATGGACGCCCCTATATTCCAGTTATTACTTTCTGAACATTTCTTGTCGAATATTCCGTTGCTTTATGAACATACATATGCATGGACGTACGCATATCTACAGGCATTAGTTCTGGCCTGCTGGTTATGCGAACGATCTCACAGCCCCGTTCTACCGTTTCACTAGTGCAGATCGGTAACCCGGGGAGGGGGAACATCCCCCACTGTTCCGTTTTTTTTGACAGCACTCTGTCCACCGGGGACCGTCCAGCAGTGATGAATTCCCCATGGACTAATGAGTGAATAATAAACGGGTTAGTCTCGACATCTCAAATCCACAGTCCCTAAGGGACTTTGTGGTGGCCGTGAGACGCGTGTGCCCCTTTGTAGGCTGGCCCTCGGGGTTCCCTTCTCTACTCGGTCGTCCCGATTCGAGTAGTGTGGTGATTCGGGTCGCGTGCCCCTCGTAGGCTAGCCCTCGGGGTTTTCGCTCCCATATCGAGTCACCTCACTCACTCACCGTTACCCACGGACTCGGTACCCCTAGCAAGCTAGCCCTCGGGGTTTTCCTATCCATTTGGGTCTGCCGGCCGCCGTTGTGCCACCCGGCTTTTAGGGGTTTACTCCGCCACGTGAGTACTCCCTGCGTCTCCCCGACAATCCTTTGGGATGGGGAGATGCTGCCGAAATTTCGGCTCGAACGAGTTAAGCTCGGAACAATCGCCTCACGCGAGCCCGTGACTCGGCCTTTAAATGACGCGGCACCGATTCCACGAACATTCAACTTAATAAACTCTCAAAATCCTCCAAAACCTTTTAATAAATTCATGAATAAACTAACGAAGCTCCTGTTCCCTCGAGATCGGGCTAATTCGGCGCGTTCATGCGCGATAGCGCCTTAAAACGGCGCGCCCTTCCCGGCGCGCCCTTCCCGGCGCGCCCTTTCCGGCGCGCTCTTCCCGGCGCGCCCTTTCCGGCGCGCCCTTCCCGGCGCGCCCCAGCTCCCCACGCCGTTTTAACAGGCTGCCCCTTTTACCTACGGTTCTGGCGCCGTTTTAAATCTTTTACCTACGTTTCAGGGCGCCGTTTCAAGCATTTTAGCCCCTGTCTTCGCGAGCACTGCACCGGTTTCGTCCCGAATCGTGTCGTCGCATCATTCTAACCCCTTTCCCACTTATGGGATGATCTCTTGTGTCAATCACAGAAGGATGCAAGTCCCTCAACTAATAATCATCATGTAGTTCCTTTTTCCGGCTTCGACAGCCCGATATCTCGGCAATTAATCAAAGGTGTTCCCTTCTCGTGGGGGATGTAATTAACGCCATAGCCTTTATGGTATGGCGGACTGCTGGTCCCGACCGAATCTCACATTCGCCCGACACGGGTCAGGGTGAGCGCACAATTGAATCGTCACGCATGTGACTGGCACGCCCGCGTCGTTAATTGATCATTTGACTACCAGTTAGTCAGTTGGTCGATCGACCCGCGAAAGAAAGAAAAAGATGCGCGGAACAGGTGGTCCCCGTACGTCGTCGGATTCGGACGTTGTTTTCCGTTGACTTGAGAGTCTACTCCTTCAGTGACCCTCCACTAGTCGTAGCTTACCAGTACGCGTGTGCTGGTCGCACCAGGGAGTGGTGTACGGGCTTACCTTGAGGACGGTTAGACTGGTTTCCGTCAGGCCCCTCGTCTTAGCCAGAGTCCGGCTGCGGGGAAAAACCAGTCAGAGGGTCAGACCTAGGACGCGTGGTCTGTGTGTGCACACGTGGTTGGGGACTGTGGACGCACGTCGATGGGCGTGACCCCAGCTAGTCACTTGTTTGTGGTTACTTGTGCGGTGTTCGCGCCTCGGGTAGGACCTACCACGTCAGGCGGTTCACCTGCGGTGCGGTGTAAGACGTCAGGGGACGCTACCGGTTGTGCTTCTAGTGGGTGGTACTCCTGTCGAGTACGGAGTGACAGACTGTCAGTTTCTGTGTCTCTGACCTTCGGGTTTTCGGTCGTGTCGACCGTTGAGTCCTTCGGCTGTTTTGCCGTGGCGCGTGTGTTGGTCTTCGCGTCGTGAGTCTAGCGCTAGTGGCTTTACCGAGGTTGGGTCTTGTTGTGCGGTACCCGTGATCGGATGGTCGGGGTTGCACCTTGGACAACGTGTCCAGGTCGGCTGTGTCCGGGGGACATGCCTCTGCGGCATGGTTGCCGTGTGTTGTTACTTCGGTAGGCGGTACTAGCGTGGTTTGGTAGCTTCGTCTGCGTGATCGAGGTGTACCTTCCGGTGCAGTAGGAGTAGCTGTAGTGCCGAGTTTTTGACCGGCCACCGGTTTGTTGTTCCTGCTGTAGTTGTAGCTTTCCTTTCCGCTACCGCCATTGTTTCCGGTTGGGGTTCCGCGGGATCCCTGCTGAGTCTCTGTTTTGGAGACTCATTCCCTACTTTTCAGGTGTAGCGGTTCTTCCTCGTGGTTCGAGGGCGCGGAGCGGAGGTTCTCAGTTGCCAGCTTGCCGGGCCGAGTGTTCACTTGGCATGTGGTACGTTTTTACTGCTTTAGACTGTACTTTCTGTTGGACTGGACTCTGTTGTAGCTGTTGTTGTTCTTGCTTTCAGCTTGTTGTTGTTGT
The DNA here is from genome assembly GCA_022559845.1 of Amorphophallus konjac. Classification (NCBI taxonomy): domain Eukaryota; kingdom Viridiplantae; phylum Streptophyta; class Magnoliopsida; order Alismatales; family Araceae; genus Amorphophallus; species Amorphophallus konjac. The sequence goes on from CM040127.1 coordinate 6,035,256, forward strand.
TTTGTCCTGCTTTATTTCCTATTTCTTTTGTGCCTCCACACTCCTTTTAGCCCTTCCGAGCCCTCCCGGCTCGTGGGCGGCGGTGCGAGTCTCGGGTTATCGGGCCTTCCCGGTAATCGGATTCTCGGGTCGTTACAGCTGGTATCAGAGCGGTGGTTGTGGGCGTACATAGGAATTCGAAATATTGCAGTGATCAGAGTCCGTAAGGTCCAGTACAGTCGGCAGCTGGCTTAGGGTTTTGTGTTCGCTTTCCGCCTTGTTTCTCGCTTGGGAGCTTGAGTGCGATGTGCGGCGCTGTGAAGGTGGTTGCTGTCCGTGGCTTTCGTGCCAGCATGGGGTCTAAGGATCGAGGTCGAGAGTCTTCTCCCTCATCGGTGGTGGCCCTGGTTGTGCTGCGTTGGGCAGAGGTTGCTGGCATGCGTGAGCTCGCGGTGCTGCGTTCGAGGAACCTGCAGCGTGGTCAGGTGGCTGGTGCGGACTGTTCTTGGTTAAGTGGCCGTGAGCGTGCTCTGAGGGAGCTGTTGTCCGGTTTTGGCCACTCCAGCTTGAGGTTTGTCCTGCTCCTGAGGTATTCTGATCGAGGAGTGTGCTCCGGTGAGCGGAATGTCTTCTCGGTGAGCTGCTGTTTTGTCGAGCCTGATGTTTTGTCGTGCTCTGTTGCGTCAGAAATGACGTGTCGGTCCCAATTGTTCTGCTGATTTCGAGGCAGGATTTGGCAGAGATGTCCCGTTAAGTCTTTGCTCCTGTGCTTCTGTCAGCGAATGGGTTGTGTTCGCCCTGGAGTTGGTTTGAGATGTGAAGGCTCCGCGGCGAGTTCGGGACTCGAGGATGAGCATCGGCGGTTGTTGTTATGGCTCGTGTTGCGGCTCTTGGCATGCCGTGTTGCAGTTCGAGGAATTGCAGCGGTGGTGCATCGAGAGATGCTGTGATTGTGGTCCGACGTGACACTCGTCGAGTGTGTCGGAGGCGCTGACCCGATGGAAGCGATGGTTTTCCTTGGTGCTGTTTCCAGCATGCGCGAGGTTTGAGGTCAGGTCGAACGTGGAGTCCTTCCGTTGGTCGGAAGTGCGTTTGGTCTCCCCTTTGGTTGGAGAGATTGCGTTCGGCTAAGGATCGTCGTCTTGCATTGTGTGCTCGGATTGGTTGGCCTTGTGTGCCATGAAGTCCGTGCGAGACGTGCTCCTTGTCTTGGTAGGGTGGTTGCCTGTGAGAAGTCGTGCCCATTCCCTTGTCGTGTGAGGGTGCTGGCGCTGTTCCGGAAGGACGAGTGCTGGTTGGGCGGTGTTTTGCTTTTTCGGCTGTGCGCGCGGATCTGGGTGCGCAGCAGAAGCGTAATGGGCCCATAACCCATTGGTTCAGGATCGTAGCGTTGGTTGCTACGGGCGGATTCTTGAATTTGCGTTGAGCATCGGGGGATTGGTTCTTTGGTGTGGAACGTGTTGTTGCCGTGCCGTTGCCCGAGAAGTCGTGGTTCTTGGCACTGGCAAGGTGGAGTGTTGAGAAAAGTGCTGGCTAGCGTGCCGCATGAGTACCCTGTTCCTGTGTTGGAAGCCGTGTCAGGCGTCGGTGTTGGACCTGGATGAGGTTGTTGAGGATGTCGCCTGACGGAGGTCGAGGACGTGTTGGTCAGAGTCGGTGGCTTGGCGCCCGACTTGTGTTCCCAGTCGTGTCCTCGGATGAGATCGTCTTTTGAGGAAGTGATCTCTGGCAGGTTGTGGGTTCCTGTTGGGAGCTGCGGATGACTAGTAAGGCTAGTCTCGTAGCCGACCACGATGAGATGTTTATTGCTTAGGGACCCGTGAGCACTGTTCAGGTGGTGTCCCGTGGCTCTGTGGCAAGGGCAGAATCGGGATTGGCAGGTGTCCACTTGGATTGATCGAAGGATTTGATGAGACCAGATGGATGAGTGACGCCTGTGGGCGGAGGCCTCCTGTGAGGTTGGCGTCGGTTGGTGGTCCTTGATAGGACGTTGGTGTCGCAAGGGTATCCCTGGTTTGGTGACTAGTGGATGGTCTTTTCAGAGATAGAAGGTGCTGGTTGTTGGGGCTCGAGCGTGGCGAGAGCCGTGGGCCAGCGAGACCTTAGGTGGTCGTTTCTGTGATGTGCCTTTCCAGATGGGATCTGGACTTTGTCGAAGTTTGTCTTCTGACGAGAGTTGGCACAGTGTTAAGTCCGGCTTTCGGCTTGCCATGTGTGGGGTGTTTCTTGATGTTGAGCCGATGTGCTGGTTGCGGTCTGTTGAGATGGCTGCTTGAGCTAGTGGAGGCTCTGTGTTGGTTGCTCCCTTGAGGAGGGTGTGCGACCTGTCAGCTGGTTGCGAAGCTGATGTGTGTTTTGTCTGCTGACCATTGGGTGGATCAGTAGCTGTTGCTCGTGTCGAGGGTTGTGTTTCCTCGGTGAGCGAGATTGTGGCTGCGGTGCCATGGTGGATTCTCGCGTTGTCTGAGGTGATGCCGGACTGTGTCCTTTGCTATATGCCTGCTCTGTTGGCCTGTGTGCTCGGCGCGAGGAGCGAGGTGTTGTGCGTGATTGTGAGTCTGGCTGTGTCCCTCAGGATCGGTGTTTTGTGAGAATCGAGGTTTTCTGTGCTGGGGCTCTGACAGCGTTGTCAGTTCGTTCTGTGTTCTTCCCCTGTGACTTTGTGCTTGGTCCTGAATTTCGAGGTCGAAATTCCTTTAAGGGGGGAGGGCTGTAATGCCCCGGATTTTTCGGATTTTTTTTTCGGATCATTGTAGTGGGTCTCGGAGTGTATTTTATGTTTTACACGTATTTTTCCCTGATGTGCCTTCGGAATTCTTTGCAGGGCAAACCGTGGCGTTCTACGACTCCGGGACAGTACCACTGCGTTGTGTTCCTTCCGAGGATCGCGGAGGTAATTTTTCGTAATTTTCTGAATTTATCGAATTTTCGGGTTTTCCTATATATACTAACCCTTTCCTCTCTCCCCCTCTCATTCTCTCTTTCTCACTCTCTCTCTTCTCTCACGCCCTCTTTCTCCCCTCTCTTCTCCGGCGGCCGACGGAGCGAGGCGGAGGCGAGGCGGAGGCGGCGCGGGCGAGGACGCGGGCGAGGATGGGCGAGGATCGAGGCGGTGGAGGCGCGTGGGAGCTCGTGGTGCGATCGTGAGCCGGTGAGGGTTTCACGGCGTTTCTTCGCGGATCGGCGAGCTCGGGGCGCGAAATCTTCGGTGGAGGTAGGGTGATGGTTCCCCAGCTCGTGCACTTCCTTTCCCGCGAGTTTCGTAGGCCGTGGTGAGCCGAGCGGGTGGAATCGGGGTTTTTGGGCAAAACCCAAGTTTTTAGGGCTTGTGGGCCGATCTCTCATTTCAGTGCGTTTTAGGCCGATCCGAGGCCGTAGATGCATGCTAGGGGCTTCTGGGGAGCTTCCCCCTTGTTTTCCCCCTCTCCTGTGGAGGTATGGGGGCGTGGGACGAGTTTTGGGTCGTTTCCCGCCGTAGCGTTCCCGGGAGGAAGTGACGGTCCTTCCAGTGGCCGTCACTTGGTGTAACGCGCCTAGGTAGGGCCGTCACATTCCTCTTCTGTTGGCCTTTGGTGGTCCGTGGGTGTGACGGTCCCACGATGGACCGCCAGGTTCTGTGACGCACCAGGGCCAGACCGTTAGAGTCTCTTCCGTTGGTTTTCGGGTCAGGCGTGTGACGCACCAGGGTTGGCGCGTTACAGCCTTGTGACGCCCCAGGGTGGGTGCGTCACATCCCCTGTTACCCAGTTGAGAGCTGGGGGTGTAACGGCCCCCTACGGACCGTTACATGCGTGTAACGCGCCTGGGGTGGGCCGTCGGGGGCGTTTCAACCGTTGTTTGAGGTCAGCTTGTGTAACGCACCAGGGCAAGCGCGTTACATCCGTGTAACGCGTTGAACCAGGCGCGTTACATTCTGCGTTCCTTTGGGCCGTGTAACGGCATGCGTTCGGCCGCCAGGTGGATGTGACGGTCTCGCCCAGACCGTTACAGCCCTGTGACGGTCTAGGGCTAGACCGTCAGGCCTTGTGTTATCCCAAGGCGAGTTTTCGTGTTCTCCGCCTTGTTCCGCGATGCGTGGATCCCTGGTCGACCCGGGTGGGACCCAGTGGTCGACTTGCGGTCTCGTGAGCGCCAGACACCCATGGGTTTCTGTGTCCGTATTGTGAGGGTGTCTGGAGGACCGTGTTATCTCGTTTAACGTGCCCATAGGGTTGGGAGTCCGGGTGACTTCTCGCGTGATTGGCTTTCGTGTTACGCTCGATCGAGTCACCGTGTGTCGGTGTGCGTGCGGTGGGGTCTCCCCCGCATGCCGTGGGTTCCTCTGGAAGGCGATTCCCGTGTGGGCCATGTGTTTGGCCTTGGACTGGGAGTCCAGTTGTCCAGCCTGGGGCTGGAGGTTTCCCGCTTGTTTCAAGATGGGAAATCGTCGTGGTGGCTTGTGTGCTACCTTGGGAATCATGCTTCTGCGTTTTCCGTGTGGCCCGTGTGAGTGGCCTTAGTCCCTTGTGTTCCCTTCCCAGGGAATGGTCTCGGTATTCGTGCTACCGCGGTTTTAGACCTAGAGATTGGACTAGATTGACGGCCTTGTGCTGTTGCGTGCAACGGTCTTGACCCCGAGTCTTGTGACTCAAGGACCGTTGGGTGTAGTGCGTCTGGTGGACTGTCCAGAGTCCAGTGACTTAGCGTCACTTGGGTTTTCTCGACTCTCACGCACGGTGCGTGCGTGGCCGTGGACTGCGAGTCCTGTTTCTTCTCCGACTGTGGTCACCGTGTGACGGGGCCGGTACGTGGGGTGGTCCCCGTACGTCGTCGGATTCGGACGTTGTTTTCCGTTGACTTGAGAGTCTACTCCTTCAGTGACCCTCCACTAGTCGTAGCTTACCAGTACGCGTGTGCTGGTCGCACCAGGGAGTGGTGTACGGGCTTACCTTGAGGACGGTTAGACTGGTTTCCGTCAGGCCCCTCGTCTTAGCCAGAGTCCGACTGCGGGGGAAAACCAGTCAGAGGGCCAGACCTAGGACACGTGGTCTGTGTGTGCACACGTGGTTGGGGACTGTGGACGCACGTCGACGGGCGTGACCCCAGCTAGTCACTTGTTTGTGGTTACTTGTGCGGTGTTCGCGCCTCGGGTAGGACCTACCACGTCAGGCGGTTCACCTGCGGTGCGGTGTAAGACGTCAGGGGACGCTACCGGCTGTGCTTCTAGTGGGTGGTACTCCTGTCGAGTACGGAGTGACAGACTGTCAGTTTCTGTGTCTTTGACCTTCGGGTTTTCGGTCGTGTCGACCGTTGAGTCCTTCGGCTGTTTTGCCGTGGCGCGTGTGTTGGTCTTCGCGTCGTGAGTCTAGCGCTAGTGGCTTTACCGAGGTTGGGTCTTGTTGTGCGGTACCAGCGATCGGATGGTCGGGGTTGCACCTTGGACAGCGTGTCCAGGTCGGCTGTGTCCGGGGGACATGCCTCTGCGGCATGGTTGCCGTGTGTTGTTACTTCGGTAGGCGGTACTAGCGTGGTTTGGTAGCTTCGTCTGCGTGATCGAGGTGTACCTTCCGGTGCAGTAGGAGTAGCTGTAGTGCCGAGTTTTTGACCGGCCACCGGTTTGTTGTTCCTGCTGTAGTTGTAGCTTTCCTTTCCGCTACCGCCGATGTTTCCGGTTGGGGTTCTGCGGGATCCCTGCTGAGACTCTGTTTTGGAGACTCATTCCCTGCTTTTCAGGTGTAGCGATTCTTCCTCGTGGTTCGAGGGCGCGGAGCGGAGGTTCTCAGTTGCCAGCTTGCCGGGCCGAGTGTTCACTTGGCATGTGGTACGTTTTTACTGCTTTAGACTGTACTTTCTGTTGGACTGGACTCTGTTGTAGCTGTTGTTGTTCTTACTTTCAGCTTGTTGTTGTTGTTTTGTCCTGCTTTATTTCCTATTTCTTTTGTGCCTCCACACTCCTTTTAGCCCTTCCGAGCCCTCCCGGCTCGTGGGCGGCGGTGCGAGTCTCGGGTTATCGGGCCTTCCCGGTAATCGGATTCTCGGGTCGTTACAATGTGAGTCATCAATCAAAGAATTTGGTAAGTTTATGTGAGTGATTAATCCAAGAATCCACTCTGTTTGTCAAAAGGGGATAGGGAGAGAATCATCATCATCTTCTTCTTAAGAATGGTTTTGACTCATAATTGCCATGTGAATTACTACTGCATGTGAACTTATAATGACTCATAGTTCAGAATGACTCATAGTTGCCATCACCAAAAAGGTGGAGAATGTTGAACATGTGTGCAACATGATTAATTTTATGGTTTTTATGATGTCTGCCTCTGTAATCATTAATGAACTATACCTGCAATTGATAGGGTTAATATTCATTCATTTCAGGCCATTATACTTCCAGCGTAAAAGATCAAGGATGACACATAAATCTAGGCAACTGGATACACTGATATCAAGGCATATGCCAATATTGGAGGCACAAAAATCTAGCATGTTTCAAGCATAGAAATCAAGTTGAATAGCATCACACATAAGGTCATTGCGTATTCCTTATATGATCAATGCATATCTTGCCTTATGGATGGTTCAAGGTCGGGGCAACTTCTGGATAGCATGTTACAAGATAATCCAAGAAATGGAGTGGTGTTGGCAAAAGTGAAAGCTCATTGATCGTGCCCAAGCAAAGATGCAAATCTCTTTTACAAGAAAAAGTCGGCATTTCACATTCGGCTCGTCACTCATCTAAGGTCAATGCACAAAGAAGTATAGCCAAGAGAATCCAAGGTTTAAGACTCAGTTGATACCTTCTAGACTATCAAGGGTGATGCCACAAACATGCACGGGCTGCTAATGGAGTTGAATGGCGGAGCTGAAGTGGCTAACAGACCGACCGGGGCTGGACTGGGGACTGCCCAGCTGGCGGTCGACCGCCAGCACTGAGGCGGTCGATCGCCCCAGCCAGTAGGCCACTAACTACAGTTCTGTTAGCTGGCGGTCGACCGCCAGCCAGTGGCGGTCGACCGAAAATCCCAGGGACCGCCCGTTTGCAGGTTTCACAGTAGCGGTCGACCGCCAGGAGCTGCAGGTCGACCGCCAGCCCCGAGCCTTCAATGTTGACTTTGCTTCCCACTTCGAAAAGGGCCATTCAACATGGATTTGTTTAATCCAAAAGTCACCTAAACACCCATGATTTGTGGATCTGGTCTGAGGCTTGTCTATAGACCATTCAAAGTCTATAAAAGCAATACAAGATGGTAAGAAACCCTAGTTGATGGAGTTGATGAAGTGAATCAAAGAGAGCTCAAGGGAGGCCATTTCGCGGGCACTGTAGCACCTCCATGAACAGTGTTTTGGGCAGGAGTTCTTCATCCTTCCAAGGTGTTTTAAGGTGAGATCTGAAGCCAAGCAACCTCCAAGCAAGCAAGAAGCATTCAAGGCTCTCAAAGGTGATCAAAGCTGCATCCATAAACCTCTTCATCAACTCAAGAGAATCAAAGGTCATCAAAGCTACATCCATACAATCTCTCCATCAACTCAAGGTGATTCAAGCTCATATCTCAATCCATCAACCTCCAAGGAAGAGTAGAAGCAAGCAAGGCTAATAAGGGAGATCAAAGGAGGCTGCAAGGGTGTGTTCAAGGGAGAGGAGTTCGAGTACTGTAGCTGTGAACAGTACTCCGGGAAGAAGTTCTTCATCAAATCCTCAAGAGATTCAAGCTCCAGCAAACCTCAGACAAGATCTTTTCTCTTAAGCATATTCTATATCTTGTTGAGTGTTTTTCATAAGTTATTTTTATTCCATTTCTTTCAAACACTTGAACTTGAGAATCATCCCTACCGGTGGTTAGTAGGAAGGCAATCGGAGGCTGTCCGATTTGCGGTGTTGACGTCCCTACCGGTGGTTAGTAGGAAGGCAATCGGGAGTACTCCGATTTGCGGTGTAGCCGTCCCTGCCGGCTTTGCGTGTAGGAAGATAGAAAGAGGGCTTTCTCTGTTCTGTGGTTGGGGCGTGTCCCCGGTCAAGCTGTGAGTCAGCAAGGAAGCCTCACCGGGTTTTGGTGAGGGGTGGACGTAGGTTGCGGGGTTGCAACCGAACCACCTTAAAAATCCCTGTGTTGTGGGTTGTTTATCATGTGTGATTGATCTATATCTTCTAACCCCATTCGCAGGTTCGTGTGCTTCCATACTTGGTTAGATTGTTCACACACATATGCACTTTGAGTGATCAACATAGCACATACACACACGCACGGTTGTTGCAAGCTATTGCATGCTCTAGTGTTATGCTTTATGATCCCTGCACTACAAGGCTTATTTCTTTCAAGTTCACAAATGTGCTTAAAGAAGTGTGGACGTTTCATAACTTGTAATCCAAGTCTTTTCATTTGAGCCACTCTACTTAATTCCGCTGTGCATTGTGCCTAAGTGATTCATTCACTTTATAAGAGTAGTTTAAGCTTCCGCTAACTAAGAGTTGAAAATAGGCCAAAGCTTGTGAAAGGATCTATTCAACCCCCCCTTCTAGATCCGTTTGCACCTCGCAGGACCCAACAGTGAGAGGCCATGAGATGGGCTGTCTCAAACTCTCACTGTGATGGTGAGGTTGGGAAAACAACAACGGGGCAATAGAAACGGTTCCACACAATCTGAGAGGTGTGTATGCACAGCAAAATCAAAATATGTACATAACAACTATCGAATATAATAGTTCTCGGGGAGACAGAGAGGGAGAAAGCATCAAAAAATGAGAAGCATCTCATTATGTTTCATGGAATCAAATGTAAACTACATATTCCGATTTCATCCATTGAGCGGAGCTTATGCTTCGAAACTCATTCTAATATCATCACAGCGCGCCGAATAGGAGTTACAAAAAAAGAAAAAGAAACGGTAGAACTGAATAGAACAGAGAAAGGGAGAGAGATGAATATAGCCCTGAGGGGCATCCGACCAGCGGACTCTAACCTAAAGCAGGACATCAGAGGTGATCCCTCTGTAACAATTCTCTCAGTAACTTCTACCTTCTGGCTTGACATGCTCTCTCTATCTCAGCACCTTGAATGCTCTCAGTCACTCAGTCGACCGTCAGACAGAAAAGGATGGAACCCCTCTTTTCCTTACTGTGTGCTCCTTTTTTTTTCTTCTCTCCCCCCTTAACTTCTTTGAAGACATGGGTTTTTATATAGAGGGATGGACCTCCTCAATCGGCGTGCATAAGAGGGACGAAGCCCTCCCGACCCCTGCTGCTCTCGGCGCATGTTCATCTCGGCGCGCCCAGGGTGATGATGCTATCGGCGCGTGGGTCTCTTGGCCCACTAACCACTCGACACCCCTCTGGTGTACACATGGGCTTTGGCACAATTTCCACTTTGTTGAACCTTCGAAGCCTTGTCACCTCTACTAGCCTTTAGCATTATTAGTGACCCTTTTATTATCACGTTACTAGGCCCATGATATGAAGCCCATTTTACCAAATACCGTGATATTTCGGAGATGTTATCAGTAAGCTAATGATTACCAGAAATTTAAACTAGATTTAATCAAACCGATCGTCAAAAGACAATCGCTCCAGACAACGGCTTTGCCGGGAAGGCTTCCGCCGGACAGGATGTTATTTGTAACATATCTCAGCTTCCATCACAGTTCTGGGACTTCAGAGGGTATCATCAGAGCCACACATTTCATCAATCTTTAGAGCTCCGGATAATGACTAATAGCATCTTTTGTTCTCTTTATTTGTACATTTTTTCAGATGTCGACGTGCATGGTCCGATCGACGTGCAGATTGTTTCAATATGACTGGACATATGTGAGTGACCTGTGGGAGCTGACAAAATTCAAATTGGATTCCCAGATTAAGGTCGGTGCTCAAATCTCCCATTTAGAAATTAAGTTAAGTTGAAAACCAAAAAAGTCAGGTTCGAGGGCCCAATAACTGAAATCTCAATCCGATCGACCTACCGATTATTCCAACATGACCGAAAATATGTGAGTGACTCATGGAAGCTGACAGAATCCAAATCGAATTTTCATTTTCGGCTGAGCGCTTAAATCTCCCATTTAGAAATGAAGTTAAGTAAAAAATCAAAGAAGTCAGGTTCGAGGGCCTAATATATAAAATACTGGCATAACCAATATGCCGATTATTCTAACATGATTGGACATGTATGGTTGACCTGTGAGAGTTGACGAAATTCAAATTAGATTCCCGAATTAAGCTCAGCACTCAAATCTCTCATTTAAAAATTAAGTTAAGTCGAAAACTAAAGAAGTCAGATTTGTGTCCCAATATTTGAAATACTAGTCTGACCTGTAGTACCCCCTGATAATTTAAGGAACAAAATCCCTAAATAAATTAAAATTGGCATAGAAATATTTAGTTATATGCTTAATGGGCTTTAACACTTATAATAATTTAACAGCCCAAAAATAAATGCACCGCAATAAAGATAGCCCATTTAGTTAAATATGTAATTACAAAACCTTAACCAAAAGATTTCGAACCCACTAATAATTCCAAAGCCCACTTGTAGCCAACACTTCTAACCCATGTTCACATGAGAACCCATGTGAGCCTCTTATAGGCCAGCCTAACAATCAACCCAATACCCTTTTAAAATTCCACCCTCGTAAGCAAACCCAAAAACCCACAAATATGTATGCATGTTATAAAGCCCAACCTAACAAACAAACCCAAACAATATAACTCACGTATATATATATTTATGGGCCGCTCTCACATTAAGTCAACACAAAACCCTTCACCCATATACAACCCATGCGAGTTTCTCACCAAAGCCAGCCCAACCTCACCATATACCCCACATGCCCCGCGTGCAAACCCAAGGCATGCATGCTTGCGCACTGGATAGTTTAGGGTTTCGATGTTAAAATATGGCAGGTGGCGGGTAAAATAGCAAGGCGTCAACCAAACAAAGTAACGCACGAACGGAGTATAAAACCTTGCCATCGTTAGTCTTGGAACCCTCTAGAATTTTTCTCCACTATAAATATATCCCATTGAACACGGCAGGTTTTTCCTGTTCCTAAACCATAGGAAGGCTTTCTTTCTCCTACGGCTGACACATCTTCTTCCTCCTGCTATGCGGCTTCCTCCTTCTCCTGCGGACGTGCGTACAGCAAGGAGAAGCACCTTCTTTAGTCATCTTCTTCCTGTTACGGTGGAAGTGAGGGAGCGCCTCCTTCTTCTTCCTCTTCATCCTCTGTTCCAAGTAGCAAGAACAGAGTGCCGTTTCTTCTTCCTGTCCATCGTTCAATCATCACAAACGGTAGGTGTTCTCTCTGATGGCTAAACTCAATTAACAAAGATGATACATGCTCTTATGATCATAAACAGCATGCTCATGTTTGAGTTCATAGTCTCTAGTTTTTCGTAGGTGTTCTTGACATCAAGCTAAACCCGTTAATAGTTAAACTTTAATATGATCTCTGCATGTATATGTCTTAATCTTTTAATGCATTCGTAGGTTTTCTCAAGATTTAGCAAAACTCTGTAATTAGTAAGTTATAAGCATGCATATAGGTCTGTAAGAAGTACAGATTTCGTTCTTGATTGAGGTTTATCTATTTTACTGCAAGAATGAAAATGACGACCCAATCTAGGACGTCATTTTAATTCAACGACCAACCAATCAGTCGTCAATTATAGAAGTTAGTTATGGAGTTTTCGCCTTAATAGTTTGTTCATGGGTATCGGAGTCTCATTTGGCCAAGAAAATTTATGGGTGTACTATTGGGGTAGAGACCGAGGTAGTGAGAGTGATTGCACCGTTTTTCATGTCCCCTATCTCAAGATCCCCCATCTCTCAATAAAAAATTATTTTGAACGTCCAGTTAGGTAGAGTTTTTCGACCCCGTCATTTCGATATATAGAACGCGTGATTCCGACGTGTATACGTCGAGAACTGGAGGTTTGAAGGAGCCAAGATATTTGATATATAAATGACGACCTTAAGAATGTCGTCAAATCCTTTTGACGACATAAGGAAAAGTCGTTAAATTATATATATATATATATCTTATAATTATATCTTTAAAAATTCATATCTATTAAAATATGTAACAAAAAATTATATATCTGGAATTCTTATATTTTTCTCCTAATTATCATATATTTTATTTCTCTAAATTATTTTAAATAAATCTATCTTTGAATGTATATTTTTGAAATTATTCAATTAAATAGATATTGACGTGAATTCTTGTTAAATAAATTGTGTTAAAAATCATAGAATTAACGTCCTTCCAAGTGGACGCTAATTAATAAATGACACTACCCATGGACGTCAATTAAAATAAGTTTATTTAATTATAGTTAATTATAGAATTAGATGGACGTGAATTCTATAATTAACGCATTCACGTTCTCACAGTTTTCTTCTTGTTTTGACCCATGCCTCGGGTCTTTTGGCACTCTCATCTCACGTCCGTAGATGGAGCCCCTTTTTCATGATCGGTTCACGTTATACACCTCAACTCTCGGTGACATACGAATCCTCCGTTGGACATTCCGTTCCTTCGGACTGGCAAGTTAGTCATTGGGACCTCCATAAGTCTCCGCTAGCCTTGGATTCCCTCAAGGCAGCCGAGCTGGTTGTACCCTAAAAACCTCAAGATCCGATCCGTGTCACTTTAGTTTTCCGTTAGTCTTGACACTCTACTCCTTTTGGAATCTTCTTGTCATCAATTCGAGAACATAACCCTTTGACTCTGTATTTGGCCAAATTTGATTTTGAAACATTAAGGGCTGTGGGTCCGTGACTTTTCAGTGCCAGGTATGACGGAAGTCCAATTCTGTAAACCATGAGAATTCTGGGTGTGGCATTACACCAAAGTTTGTACATATGTTATATTCTGTTATTCTGTTATATCTGTCATTCTGAAAATTCTGTTAATTCTAAAAGTTCTGTTATTCTGATATTTTGTTCTTCGGTTATTCTGATAATTTAGATATTCTGCTAGATTGTTTAATTCTGCTTATATTTATTGAAACTCTGTTATATTCTGGTCAATTCTGAAGTTATGCTCATCCGAGTAACTGTCCTTGTTATATTCTGATAGCTTGTCCTTGACTCTGCATGGGAATTCATCCATGTTTCTCTTGATCTCGTAACTGCCTTTGCCTTTAGTATTCATCTTTCCTGATAGATTGATCATCATGATTTTCTAGTTTCATGCATTGCATCGTCATGAACATGTTAATTGGTTAATCACTTATATTCTGCTTGATGAGAGATGTAATTCCTACTGAGTGTTTCCCTCACCAGCCTATTTTCAACATTTTTCAGGTAATGACATTGAAGATAGTCCATCAGATGGGGAAGAGCAAGAGTGTTGAGCGAAATGGAGAATCGTGTCGGTGTCTTTCTTTGAGTCTTGTCCTGTTATTTGAGTCCTTTCTCAGAGTACAATAGTGAGTCCTTTCTTTACTTATGTAAGTTGAGTCAAGGTACGTAATTCGAATATTTGAATATCAATAAAGGTTAAATTGGCCCACATTGTCCAGGTTGTGATTTCGTGTCTTATGTTCACTCTGATTATTCACGACTGTATCACTGCCGCGTTCCAAACTACACGTTCCGCTGCTATCGGTTCGGGGCGTGACAATTTGTGGTATTAGAGCCTAGGTATATTAAACTCTAGGTCTTGACTATAGGTTGCCATAAGTTCTAGGTTCAACCCCATTATTGCCCGGTGAGATTGGGTAGAGCCTTTGGTTAAGAGCTAAAAAGGAAGTTAAAATATTAATAAGACTAGCTTATGAAGATAGTTTAGCAAAATTTTACAAGAATTACTTGATAATCTTGCATGAATTATTTGTATCTTCTAGAACTAGATAGGTAACAATGGCCGCCGAGCGTGCCCAATGACGTGAGATGCAAAGAACGGTTCAAGGATTGACTCAGGCTTTTCAGCGAGTAGTCGAGGGTGGAGCCAATCGTGGAGCCGGAGAGTTGCATCGTGAGTTTCGGAGCCTCAATCCTCCTAGATTTAGTGGAACTCCTGATCCTGATATAGCGGAAGATTAGACTAAGGAGACAGAAAGAATCTTCCGAGTAATGCAATGCTCGGATCAAGATAAGGTCCTTTTGGCAACATTTCAACTAGAGAAGGATGCAAGGGCTTGGTGGGAGTCCGTAGAAGCCACTCTGCCAAACATTCAAATAACTTGGGTAGAATTTTTAGAACACTTCAACGAGAAGTATTTCTTGGAGAGAGTTCGGGAGAGAAATGCGGGAGAGTTCGCTTCACTTAAACAAAGAAGTATGTCTATGGCGGAATATGAGGCCCAATTCTCGAGGTTGTCACGATATGCGCCTCTTTTGATCATGATAGAAAAGATGAAAGCTAGGAGGTTCTTAAATGGACTAAGACTGCAATACATACCCCAGTTGGCACCAATGGACATTCAATCATATGCCGAGATGGTTAAGAGAGCTCAGTTATTGGAAGACGCTATGGAATTATCCGACAAGGTTAAGGCGAGAATGGAGAAGAAGAAAGAAGGTATTGGCAACAAGAGGCCCAATGAGGGAAACGACGTTCCAAAGGGCAAGAAGTCTAAAGAAGCAAAGTGCAAGCATTGTGGGAATGATGGTCATAAATCTGAAAAGTGTCGCTGGAAGAACGGAGCTTGCTTTCGTTGTGGAAGCCAGGAGCATAAGGTAGCTGACTGTCCCATTCCTAAAGATCAACCTCAGCAGGCAAAGGACTGTAATAATGAGCGACGTCAAGGACAATTGCAAGCAATGAGACAAATCGAGCTTGCTCCCAATGAAGTAACCAGAGGTATCCCTTAACCGTAGCCTAGTTTTCCTTCCTTAAGATGTAGATTACGTTGCAAGTAAGCGTATGTGATCTTGTGGATGATTGGAGACTAGAATTAGATACCCCACTGTTATTTGGAAATAAATTTCATGCGAATTTGGGGACCAAATTCTTTTAAGTGGGGGAGGGTGTAGTACCCCTAATAATTTAAGGAACAAAATTCCAAAATAAATTAAAATTGGCATAGAAATATTTAGTTATATGCTTAATGGGCTTCAACACTTATAATAATTTAACAGCCCAAAAATAAATGCACCGCAATAAAGATAGCCCATTTAGTTAAATATATAATTACAAAAACTTAACCAAAAGATTTCGACTCATACATGACAAGTGGGTTGAAAGTCATGAATACAATTCTCAATGACAACCACATATATAAATATATGTGAAAACAATTAACAAAAATCCAACACCAAGAACCCATTTACATGCTATCCAAATAAAATCCAAAGCCCACTTGTAGCCAACACTTCTAACCCATGTTCACATGAGAACCCACGTGAGCCTCCTATAGGCCAGCCTAATAATCAACCCAATACCCTTTTAAAATGCCACCCTCGTAACTGAACCCAAAATCCCACAAATATGTATGCATGTTATAAAGCCCAACCTAACAAACAAACCCAAACAATATAACTCACGTATATATATGTTTATGGGCCGCTCTCACATTAAGTCAACACAAAACCCTTCACCCATATACAACCCATGCGAGTTTCTCACCAAAGCCAGCCCAACCTCACCATATACCCCACATGTCCCGCGTGCAAACCCAAGGCATGCATGCTTGCACACAGGATAATTTAGGGTTTCGATGTTAAAATATGGCAGGTGGCAGGTAAAATAGCAGGACGTCAACCAAACAAGGTAATGCACGAACGGAGTATAAAACCTTGCCATCGTTAGTCTTGGAACCCTCTAGAATTTTTCTCCACTATAAATATATCCCATTGAACACGGCAGGTTTTTCCTATTCCTAAACCATAGGAAGGCTTTCTTTCTCCTACGGCTGACACATCTTCTTCCTCCTACTATGCGGCTTCCTCCTTCTCCTGCGGACGTGCATACAGCAAGGAGAAGCACCTTCTTCAGTCATCTTCTTCCTGTTACGGTGGAAGTGAGGGAGCGCCTCCTTCTTCTTCCTCTTCATCCTCTGTTCTAAGTAGCAAGAACAGAGTGCCGTTTCTTCTTCCTGTCCATCGTTCAATCATCACAAACGATAGGTGTTCTCTCTGATGGCTAAACTCAATTAACAAAGATGATACATGCTCTTATGATCATAAACAACATGCTCATGTTCGAGTTCATAGTCTCTAGTTTCTCGTAGGTGTTCTCGACATCAAGCTAAACCCGTTAATAGTTAAACTTTAATATGATCTCTGCATGTGTATATCTTAATCTTTTAATGCATCCGTAGGTTTTCTAAAGATTTAGTAAAACTCTGTAATTAGTAAGTTATAAACATGCATATAGGTCTGTAAGAAGTACATATTTCGTTCTTGATTGAGGTTTCTCTATTTTACTGCAAGAATGAAAATGACGACCCAATCTAGGGCGTCATTTTAATTCAACGACCAACCAATCAGTCGTCAATTATAGAACTTAGTTATGGAGTTTTCGCCTTAATAGTTTGTTCATGGGTATCGGAGTCTCCTTTGGCCATGAAAATTTATGGGTGAACTATTGGGGTAGAGATCGAGGTAGTGAGAGTAGTCACACCATTTTTCGTGTCCCCTATCTCAAGATCCTCCATCTCTAAACAAAAAATTATTTTGAACGTCCAGTTAGGTAGAGTTTTTCGACCCCGTCATTTCGATATATAGAACGCGTGATTCCGACGTGTATACGTCGAGAACTGGAGGTTTGAAGGAGCCAAGATATTTGATATATAAATGACGACCTTAAGAATGTCGTCAAATCCTTTTGATGACATAAGGAAAAGTCGTTAAATTATATATATATATATATATTGTAATTATATCTTTAAAAATTCATATCTATTAAAATATGTAACAAAAAATTATAAAAATTATATATTTGGAATTCTTATATTTTTATCCTAATTATCATATATTTTATTTCTTTAAATTATTTTAAATAAATCTGTCTTTGAATGTATATTTTTGAAATTATTCAATTAAATAGATATTAACGTGAATTTTTGTTAAATAAATTGTGTTAAAAATCATAGAATTAACGTCCTTCCATGTGGACGCTAATTAATAAATGACACTACCCACGGACGTTAATTAAAATAAGTTTATTTAATTATAGTTAATTATAGAATTAGATGGACGTGAATTCTATAATTAACGCATTCATGTTCTCACTGTTTTCTTCCGGTTTTGACCCATACCTCGGGTCTTTTGGCACTCTAATCTCACGTCCGTAGATGGAGCCCCCTTTTCATGATTGGTTCACGTTATACACCTCAACTCTCGGTGACATACGAGTCCTCCGTTGGACATTCCGTTCCTTCGGACTGGCAAGTTAGTCATTAGGACCTCCGTAACTCTCCGCTAGCCTTGGATTCCCTCAAGGCAGCCGAGCTTGTTGTACCCTAAAAACCTCGAGATCCGATCCATGTCACTTTGGTTTTCCGTTAGTCTTGACACTCTACTCCTTTTGGAGTCTTCTTGTCATCAATTCGAGAACATAACCATTTGACTCTGCATTTGGCCAAATCTGATTCTGAAACATTAAGGGCTGTGGGTCCGCGACTTTTCAGTGCCAGGTAGGACGGAAGTCCAATTCTGTAAACCATAGGAATTTTGGGTGTGGCATTGCACCAAAGTCTGTACATCTGTTATATTCTGTTATGAAGTCCCACGATCAATGGTACCCAAGAGGGGGGTTGAATTGGGTATGTTCAAAAACTATGAAAACTAATTACAGATTTAGAAACACTCACACGGTAAAGGATACAAGCGCAAAGGGGTCATTCGAAGAACATATTTAAAGCAAGCAACAACAGACTAAACCAGAGGTTCTTTGGTACTGGGCGGAGTTCAGGAATCCAAGGATTCTCTCACGCAAGATATTTTCCTTCTGATGATGAGACTAACCACATCAATCAGTGGATATCTTTCAATATACCACAAGATAACCGCAAACAGAATGATGAACGAAGATTCGAGCAAGCGTCCGAAGCACACACAATGCTAGCTAAGTAGAGCAGAATGGAGATAGAAGAGAGGGATCAAACCATACAAGGGACAACAAATTTAAGGTGGTTCGGATGCACCAACAGCAACCTACATCCACCCCTCACAAAGTGAGGAACTACACACTATCTTGTATAGGATTACAAGATCGACACCACACACACAAACACACATGAAGGATGTAAAACCCTTACAAGGATGCTCAACCACACACACACACACACACACACACACACACACACACACACACACACACACACAAAAGAGAGACACTAAAAGATGTACACGCGAACACGGATCTATGAGGATCCACACACACAAGGGATTGCAAAAAGGCAAGAAGGCAAAAACTAGTTTGAGCACAAATTGAGAATGAATAACAAGGGGTAAGAACGCAAGACATCTCCCCCTTAATGAGTGATGAAGATTCAGGATGCAGCTTCCTCTGATCTTGATCTACGCTTGATTTGGATGAAGATTCGAACTTGAACACCTCTGATCTTTGATGAAGGATTCCCTCGGATCACTGTTCACGGTGCAGGCACTCTCCCCTTGTTCTATCACTTCAGCATTAGGGTTCTCTTGCCCCTTGAAGGAGATCTTTTATAGATCTAGGAAGGGCCTGAGACAAGTCCCAGACCAGATCCACAATTCACTCCTTGAAAGCCGGACTTAACCTTAAACAATTGGGGGAGAAAGATTCCACTCGAGCTTGGACAAACAAGTCAACAAAGGGGGCTTTCGAGGCTACCGGTTGACCGGAACCAGGGAGCCGGTCGACCTAAACCTGTAACAAATAGGATTTTTGATTCTGGTAAAACCGGACAACCTGAACGCCAGGGGCGGTTGACCTAAAACCTGTAACCCGTTGATCTCTTCGGTTCTGGGAAAACCGGTCGACCGGAAATCCGGGGGCGGTCGACCTAAACCTGTAACAAGGAGAAAACTTCAATTCTGGAAAAACAGGTCGACCTATCTTTGAGAACTGGTCGACTGAAATGGTCCTGGCCTGCAGAGATGAGTTGTTAGCCCAGTAAGACATCTCAAAACATAAATGTCATTAGATGAAAGATTGCTTCATGCATTACGTAGTTAAGGATTTGGATAACTCAGTACAACTCCATGGGAAGACATTTATGCATTAGCCTCCTTTGCTCGTGCTTGAAATCAAAAACACGGATGACGATGAAATCATAACCCTGAGTTTTGTTATCATCAAAATCATTCGAGGAGACTCAACAATCTCCCCCTTTTTGATGATGACAAAACAAACAAACAAAAAAAAACATGTCAGGGATGGATAGAGTTCTTCAAGCAAAAAAAGACAAAACAATCCAACCAGAATCATTCCAACCATTCATATGCGCTCGATGTTGGAGATGTAATAAAAGATAGGAGAAGTGACCAAAATAGATAACAATCAGCAAGTGCCTGGCATTGTTTCAGAACAAGGTTGGAGTTACATGACAAGATGCAAATGCAAGGACACAAGACTCACATAATGCAAACGAACGTAGTGCCAAAAGACATACAACCAAACAGACACACAAGCACACAGCTGGCATAAAATAGATAGATAGATAGATAAGGTGAAATAGCTACTTCTCCCCCTTTGACATCAACAAAAAGGGGAGTGGGATACAGAATTCGTGGACATGAAAGACACAGTGGGGACACAGGGTCAACTAAGAGGCAGGTGGATCAGGCGTCCCCTCAGTAGCATCATCACCCGAAGCACCGACGCCATCATGAGCAGCAGGAGGAGCAGGAGGAGCTTCACGGTTAGCAGGAGGCAAGCGATCAGAAATGCCATGGAGAAGGTCATCATAATGAGACAACTGTGAATGCATGTGAAGAAGTGATTGATTTGTAATGCAAAAAGCTTCATGGTTATCTTCATGACTGGCATAAAGGGTGGCCAAGTGGAGAGAGATATCATCTAGAGCAAGGAAAACACCATCCATTCGTTCAGTCATAGTGCCCATGAATGTGTCCATCCGGTCAAGGGAGGAGTGAATCCGGGATTCCAAGCCTAAGACACGACCCTCAAGAGTCTCATAGTCCGCTCTAGTGGGAGGACCAATGTGACGACCCGAGGATCCGAGTACCGGAAAGGGACCGGCGCATCTCGAATCTCGGCCCGCCAACCCACGAGCCCGAAGACTCGGAAGGGTAGAAAGGAGTGGTGTGGGGTATAAGGGAAGCTGCAACGTCCGCAGAGATAGCACAATGATCAAAAAGGAAATGCACATAATAATATAAATAAATCAAACTGCTACAAGGTCCACAGTGTCTCATGTCCAAACAAAGTACAGTCAACAGGAAAGAAAGTACAACTACACGGGGCATCCCCCGGAGTACAACTACGCGGGGCATCCCCCGGAGTATAACTACGCGGGGCATCCCCCGGCTCTGACAGACTGGCCACTAACCCTGGCTGGAAGACCCACGCTGAAACTTGGTCGCGCCTCCCGCCGACCCCGCCTCACCTGAAGAGCAGGGGTGAGCCTCATCTCATTGGCCCAGTAGGGATCCCGCGAACCCCCACCTCGCACGGAAAACGATAAAGAAGAAGACAACCCTACCCAGCAAGGGTACGGTGGAACCGACGAGCTAAAGTAAATAAACGGAAAAAGCCGTCTAGTCTAACAGTACCGTAGTACGGAACCTCGGTCCAACAAAACATGAGTCCACGCCTGCCAGCGAAAAGGAGCACCATCCACAAGAAGAACGACCGGATGCATCCCCTGACGTCTTACACCGCGTCACAAGTGTCTAGCTACAACGCCCCGGGCGTGAGACTCAGACACGCAACAAGTACCACACAACAAGGACTAGCTGGGGTCGCACTCGTCAGTGCGTGTCCCAAGCCCCCAACTACGTGTCCACACACAGACCATCAGCTCTAGGTCGGGTCCTCTAGCTGTTTTTCCCCCCCACCGGACTCTGGTGGCAAAGGCAAGGGGCCCTACGGTAACCAGCCTAAAACCGCGTCACACAGGGTCTCGCTCTCCCAGGTGGGTCCGCACCCGCGTGCGCAAGAAGCTACGACTAGTGGACAGGTCACTGGAAGCAAGGACTGAACCACGGAAACCACCGACCAAACCCTAGCACAAACTCTCGATGATCCTACGGTAGGTACAGAAGTCGGGGACACGCATGAGGTCCGACCGTCCCTCAAGTCACGCGGCACCCCTACCGAGGTAACTGACTCTCCGAGGAACCCCGGGCGCCCCTGTGGCTCTCACTGGGTGCCCACGGCATTCCTAGGGCCACACGCCACAACCAGGTCCACAACTCATCCAACCGGAGGTCACGCTACCCGCAAAACACGGTTCGGGGAAGGGGATGGTCGCGCTAGGTTTCCCTAGCGCGACACCGAAGAACGCGCTAGCTTTGGCTAGCGCTATCTTCCCTGTCGCGCTGCCCAAGGCTACCGCGTTCAATCTGAACGAGCTAGTCTTGGATAGCGCGATCTGGAGATCGCGCTACCCGAACCAGGCGCGTTCCTCACCGCCTTGCTGTTCGTCTTCTCAGACGGACACGCTCGGACGACATGGCGCGTTCATCAAGAACGCGCCACTGGACTATAGCGCGACATCGGGCCGAGCCCGGTTCGCGAACTACGGCTGGAAATCGCAAAACCACGCCCATTCACCCCCTTTGGTGAAGGGAAAACAATGGGGAATCACCCCACAACAACCTAGCATGCATCTAGAGCCCCCAAATCGATCAAAAACCCCACAAATCGACGGATCCGGCGCTCGAACCCCGAACATGGAAATAACCCTCCCGGCATGAATCTAGCCCCTCTCGGCCTCTCCACGGCCTAAAAATCGCGGGGGAATGCTAGAAAGAGGGTAAGGATTCGTCCCCCTACCTCAAAGAAGCTCAAAATCCACCGAATCACCGCCGATCACAAAGATGAAGCTTTAACTCCCACGAACGCCCCGCCTCTCGCCGCGAAAAGCACGCCACCGGGACCGCCTTGCCGCCGCCGCCGCTACCATGCCGTTGCCGGAGTGAGGGGGGCCGCGTCTCGGTCGCCCGGGGGGAAGAAGATCGGCCGCGGGGGAGGGGGAGCTCTCACGGTGAAGGAAGGAGGAAGAAGAAGAAAAGAAAAGGTAAAAAGGAAAAAGAAAAAGAATTGATATATAAGGAAAATCCGGAAAATCGGAAAAAATCCCGAAAAATAGAAAAGTACACCTGCTCGACCGCCTCGACGCGCTGATCGCAACGGTACCACTCGCGGGCTGGTGAACGACCCGGTTCACCCGCTACAGGGTTCCGAAGGATTCGCCGAAACCCGTACGCGGAAATCGGAAAACACGCATGGAAAAGCCGCGGACACACTCCGGGCCTTCGAAACGACTCCGGATCGCACCGATCCGAACACGAAAGATGTCCGAAACGAAATTTTGGACACAACAGGGTCGGACGCTCCGATAAACCGCATCCGGGACCCACAAGAAAGGATCCGAAAGATCCGGGACACTACAACCAACACCCGGAGTGGAGGACTCCCTTTAAAAAAATTGTGGAGGAGGTGGCATCTCATGGTCCGCAGCCTGCACGGGAGGCTGATCCTCCGCCTGAACCGGAGGGGGTGCATCCCCAAGGTCCGGCTGTAACGGTGGAACTGTAGCTGGAGCAAGCTGTGCGACATATGTGGGAACATCTCTAGTAAGCTCACCATCATCACCCCAGTAGTATCCAAGATCGAAGAAAATATTGTGTTCATTATAGATATCATCTTGTCGAACTTGGAGTGATCTTTCGTTTGTCAAGTCTATCCCAGCATAGATAAAAACACCCGTCAACTATGTAGCATAGGGTAAGGACCGGCTCAAGTTGGTGCGGCAAGAACTAATCAAATGTGTCATGAGTCGACCCATATTCACTAAATTCGCATTCATGATATGGTAAAAGAGGAACTTATGGACTGTTGTGACTTCATTGCGACTGCCACTTTTAGGATAAAACACGGTGGCGATTATGTGATGTAGAATGCGCTGCAGCGGTGGGAAGTAGTTGGCGTTCAATTGAAGGCGATTGCTTACACCTTGAACAAAATCACACCCTGTCATGAGGAAGAAAGTGTCTGGCATTTCATCATGCCCCCACGATATGTCGGCACCCCAGTCCGAGACTCCCAAAGCAAGTTGGAAAAGTTCAGGTGCAATATGTATCTCCATGGCCTGAACAAAAGTATACAACTCTCCATTTCTCTCAACCAGGTTGCCATAGAATTCCTGGACTAGGTTCGGATAGTACCTAGTATATCGGGATGCAAAGTCTATCCAGCCATCCTGAACGGCAAAGAGAGCAAACAAATCTGGTAAAAGCTCAGTCACCTCCTGAAAGTCAACCAGGCGAGGGTTGATGATGGGCCAAGGAGGCAGACAGACTGCTGGACGTGGTTCCGGTGCCCTCGGTGGATGAGCTGGGGCCTGTGGACACCAAAAATTGTGCACCCGGATATCCTGTCCGACTCGGCGTCAACAGCGAAGCCGAGAGAAGCAACCCGGGAGAGACTGGTCATTCGGATGCCCCGAATGCGCATACTGCCGTGAAGCCGCCCCCAGGAGTCACGACAGGGAAGAGAAATCAATTACAAAGAGCCCCACAATCCATGGGCCTCGAAGAAAATTAAATGGGGCACAACTCGCGCTCACAATGGGCTCAACATTGCCCATTTAGCCCCTCAGCTGGCCAGCCCAATGGGCTTCAGCGGCACAGCCCCCGGGGCCTTCAGCGGCACGCCCCAATGGGCTTCAGCGGCACGCCCCAATGGGCCCTTCAGCGGCACAGCCCCCAGGGCCTTCAGCGGCACGCCCCAATGGGCCCTTCAGCGGCACAGCCCCCAGGGCCTCCAGCGGTACGCCCCAATGGGCTTCAGCGGCACAGCCTCCAGAGGCTTCAGCGGCACACCTTTTTGCTCCCCAGCGGCACGCCCATTTGGGGCTCCAGAGGCACGCCCTCAGGAGGCCCCAGCGGCACGCTTGCCCAGCCCGCCAGCGGCACAGCGTTGAAGCTTTTCAACGGCAAGACGATGTGCAGCCCATGCCGTATGCTTCCTTGGCGCGCAGTGAGCCGTCCGAGGTGGCAACCGTCCATTGGGCCACGCAGGCTACCCCCCCCTTGACGATTGAGAACGGGGCCGGTCAAACGCCATCATCACGAGGCCACTTCCCGCCTTCGACGGCCGTGCTCGAGGGCTTCGGCGGTTCGGAGTATAAAAACCACTCCCGCTTCGACAGAGAGAGGGGACGACGGACAGATAGAAAGGGAGAGCTCAGGCAGAAGAAGAGAGACATAGGAGAAAGAGGAGAAGAGAGAAGAGAAGGAGAGGCCCTCCCGGCGTGAGCCCCCTCCGACGACCACCGGGAAGAAGCCAGAACATTCGAAGGGATCTACCTCGGTTTTCTCATGGTGACTCTGCCACGGGCCTGTGTCCGAATACGAAAAGGTCTACGAGTGGCCGACATGGCCGACAGTTTACGGCCTTAATACAACTTTCAGTGTGATCTATTCCTATCTCTCTCGCATAATTAGTATTACTCTTTTCGGCCGTGGGGCCTCTAATTTCGGCAACTAATCAAGGGTATTCCCTCGTATGGGGGAAGTAAATGACGTCGTGACCTTTATGGCGCGACGGGATTCGGTCCCGACACGAACCACACAATCGTCTGACGAAGTCAGATCGAGCGCACCATGGACTCTTCGGGGCCCGAATAAATCGTCACCTCAGTGACTGGCACGCCCACGCACGTAATAAAACCAACAGACGAACCAGAACGACGGTTCGACGAGAAGTGCGTCCAGAACTCTGGCACGCCCGGTGGGACCGATCCACCCTTCATCTTTTTACCGAAATTAGGGGCACCGCGGCCCCCTTCTTGTAATACTAATTTTGCTACTTTCTTAAATGCAGAAGAGAGAGACATCATGGAACCAACCATGGCGGTCGTCTGCGGCCCTCAGCCCGTCCAGAACCACGTTCGAGGCGGCTACCTGGCGGTGCCCCTCACCTTTGGGAGCTTCCTTCCCACTGTGGGCTTCCCCAACTTCTTGGGGGTGGCCTTCGCCGAGATCCTCGACGTGGAGACGCCCGAGGACGCCCAGATCAACGCTCCCGCCCCGGGGGCCATGGGAGCTGCTGCCGGCCGAGCTGTGGCCGAAGGCAACAACAGCGTCCTCACAATGACGCTTAGCTGCAACGTGCACCATGTGCACCAGACTACCGGCCCCACCAGGGGTCGGCATCTCACCGGAGGAGGCTCCGGAGAAACAACACTAGCGCCGGCCCGGGGCGCCGCATGTCCAACTCTGGGAAGACCATGACTATGGGGACCCACCGAGTCCGTCTGGACGGAGGGAGATCCCCTGCGGCACCGGACCGCGTCATCCCGACCGTGCCAGTTCAAAACTCCTTCCAAGAGCTCCGGAAGTTGAAAGAGAAGGCAGCACCTGCCGCTGCCTCCACATCACCAAGGACTGCGCCGACCCATAGGTCAGCAAAGCTGAAACACGTATGGGTACCCAAACAGGCCTAGCCCACTGTACCCGCCGAGGCAGGGCCCAGCACTTTCCGCCCCAAGAGGGCCCGACGCGATGACAGGGTTGAGGTAGTGACCCCCACTCTCCGACCGACACCCGTCATCCCAGTGCTGTCCGAGAATGTTCACCGCCGTCGCCGAGGGCGCCGGCACAATGCCGCCCGCCCGGCTCTCACGGCCTACTCCCCTCCTGCCGCTGTCATCGACGCGCAACCCCAGGCCGCTCTCCCTGACCAGGAGTGGGAAGGGATCGAGCAGGCCATGAGGAACTACCTCCGAGGCCCGGGTAGCACCCCCGCCGGCCGCCAGAGACTACTGGGGGCAATGGCCTCCGCCGTCCAGGAAGAAAGGGGGGGACCTGCACCTAGCATGGAGTCAAGGACCCGCCCGGAGGAGTCGCGCCAGTCCCCTGTACGGGAGGAAGCGCCGCCCCGATGGTCTGTCTTCGACAGGCTGACATTCCCAGGAGGATCGTCCAGGAGGGCGTCAAGAAGAAATAAGAATAAGAAATGGCAGACATTCACCTGCAATATGACAGGAGTTCATGGTCGGTATGGGGCCTTACCCACCGACCCGGAAGAATTGGCCAGAATAGCCGTCAGGCCGGGACCCCTTACCAGAAGAAGGAGAGCGGCCGGCGGCGCGACACCCACAGGCGCCGAAGGGACCTTACCTGAAGAGCCCCTTGCGGCCCTCACGGTCAATGTGGTCACCACCGGCGACACGAGTGGCGGACCCTCGACATCATCCGAGGACGCCCCGGCCGAAGAGACAGGGGGCATGCCCAGTCTTCCCACAGCTGACCCAGCAATGCTGCTTATGATACAACGATTCCAGCAGGAAATCGAATCACTTAAAAAGCTGCTGAATGAGCGAAACACACCACCCCCAATGTCCTGGCAGACCGAGGTTATACCACAGGTACCCAGGGACAGGGGGCAGTCTTCAGAGGCAGCTCTTCCAGCAACCCTCGATCCTCTCAGGGGCGCGCCCCCGCAGCAAGCACATGGCACAGCAGTGACCCCGCCACAGGCTCCGCTTTCACAAGGGTCCCCCATGGCCCCCCGAGCGACCGTGGTAGCCACTCCGAGCGCGCAGCCCGCTCATTTCTACCCGAGCCCAGTCGACCCGACGGCAGTTAGCCGTCTGATGATAGATATGAAGCTGGCTGAGAGGGGCGATGGGGATCAGACGCCTTTCGACGTCTACCGGGTACCCTACCCAGCTCACTATGCTGCCAGGAAGTTGCCGGCTGGCGTCACCAAGCCGCCGAAATTTGAAAAGTTCAACGGGCAAGGGTCTCCCAGAGAGCACATTGCCTACTATGTGAACGTCATGGGAGACCTGGCTACTGATGAGGCCTACCTCCTGAAGTTCTTCGGCTCAACACTTACCGGACTTGCCTTTGAATGGTACTCCGGCTTGTCACCCGGGTCCGTGGCCGATTGGCCCGACATGCAGAAGAAGTTCAAGGAAAGGTTCTACGTTGCCGAGAGAGAAGTTACCATGGCTGAACTCTACGCCAGAAGGTAGAAGAATGATGAGTCGGCCCTCGACTACATTAAAAGATGGAGGAACCATAGTATGAGGTGCAAACGCCCCCCGCATCAGGAGGACGCAGTGCAGATCTGCAAGTAAAACTTAAAGAAAGAAATCCTAGAAAGGATGATCGGCACTGAGGTCAAGACATTCGACTGCCTGAACAATGTGGTAGCGGAGATCGAGGCATTCTTGGCCCGATACTCCTCCACTCCAGGCATGTCAAGCCAGAGAGCCAGGCAGGCGGAGAAGAAGCTGGCTCCCCCGGAGGTGCATGCACTAGACTTCCAGGCTTTTGAAAAGCAGAAGGAGAAAGCCAAGGGAGCGGCCAACACTCCGCCGCCCAGAACCACAGAGCGGCGGGAAGGCCCCTCGCTAAGGGAGAAGATGAGAAACAAGTTATATTCCTTCTCCCGGGACAAGTCCAAGCTCCTGTTTGAATGGGCAACCAGCTACAATAAGATCACACTGCCAGAGCCGAAAAGGCCTGGCGACTTGAAGAAGAAGGATGACCCGCGCTTCTGCATGTACCACCGGGTGCTTGGGCATACTATTGAAGACTGCTACGTCTTCAAGGACGTTATTGAGTCCTTAATCAAGGACGGGGAGCTGGACATGGGGGAGCATAAAGTAGACCCCCCGCAGCCACACGAGCTGCCCAGCATAGTCTCCTCCGTCAATATGATCTCACTATATCAGGAGTTGCCAGAGGAGTGGGCGGAAGCCTGTGCCCGCGCCACTTATGAGACTTTTGCCCTGGCCCCGGCCCAAGATCAAGAGGGTTGGCAGACGGTGCCCGGAAGAAATAGAAAGGCACCCACCCCTCGGTCCGCCCCAGGGATTCATCCAAGGGACGCGACACCCTTGCCGGCACCACCACCGGCGATCCCGGTTCGCCATGACACGGCCCCCAGGCTGGTCATGAGGCGGCCCACCCACAACAAGAAGAGCTCTGTCCCGCTGCGAATGCACCAGAAAACCAGCCCGGCGGTCGAGAAACTCCAGGCTATCATTGACGGGCTTGAAGATTATGAACAGCCCAAAATCCAGCCCGTGGAACTAAAGGAATATGTCCCCTGGGAGGAGTTAGAATCACTCGAGCTGGCTCCAGGAACAAAAGCTGAAACAGAAAAAGGGCCTCCCCTGTGGGGTGAGCTTCCTCAGGAGCAGCCATTGGCCACGGCAAGGAAGCAGAAGAAGAAGAGAAGACCCAGGGGTAAGAAGAAGAAGGAGGTCGTCCTCGCCTGCAACACCCTCTCGGCGCTGTTCGACACCGCTCTCTCCCTGGAAGAAAAAGAAGAAGACCCACCCCATGAACCAGCAGAGGTGAGTCAAGCTGAAGCATCCACCTCCCAGCACGCCACCACGTCAGGAAGGAAGTGGGGGCGCCCTCCTCAGGGCAGCCTCAACATCATGCTCAGGGGGGAACAACCATACCAGGTTCCGGAGCCCGAGGTCCGAGGCACCGAGAACCCTCCCCCATCAGGTCTCTACCCCGGAGGCACCAAGAGTCAAGGAGCCCCGTCATTCGCCGAGTTCCTGTCAGCTCGAGCAGGATGGCGGGCGCACCCCCAGGGGTCCTCTGCGACCAGTAAAGCAAGCATTCCCCAAGCTCTACCAGCTGCAACTCCTGCCCAGCCGGAGGAAGAATTCAGCGGCACCCCAAACCTCGCCGAATTTATGCGAGCAGCGGAGGAGGCCCAACAGGCCCCGCCTGCTCAATGGGCTACAACAGATCCCGCAAAGGAGGCGTCCCCTGATCGGACACCCCAGCCTAAGGAGGGGAGCCGGCGCGGCAAGCCCGAAGAAATGAAGTTGCTCAAGGTGCGGGCTGCCGAGCGGATAGTCAAACACCTCAAAAAGATCCCGACCCGGTTCACTGTGTGGGAGATGCTGTCTTTAGATGAAGAAACACGGCAAGCCATCATCGCCGCACTCCAGACGCCAGCCCACCTTGAAGCCAGTTTGGCAGAAATAGCACCCGAAGTAGCTGTGGCTTTTACAGAAGAGGACATGTGTAATGCCCCAGAGTTTTTAGATATTTTTCGGATCCTTTTTCGTGGGTTCTGGATCTGGTTTCCCGGATTGTCCGACTCTGTTGTATCCGAAATTTCGTTTCGGACATCTTTCGTGTTCGGATCGGTGCGATCCGGAGTCGTTTCGGAGGCCCGGAGGCGTTCCGCGGCTTTTTCCTCGTGTGTTTTCCGATTCCCGGCGTGGGTTTCGGCTTTCCCTTCGGAACCTCGTTGCGGGTGAACCGGGCCGTTCACCTGGGCGCGAGTGGTACCGTTGCGATCAGTACGCTCCGAGGATCGCGAGGGTGTGATTTTCTATTTTTTTGGATTTTTCCAATTTTCCGGATTTTTCTATAAATAGCTTTTTTCTCTCTCCCCCTCTCATTTCTCATTTCTCATTTCTCTCCCTCTCTCTTCTCACGCTCTCTCCTCTCTCCCTCTCTCTCCGGCGGCCGACGGGGCGGAGCATGGGCGAGGCGGGGACGGCGCGGGCGAGGCACGGGCGAGGATGGATGAGGATCGAGGCGGTGGAGGCGCGTGGAAGCTCGGCCATGAGTTCGTGGAACGGCGAGGCTTCAACGGCGTTTTCTTCGTGGATCGGCGTCCACGGTGCGCGTAATCTTCGGTGGAGGTAGGGTGATGGACCCTCAGCCCGTGTACTTCCTTTCCCGCGAGTTTTGTAGGCCGTGGTGAGCCGAGCGGGCTAAACGGGGCGTTTTGGGCAAAATGCATGATTTTGGGGTGTGAGCCGGATCTCCCGTTCTATGGTGTTTTTGGGCGATCCAGGGGTTTAGGTGCATGCCTAGGGGCTTGGAGAATGTTTCCCCTTTTGTTTCCCTTTCACCTGGGGGTGAACGAGACGTGGCATGGCTTTTCCCGCGGTTTCCACCGTTTTCGGGCGCGGACTGAGAACGCGCTATACTCCAGTAGCGCATTCTTGAAGGTCGCGCTGCCCCGACAGGGCGCGTTCATCGGAGAAGATGAACAGTAAGGCGGTTTGGGTCGCGCCTTACGGCCCCAGCGCGTTCTGGTTGTCGCGCTATAGGATCATAGCGCGACCTGGCCTGGTCGCGCTATGGTCATATAGCGCGTTCGTGTTGATTCGCCGTGATGCGTGTGTTGGTTTTCGCGTCATGAGATTAGTGCTAGTGGCTTTACCGAGGTTGGGTCTTGTTGTGCGGTACCCGCGATCGGATGGCCGGGGTTGCACCTTGGACAGCGTGTCCAGGTCGGCTGT
The DNA here is from genome assembly GCA_022559845.1 of Amorphophallus konjac. NCBI lineage: Eukaryota > Viridiplantae > Streptophyta > Magnoliopsida > Alismatales > Araceae > Amorphophallus > Amorphophallus konjac. Next base: position 6,065,572 of record CM040127.1, read on the forward strand.
GTCCGGGGGACAGGCCTCTACGGCGTGATTGCCGTGTGTTCTTACTTCGGTAGGTGATACTAGTGTGGTTCGGTAGCTTCGACTGCGTGATCGAGGTGTGCCTTCTGGTACAGTAGGAGTAGCTGTAGTGCCGAGTTTTTTTTGACCGGCCACCGGTTTGCTGTTCCTACTGTAGTTGTAGCTCTCCTTTCCGCTACCGCCGTTGTTTCCGGTTGGGGTTCCGCGGGATCCCTGCTGAGTCTCTGTTTTGGAGACTCATTCCCTGCTTTTCAGGTGTAGCGGTTCTTCCTCGTGGTTCGAGGGCGCGGAGCGGAGGTCCTTAGTTGCCAGCTTGCCGGGCCGAGTGTTCACTTGGCATGTGGTACGTTTTTACTGCTTTAGACTGTACTTTCTGTTGGACTGGACTCTGTTGTAGCTGTAGTTGTTCTTGCTTTCAGCTTGTTGTTGTTGTTGGTTGTCCTGCTTTATTTCCTATTTCTTTGTGCCTCCACACTCCTTTAAGCCCTTCCGAGCCCTCCCGGCTCGTGGGCGGCGGTGCGAGTCTCGGGTTATCGGGCCTTCCCGGTAATCGGATTCTCGGGTCGTCACAGCTGGTATCAGAGCGGTGGTTGTGGACGTACATAGGAATTCGAGATATTGCAGTGATCAGAGTCTGTAAGGTCCAGTACAGTCGGCAGCTGGCTTAGGGTTTTGTGCTTGTTTTCCACCTTATTTCTCGCTTGAGACCTTGAGTGCGCTGTGCGGCGCTGTGAAGGTGGTTGCTGTCCACGGCTTTCGTGCCAGCATGGGGTCTAAGGATCGAGGTCGAGAGCCTTCTCCCTCATCGGTGGTGGCCCTGGTTGTGCTGCGTTGGGCAGAGATTGCTGGCAGACGTGAGTTCGCGGTGCTGCGTTCGAGGAACCTGCAGCGTGGTCAGGTGGCTGGTGCGGACTGTTCTTGGTTAAGTGGCCGTGAGCGTGCTCTGAGGGAGCTGCTGTCGATTTTTGGTCACTCCAGCTTGAGGTTTGTCCAGCTCCTGTGGTGTTCTGATCGAGAAGTGTGCTCGGGTGAGCGGAGGGTCTTCCCGGTGAGCTGCTGTTTTGTCGAGCCTGATGATCTTGTCGTCCTCTGTGGTGTCAGAAATGACGTGTCGGTCCCAATTGTTCTGCTGATTTCGAGGCAGGATTTGGCAGAGATGTCCCGTTAAGTCTTTGCTTCTGTGCTTCTGTCAGTGGATGGGTTGTGTTCGCCCTGGAGTTGGCTTGAGATGTGAAGGCTCTGCGGTGAGTTCGGGACTCGAGGATGAGCATCGGCGGTTGTTGTTATGGCTCGTGTTGCGGCTCTTGGCATGCCGTGTTGCAGTTCGAGGAATTGCAGCGGTGGTGCATCGAGAGATGCTGTGATTGTGGTCCGACGTGACACTCGTCGAGTGTGTCGGAGGCGCTGACCTGATGGAAGCGATGGTTTTCCTTGGTGCTGTTTCCAGCATGCGCGAGGTTCGAGGTCAGGTCGAACGTGGAGTCCTTCCGTTGGTCGGAAGTGCGTTTGGTCTCCCCTTTGGTTGGAGAGATTGTGTTGGGTTAAGGTTCGTCGTCTTGCATTGTCTGTTCGGATTGGTTGGCTTTGTATGCCATGAAGTCCGTGCGAGACGTGCTCCTTGTCTTGGCAGGGTGGTTGCCTGTGAGAAGTCGTGCCCATTCCCTTGTCGTGTGAGGGTGCTAGCGCTGTTCCGAAAGGACGAGTGCTGGTTGGGCGGTGTTTTGCTTTCCCGGCTGTGCGCGCGGATCTGAGTGCGCAGCGGAAGCGTGGTGGGCTTGTAACCCACTAGTTCAGGATCGTAGCGTTGGTTGCTACGGGCGGATTCCTGAGTTTGCGTTGAGCATCGGGGGATGGGTCCCTTGGTGTGAAACGTGTTGCTGCCGTGCCGTTGCCCGAGAAGTCGTGGTTCTTGGCACTAGCAGGTGGAGTGTTGGGAAAAGTGCTGGCTAGTACGCCGCATGATTACCCTGTTCCTGTGTTGGAAGCCGTGTCAGGCGTCGGTGTTGGACCTGGATGAGGTTGTTGAGGATGTCGCTTGACGGAGGTCGAGGACGTGTTGGTCAGAGTCGGTGGCTTGGCGCCCGACTTGTGTTCCCAGTCGTGTCCTCGGATGAGATCATTCTTGGAGAAGTGATCTCTACCAGGCTGTGGGTTCCTGTTGGTAGCTGCGGGTGACTGGTAAGGCTAGTCTCGTAGCTGGCCCCGGTGAGACATATCTTGCTTAGGGACCCGTGAGCACTGTTCAAGTGGTGTCCCGTGGCTTTGTGGTAAGGGCGGAATCGGGATTGGCAGGTGTCCACTTGGTTTGATCGAATGATTTGATGAGACCAGATGGATGAGTGACGCCTGTGGGCGGATGCCTTTTTGTGAGATTGGCGAGCAGTTGGTGACCAGTGGATGGTCTTTTCAGAGACAGAAGATGCTGGTTGTTGGAGCTCGAGCGTGGCGAGAGCCGTGTGCCAGCGAGACCTTTGGCGGTCGTTTCTGTGATATGCCTTTCCGGATGGGATCTGGACTTTGTCGAAGTTTGTCTTCTGACAAGAGTTGGCACGGTGTTGTGTCCGGCTTTCGGCTTGCCATGTGTGGGGTGTTTCTTGGTGTTGAGCCGATATGCTGGTTGCGGTCTGCTGAGATGACTGCTTGAGTTGGTGGAGGCTCTGTGTTGGTTGCTCCCTTGAGGAGGGTGTGTGACCTGTCAGCTGGTTGCGAAGCTGATGTGTGTTTTGTCTGCTGACCCTTCGGTGGATCAGTAGCCGTTGCTCGTGTCGAGGGTTGTGATTCCTCGGTGAGCGAGATTGTGGCTGCAGTGCCACGGTGGATTCTCGCGTTGTCTGAGGTGATGCCGGACTGTGTCCTTTACTATACGCCTGCTCTGTTGGCCTGTGTGCTCGGCGCGAGGAGCGAGGTATTGCTTGTGATTGTAAGTCTGGCTGTATCCCTCAGGCTCGGTGTTTTCATGAGAATCGAGGTTTTCTGTGCTGTGGCTCTGACAGCGTGTCAGTTGATTCAGTGTTCTTCCCCTGGGACTTCGTGCTTGGTCCTGAATTTCGAGGACGAAATTCCTTTAAGGGGGGAGGGCTGTAATGCCCTGGAGTTTTCGGATATTTTTCGGATCCTTTTTCGTGGGTTCCGGATCTGGTTTCTCCGATTGTCTGACTCTGTTGTGTCCGAAATTTCGTTTCGGATATCTTTCGTGTTTGGATCGGTGCGATCCGGAGTCGTTTCGGAGGCCCGGAGGCATTCCGCGGCTTTTTCCTCGTGTGTTTTCCGATTCCCGGCGTGGGTTTCGGCTTTCCCTTCGGAACCTCGTTGCGGGTGAACCGGGCCGTTCACCTGGGCGCGAGTGGTACCGTTGCGATCAGTACGCTCCGAGGATCGCGAGGGTGTGATTTTCTATTTTTCTGAATTTTTCTGATTTTCCAGATTTTCCTATAAATAGCTTTTTTCTCTCTCCCCCTCTCATTTCTCATTTCTCTCCCTCTCTCTTCTCACGCTCTCTCCTCTCTCCCTCTCTCTCCGGCGGCCGACGGGGCGGAGCATGGGCGAGGCGGGGACGGCGCGGGCGAGGCACGGGCGAGGATGGATGAGGATCGAGGCGGTGGAGGCGCGTGGAAGCTCGGCCATGAGTTCGTGGAACGGCGAGGCTTCAACGGCGTTTTCTTCGTGGATCGGCGTCCACGGTGCGCGTAATCTTCGGTGGAGGTAGGGTGATGGACCCTCAGCCCGTGTACTTCCTTTCCCGCGAGTTTTGTAGGCCGTGGTGAGCCGAGCGGGCTAAACGGGGCGTTTTGGGCAAAATGCATGATTTTGGGTGTGAGCCGGATCTCCCGTTCTATGGTGTTTTTGGGGGCGATCCAGGGGTTTAGGTGCATGCCTAGGGGCTTGGGGAATGTTTCCCCTTTTGTTTCCCCTTCACCTGGGGGTGAACGAGGCGTGGCATGGCTTTTCCCGCGGTTTCCACCGTTTTCGGGCGCGGACTGAGAACGCGCTATACTCCAGTAGCGCGTTCTTGAAGGTCGCGCTGCCCCGACAGGGCGCGTTCATCGGAGAAGATGAACAGTAAGGCGGTTTGGGTCGCGCCTTACGGCCCTAGCGCGTTCTGGTTGTCGCGCTATAGGATCATAGCGCGACCTGGCCTGGTCGCGCTATGGTCATATAGCGCGTTCGTGTTGAACGCGCTAGGCACGTATAGCGCGTTCTGGCTGAACGCGCTATGCACGTGTAGCCCGTTCTTGGAGGGACCAGCCGGGCTGCCCGGGGCGGGCGGTCTGCGGCTGATCGTGCTCCCCTTGGGCCGTGTGTGCCTTGGACACCCAGTGGAGTTCCGTGACCGTGTTTTGGGGTGTCTGGGGGTTCCGTTTACCTCATTTTGCGTGCCCGTGCGCTTAAGGGTCCGGGTGACCTTTTAGCGTTCGGTTCACATTGTGTTGGTCTCCGGTCGACCCGGTTGGGACCCAGTGGTCAACCTTCGGCCTTGTGAGTGTCCTGGACACCCCATGGGTTCTGTGTCCGTGTTTTTGGGGTGTCGGGAGGGACCGTGTTTCCTCGATTAACGTGCCCGTAGGTGTAGTGGGTCCGGGTGACCCCATGTGTTCCGGACTTTCGTGTTACGCTTGATCGAGTCACCGTGTGTCGGTGTGCGTGCGGTGGGGTCTCCCTCGCATGTCGTGGGTTTTCTTTGGAAGGCGATTCCCACGTGGGCCACGTGTTTGGCCTTGGACTGCGAGTCCAGTTATCCGGCCTGGGGCTGGAGGTTTCCCGCTTGTTTCAAGATGGGAAATCGTCGTGGCGACTTGTGTGCTGCCTTGGGAATCGTGCTTCTGTGTTTTTTCCGTGTGGCCCGTGTGAGTGGCCTTAGTCCCTTGCGTTCCCTTCCCGAGGGAGTGATCTTGGCGACTCGTGTGTTGTCTCGGTACTCGTACTACCGTGGTTTTAGACCTAGAGATTGGACTAGATTGACGGCCTTGTGCTGTTGCGTACAACGGTCTTGACCCCGAGTCTTGTGACTCAAGGACCGTTGGGTGTAGTGCGTCTGGTGGACTGTCCAGAGTCCAGTGACTTAGCGTCACTTGGGTTTTCTCGACTTTCGCGCAGGCTGCGTGCGTGACCGTGGACTGCAAGTCCTGTTTCTTCTCCGACTGTGGTCACCGTGTGACGGGGCCGGTACGTGGGGTGGTCCCCGTACGTCGTCGGATTTGGACGTTGTTTTCCATTGAGAGTCTACTCCTTCAGTGACCCTCCACTAGTCGTAGCCCACCAGTACGAGGTGCTGGACTCACCTGGGAGTGGTGTACGGGCACCCACCTTTCGAGACGGTTTGTGGACCGGTTACCGGAGGCCCCTCGTCGGTAGCCAGAGTCCGGCTACGGGGGAAAACCGATCAGAGGACCAGACCTAGTGACGCAAGGTCTGTGTGTGCATACGTGGTTGGGGGCGGTTGGACCCACGTCGACGGGCGTGACCCCAGCTAGTTACTTGTTTGTGGTTACTTGTACGGTGTTCGCGCCTCGGGTAGGACCTACCAGGTCAGGCGGTTCACCTGCGGTGCGGTGTAAGACGTCAAGGGACGCTACCGGCTGTGCTTCTAGTGGGTGGTACTCCTATCGAGTACGGAGTGACAGACTACCAGTTTTTGTGGCTTTGACGTTTGGGTTTTCGGTCGTGTCGACCGTTGAGTCCTTCGGCTGTTTTGCCATGGCGCGTGTGTTGGTCTTCGCGTCGTGAGTCTAACGCTAGTGGCTTTACCGAGGTTGGGTCTTGTTGTGCGGTACCCGCGATCGGATGGTCGGGGTTGCACCTTGGATAGCGTGTCCAGGTCGGCTGTGTCCGGGGGACAGGCCTCTGCGGCATGGTTGCCGTGTGTTGTTACTTCGGTAGGTGGTACTAGCGTGGTTTGGTAGCTTCGACTGCGTGTTCGAGGTCTGCCTTCTGGCAGTAGGAGTAGCTGTAGTGCCGAGTTTTGATCGGCCACCGGTTTGCTATTCCTGCTGTAGTTGCAGCTCTCCTTTCCGCTACCGCCGTTGTTTCCGGTTGGGGTTCCGCGGGATCCCTGCTGAGTCTCTGTTTTGGAGACTCATTCCCTGCTTTTCAGGTGTAGCGGTTCTTCCTCGTGGTTCGAGGGCGCGGAGCGGAGGTTCTTAGTTGCCAGCTTGCCGGGCCGAGTGTTCACTTGGCATGTGGTACGTTTTTACTGCTTTAGACTGTACTTTCTGTTGGACTGGACTCTGTTGTAGCTGTAGTTGTTCTTGCTTTCAGCTTGTTGTTGTTGTTGGTTGTCCTGCTTTATTTCCTATTTCTTTGTGCCTCCACACTCCTTTTATCCCTTCCGAGCCCTCCCGGCTCGTGGGCGGCGGTGCGAGTCTCGGGTTATCGGGCCTTCCCGGTAATCAGATTCTCGGGTCGTCACAACATGCTCCTGCCGACCTGCAGTCACAACAGACCCCTCTACATGAAAGGGCAGTTGAATGGCCAGCCTATTAATAGGGTCTTGATCGACCCAAGGGCGGCGGTGAATATACTCCCTTACCGGGTGTACCAGAAGCCCTACTTTGATGTACACTTGGTTGAGGTAAAAAATGTCAAGATTGCTGGCTTTAACCAGAAGTGTGAAGTGCCCATGGGGGTTGCAGAGTTCAACTTGACCTTTGATGACTTCACCACCAAGGTCCAGTTTCACGTCATCAACTCCAACACTTCCTACAAGGCGTTGCTTGGCCGGCCTTGGCTACACCAGAACAGAGTGGTGCCCTCCACCCTGCATCAATGCATCAAATACCCCTGTGAGGGGAAGGAAGTCAGGATCTTCGCCGACCTCCACCCGTTCGAGGTGTTCGAGTGTCACCTGTCAGATGCCAAGAGAAGGCGAGGCAAGCTCCTCAAGTCATCCAAGACAAGGGAAAGAAGAAAATGGAATCAGGAGGCTGGTTTCCTCCGCCGCCCCCAGGCTATGTGGCTCCCCCACATGTACCATTTATTGCACAAGAAGAAGGGGTATTTAGGGCAGCCCCTCTCGCTATCTACCCCACACCGGGGGCACCCTACCTCGAAGACCTGCTAGAAGATGTCAGGGTCCCGCCAGGGATCGTCAAGCCGATAGCGGAAATTGAATGCCAAGCAGCTGAACAACTGAGAACCTTCGAGGTGCCTAACCCTGAGGGGCCGCCCACTATCTTCTATGTGGCCGGGGAGAAGCCAGTCAGGGAAGACGATGATTGCCGATTCCCTGACGAGTTGCATGACCCGCACGTCCCCATTACGGGACTGCCCCACATGACTGACCAGGCAGCCAGAATGGTCAGAAAGCAGAAGATTCCTCCCTACCAGCCCTCCAGCCGGAAGGAAATGTTTGAAAGAATGTGGAACCCACCGAACCTGGATCGACGGTTGCTGAAAATCACCAAGCACCCCGGTCTGGGCTTTTCACTAGAAGATTACTACGAGACTGATGTCATATCGGTCTCGACATGGCCCGGCGACGACCCCGCAGAAGCTGCAGATTCGCGGGAAACCCACCAAGACACAAGTCCCGGGGCCCCGGCCGAGGAGGCACAAGACGAAGAAGTATTCCTGTGGAAGCCTCCCCGCCGCCGCTGCATGGAGAAGACCCCCTCCTTCTCCGAAGTGTCGACCTCGAGAGGGCACACCAGCGAGGCACCTCCACCCCGGCCGGCCGGCGAAACAAGGAGCAGAAGCATGGGCCAGGCTCCGAAATCCCCTCGATACGACCCCGTCATGTACGCCTTGTACCATAGGCAGCAACGGGAGATCGAGACGCTAAAAGTACGACTGGCTGAGTTGACCTCGCTAGTCGCCGACCTGATCCAGGGATCTCTTCCCCCGCGGGGTGACCGCATGCCTCAGCCCCGAGATGCCAGTCCTGACACCCCCGTCTGGTCAAGAAGGGAATTGAGAGACACGGCAAGCCTGTTGATCGGGTGACCAACCAGGCAGGGCCTAACACTCCAAGAGAAGTTACAGAGGCCCTACTCCTTCCCGAGAGAGAAGACCCGGGGCATCTTCGACTGGGCCTGCCATTACGGCAAGGTCTCCCTCCCACGGTCCAAGAGGCCACAAGACACCAGAAGGAGTGGGGACCCACTATTTTGCCCTTACCACCAGATGCTGGGTCACGCCATTGAAGACTGCTATGTCTTCAAAGACATTGCTCAAAGCCTCATCGACAGGGATGAGCTCAGAATGGGGGACTACGTGGTAGGCTCGCCACGCCCCCACGTGGCGGACAGCCCCAGGGCAGGAGTCTACACTGTGTCCATCCAATTCCAGACGCCTGAAGATGCGGCTACCCCGGCCCCCGCAGGAGCGGTCTATGATGAATACACAGAAGATCCCGAGATGGACCTATGCCCCTCTGAGCCAGCGGACCTCACGTACCCGGCGGCTACGGCCCAGGAGGACTGCGAGGTGAATGCAGCCTCCATGCCCAGTCATGATGAACAAGAAGACGAGGATGCCATCCTCGAGCCCGAAGACAATGAAGACCAAGACTTCGTCGATTTGTCGCCAGCCCCGCCGGAAATCGAAAATGGCGGCCAGGCCATAGTTGACGAATTGATTGAGATCAACCTCGGCATGGAAGGCGACCCCAGGCCGACCTTTCTAAGTGCTCTCGTACCCCCTCGTGAGAGAGAACAATACATAAAGCTGCTGCAAGAGTTCCGGGATTATTTTGCCTGGAACTACAAATAAATGCCCGGACTCAGCCCCGAGGTGACTCAGCACATCTTGTCCATCGATCCCAAGGTGGAACCAGTGAAGCAACCTCCCCGGCGCATGAGGCCGGAGCTAACCAGCCAGATCTGCAAAGAGGTCGAAAAGCTCATAAATGTCGGCTTCGTGGCGGAAAATCAATACACCACATGGCTGGCCAATATTGCACTAGTGAAAAAGAAGAATGGACAGATCAGGATTTGCGTGGACTTCCGCGACCTGAATAAAGCCTGCCCGAAAGATGACTTCCCGGTGCCTATCACCGAAGTGATGATTGATGCAACCACTGGCCACGAGGCCCTGTCCTTCATGGATGGGTCGTCCGGCTATAACCAAATCTGGATAGCCGACCACGACCGAGTCCATACAGCTTTCCGGTCACCCAAAGGGATATTTCACTACAAGAGGATGCCCTTCGGCCTCAAGAATGCCGGTGCCACATATCAGCGGGCGATGACCAAGATCTTTGACGAGCTGCTGTACGGCAAGGTCGAGTGCTATATTGATGATATGGTCGTCAAGACGAAGAAAAGAGACGAGCACCTGAGTGACCTCAGGGTCGTCTTCCAAAGGCTCCGGCAGTACGGGCTGAAGATGAATCTCATGAAGTGCGCCTTTGGCGTGTCCAGTGGGAAATTCCTCGGCTTTATTGTCCGACACAGAGGGATCGAGATCGACCCCCTGAAGATAAAGGCCATCCAGGAGCTGCCTCCTCCGAAGAGTCTGGGAGAGCTGAGGTCCCTGCAGGGGCGTTTAGCTTACATCCGCAGGTTCATCTCCAACCTGTCAGGGCGCTGCCAACCCTTCCACAGACTGATGATGAAGAATGCACCCTTCAGCTGGGGCCACGAATGCCAGCACGCGTTCGACCAGCTAAAGGAGTACCTGAAGACCCCGCCTGTCCTGGGGGCAGCTGTCAAAGACAGACCGCTGATTCTGTACATAGCGGCCACCGAATATTCACTGGGGGCAATGCTCGCCCAGAACAATGATGAGGGAAAAGAGCAGGCTCTCTACTATCTCAGTCGAAGATTGGTGGGTGCAGAGGCTAAGTACACCCCGATTGAGAAGATCTGCCTTGCCTTGGTCTTCGCAGTCAAGAAGATGAGGCACTACATGCAGTCCCATGAAGTCAGCTTAATATCTAGGGCCGACCCCATCAAGCACATTCTCCTCCAGCCAGTCCCAAAGGGGTGCCTTGGCAAGTGGGCCGTGCTACTCATGGAATTTGACATCACTTACGTGCCCCAGAAGGCCGTTAAGGGGCAAGCCGTCACGGATTTCTTCGTAGCACATCCTGTGCCCGAAGACTCCCCGTTGGCCACAGAGCTGCCCGAGGATGAAACACTAGAGGTAGACCAAGTACAACAAGCCATCTGGCAGCTATACTTCGACGGAGCCTCGAGGACAGAAGAGACCCCGTCTGGGCGCGCCAAGGTACGAGCCGGAGCAGGCATCGTCCTCAAGTCGCCAGACGGAGAGGTGATGCACACTTCCTGCTGCATTAGCAAACCCTGCACCAATAATGAAGCAGAGTATGAAGCTCTGATTATCGGCCTCCAGGTCACCCTCCAGTTGGAGATCAAAATGCTCCAAGTGTTCGGCGACTCGCTGCTAGTCGTCAAACAGGTCCAGGGACAGTTTGACGTCCGGAAACCTGAGCTACTCCCCTACCACACTAAGGCCAAGGGGCTCATGGAGCGGTTCTACCTCCTCGAAATAGGCCATGTCGCCAGAGGGGAGAACGCGCAAGCCGACGCCCTGGCAAAACTGGCAAGCTCACTGGCAGTACCTCCAAACGGATCTCTCAACATCCAGGTAGTGAACCAGCGCCAGATGCCCAGTATGATAGAAGAAGAGCCAGAAGAAGAGGACCTACAGGTCGCTACAGCAGAAGCCGTCAGCCTGCTTGACTGGAGAGACCCCCTAATGCAGTGGTTCAGACACCAGCAACTACCCGACCGAAGAGAAGAAAAGATCAAGCTAGTCAGAACCAAGGACTCCTATGAGCCCCGAAGCGGAATATTGTTCCGAATTGTGGGGGATGCCAAACAGAAGCTACTCCTCCGATGCTTGTCCATTGAAGAAGCTTGGAGGGTTATGAAGGAGGTTCATGCCGGCACAGTCGACGCACACCAGGCGGGGCCGAAGATGAAAATTGAAATCAAGAAACTTGGCTACTACTGGCCTGCAATGTGCAACGACTGTTGTGAGTACGCTAAGTCGTGTTAGAGATGCCAGGAGCATGCCACTATACCCAGGAGGCCTCCCGTGCAACTGCACCCAACCGCGCCCAGTTGGCCGTTTGTCCAATGGGGAACAGATGTTGTGGGCCCCTTACCCGTATCTTCCACAGGCTGCAAATACATTCTGGCGGCGACCGACTACTTCTCCCGCTGGGCAGAGGCTGTTGCCTTACGGGAAGTCACCGGAGAAATCGTGGTCAGGTTTGTCCGCCGCAACATCATATTCCGGTTTGGCGTGCCCGACCGGATTGTGTCAGACAACGGCAGCCACTTCCGTAACCAGAAAGTTTACCGGCTAGCAGAAAAATACAAAATTGACTAGAGGACATCGACTCCTTACAATCCACAAGCCAATGGACTGGCCGAAGCTTTCAATAAGACACTTTGCACTCTCCTGGTCAAGACTGTTAGCTCTAACAAAAGGGACTGGGAAGAAAGAATGTATGAAGCGCTTTGGGCGTACCAAACCGTATACAAGACCCCAACGGGCTGCTCGCCCTTCTCTCTCGTATATGGCTCGGAAGTAATCGTCCCCGTCGAACTAGAGATACCGTCCCTCAGGGTCGCCATTCAGCATGGGCTTGTCCCCGAAGGGCAGGCCAACACCGAGCGAAGGCTCGATGAACTCTCTAGTCTGGAAGGAAAGCGGCTTCAAGCCCAACATAATATCCAGGTCTACCAGGCCCGGATTGCACGCGCCTTTGACAAGCTCGTCAAGGAACGCGAATTCAAGAAGGGCGACCTTGTCATGGTCAAGAGAAGAGATCTCATGGCGGCCAACCCCAAGGCTAAGCTAAACGAGAACTGGCTCGGACCCTACGTAGTCCAAAAAGTCTACGAAGGCGGAGCCTATGTAATTGTCAACCACCGCGGGGAGGTTCAATTCCCGCCTCTTAATGGAAGGCACTTGCGACTGTACCACGCTCCGGCGTCCCCATTCAGGTAATAATATTACTCTTCGCCCTATTTTGGGGCGGATTTACGTAATTAATGTCCAAATGATTTGACCACCAGTCGGGTTTCAAAAAAAAAGAGAAAGGAATAATAGGAGGAGAAGAGAGAAAAGAAAAGGCAGAAGACAAAAAAAAAGAAGCAAAAAAAAGAGAACAGAAGGAGAAAGAAGGAAGAAGCAAAAAGAGAGAAAAAAAATAGAGAGAGAATAAAAAAAAGAAGAAAAAAAAGAAGAAAAAAGAAGAAAAAAAAGAGAGGAAAAAAAAGAAAAGAAAAGAAAAAGAAAAAAAAGGGAAGTGAAGAGGAAAAGAAAAAAAAAAAAAAAGAAGCCAGAAAAGGGGAACGCCCCCCATTTCCAGCCACCGCCCCGCGTCAGCGGAGGTACCAAAAATTGACTAAAAAAAAAAACAACAACAAACTCTTCTCTCCGTCCTTCCCAGGCGGTGAGTACCCCTTTGGCTCGAATCTCCCGTCCGGGTCATTGACTAAACAAACTCTTCTCTCCGTCCTTCCCGGGCGGTGAGTACCCCTTTGGCTCGGACCTCCCGTTCGGGTTGACTAAACAAACTCTTCTCTCCGTCCTTCCCAGGTGGTGAGTACCCCTTGGGCTCGGACCTCCCGTCCGGGTCATCGACTAAACAAACTCTCCTCTCCGTCCCCTCTGGACGACGAGAAGTCCGGTCTCTGACCGAGGCCTCTGCTTGAGGCCAGCACGCACTTCTAATATTGCGGCAAAACCAGGGAGTTGCCCGTTCGGTATGGTGGAGTGGTCCCCTCGTCCTCCCCCTGGGAAGGCGAGCACTCTCATGTACCCTGACGTAGGTCCCCGCCTGGTTCTCCCGAAGTAAATCCTCGCAAAGACCCATACCCTGCTAACGTGGTTCAACATAAAAGAAGAGAAAGAAGGGGAAGAAGGGGCCTTCGGGGCGAAGGCACAGTGAAAGGACATGTGAAACCAAAAATATTCTGCTCTATTCAAAGGAGGATCAGACTACATATGCTACGGGGCATACCCCTGTGTTACAAAAAATATGGGAAAAGAAATGCCTAGTCAATGCCCCTGAAGATGTCCTCGAGGGGGAGGATCCCGACGCAAGGGAAGTTTGTCCTGTCGCGCAGTCGGCCCCTTAATCCCTCGAGACGGGCGAGTTCCGCTTCCACGGACGCCATTTCAACTTCGGCGACGCCGAGAGCTTCCCTCTCCTCCGCAACTGCCCTTCCCGCCTCGGCGAGGTCGAACTTGGCCGCTGCAAGGTAGCCTTCCAACTCCTCGATCCGACTCTCGAGGGAGCGAACGCTGCCTTCGCCCTCCTCTAAGGCTTTCTCGTGGCATTCCTTGTTACGGCGTCGGGCCTCCAAGGCATGTAGATACTCATCCGCCTGGGCATCTAGAGCGGCTCGCTCGTCAGGAGCTTGGGTCTCCAGGAATTCACGGCGTTTCACATACTTCAATAATAGCAAGACCCGCCGGGACCATTCCCCCAGCGGACAGCCAAGCACCTGCAACGCCCCAGTTAACTGCGTCGCTATGGTATGCACCTCCCGATACGACAGAGAAGCATCGGCGAGGAGCATCGTCCGTAAAGTGATCAGCATCTGACGGACTGGCGCCTCTGATGACGTGTGACTGACTAAGGGCACGACCGGAGGGATGAATTCCACGGCGCTGTCCACCTCCGCCCACAGATCGGCATCCACGGCGGCTGAAGAAGATGGGAGAGCAAGGGTTAAGTCGCCCGGCCGGCGTGGCTCGACTAAAGACCCCTGGCCGACTACTGTTGAGGAGGTGGCTGAGATCGTTGCCGAAGCATCCAACGCCGCTATCATCAGCTGTTCTCCTGCCTCCTCCGCCTCCGCCTGGTGCGCTGCCGGCACTGCTTCAAGGAGCAGGGGTGCAGCTGCCTCTGCTCCGGTCGAAGGAGGGGCCTCAAGCAAGGCTGGGCCCGCTGCCATCAGTGGCCGACTCCGCCTCTGCGGCTCCGATCCCTCCAGATGTGCGCGGAGCTCCGCGAATATTTGCTTCAGTAAGGGGTCCTCCATCTGGGCCGGAAGCTTTGGAAAAGGCGGAAGCGGAACCATTAGCCGGGGTAGACGTCCCGCCTCCACGAGCGCCGTAAGGCCCTCCGCTCCCAAGCCCGCGACCGGAGCCAGTCCCGCCACCGCTAGCGGACCAATATTTGGCCGCCGCTTGGCAACGGCCTTCCGGGCACGGCCAGACGACCTCCCTGGCGTCGGCACCACTTGACCACAAAAAGTATGATTACTCACTTGCCAGCGGGAGTAAACCTCACGAGGCCCAAAAGGCGAGAAGGGTTATGAGACCCGTGTCCTTACCTCGGCCACTGGGGTGGTACCGCTCTCGGGCGCGATCTCCCCCTCCTCCAGAGGCTCGCCCACCAAAGGCTCCTCCGACACCTCCTCCCGAAGAGCTTCAAATAGAAGGGCTAGCTTGCCCATGCCGACATCGACCCTCGATGGGCGGTCAACCGACGCAGCCGGAGCAGCCTCTTTCACAGCCTCCGGCTCAGCTGATTCCTGAAAAGGTCGGGCGCAAGGAGGACGATATCAGTAGGCGACCACAGAAGCAGCCCCACGCAAATAGAATCACGCTTACAGCGGCCTCCTCCGTCAAGCTTAGCGAGCTAGCAAATGAAGAGGCCTTAGGGGCCGGCTCGGGCAGCCCCGATGCCCCAGACGTTACACCCCCAGCAGCCGCTTCGTGGGAAGAGTAGTTGTAATCTACCTCTTCCCCAGACGGAGACTCGACCGCCGCCGGCTCGGCCTGGGCCGGCAGAGGGGCTTCCACTTCAGAGTCTCTGGCCAGCACGTCCTCCCTCGGGCTAGGCAAGGCTCGCACTCCGATCTTTTTCCTCCTCACATATGCCAGCACCGTCGGGAGGTCGGGATCAGGCCCCAATGACTCGGTGGCCGCCGCGGCAACGCCTGTCATGCAAAAGAAGATAAGCCATGTTGAACCTACTAGCACCCAGGACAAAAAAAAGGGGAGCTAGCCGAATGGACGAAAATATTTACCCCCTTCGGCCCATACGGTCCGGGATGACTCGCCGGCTTCTTCGACGGACAGAGCCTTCGTGGGAGCCGCAGCCCCGCTCTCGCCCGGAAGCAACACGGGCGCCGGTTCCTCCGTGCCGCCCGTAAGATAGAAGCGCATCGTCGCCGTACGCGAATCCGAGGCCAACTCGGGAGGCCAGTCGACCGCAGATGACGTAGGCGGCCGACGAACCTCCCCAGCTTCGTGGCTCGGTTCGGTCCGCGTGGCTTCGAATTCCTCGAAGGACAAGACAGGGGCCACCGGCGAGGCTGCCGTCGGAGCCGGGGATGCCTCGGTCTGCCCCCGTTTTGCCGCCTGCTGCCCGGCCACCTTGGCAGCAGCCAACGCCGTCTTAACGGGCGACTGTGTTCGGGGCCTTCCCGTTGCCTGCGGCACGGGAGCCGGAGCAGCCGCCGAGGTCGCCTTTGCTGGGACCGCGACTTCACCCATATCAAACGTGGGCACGGGCTCTCCCACAGGAGCTGAGACAAAAAAAAGTATCCAGGTGTCAGGGCTCCACTCCAAAATAAAAGGGGGGGGGGGAGATTCAAGAGACACACTAATGATCGGGGACACTGACCGGCAGGTTGGCCTGGCTCGGGACGGGCAGCTTCAAATTCGTCGAAAGATGGGACTCGTGGTGCCGGAGGAACATCCGTCGGAGCCTTATCCGATTCCGTCTTCCTCCGCTTTATGTCCCGCTGCTTATCCGCCTTGGCGGCGTCCACCGCCTTCTTCACAGGCGATTTAGCCCGGGGCCTCTTCGCAGCCTTGGGCAAAGGAGCCGTGGTCGGGGCCAGCGGCGCGGCTTCAAAATACGCAGGCTTCTTCACCAGCCAGAGGAGGTTCCGATACATAGCCAGCTGCGTGCTGTCGGGATGGTCTGCAAAGAAAAGAGGGGAAAGAACGAACATGCATTTACGGTTAGTACTCAACTCACTGCGAAGGCCGCAGTGCTCAGAGACAAAACCGAAGAGCAAGAAGAGACTGAATACCATGAGGGCCAATGTACAGCCGCAGCATGATCGGCCAGTAGCTCAGGGACGTCTCCTTGTCCCGACGCGCCGCCTCCCGGACCTGCCAGCAAACGTCTTCAATCGTTTGGCACCGGTCCGTAAGGTTGGCCAGATCCGCGTGCTTCTTTGAGGAGAGGTGACAGAAAAGATTAAAGTGGTCCATGCCCCACCCGTCAACATAATAATAAGGGATGTGCAGGCGCTTGCCCAGGAGGGAGGCCGTCGGATCTTCGATCTTCATCCCATTCACCCGGAGAAGGACGTATAGCCACGTGGTATCCTTATAGTTCTCAGGCTGCCTCTCCTCCCGCCTCATAAACGTGCGGTACGGGCAGGCCGAGTCCCTCTCTGGACGCCAGCTCCTGGCAGGAGTCCCCTCTTCCTCCATGGGGAATGGATAATTGATGAGGTCCAGGCGGTCGCTCCCCACTTGGCACAGGTCCCTCAGCGTCTTCTGATAATGATCCTTGGCCACCGGGGGTAGCTCCACCTTCGGCGTCGGCCTCTTATCCCGGGCTTCCCGGCGAGCCGCCATATATGCTACCACCTCCTTTTCCTGTCTATTCCTGAGCCGAAGAAGATGGTCTGGCTTAATGTCAAGAACCGGCACCGGCTGCCGACTAAGGAACTTCCTCTCGGCCCCATCCCAGCAATCGGTCTTGTGTAGCCGATAGAAGGGCGTCCGGCTATTCCACCACTTGATGTAATCTTGGGTCACTCGGGGAACACGACCCGGGGCCGGTACTCTGAAGGAGGCGGAGTCCGCCCGGTGGAAGAAGTCCCATCAGCTCCTGGCGTGTTCAGCAACTGAGCTCCCCCAGACACTCCGCAAGGGCAGGCCGAACTGTGCATGATAAGCAGGGATATGCTGGTCATACCCAAATTGCGACCGAACCGGAAGGGGTAATACGGCTCCAGCAACATGTTCTCCCCTTTCCTGAACACCATCACGCTCAGGCGAATCGATAGCGCCCAGTCCCTCAGCCCCGGCTCCAGCAGTGGGCGGATCACATTCTCCTGGCTAATAGGGTGGACGTACCTCTCCACCTGGTCGTCTTTGCACTCCCTCTTGTTGTTCACCAGAGGGCTCGAATGTGCCGCCAAAGTCCAGAAATGAATAGTCCCGACCGCATCCTGGGGAACCGTTGTCAACCGGCCCCGAATATCATACATCCGCATGGAGGTGGAGCCCGGCTCAGCACTGGCAAATTCCAACATCCTCGGCATCAGCCCCCAGTCCTGGAGAACTCGCGGGGCAAACTCCGGGAACAGCGAACAGACCCACGCGTTGAAGAAGTGCAGTGGGCACACATACCGGGCCTGCCGCGGGAACTGGTGCGTGCTGATGTCCCCCAGGGCCTTGTAAATCAAGCAAAGGGTCATCGGGCACAGCGACAGCCTGATACCCCATGCCATTTGACATGCCGGGTAGATGGCATCCGACCGAATCACTGTCTCGTCGCCGTACGGCATGGCGAATGAGCATAGCTAGTACGTGAGATAGGCGGCGCTGTGGGTCTGGAGATCCAATCCCATCGGGTTAGGCCCGCTTCGACGCCCTCTAGACGGGATCTTCACATTGAGCTTGGGCTTCGCACGCTTCTTGGGGGCGACAGCGGTACCGACACAGGGGAATTCCTCGTACCGCTTCGGCCCGTCATAGAAATACTCCAGCCACAAGGGCATGCGTACCCTCTTCCTGTCCCCACGAGATGGCTGCTTTCCCTTATGCGACCACTGGTATAGCTCCCGGTACGCCTTCATGAGGTACCGATATGAATACCCCAGAGAATAATGGCCATCCCCGTTGGTCTCATCCTTGATCAAGTCAGGGAGGCATACTTCTTCATAAGGCTCCCCGTCAATGGGCAAGCCACTTAGCTGACCGAGACTCCACAGATCAAGTGAAGTCTCACCCTCTGCCGTGTAAAAGGTGTTGGTCTCTGCGCTGAATACCTCTATCATGCCGCAACAGAGACCCTTGGAGATGGGGTAGCCATACCGGGAAGCGTACACGCTGTGATAGATGCCGACCCGAACCAGCAGCGGAGCATAGTTGAATAGCACGTGCTCCGTAAACTCCACCGCCCTCTCCCGAAAGCTGTGTGCATCCTGAAGCTTCAGCTCCCCAAACCAGCCCAGTGACAGCTCATACTTGAATCTGACGGCCAAGCAGTCCAAGATGAACGGCTCCTCTCTATAGCCCCACTTCAAGGGAGCCAAGAATAGGCCGAATCGAGGCACCTCGTTGTGCACCTTCCCGGCAGACAGGTCCCATCTTGCCGGAGTAAACTGAGGCGCCCGCACCAGCTTATCTTCGGTCGGCAGCACCCCCTCAATCCCCAGAACTGACTTCCACTCCCGGGCTTCTCCCACCAGATACATCGGAATACTCCGGGGGACGCTGTACAATAAGCTATCCCGGGCCTGCAGAATGGCCTGCTCAGCCTTCCTCACGACCCGGAAGTCTCGCCCTTCCCGCGAGCGAAAATACTTCAAGAATCGAACCAGGTGTCTGTCCTTCGGGAAGTCCTTCCTGTACTCCCCAGTGGCCCGGTCAAATGTGAAGCCGCTGTCGACTCTGGCAAGCCTCTCGAAATCCATGGTTTCTCCGTCAGACTTAGATGACTCCGCCAAGGCGGCTATTTCTGCATGCTCGCGGTCCAGGTCTTCCACATTGAGCCACGTGACCGCCGGCACGGGACCCCGCGGGATGAGGTCGGCACCGACAGCAGCAGTAGGAGCGGAAGAACCACTTGGGGCAGCCATTTGTCTGCAAAGATGCACAAATAGAAGATCAGAATAGGCCACATGCAAAAGGAAATGAGAGACTGTAAAGCGGCTTTACTACAAGTCAAATGAACAAGATATTGCCAATTTCTGATGAAATTTCGACAGAGTTTTCCCTAGGCCAGAGGCGTAAGGGAAAACACGGGTGCGCGTCCACAAGGAGTGACGACCCCAACAAATCATGGTGGGCCCCGAGAGGCAACACCAGAAGTCCACCGGTCCAAGGAGTCCTCTTCCCCAGCTAAAAAACCCCCTACTCTCAGGCCAGTACACCCCAGATCAACTCCCCTCGCCGGTGCACTGCCCAGAACCCCCCTGCAGATGCCTTCCCCGGCACACCCTGCTAGTGGCTTCGCCGGCACACCCCGCGGATGCCTCCCCTAGTACACCCGTGCTTGGCCTACCCGGCACAGTCCCGGATGCCTTCCCTGGCACGGTCCCCGTGCCCCCTTCGCCGGCACAGCCCCTCGAGAGCTTCCCCGGCACACCATCTGGAACCGTCTTCACCGGCACAGTCCCCCGCGGTGCTTCCTCGGTACACCCTCAAGTTCAGCCTTCCAGGGCACACCCGGTGGCTAACTTCACCGGCACACGCCTGACAGTGCTCCCCGGCACGCTGGAGCCCCGCTCCCCTGCGCGCTCCTGGGCGTCTTCTCCGGCACGCCTATGGGGGTCTTCCCCGATGCGCCCTAAACGGCCCTCGCCGGCACACACCTGAAGCCCCTCGCCGGTACGCTTCGACGCTTTCCCCCCGACACGCTGCAGACCTCCCTCGCCGGCACAACCGGCGCCCGACGAACTTCCTCCCGCCACGACGCCGGAGGGGAGGAAGGAGAAGAGATGGGGGGGGAAAAGGAAGAGGATAAGGGGGAAAGGAGACCGGCAAGGAGGAGAAGAAGGAGATGGAGCCTAGGGCTCCGCCATGTCCCGGACGGGAAGGAAGACAGAAGGGCCTAAAAAAAAATAGAAAGAAAAAGAGAAGAGAAGAGGGAGGGGGGGACGGCCTTTGCGGCGGTGCCCTCACCGGAGCAACAACAAACGACGACGGCCGCGGCGGTGGTCGTGCTCGGAGAAGAAGAAGAAGGAAGACGGGGGAGCTCCAGCCGTTCGGTCACCAAAGAGAGAGAGAGGGGGGGGGAAGAGGGGCGGTTCGAAACGGGGTGACCGTTCGAAACGCCCCCCCCCCCCCCCCTTTTATATAAAAAAAATGAAAAAAAAGAAAAGAAAAAGAAGGGAGGAAAAGAATAAAAAAGAGAAAAAAATAAGAAAAAGGGAGAGGAAATAAAAAAAAAGAGGAGAAGAAAAAAGAATGAATGAGTAAGAGGAGAAAATAAAAGAAGAAAATAAAAAAAATAGATATGAAAGATATTAAATATAGATATATGTATGTATATATGTATATATATATATGGGTGTATATACATACCCATGCATGTACACGCATTTATATACTCACCCGCTCACACACGCAGGGGAGTAAGTCGATGAGATCGAGTAATAAGATGTCTTCAGGGAGAACATTCCATCCCCACGATCCCAGTCGTACGAACGTCCACACTAGCAAAGACGACTCTACCCCTGTGGCTCTATCCTTGTCATAGTGTCACTACCCTACCATCAGACAGGCCCGTCCCTGGCACGCGGCCCTGCGTCCCAGCCACCGCCCGTCACATAAAATCGCCATCACGGGCCTTACGCCCGGATCGGCAGGGCTTCTATCTTGCGCTGGCATTAATCTCTTGCCAACGAATAAGTCCCTTTCCGGCGCAAGGCCCCGTGCCCTAGCCACCCACTCCGCACAATATTACCGTTACGGACCCTACGTCCGAATCGGCACGAATTCTCCCGTTGCGCTGGCATTTTTCTCTTGCCAACGAAAAAGCCTCACCTCCCGGCGCAAGGCTCCGTGCCCTAGCCGACACTCGCATATTCCTCGCTTGTCAAAAAAAAAAGAAGAGAAAATAAAATGGGGTTAAAAATAGAGATACCCCGCCGGACTTGCCCCTACGTGGGGGCAAGGGTAAAAATGGCAATAACCCAGCCGTGGCGAAAACCCGAAAGGGCGCGTGGGCAAAAGCAAGAGGGGGACGGTACCGACGAAAACCCGAAAGGGCGCTTGTATCGGTAATGTGGTTCAAAAAAAAAAGAGCGACCAATAAACTGCTTCGGTTCCCGGCGTCCCGTCGGCACTGATGAAGAGACCAACAAAGCAGGTCGATTCCCGGCATCATGTCGGCACTGGCGAAGAGACCAAGAGACCAACAAAGCATGTCAGTTCCCGGCACCCTGTCGGCACTGGCGAAGAGACCAAAAGACCAACAAAGCATGTCAGTTCCCGGCACCCTGTCGGCACTGGCGAAGAGACCAAGAGACCAACAAAGCATGTCAGTTCCCGACATCCTGTCGGCACTGGCGAAGAGACCAAGAGACCAACAAAGCATGTCAGTTCCCGACATCCTGTCGGCACTGGCGAAGAGACCAAGAGACCAACAAAGCATGTCAGTTCCCAGCATCCCGTCGGTACTGGCGAAGAGACCAAGAGATCAACAAACCAGGTCAGCTTCCGACACCCTGTCGGCGCTGACGAAGAGACTAAGAGATCAACAAACAAGGTCAGCTCCCGGCGCCCTGTCGGCACTGACGAAGAGACCAGGAGATAACAAACCAGGTCAGCTCCCGACACCCTGTCGGCGTTGACGAAGAGACCAAGAGATCAACAAACCAGGTCAGCTCCCGACACCCTGTCGGCGCTGACGAAGAGACTAAGAGATCAACAAACAAGGTCAGCTCCCGGCGCCCTGTCGGCACTGACGAAGAGACCAAGATACAACAAACCAGGTCAGCTCCCGACACCCTGTCGGCGTTGACGAAGAGACCAAGAGATCAACAAACCAGGTCAGCTCCCGACACCCTGTCGGCGTTGACGAAGAGGCTAAGAGACCAACAAACCAGGTCAGCTCTCGACACCCTGTCGGCGTTGACGAAGAGACTAAGAGACCAACAAACCAGGTCAGCTCCCGGCACCTAGTTGACGCTGGCGAAGAGATTAAGAGACAACAAATCATATCAGCTCCCCGACGAAGAGAAAAGAAACAAGTACACCCGCGGGCACCGCCCGGCTCATCCTTCGCCCGCGCTACCCGTGGATGGGGGGCATTTGTGGACACCAAAAATTGTGCACCCGGATATCCTGTCTGACTCGGCGTCAACAGCGAAGCCGAGAGAAGCAACCCGGGAGAGACTGGTCATTCGGATGCCCCAAATGCGCATACTGCCGTGAAGCCGCCCCCAGGAGTCACGACAGTGAAGAGAAATCAATTACAGAGAGCCCTACAATCCATGGGCCTCGAAGAAAATTAAATGGGGCACAACTCGTGCTCACAACGGGCTCAACATTGCCCATTTAGCCCCTCAGCTGGCCAGCCCAATGGGCTTCAGCGGCACAGCCCCCGGGGCCTTCAGCGGCACGCCCCAATGGGCTTCAACGGCACGCCCCAATGGGCCCTTCAGCGGCACAGCCCCCAGGGCCTCCAGCGGCACGCCCCAATGGGCCCTTCAGCGGCACAGCCCCAATGGGCCCTTCAGCGGCACAGCCCCCAGGGCCTCCAGCGGTATGCCCCAATGGGCTTCAGCGGCACAGCCTCCAGAGGCTTCAGCGGCACACCTTTTTGGCTCCCCAGCGGCACGCCCATTTGGGGCTCCAGCGGCACGCCCTCAGGAGGCTCCAGTGGCACGCTTGCCCAGCCAGCCAGCGGCACAGCGTTGAAGCTTTTCAACGGCAAGACGACGTGCAGCCCATGCCCTACGCTTCCTTGGCGCGCAGTGAGCCGTCCGAGGTGGCAACCGTCCATTGGGCCACGCAGGCTACCCCCCCTTGACGATCGAGAACGGGGCAGGTCAAACGCCATCATCACGAGGCCACTTCCCGCCTTCGACGGCCGTGCTCGAGGGCTTCGGCAGTTCGGAGTATAAAAACCACTCCCGCTTCGACAGAGAGAGGGGACGACGGACAGATAGAAAGGGAGAGCTCGGGCAGAAGAAGAGAGACATAGGAGAAAGAGGAGAAGAGAGAAGAGAAGGAAAGGCCCTCCCGGCGTGAGCCCCCTCCGACGACCACCGGGAAGAAGCCAGAACATTCGAAGGGATCTACCTCGGTTTTCTCATGGTGACTCTGCCACGGACCTGTGTCCGAATACGAAAAGGTCTACGAGTGGCCGACATGGCCGACAGTTTACGGCCTTAATACAACTTTCAGTGTGATCTATTCCTATGTCTCTCGCATAATTAGTATTACTCTTTTCGGCCGCGGGGCCTCTAATTTCGGCAACTAATCAAGGGTATTCCCTCGTATGGGGGATGTAAATGACGTCGTGACCTTTATGGCGCGACGGGATTCGGTCCCGACACGAACCACACAATCGTCTGACGAAGTCAGATCGAGCGCACCATGGGCTCTTCGGGGCTCGAATAAATCGTCACCTCGGTGACTGGCACGCCCACGCACGTAATAAAACCAACAGTCGAACCAAAATGACGGTTCGACGAGAAGTGCGTCCACAGGGCCTCCCTTCTCTGGCCGCTGGCTTCCCCTAGATTGGAACGCCGAGAACTCCGTCGGGGCGACATCGTCGGCTAGAAATCCGGCTGTGAAACCCTTCGAAGAGAAGGAGTTCGGCCCGTGGTATGGGGATGGACGAATGGAGCACTCTTGAATCCCTGGAAGATACTTCCCAAGCTCTGGAGTCAGGGAGAAAGGGTTGCGGCGGCACGGACGACCGTGAAGAATGCATCCCGGAGGAATGACAGATCCGCTGGAGGGAGTATGGATGGAGGAGGGATGGAGATTTTGGCTAGTGGAAGAGAGGGTGTGTGGTCTAGGGTTTAGAAGGGGTGTTGGAAGGAAGATAGGAGGGATAGAATGAGAAGAAAGGGGGTGAGGGCCCTTTAAAAAGAAGGGCGGTCGGATCCCGGTTGGGCCGGTTCGCCGGTTTCGGTCGACCGGGACTGGTGGGCCGGTCGACCGGAATGGTCGATTGCCCCCCAAAAGCTCAGAACAAGGGAAATGATAACCAGAAGATCTCCAAAGCTGCTGCCTCAAGTGAACTCCTTGTACAAGAAGGTATAAAATCCCCCTTTTTTATTTTCCCTTTTTCTTTTTTTTATATATGTGGGAAAAAGGAGATGACTTCTAACGAATCAACTAATGAGGTTGGTCTGAAGACTCCCCCTCAGTTGCTGCCTAGTGACCCAAGGTCATTTGTCCACGTTTATTGTTCAAGGAGTAAAAGGTTCTAGAAATAATTCAAGGAGGGGTATATATGTATAAGAACATATACAATCGTGCAGGCAGGAAAATATCATACGGGAAAGGGTACACACACACAATAGGATGATGCATGACTCACTGACTACCCTCAAAGTTCCTGAAATGCATCACTCATTCTAATGCAGACTTAAAGGTGTATGCTCTCACCCTTGCACATGCCAAGTTCCCTTCTAATTTTGTTAAATTGCTCCTGGTTTAATGGCTTGGTGAAGATATCGGCCAGCTGGTTATGGGTATCAATAAAATGCAGCTCGAAAACACCCTTGCCTACATGATCTCTTAGGAAGTGATGACGAATGTCTATATGCTTGGTCCTAGAGTGTTGAACAGGATTTTTTGACAAGCTGATGGCACTAGTGTTGTCACAGAAAATTGGAACACAGTTTATTACAACATCCAAATCAAGCAGTTGATTTTTGATCCAAAGTACTTGGGCTCCACAACTTCCGGCGACTACATACTCAGCCTCGGCCGTTGATAAGGCTACTGAATGTTGTTTCTTGGAGGCCCACGAAACTAGGCACCCGCCAAGAAATTGACAATACCCACTAGTACTTTTCTGATCGACAATACAGCCAGCATAATCAGCATCGGTATATGCAATCAAGTCATATGAACTACCGATTGGAAATCACAAGCCAAAGTCTAGAGTGCCAATAAGATACCGAAAAATTCGCTTAACAGCCATAAGATGGGATTCCTTTGGGCAAGATTGAAAACGAGCACATAGGCACACACTGTACTGAATATTTGGGCGGCATGCTGTTAAATATAGTAGTGATCCGATCATACCTCGGTATAGTGTGGGATCGATTGGTTTACCATTTTCATTTTTGTCTAACTTGGTGGTTGTGGCCATCGGAATTGACATTGGTTTTGCTTCTGCCATCCCAAATTTCTTCAGCAGCTCCATCCTGTATTTGGCTTGGTTTATGAAAATCCCTTCGGACGTTTGCTTCACCTGCAGTCCAAGAAAGAATGGTAGTTCACCCATTAGACTCATTTCAAACTCGCCCTGCATCATTCTTGCAAAATCATCACACAGGCCGTTGTTAGTGGCTCCAAAAATTATGTCATCAACGTACACTTGAACCACCAATATTTCTTTACCTGATTTTTTAGTGAAGAGTGTTTGGTCAACATTACCTCTTTTGAATCCATTTTGAGTCAGGAATGAAGTGAGTCTTTCATACCATGCCCTTGGTGCCTGCTTAAGCCCGTATAATACCTTCCGGAGCTTGTACACATGTCGTGGGTGCTTTGAATCTTCAAATCCTGGAGGTTGTTCTACAAAAACATCCTCCTTGATGAACCCGTTAAGAAAAGTAGATTTAACAGCCATCTGAAACAGTTTGAAGTTTAATGAGCATGCAAAAGACAGTAAAATCTGAACTGCTTCTAGTCTAGCCACTGGGGCAAAAGACTCATCAAAATCAATTCCCATTTCCTGGATGTATCCTTTGGCCACGAGCCGTGCCTTATTTCGGACGACCACACCTGTATCATTCAGTTTGTTTCTAAAGACCCACCGAGTCCCTATCACAGGTTGATCTTTGGGACGGGGTACAAGTGTCCACACTTCGTTTCTCTCAAACTGATGCAGCTCTTAATGCATGGCTTGAATCCAGGATTCGTTTCGTAAGGCATCAATGATGTCTTTCGGTTTTTCCTGTGAGATAAGAGCTATCAAATCTTCTTCTTCTACTTGCCTCAATGAAGCTCTGGTTCTTACTCCATCTTGAGGATTACCGATGACGTTCCCGGCCGGATGATCCTTTGAGAATGTAGAGGTGCTTGGAAGGTCGGGGTGCTGTACTTGCTGCTCCTGCAGCGTCTTGATTGAAGGATCTTCGCTTTCTTCACCCCTGCTGGATACTTCTTCCTTAGGTTCATCTTCAGCCTTTGGTGTTCCAACAATTGTTGAGCTTTTAGAGACTTCTCTTGTATCCACAAGTTGGACATATTGGTTTGTCAGTTTTGGTTCAGATTCGTCAAAAATTACATGAGGACTTTCTTCAACAACCAAAGTCCGTTTATTAAAACCTCGATAGGTGTAGAATTCAATGCATAACCTAAAAATATTCCCTTGTCGCTTTTCTCATCAAACTTCCCTAGATTAGACTTACCATTATTCAGAATGAAGCACGAGCATCCAAAGGGTTTGAGATGGGAAATATTTGGTTTCTTACCCTTATATAGCTCGTAGGGAGTTTTCTTTAGGATAGGCCTTACCATAGCCCTGTTGATGATGTAGCATGCCGTACTTACTGCCTCAGCCCAAAAGTATTTTGGTAAAGAGTTTTCACTTAACATGGTACATGCCATGTCTATCAACGTTCTGTTTTTCCTCTCTACAACTTCATTCTGTTGAGGCGTCCTTGGTGAAGAAAAGTTATGTGTGTACCCCTGCTCTTCGCAGAACTCACTGTATTTTTGATTCTCAAACTCTCCACCGTGATCACTCTGAATGATAGTGATATGATAACTTTTATCATTCTGAACTTCCCTGCAAAAAACTTGAAATTCCGTCACGGCATCATTTTTATTGGCTAAGAATAACACCCATGTAAATCTGGAATAGTCATCAACAATCACAAAACCATAAGACTTTCCTCCTAGGCTGGAAGTCCTAGTTGGACCAAAAAGATCAAGATGTAACAATTCCATAGGTCTAGCAGAGGATACAATATTCTTATTTTTGAAGGAGATTCGTGTTTGCTTACCTTTTACGCAAGCTTCACAGACTCGATCACTTTCAAACTTTAATTTGGGTAATCCGTTCACTAAATCATGTCTAGACAACTTGGATATTACTCCAAAACTAGCATGACCCAATCTTCGGTGCCATAACCAAGCATTTTCATGATTGTTTGCTAACAGACACAAATCATCACAAGAAACATTATCAATATCAACAGTGTAGACATTGTTGTTTCTATTTCCAATGAATTTTATTTCCTGAGTGCTTTTGTTCATGACGATGCAGTGAGTTTCATCAAAAATAATTTTAAAGCCTTTATCGCACAGTTGGCTGATGCTTAGCAAGTTGTGACTTAGACCTTTCACCAAAAGTACATCTTCAATGAGAATTTCAGAATTCTTACCTATGTTGTCGATCCTGATGATCTTACCTTTGTCTTTGCCTCCAAAGACCACAGAGCCTCCATCCTTATCCTACAATGATGAGAACACTTCCTTGTCCCCTGTCATATGTCTTGAACAACCGCTGTCTAGGTACCACTTGCTCCCCCTAACTTCAAGACATATCTGCAAGAACGAAGATTCTCAAGCAATTATTTTTGGTACCCAAACTGGTTTGGGTCCATAAGAGTTAGTCTCATTCTGTGCATATCCTTTTTTGGCCCTAAAATTGTGATTCCTGGACAAGTTTTGCCTGACCCAACAGTTTGCAATGGTATGACCAAATCTATCACAGTGATAGCAGTTGACTGGAGCAAATTTCCTTTGAGGTTTTAGTGACTTGAATTGCATACGTTTGGATTGTGTGTTGGAAGATGAGACGTGGTTGTTCTCATGCACAAATGATGTGGTAATCTTATGCTCAAAGGATTTCTTGTTTTCAGGAGTGTATCCCAAACCTTCCTTTTGGAAGTTAGCTTTAACCCCCAACAAGTTGTCCAGGTTTTGTTTTCCTTTGACGAACCTAGTCAAAGTGGACTGGAGTTCAACCACTTCCTCACTCAAGATCCCATTTTTCTTCTCAAGTTCTGAATTTGCGAACCTCAAAAATTTCTCCTTCCTTTTTTAATGTTTCACACATTTTTTCAATCTCATCCATTTTGCATGCCATCTCTTCTTTGGTTTTTTCACTGCCTGAAATGATTTGCAACAGGTTTTCTTTTTCTTCGGTTAGCTCGAACCATTCTTGTTCCAAATTCTCAAATCTAGCAAAAATGTCCTCATCAACCTTTTTTTTAAAATCTTTATTTTCAGACCTAATTTTTTTTATATTTCAAGTAAAGTTTCTCATATTCGGATTCCCATTGATCATTTGAAATGAGGTCAGAGTCAGAGTTTACCTCCGGAGATTCATCTCTGTGTGCCATAAGACATAGACTTCCCACCCGTTCTTGAATTTCCTCATCGGATGGTTCATCTTCCTCATCGCTCCACGTAGCGACCATGGCCTTGGGTTTCTTGAAGATGTCCTTCTTGAATTTCTTTTTCAGATCTGGGCACTCACCTCTCATGTGCCCATGCTTCTTGCATTCATAGCATATGATGCTGTTTGGTTTGCTCGACTCACCTTTGGGTTGAATGGGCTTCCTTTGCCCCTTCCTGAAATTTCCCTGAAAGTTCCTTTTCTTCTTTAGAAATCTTCTCACTTGTCGGGTGATCATTGCAAGTTCTTCTTCTTCGTTGCTTCCATCGCTGGTTTCTTCTTCTTGAGAGTCGTCATTGGGTTGATGAGCTTTCAATCCAATCACCTTTTCCTTCTTGATATCTTCTTCGGCTGTCCTTTTCATATTTATCTCATAGGTCATAAGTGACCCTATGAGTTCATCGAGCGTGAGTGTGGACATATTTTTTGAGTCTTCAATGACGGTAGCCTTTGTGTGACACGCGGGGGTGAGGGATCTCAAGACTTTCCTTACGAGCTCAGAGTTGGCGTAATCTTTCCCAAGGCTTTTGAGGCCATTTGTAATCTCAGTTAGCCTTGCGAGCATTTCTGAGATAGTTTCCTATGGCTTCATTTTGAACAGCTCGTAATCGCTTACGAGCAGATTGGCCTTCGTCTCTTTGACCTCCGAGGTTCCTTCATAAATGAGTCGCAGTTTGTCACACATCTTTTTGGCTGAGCTGCACATTGATACACGAGAGAACTCATTAGGATGTAAAGCACACTGCATAATATTCATGGCATTATAGTTAACAGTGCATTTCTTAATTTCTTCTGGGGTCCATTTTTCTTCATCAGCCCCGAGTTTGTAAGGACCCTTGTCCACAACTTTCCACACTTCGTACTCTTGAGATCTTAAGAAGACATGCATTCTGTTTTTCCAGTACGAGTAGTTCGAACCATCAAAAAAAGGAGGGCGACTGATGGAGTGACCCTCAGGTATCATTCCCTTGTTAGCCATTGATCCGGATCTTACTCAAGATCGTTAGATCTGGAAGGAAAAAGAGCCTTAGCTCAGATACCAACTGAAGTCCCACGATCAATGGTACCCAAGAGGTGGGGTGAATTTGGTATGTTCAAAAACTATGAAAACTAATTACAGATTTAGAAACACTCACACGGTAAGGGATACAAGCGCAAAGGGGTCAGTCGAAGAACAAATTTAAAGCAAGCAACAACAGACTAAACCAGAGGCTCTTTGGTACCTGGCGGAGTTCAGGAATCCAAGGATTCTCTCACGCAAGATATTTTCCTTCTGATGAGACTAACCACATCAATCAGAGGATATCTTTCAATATACCACAAGATAACCGCAAACATAATGATGAAGGAAGATTCGAGCAAGCGTCTGAAGCACACACAATGCTAGCTAAGTAGAGCAGAATGGAGATAGAAGAGAGTGATCAAACCATACAAGGGACAACAAATTTAAGGTGGTTCGAATGCACCAACAGCAACCTACGTCCACCCCCTCACAAAGTGAGGAACTACACACTATCTTGTATAGGATTACAAGATCGACAGCACACACACAAACACACGTGAAGGATGTAAAACCCTTACAAGGATGCTCAACCACACACACACACACACACACACACACACACACACACACACACACACACACACACACACACAAAAGAGAGACACTAAAAGATATACATGCGAACACGGATCTATGAGGATCCACACACACAAGGGATTGCAAAAAGGCAAGAAGGCAAAAACCAGTTTGAGCACAAATTGAGAATGAATAACAAGGAGTAAGAACACAAGACAGCTCCCCCTTAATGAGTGATGAAGATTCAGGATGCAGCTTCCTCTGATCTTGATCTACGCTTGATTTGGATGAAGATTCAAACTTGAACACCTCTGATCTTTGATGAAGGATACCCTCGGATCACTGTTCACGTGAACGGTGCAGGCACTCTCCCCTTGTTCTATCACTTCAGCATTAGGGTTCTCTTGCCCCTTGAAGGAGATCTTTTATAGATCTAGGAAGGGCCTGAGACAAGTCCCAGACCAGATCCACAATTCACTCCTTGAAAGCTGGACTTAACCTTAAACAATTGGGGGAGAAAGACTCCACTTGAGCTTGGACAAACAAGTCAACAAAGGGGACTTTCGAGGCTACCGGCTGACCGGAACCAGGGAGCCGGTCGACCGAGACCTGTAACAAATAGGATTTTTGATTCTGGCAAAACCGGTCGACCTGAACGCCAGGGGCGGTCGACCTAAAACCTGTAACCCGTTGATCTCTTGGGTTCTGGGAAAACCGGTCGACTGGAAATCCGGGGGCGGTCGACCTAAACCTGTAACAAGGAGAAAACTTCAATTCTAGAAAAACAGGTCGACCTATCTTTGAGAACTGGTCGACTGAAATGGTCCTGGCCTGCAGAGATGAGTTGTTAGCCCAGTAAGACATGTCAAAACATAAATGTCATTAGATGAAAAATTGCTTCATGCATTACGGAGTTAAGGATTTAGATAACTCAGTACAACTCCATGGGAAGACATTTATGCATTAGCCTCCTTTGCTCGTGCTTGAAATCAAAACCACGGGTGACGATGAAATCATAACCCTGAGTTTTGTTATCATCAAAATCATTCGAAGAGACTCAACATGTTATTTTGTTATATCTGTCATTATGCAAATTCTGTTAATTCTAGAAGTTCTGTAATTCTGATATTTTGTTGTTCGGTTATTCTGATAATTTAGATATTCTGCTAGATTATTTAATTCTGCTTATATTTATTGAAACTCTGTTATATTCTGGTCAATTCTGAAGTTATGTTCATCCGAGTAACTGTCCTTGTTATATTTTGATAGCTTGTCATTGACTCTGCATGGGAATTCATCCCTATTTCTCTTGATCTCGTAACTACCTTTGACTTTAGTATTCATCTTTCCTAATAGATTGATCGTCATGATTTTCTAGTTTCATGCATTGCATCGTCATGAACATGTTAATTGGTTAATCACTTATATTCTGCTTGATGAGAGATGTAATTCCTACTGAGCGTTTCGCTCACCAGCCTATTTTCAACATTTTTCATGTAATGACATTGAAGATAGTCCATCAGATGGGGAAGGGCAAGAGTGTTGAGCGAAATGGAGAATCGTGTCGGTGTCTTTCTTTGAGTCTTGTCCTGTTATTTGAGTCCTTTCTCAGAGTACAATAGTGAGTCCTTTCTTCACTTATGTAAGTTGAGTCAATATATGTAATTCTAATATTTGAATATCAATAAAGGTTAAATTGGCCCACATTGTCCAGATTGTGATTTCGTGTCTTATGTTCACTCTGATTATTCACGACTGTATCACTGCCGCGTTCCGAACTACACGTTCCGCTGCTATCGATTCGGGACGTGACATGACCTGCCGATTGCTCCAACATGATCGGAGATGTGTGAGTGACTCGTGAGAACTGTCGGAATTCAAATTAGATTCCTGCATTGAGCCTGGTGCTCAAATCAAATATTTAGAAATTAAGTTAAGTTGGAAACCAAAGAAGTCGAGTTCGGGGATGCAACATCTGAAATGTCACTCCGATCGACATGTCGATTATTCTAACACGACTGGAAACGTGTGAGTGACCAGTGAGAACTGACGGAATCCAAATCAAATTCCCGATTTGGCTTGGGCCCTCAAATCTCTTATTTAGAAATTAAGTAGAACAATAAAGAAGTCGGGTTCGAGGGCCCAATATTTGAAATAGTCG
This sequence comes from Amorphophallus konjac, assembly GCA_022559845.1. Classification (NCBI taxonomy): domain Eukaryota; kingdom Viridiplantae; phylum Streptophyta; class Magnoliopsida; order Alismatales; family Araceae; genus Amorphophallus; species Amorphophallus konjac. The sequence goes on from CM040127.1 coordinate 6,097,561, forward strand.
TCCGATTGATGTGTCGATTCTTCCAACATGATTGGACATATGTGGGTGACATGTGAGAACTGACAGAATTCAAATTAGATTCTTAGATTAAGCTTGACGCTCAAATCTCCCATTTAGAAATTAAATTAAGTTGAAAATCAAAGAACTCGGGTTCAAGGGCCCAATATCTGAAATCCCAATCCGATCGACCGGCTGATTGTTCTAACATGACCGAAAATGTGTAAGTGACCCATGGGAGCTGACAGAATCTAAATCGGATTTCCGGGTTGGGCTGAGTGCTCAAATCTCTCATTTAGAAATTTTGTAAAGTTGAAAGCCAAAGAAGTCAGGTTCGGGAGCCTAATATCTGACATACCCGTCCCATTGATGTGTCGATTGTTCCAACGCGATCGATTTGGGCTGAGCACTCAAATACCAGTCCGATTGATGTGAGTGACCCGTGAGAGCTCACAGAATCTAAATCGGATTCCTGATTTGGGCTGAGCGCTCAAATCTCCCATTTAGAAATTATGCAGAAAATAAAGGAAGTCAGATTCGGGGACCCAATATTTGCAATACCGGTCCGACCGATATGTCGATTGTTCAAACACGACCGGAGATGTGTGAGTGACTCGTGGGAGCTGATGGAATTCAATTGGTTTTTTGAATTAAGCTTGGCGCTCAAATCAAACATTTAAAAATTAAGTTAAGTGGAAAACTAAAGAAGTCGAGTTCGAAGGCCCAATATGTGAAACTTTAGTCTGATTGATGTATCAATTGTTCGAACACGATCAGAGATGTGTGAGTGACCCGAGAGAGCTGACGAAATTTAAATCAAATTTTCAGATTGACTTCGGCGCTCTAATCTCTCATTTAGAAATTAAGTTAAGTTGAAAATCAAAGAAGTCGGGTTCATGGGCCCAATATCTGAAATACCAATTCGACCGCCGTGGCGATTCCTCTAACATGATCGAAAATGTGTGAGTGACCCGTTGGGGCTGATAGAATCTAATTCAAATTCTCAAATTGGCCACAGCGCTTAAATCACCCATTTAGAAATTAAGTTAAGTAAAAAATCAAAGAAGCCGATTTCAGGAGACCAATATATGAAATATAGTTCCGACCGATGTGCCGATTGTTCTAATACGACTAGAAATGTGTGAGTGACCCGTGAGAGCTCACTGAATCCAAGTCGAATTTTCAGAGTGAGCTCGGTACTCAAATCTTCAATTTAGAAATTAAGTACAAATCTAAAGAGGTCGGGCTGAATATATGAAACTTTTGTCCCTTCGAGTTTTAATTTTTAAATTTTATAAACATTTATTTCATTTGCTTATATCTAATATTCTTTTTAATTTAGATGTCTAATCTAGGATCTTACTACGTGTTCACCACACGATGACGAGGGACGAGGAGGATTTTTCTTGATATTTTTTTGACATTATATTAAAATTATATAATTTAATTATTATGTTTGATTGAACATTTTAATTCAACATTGTAAAATTTTAATTGTTGTGTGTGTGTATTGTATGTTTAGTTGTTGAGTTTGTTTTATGTGTGCACTGTGTAAATATAGGTTCATTTAATTTTTTAAATTATATATTTAAAAAAATATAAAACATTTGTGACATATTTTAGAGTGATTAGCAACCGATAATATAGCTCTATATTTACAACGGATTTTAGAGGGATTAACTGCGGATCTTCGGTGAATGATTTTAAGAGATTTTGCGATCATTTAAAGAGGGAAATGTTTACGATGAATTTTGGAGGGATTACCGATCGATTGATTTAGGGCTTCAGCGACCGATTTTAGGGGATTTTGCTACAGTTTTGAGGTGGAAAAGTAGTGACGAATTAGTGTCAATTAAATTGTCACTCATTTGCGGCGGATCTTTCGCGACGTATTCGTGGTAGAATTAATAGTTGCAGGTTAGCGATGAATTTAATTTCATCGCAACATTCCCTTCGTGGCGGATTTGAGTCCAAAATTGTTCCGTCATAAATTAGTTGTTGATTTGCGACAGAATAGTTTTAACTTATTTTAACTTGTTCACATTTTAATACTTTGACACTCAAGCAACAATATCGACTTAAGCATAAAAAAACATTGTAAAACAATATTTTTTTGTGAAAATTTTTAAGTGTCAAAGTTCAAGGTAGTAAAATTGTCAACGTGGTAAATCTTAATTTTTTAATACTTTTAAAAAATATATTATAAGGTATTAATTTAATTAAGGTATTGAAATCAGAAGACGTGTAAAAACGTTAAGGGGTCCATACTCAATAATCGGTCACGAGAGAGGACAAAAAACATGTCTTCTCGTGAAGTAGAGCCATAACCTATTTTTTTATCAAATTTCTTTGTCAAAAATGTAAAAATAAATAAATAAATAAATAAATCATAGAACTCTTTTCAGGTGCTTTTATATATATTTATACTAATGACCATGGGCACAGAGTGATGTCCAAATCTTTTGGGCCTTTAAAAAGTTGCACTTAGACCGGGCCAGCAGGTGATTAATTTAACCACATTTCACAGCGAGATCTCCCACCCATTTTGGCTGGACTTCCACTGTTGTCGCCTCACAAGTTAAAAAATTCTCACCTCAACTGCCATTTATGCCAAAGGGCGCTCTGAGAAGAATGTGGGGAAGTGATTTCCCCCAAGAATCTCTTCCAAATGTCCCATTATTTCGTTAGCTTTTTTTTTACCAATTTTAAAATTTAGAGGGAGATAATTAGAAAGAGAATTATATTTTAAAATTTTTAAAAACTTAACATTATTCACCATTCACTGTGGTGTTTTCTTTCTGCTCAGAGAGCTACAAGATAATTATTGAACTGGACGCATGTGAAACTCTTTTTGACCGTCTCAATCTCCAATCTAATAAAACTAGCTAAATAAAAGTTAAAGATCTTACAAACTTCACAACCCCTTGAATTAAAAATTTTAGTTTTATAAAATTTGAAACCCGATCATCTAGAAGTTTATATTTTACATTATTTATTTGGGAGCCCACTAATTAAATAACTCTCTCTCTCTCTCTCTCTCTCGCTAGAGTCTACGTCACGTTGCTGGTGCTTGTAAGCTTTCAAGTTTCACCTGACAAGGTGTTGTCAGGTAGACTGTTGTTGGCGTCGTCACCCACCCATCAATGTCATCGATGAAGGGGTGGTCATCACATCGAATGGGCGTCACGTGCGAAGGAAGCAGAAGGACGGGAGCAGTTGAAACAGCGCCGGGTGTTACTTATTGCGTGTCTTAAAAGAGCGCAGATCATTTCAAAGATCACACAGAGAGGAGGGAGGCAGGCCTCACTTTGATAGTGAGTTAACTAATAACTTTCCTATTATCAAATCAAAAATGAATTAACGCTGAAACAACTTAACGTGAATTGATTAACTCATCAAGTTAACCAAGTGCTTGGGAGTTATGATTTGATAGGTCTCCTTTGTGTGACATACTCCAATACATACATGCAGAGTCACGGAGACTCAGATCACATCACCTCTCTCTCTCTAGATCTCGACGTGATCTTTTTATTTAAACATTAATAATTTGAAAGGAGAAAAATTACATGCAGATTTGATAAGAGAGAAAATTTGATAGATAAAGTGGATCAACATTTTAGAATAACATATTTACTTTGGTGCGGAATTATCAAAATGCACAGCACTGATTGTTCCTGTCAAACAGTGGAAACGGGAATAAACATGAACTTTTGCGTGAATAGTGAGGGGGGATGAACAGTAAATGAGAATGTACGGTAAAATCACACGCACAGTTGTCGGGTGGGGCCCGGTGAGGGGTGCCATCGGGTAGGGGTGATTATTATTCGAGTTCAACCCAAAAATCAAACCGAACTAATAGATTTGGTTCAGTTTAATTTAGATTTAAATTTAAAAAAAATAGTTTCAGTTCAAATCGAACTATATTAAAAAATTTGGTTTGATTTGATTTTAAAGATTAGAAAATTAAATTGAAACGAATAATCTGAATTTAAAGATATTTTTGTAAAGTTAATATAAGTGTATATATAACTATAATCTTTATTTCAAAAAGTCTAATCTCCGCCATTCTGATGGGGTTGTCTACTCTACGAAATAAGTTTCAAATCATCTTCTATTTTATTATAACTGACGTTCTTAATTTTTTATGTGAAAATATTATGAGGCTTATTCATACGAGTTACAACTTTTATGTTATATTTTTAATATTTACTTTATTTGGTAGAAAATTTTCTACTTTATCTTTCTCTACTCTTGTTTGAATCCAATCTAATTTCTAAAAATAGAGATGAATATGGTTCAAATCGAACCAAATCGAATCAAACCGAATTAATTCGGTTTGGTTTGATTTGATTTCAAAGTAATTTGGTTTATTTCAATTTGGGTTGAAACATTAATTAGATTCGATTTGATTTTAAAAAAATTATTTTCAAATTAAATCAAACCAAACCGTGCTCACCCTTATCATCGGATGGTATCCATCGTGATTAATGGCGAAGGTATTTGCTTCTGCTTCGACCCGGACCAATTTTGAAACACGTTCAGTGCTTGGCACCATGTTGGACGTAGCTAGTCGTCGCCGAGTTGTCGACATTGCTGTCGCTACTGCAGTTGCTACCGTCGTTGCCCCTGCTTCGGACTAGTGGATGTAGTTAGTCGTCGCCGAGCTACCATCACTATTGCCGCTATTGTTGTTGCTAGCGTCGTCGCCCCTACTTCTGTAGCCAAAAGACCACACTCTTCGTCATTTTGTAACAGTCATCGGGGCCAAGGAAGGCGAGGAGCTTCGACGAATCCCTGCGAGTGCATTGGCACCGGGCCTCCCATATCCCTACAAACGGCTATGCTGCCACCCTTGCCAACGGAGGTGTCACGTCCCGAGCGCGGAAGCCTGCCCGCGGCGCGACAGTGCTTTATATAGAACCAAAGCAAGCTAGAGATTCTAAGGGCTTCTACCTTAGACAAGTAAAAGAGCGCGCAAGTTAAACCTTTAATTTGATAATTTTGATGATTCTACAAATACAAGGATCAATTCATACCCTTTATTGATCTAACTCATACATACCGACATAGTTCAGATTACAACATTGACCCAACATAATGAAATTACAATAATAGGGGGCAATTCTAATTCTACACTTATCACTCAGACTCATCCCCTCCTGGAATCGGGTCGTCCTCCAAATCACCTGAAATGGTTAGATAACAACTGGATGAGCGAATCGCTCAGTAGGAATTACATCTCAAACCTTACCAGGCTTTAAGTGATTAATATTTCAATTCATGCATGCAGACAGTAGAGATCAAGGAATTTATAAAAATTGATAACGCAGGATGAGAGCAAGGAAAGCATATACATTCAATCTAACAGTAAGTGATACAAGACTGAACAAATAATGAACGACTGTAATTTAAAATCAGTAAGCAAGGTGAAACATGTACAGTAGGAATTGGCTATTTATATAACAATTCACTCAATGACATTTCAAGTCCAGTATTGCCCCTTTTGGGGCCACGCAAGTATTGCCCTGTCCGGGCCAAGCAAGTATTGATGGAATGTCTCAATTTAGCAAGTATTAGGACGCAATGCTAGACGCCCTCAAGCAAGAGATCTCTTCCCTTTGGTTTCGGGTGCTCCTCCCAGGACCGGACCGAGCCCTTTTGCCAGCATTTAAGTCATATTTTTGACATCCATTTCATTTATAGCCAATAAAGAATTTCAAGGCTAGGCTTGACCAGTAGGAAAATAAGGTGGAGTTGGAACGGAGTCCAAGGTGTATAATGACGAGTAATCCACGGACAACTGTGCGAGATTAGTACCTCCACTTCTATTGAATTTATCTCATTTTTCCTACCTTTTTTTTAAAGCATTCTCTCCATTAGAATAAAAATAACAAATTTAAGCATTTTCTCCATTTTTACCAAAAAATATAATAATAATAATAATAACAGATTTAAGTATTTTCCCCCATTTTTACCCAAAATGTAATAATAATAAAAATAACAGGTTTAAGTCCATGTTGTTTTCTTACTCCATGTCGTTTTTCATACCCCTCACTTGGCCAAAGGAGACAGCAACGATCTTGAGGTAACCTCCCCTTTTCAAGACTTTTCTAGCTCAGATTGGGAAGAAGCCTATATTCAGATTTACTTGATACATATGAAAGAATAAGAAGGGAAAATAAAAGTTTGAAGAAGAAGGTTAATCAGTTCAATAATGACAGCAACTCAATTGCCAACAGAACTGAACTAGAATTGGAGATCACCACCTTGCAAAATAAACTGAATCATAGCGAGATAGATGAAGAAAACGTCAAAGGGCTATTAGAAGAAAATGAAGTATTGAAAAACACAATTGACGAGTTAAAATTAAAGACTCAAGAATATGAACAGGAAACTAAGCTAACTCAAGAAAGAAACAACTCACTCAAGGAAGAAAACAGTCAACTTCTAAAAGAAATAGAAAGAATCCAAAGTGAACTGAAAAACAAACAGGAAACATTGAAAAAAATGACTAAGGGTCAAGAAAACTTGAACGCTGTGTTGGGAATAAAAGTAAATTTTCAGAAAGAGGGGTTAGGGTACAACCCAACGGCTAAAAAGGAATTCCAAATAAAAACTTTAAATAAAATAGCTGACTCTAAAGGAAAAGGCCCCTTGATAAACTTATATCAAAACAAACAAAAGGATATAGCTGAAAGCTCCTCTAAGCAGATTAATGTCACCTTGGAAGAGAGGAATTCTAAAGGGAAAATGGATAATCCACATCAGTTTAAAAACAACAGTCATATCAGACGAGAAGTTCAAATTCACAGAAGTAACCAGACAAACAAAGCATTAAATCATGTTAATAAACACAAACCTGTAAAACAAGGTGTCTGGAAACAAGCTGGTCGACAACAGACCCCTCCTCTGTCGAACAGAGGCTCAACCAGAACAAATACTGGTATCTGGAGAAACTATGGTCGACCACAGACTTACCAGATGTCGACCATGACCAGACACGCAAACAGAACCCACAAACTTTCTCAGCTGAAACATAATGGAAATTGGAACTTAAGAGAGTGGACTCAGAATAGACACAACCTGAACAAGTTCAGAAATGAAAAGACAAACTGTTCTAACAAAATTTGGGTTCCCAAGGTGTTGTTACAGCAGTTTCATGATTTCACAAGCTATCTTGGACCCGAGTACCATTTGGGTCCAAAAGTTTCTGTGTAATTTGTGATGCAGGAATGTCTGGCAGCCAAAAAAGACTTGTTGGTGCTAGGAATTGAACCCTAAACCTCAAATTTGGGATGTGCTACTTAACCACTAGGCCATGTTACTTCCTTAAGTAATAAATACATCAATAAATATAGGGATTAAGATTTTGACTTATAACGTCAGAAATCTTTATTCATTTTATACTCAGGGTGCTACACTAAGTTTAACGGGTTAGATGAGTCTCCAATATATTAAATGATATTTTAACAGACAATTACTGTCATATGAATAGTAAAAGTGAATAGTGTTACGTTTTATTTTAAAGGAATTTTATGAAAATAATTATATAAAAAAATAGATGAAAATGAAAAATATATATCCCTCAAATTTCACATCAAGACCCCTCCAAATAAAAAAAATAAAAATCCTCAAAGATCATTACTCTTAACTTAACATAAAAACATAACTGTTTACGGTTTCCACAGGTACTCAGTTTAACAGGTTTCACTATACTAAGTACTAAGTGATAGTTTAACAAGTTGAATACTCCCATATTAACTACTGATTATCTGACAAGTTTAATGTCATGGCATCTAACAGTTACTTAACAAGTTAATGCATTTAAATAATAGAAAATTAAAGTAAGATATGGGTTGCTTGAAATCCTACTGCAGATTATGATAATAGTTATTATAGAATGTATACCATGCAAGGTTTAATACTGATTGATGCTAGAACGTCGCATGGAGATAGACTAACTAAGAACTTATATCCTGTTATGCCTTAATTAACTATGGGTTTTGTTAAAAATTGAGAAGACCTACTAACACATATTAATTATAGCTAATACCTGCTAATTATTTCTAATATATGTTAATCATTTTACTAATCTTTTTCGATTTAAGTGGGTACAGGCTATTTACTAGGCTGACATATGCTATGCAACAATAAATCGCATGGAGATGAAAATTCGTGTTTTCTGTCTTTTGCTCCAGGAGCGAGTATGGCGCCGAGGAGGAGTTCTCGCTCTCAGCAGGGGCAGTCGGCTGGAGGTCAGGAGATCCAGCAGGCGGTCCTGAGGGACCAGGAGGAGCATAGTAGAGCGCCACTGGGGGCTACCGAGGCCGCGGATGCTGCGAGAGCTCCGGGGGCCGAGGATTTCTTCCGTGGCATGTACCATCTCATGGCTCAGCAGTTCGGCGGAGAGGCCGGTGAGGGCTAGTCAGTCAGGGGTGGGCCAGGCCGAGCAGTGAGGGACTTCATGCAGTTCCATCCACCTTATTTTAGCGGCCAGGCAGACCCTGGTGCGGCTCGCGATTGGCTCGATGAGATGGAGCGGGTGTTCAGTTCCGCGAAGAGTGTTGCCGAGGACAGAGTGGTGTTGGCCTACAACCAGTTGCAGGGTACGGCTCGGAGGTGGTGGTCTTCCGAATGGAAGACGTCCTTTCAGCTTCGTCCACTTGAGCGGATCGAGTGGGATGACTTTGTCAGTGCTTTCGAGCGTACGTACTGTCCAGATGTCGTTGCTACGCAGCGGATGCGGGAGTTTCTGGAGCTGGTGCAGGGTGACATGTCCGTGTTGCAGTACAGGGCCCGATTTGTCGAGCTGGGTCAGTACGCACCTCATATCATGGAGCATGAGAGGGTGAGGACCACGCAGTTTGTGCAGGGCTTGAGGTTGGAGCTGAGGCACCATTTGATCGCGAATGGGGCCACTGATCTAGAGACAGCGTCTCGTGTTGCGATTTCCTTGGAGATGGATATGCAGAGGACTCGAGGACCGATCAGCCAGGGGCAGTCCTTGTCAGGTCGCAGCCAGCAGTCGGCTACCCAGCAGCAGGTTCCTTCCAGCATGCGTCGGGTGGTTCAGGAGTACCGACATCGGCAGCTTCGGGGGCAGGATCTGCGTCCTTTGGCTCGAAGGTCAAGAAGTTCTTGAAGAAGAATTTCCGTAAGAAGTCCAAGGATCAAGGGCAGGCTTCATCGGGCAGTGTACAGCAGCCGTTTCCTTTGCAGCGTCAGGGATCGGTGGGTGGATCGCGAGGACCTTGTCCACGGTGTGGTGGGACCCACCCAGGCAGGCAGTGCACGGCGCCGATCATCTATTTTCGGTGTGACCAGCCAGGGCACATGGCGCGTGACTGTCCTCAGAGGCCGCCGCAGCAGCAGGTTCCCCAGCAGCAGCATCAGCAGGGACAATATCCGCCGCTACCCAGGTCAGCTAGTGTGGGAGACAGGCAGAGAGCTCGTGGCCAGATCACACACTTGACCAGGGCAGAGGCAGTGGCGTCGCAGCTCGTGGAAGGTACCGTTCAGATTTTGGGTTGTGCGGTTCGGGTTTTATTTGATTCTGGCGCGTCTCATTCGTTTATTTCGGAGGATTTCGCGTCGAGCGTCGAGGAGCCGGTGACCCAGTTGTCCGGTGATTTGGCAGTGGAGTTGCCTTCGGGTGATTTTATGGTCACTCCGTATTGCTTCGACCCGGTTCCGGTGTGGATCGATGGGCGGAGTATGCCAGGCAGGTTGTATGCGTTGCAGCTTCGGGATTACGACGTGATTCTAGGCATGGATTAGCTCGAGACTCATGGAGCGGTGGTGGATTGTGGGATGAAGAGGGTCTACTTTCAGCATCCGAGCAAGAGGACCTTCTATTTCCAAGGTATCCGTTCCACCTCTTCTCGATTTCTTATCTCTGCTATTCGAGCCCGTCGGTTGTTTGATTCAGGTTGTCAGGGTTTTCTCGCGTCAGTGGTTGTGTCTGGCCGCATGGAGCCGGATGTCGAGGACATTGCGGTGGTGTGCGAGTTTCCCGATGTTTTTCCTGAGGAGTTGCCTGGATTACCTCCCCAGCGGGAGATCGATTTTGTGATCGAGGTTGTACCTGGTACGGGACCTTTGGCGAAAGCTCCCTACCGTATGGCCCCCGCTGAGTTGAGGGAGTTGAGGGCGCAGTTGCAGGAACTGTTGGCCAAGGGGTATGTTCGTCCTAACTTTTCCCCTTGGGGTGCGCCCGTGTTGTTTGTGAAGAAGAAGGACGGTAGTCTGCGGCTATGCATTGACTATCGGCAGCTGAATGAAGTGACCATTAAGAACAAGTATCCGTTGCCACGGATTGATGATTTGTTCGACCAGCTGCAGTCTGCGCAAGTATTCTCGCGGATTGATCTGCGGTCCGGTTACTATCAGCTGAGAATTCGCGAGTCCGATGTGGAGAAGACTGCATTCAGTACGAGGTACGGGCATTATGAGTTTATGGTGATGCCGTTTGGGCTCACCAATGCCCCAGCAGCCTTCATGGACTTGATGCAGAGGGTGTTCCATCCGTATTTAGACCAGTTCGTGGTCATCTTCGTGGATGACATCCTTGTTTATTCGCAGTCTTCCGAGGAGCACGCGTACCATTTGGGTGTGGTGCTGCAGACGCTGCGAGATCACCAGTTGTATGCGAAGCTCAGCAAGTGCGAGTTTTAGCTCAGCGAGGTGCACTTTCTAGGGCATGTGATTTCTGGTGATGGCATTTCCGTGGATCCCGCCAAGGTCGAGGCTGTGATGTAGTGGCCGAGGCCGAGGTCGGTGACGGAGATCCGGAGTTTCTTGGGGCTTGCGGGTTATTATCGCCGGTTTATCCAGGATTTTTCCCGCATTGCGACCCCGATGACGAGGCTCACGCGGAAGGATGTGCCTTTCGTCTGGTCCGAGGAGTGCGAGCAGAGCTTCAGGAAACTGAAGAGATTGCTCACCTCGGCTCCGGTGTTGGTTTTACCTTCTGGGTCGGGAGGTTTTGTGGTGTGTACAGATGCTTCCGGCGTCGGATTGGGTGCTGTTCTGATGCAGCATGGTAGAGTGGTGGCTTATGCATCTCGGCAGCTAAAGCCCCATGAGGAGAACTACCCTACCCATGATCTTGAGTTGGCGGCGGTGATCTTCGCGCTGAAGATCTGGAGGCATTATCTGTATGGCGTGAAGTTCGAGGTGTTCACTGACCATCAGAGTTTGAGGTATGTGTTCTCGCAGAGAGATCTGAACCTCAGACAAAGGCGTTGGATGGAGTTCATGAAGGACTATGACTTCACCCTGTCTTATCAGTCGGGCAGGATGAATGTCGTCGCCGATGCCTTGAGTCGGAAGGTCGTGATTAGTGCCTTGATGTTGAGGAAGTGGAGGCTCTGGGAACAGGTGCCCGAAGTATCCTTCAGGCTCAAGATTCCCCAGGAGCCAGGGTTGGCAGTGCTTGCGAGTCTGATTGTCACTCCTACTATCCGTCGTCAGGTGACAGAGGCTCAGCATGCGGACCCTGAGTTGCCCCGGATTCTGGCGATGGCTGATGTGGAGCTCGACGAGGACGGTGCTGCGAGGTTTCGTGGCAGGCTGTACGTCCCAGCGGAGGAGCAGGTTCGTCGTGCGGTGTTACGCGAGGCTCACGGGAGCAGATACACTGTGCACCCGGGTGCGACGAAGATGTATCGGAACTTGCGGAGGCAGTTTTGGTGGCCTGGCATGAAGAGAGATGTCGCAGGATTTGTGGCCAGGTGCCTGATCTGTCAGCAGGTGAAGGCGGAGCATCAGCGACCAGGAGGTACTCTCCAGCCCTTGGATGTTCCTGCTTGGAAGTGGGACCATGTGACCACGGATTTTGTGGTGGGGTTGCCAAGAACCCCGAGCGGGCAGGACAGTATTTGGTTGCTGGTGGATAGGCTGACAAAGGTGACACAGTTGCTACCGGTCAAGGTCAGCTGGAGCGTGCCTAAGTTGGCTCGTCTTTATGTGGAGCGGATCGTGCCGTTGCATGGGGTTCCCATTTCGATCGTGTCGGATCGGGATCCGCGTTTCACTTCTGGATTCTGGAGGAGTTTCCAGCGAGCTCTTGGCACGGAGTTGGCATTCAGCTCGGCGTATCATCCACAGTCAGATGGTCAGTCTGAGAGGACCATTCAGACCTTGGAGGACATGCTGAGATCCTACTGCCTGGAGTGGCAGGGGAGTTGGATTCATCACCTACCGTTGGTGGAGTTTGCCTACAACAACAGCTATCATTCGAGCATCGGCATGGCTCCTTATGAGGCATTGTATGGGCGTCCTTGTCGGACTCCACTCGATTGGTTTGAGGTGGGTGAGCGTGTTTTGACGGGACCAGAATTGGTGCAGCAATGTGTGGATGTTGTGCACCTGGTTCGTCAGAACATGTTGGCGGCCCAGAGTCGGCAGAAGAGCTATGCTGACCGTAGGAGGCAGCCCCTCGAGTTCGCCGTGGGCGATCATGTGTTCTTGAGAGTTTCTCCGATGAAGGGGGTGATGCGTTTTGGACGGCGTGGGAAGCTGAGTCCCCGCTATATTGGTCCTTTCGCGATTGTGGAGCGCATCGGTGAGGTTGCTTACCGGTTGCAGTTACCCTCTGAGTTGGCGTCGGTGCATGACGTGTTCCACGTCTCGATGTTGCGGAAGTATATGCCCGATGACTCTCATGTGCTCGAGTTTTCCGTTTGGCCTGAGGTGACTCCAGATCTTTCTCTCCCAGAGTTTTCGATCCGCGTGGAGGATAGGCGAGAGCAGCGCCTGCGGAACAAGGTCATTCCCTTGGTAAAGGTCGTGTGGCAACGACACTCTGGTGGTGAGGCTTCGTGGGAACGTGAGGACGAGATGCGTCAGCAGTTTCCGTACCTGTTTGAGTGAGTCTTCCTCTTCTTTCCTCTTGGGTTGTTCTCAATTTCGAGGACGAAATTCCTTAAGGGGGGAGGGCTGTAATATCCCGTACCTTTCGGATCCTTCTTCGTGGGTCCCGGATCTGGTTTTCGGAGTGTCCGGCTCCGTTGTGTCCGAAATTTCGTTTCGGACATCTTTCGTGTTCGGGTCGGCGCGATCCGGAGTGGTTTCGGAGGCCCGGAGGCGTTCCGCGGCTTTTCCGCGTGTGTTTTCCGATTCCCGGTGTGTGTTTCGGCTTTTACTTCGGAAGTTCGCTGCGGGCGAACCGGGTGGTTCACCCGGGCACGAGTGGTACCGTTGCGATCGGTGCGTTCCGAGGATCGCGGGGGCGTGATTTCCTATTTTCTGGAATTTTTCGGATTTTCCGGGTTTTCTATAAAACCCCCCCCCCTATTTTCTCTCTCCCCCCACTTTCTTCTTCTTCTTCCTCTCCTCTTCTTCTTCCTTCCTCCTCCACCGTATCCCCTCCCTCTCCCTCTCTTCCTCCCGGTTGGTCGCGGCTGGGCTCCCCCTCGGCTGCAGACGGCGGTGGGGCGACGGCGCGGCGACGTGGGCGGCGGCGAGGCGGTCGTGGGGGCGTGCGGCGAGCGTGGGAAGCTTGAAGGACGAGGGTTTTCAAAGCGTTCTTCGCGGTTCACGGTCGATCCGGCGGAGCATTCGCTCCATTGAGGTAGGGTGACGTTCCTTAGCCTCATACCGTTCATTTCCGTGGTTTGTAGGCCGCGGGGAGGCCGAGAGGGGTGTTATTGAGCATTTTGGGGTTTTTCCATGATTTGGGAAGAGCTCGCCCGATCTATGGTTTTAGTCCATGATTTCGTGTTTTGATGGCTTAGATGCATGCTGGGGGTCCCCAGGGGTCTTCCCCTTTGATTTCCCCCTCTCCGGTGGAGGTACGGGGGCGTGGTCGAAGTTTTTGGGGGTTTCCCGCCGTAGCGTGTTCGGGGGCGAGCGACGGTCACTCCAGTGACCGTCACTTGCTTGTGACGCCCCTAGAGGGGTGCGTTGCTTCCCCTGAGTGTTGGCCTTTGGGGTCTGGGACTGTAACGGCCCTACGATAGACCGCCATTTGCCTATGACGCGCCAGGGCAGGGCCGTTATATAGCTTTTCGACCGTTGGTTTTGACCGTTGGGGGTCAGGCCATGTGACGCACCATGCTAGGTGCGTTACATGCGTGTAACGCCCTGGGGCAGGAGCGTTACTTCCTGTGTCCACCCCAGGCGTGAGGGCCATGTAACGCGCTGGTGCAGGCGCGTTACATGTGAGTAACGCGCCCGGGCAGGGCCGTTACCTCCCTTTTTGAATTTGTGCCGTGGGGGGGCGTGTAACGCGCTAGGCTAAGTGCGTTACATCCATGTAACGCGCTGGGCCTGGGCCGTTACTTTCCCTTTTCCCGGATTGAGTGACGGCCTGCGTTAGACCGCCGTTTGGGTGTAACGGTCTCGCCTAGACCGTTACTTGCTTGTGACGGCCCTAGGGTAGACCGTCACATCCCTGGTTGCCCCATGAGGGTGGCAACTCCGTTTTCTGTCCGACTTGGGTCTCCGTGCGACGAGGCTAGTGCGTGGGGTGATTCCCACACGTTGTCGGATTCGGACGTTGTTTTCCGTTGACTCGAGAGTCTACTCCTTCAGTGACCCTCCACTAGTCGTAGCCCACCAGTACGAGGTGCTGGTCTCACTTGGGAGTGGTGTACGGGCACCCACCTTTCTAGACGGTTTGTGGACCGGTTACCGTAGGCTCCTCGTCTTAGCCAGAGTCCGGCTGCGGGGGGAAACCGGTCAGAGGGCCAGACCTAGGACGCGTGGTCTGTGTGTGCACACGTGGTTGGGGGCGGTTGGACCCACGTCGACGGGCGTGACCCCAGCTAGTCACTTGTTTGTGGTTACTTGTACGGTGTTTTCGCCTCGGGTAGGACCTACCACGTCAGGCGGTTCACCTGCGGTGCGGTGTAAGACGTCAGGGGACGCTACCGGCTGTGCTTCTAGTGGGTGGTACTCCTGTCGAGTACGGAGTGACAGACTGTCAGTCGGGTGTTTCCGACCTTCGGATTTTGTCGGTTCGACCGTTGAGTTTCGGTCTTCTCGTACCGTGGCACGTGTGTCGGTTTACGTGCCGTTAGGGTCTAGTTCTGTAGAGTACATGGCTTTCCTTTTCGAGGTACTTTCCTACCGCTAGAGTAGTGGTTTCTCGTTTTACGAGGTAGGGTTCGAGTGATCCCTACTGAGTCTTGTTCCGAGACTCATTCCCTGCGTGTTTTCACCGTGTTTCAGGTGAGACGCCACCTTCGGGGAGCGCGTCAGGAGCGCAGCGTGGTGCGGGTGCCCAGCGGTAGTGCTAGAGGTCAGAGCCGGGGGATGTCCCGTGTAGCTGTATTTTCCTTTCTTGTCACTGTACTAGTCGTGGACTACTGTTATTGTCGTTCTTTCCATTGTGGACCATGTAAATTGTTAATTTATTTTCTGCTTATTGTTATAACTGTTTAATTTCTGCAATTATTTGTGATACTTGTGTAGTTTCCACACCATCCTTTTAACCCTTCCGAGTCTTCGGGCTCGTGGGTGGCGGTACGAGTCTCGAGTTATCGGGCCTTCCCGGTAATCGGATTCTCGGGTCGTTACAGAAGGCAAGACACTTAACCACTACACTAGGAGGTCATTTTGTTAAGTGGATTCCCTTTACATTTGATAACCCTGAGTTCCTATTTCTTTCATAAGTTTAATATATCATAAACTTAATCATAAATGTTATTATTATTATTTTTTTTATCATAAACATTTTGTTATTATTAGTATTTAAAAATATTATTTATTTAATGTCTTTATTTATTTATTTATTTATTTATTTATTTTTGTACACGGGTGCTACAGGAGGATTGAGGGAGAACGCAATGATCTCGACCTTCTTCTAGCACAGGTGCAACATGTCGAGCGCTTGGGTGATGGCGTTGCAGATGTCGAGCGACTTACCAGTGCTCTCGAGGAGGTTGTGGCGAGGCTACAGTCAAGGGTAGGTAGGAGATGAGCGCAGGATCATAGTCTAAGGGCGCGTTTGGGCACTCTCTTTATGGAGGGATTTTTTCAAAATCCCTCTAGAGAGAGAAGAAACTCCTTTTAGGGAACTTTTAGATATTGTCAACTCTCCCTCCTTTTCTTCCTATATCTCTTTATATCTCGAAATCCGCCCCGAAAATTTTTTGATAAGACATTGTTTCATTTAGAAAAGATTCTAAAAAATGAAAGATTTCAATGATTGGAGAGGGAAAAATCCCTCTCCAATATCTGTACCAAACGCACCCTAAGAGTACTAGTTGCAGCCCTTGAACTCCTCAATGCAAACGAATACATCCAAAAGCTTCTATAAGGAGAGGCTGATCAGTAGGGTGCGACGTTATGGCCGTTATTGCTGCTAGGGATCTCTCCTCTTCCCTCGTACTTCCCATGCACGAGGGGAGTGTTGACAATGGTGGGGCTTATGTCAGAGAGGAGAGAAGAGGGGGAGACCGGGCCGGATGGAGGATGGGAGGTGGGCAATGTCTATGGCGTTGACAGTGGAGAGAGATCATAGCTAGCAGGGTAAAAAGTGGAGAAGAGGAGTGGGTTAACTCGTTCCACTCCCGAGGCGGGTTAGAATCTTGCTAGCAAATTCAGTCTACCAAAGTAATCAACTGGTTAATTCAAGGTTAAAAGTGGCCTAACCCTATGCTAGCCCGCTATCAAACCAGGGGTAAGTAAGGGTGGGCAAGGTAGCAAGAATTTTTTCCCACTCTTTACATTAATGTTGCATACGTGAAAGATGGACTTTTTGAAGGGATTTAGACTTTTTAATTAAGATTTCATCTTCTAATCAATTGATCAAGTGACATGTTTGTCAAATACCTGATTGTGAAAGACAAAAGATCTTCATGACGCATTCTCTTTTTCATTTTTTTTAGTTGAAGTTTCTCCTGATGTCTGCGGTCTTGGTACCACACCACGGGGGATATGGGATTCAACATTGATGGCCTCTAAACTTTCTTCATTCCCAAACATATATTATTTTAGACATGTTCTACCTTTACACGAGGCCCCCAAATTAGACCGATCTATCGTTTAATAAGTTGTGCCAATTTGTCGTCGTTCTAACTGGTCGCTACTACGTTGGAAGATGATTTTCCGAATGCCATTGCAAATACCTAAACCGAGACATTTTAAAATAACAAGAACATCCCATTCATATCGCAACTGTATTAAACATTAAAATTTTAAATATGATACTTCTTTTTTTTTTTTTGGGGGGGGGGGGGAATTGACTACGTACGGCCTCTTATTAGACTGTCATCTTGCTTCTAGTACGCGCGTGTATATATTCTTTTGCTGATACTTAGAATCCCTTTGCACAATTTTTAAAATTTTAACTCTCATTTTGCTGTAACACTAACTTTAATATTTAATGTGTACAAGTGTGAGCTCTTTAGCAGTATAATCTCTTTTGACACTGGAGCATATTAACAACTTAATCGGCACTTTAAGCGTCTCTTTGAAAAAGGAATACAGAACTAGAATGGATAATCGGTGAGAGACAAAAGATGTGAGTCTCACCTTTTTTTCTCTCACACACTATCTGTTAATCGGGATGGGACGACGTATTCGCACTCACTCCCTCGAATACTTCATCTCACCCGATTTTCAAAGAAGCTCTATAAATGTATCAGTCTCACTTTGTTAACCGAATATGATAATGCGTGTGACCTATCCTATGAGAAAGAGTGTGTGGGTCTCGTTACCACCTCTCACATATAAGCATTGTAATTGGGGTCATATAATTTATTCGCGTCAAATGAGTCGAATAAATTATCCTACCACCGATATCAAACAGGGCATAATGATTTTAACATATTCTTTAACACCGTACAATGTTTTAACTTGTTTACATTTTAATACTAAACAACAGTACTTACTTAACAAAATCGGCGTTCTAAGCATTAAAAAAATCGCAAAACAACATTTTTCTGTGAAAGTTTTTATAAGTGTCAAACTGCAAGGTAGCAAAATTGCCAACGTGGTAAATCTTTATTTTTTTAATACTTCAAAAAATTATATTCCAAGGTATTCATTTGATTAAGGTAGTGAAATTACAAGGCGAATAAAAACACGAGGGGTCCATAGTCAGACTACGAGAGAGAGAGAGAGGACGAAAAACATGTCTTCTAACTTATTATATATATATAATTTCTTTATCACGAGTGTAAAAATAAATAAATAAATCACAGAGCTCATTTCCGGTGCTTTTATATATGCTTACACTAATGACCATGGAGTGGTGTCCAAATCTTTTGGGCCTTTGAAAAGTCGCACTTAGACCCCGGGCCAGCCGGTGATTAATTAAACCACGTTTCAAAGCGAGATCACCTACCCATTTTGGCTGGACTGGCACTGCCGTCGCCTCCCAAGATGGAAAATTCTCACCTCACCTGCCATCTACACTGACGGGCGCTTTGGGAAGAACGTTGGGAAGAGACTTTACGTACCCCCTCAAACTTCTAAAAATGTCCCATTATTTTATTAGATGTAAAATTTCAAGATTTAGAGAGAGAGATAAGTAGAAAGAGAAGGGGATTTTAAAATCTTCCAAAGATGTCTCAAGGTAATTAATATCCTATCTCAATTTTTGTTTTTAAAAAGATATCCACACCCAATTAATATCCTCTCTCAATTTTTTAAAAAAAGATATCCACACCCAACGCTGTTTCTAAATAAATGTAGAGTGACGGGCACGAAGATTGACGCAGAGATGGTGGGGACTATCAGGTCATGCCATTCAAACTGGTCTGCTGATGTCTCCCAGTCAAATGTGCGGGCGGCCGCTCGCACATTTGAGGACTCTTAAATTGGGAGATCACGATTAAATTATTCAATTCGATCATTCAATCTCACGTACAGTGCACAAAGTATTACTCTATTAACGTTACTCACCGTTCATCGTGATGTTTTATTTATTTCTTTCTTTCTTTCTACTCATATAGCTACAAAATTATTATTAGACTTCAAACTTGCACTGGACTCACGTGGAACTCTTTCTGACCGTCTCAGTCTCCAATCTAAAATTAGCTAAATAAAAGTTAAAAAATCTTAAATCACAACTCACGTGGAACTCTTTCTGATCATCTAGAAGTTCATATTTTACATTATTTATTTGGGAGCCCACTAATTAAACAACTCTCTCTCTCTCTCTCGTTGGAGTCTACATCACCTCCCTTGCTGTTGGTGGGAAGCGGTACTCTCTCTCTCTCGTCGGCTGCTACCTCCCACCGTCGGCGTCTTCTTTTGCCCCCCCCCATTCACCGATTCCCTAGTCATTATCATAAGAAGTTCGACACGTCATGGCCTTCCATGGCTTTTCTCCCTTTTTTTTTATCCCATCCCATGAGAATGGTCTGTTTTGTAAATAAAGACCATGACATCAGAGGGCGATGACTGCAGCTCTACTCATGAGAATGGTCTGTTTTGTAAATAAAGACCATGACATCAGAGGGCGATGACTGCAGCTCTACTCATGAGAATGGTCTGTTTTGGCAGCCTGAAAATGTGACCATCACATGAGAGGGCGACGACTGAAGCGCTCTCTGATGCAGGACGGAAACGGGTCACCCTATCAACATAGTTTGAGCTCGTGTGGGCATTTTATCAAACACATGACATGCTGCAATTTTTTGTTATTTGGACTCAAATCAGATCAAGTATATTGATGCAGGACTAACATCCATAAAGATCAAATCACAAATATTTACTGAGCATACGTATCTACGTCCAGATGTCAGAATCATGCCAACTTGAAGTTACAGATAGCAAATAAAACACCCCAAACTATGCAACAGTGAACGAACATCACCTGATTGAATGCCACATAAATAAAGCACTGTACTGACAAGAAACTTCCCATATGATAGCTTGCTGTGGTGCGTTGAGAATACACTGCAAATCTATGCTCAAAACTCATGAAATCTAATTCACAAATACTTGTCCAAACTCAAGTCACATAAACTATTTTTTTTCCTCTGTCAAACTCTGGAGCCGTATAGAATATCAACCATATCCAACATGAAAAACATGAAATCACACCATATTAAAGATACCACTGGGAGACCTGCCCACAATGGTTGGACGTGTTGCTGCTACTGGCTTCTTCGGCGGACGTGACTGGTGGCAGTGCTTGCAGATGGCGAAGTCAAGAAATCACCTCGATGCTGGTGCGACAGGGGCTGGCAAGTGGCAGCCTGGACTGTGAGCAGATGGCAACCGGTGTGGACCGGAGGCCGGTCGGGGCAAGGAGGCCGGCAGGCCCACCCGTGGACGGGGCCGGGAAAGGGATAATGAACAGTGTCCCGGGGAAGAAATCCGCACGTTGCAAGGCGACTTTAATGGAGGGAAGGGATGGGAGATGTGAGTGCGTCGTGTGGGGAGAACAGTAAGTTAAGATCTGTGAACATTGGTGGGTGGTACGGTGGAGAGAAAGAAAGGCCAATGAACACACAGGGAAGAGAAGAAAATGGAGATGTGTGATAGGGTTACGGTTGAGAACAACGCGACGGAATCAAATCCAAAAGAAGGATAGAATGGGGGGTTCGGCTTCCGCCAGAAAGAAATTAGAAGGGTTTGGCCTCTGCCAGAAGAAGAAGAATAAGAGATTTTGGCATCCCGCCAGAAGGAGAAAACACACAGACGTGTTTCACAATTTTTTTCTAACCATTGCTTACCCTAATTAGGGCTAGCACACTAGTATTTATAGAGAAACAAATTTACAAATAAACCCAACTTCCTTCTACTTTAACACCTACCCTATCTCGACTATTAAAATAAATAAATAGTACATAATCGACCAAATAAATTCTAAACTAAAAATAACCCATTACTTAAATGCTAAAATAGAAGAAAATAATAAAAATAATATTCATCTCGGATCTCTTCAATGGCTCCTGATAAATCTGCATCTTCAAAAATAATTTGTGCAATCCGCTCCGCATCACTCTCTCTCTCTCTCTATCTCTCTCTCGCACACACACACACGGTTTAAATGAGCTAACTTTGGAGCAACTCGCTATCAATGCCTCATCCGGAGTCGAATACCGTGTTTGTGTGAGGGAGGAATGTGGGCCCCACTTCCACTTCTATGTCATCGTCCACGGTATTCCCCGACAATTCGATTGTCAAAGGAGCCCTTAAGGGCCCTTTGAAAACCGGTTAGGGTCTACTTATTCGACTAACATAGTCGAATAAGGCCGATTAAGACCCTGTGTGTGAGAGGGGGAGGTGACTCGCCCCACAATACAGTCGACAAGCGGCCGACCATTCATTTATGAAATCCCCCCCCCTAATAAGTTGTCCGTAATCTGGATGCCATCGCCGCCGACCCTCCATAAATACCGCTGCGAGCAAGCCCTTGCAGCCTCGTCCAGCCCTCCTCCTCCTCCTCCTCCTCCTCATCACTCCCAACGACAGTCTCGGCATCCCCCGCTGCCGTAGCAAATGGCAGCCCTCCTCCGTGCATGGCAGCTGCCGGCCGTCCGCTGCCAGCCCCTCGGGCAGCTCGGCCGCCGCCTCCTCCACCATCACCACCGCGCCCCCGGTCACGCCAGAGTGCCCTCCGCGGCGCGTGCTGCCTCGCCAGCAGTATTCGGGCTGCCGTCTCGCAGCGTGGCAGCCGCGGCAGGGGGCGGGGTGGCGACGAGGGAGACCGAGGAAGTGAACGAGGGGATCCTGGAGTTCTACGACGAATCGACCTCGGCGTGGGAGAAGCTGTGGGGAACCCACATGCACCACGGCTTCTACGAGCCCGGGGCGACGCCGGACCCGGCCGACAACCATAGCGCCGTCCTCCGCACGTTGGAGGAGGCCGTCGGCTTCGCCGGCATCTCCGGTAAGTATCATTTTGGTCACTAGTTAGAGCGTTGTTTGTTTCGCTATCTATCTTTACTTCCGGAATCACAGGTTTTAAAATTGGTGTGTTTTTTTAATTTTAAAATTGATTATTTTATTTTGATAATTTTAAAATCATATAATATATTTTATTAATTTGCTGCGGTTTTAACTAATTTTTTATATAATTTTAATTTTATTTTTCAGAAAGTGTGGTCTCTAAAATTAATCGATTGATTTTCGTGTTCCCCTTGTTGTTGGCAGATGATCCAGCGAAGAGGCCCAAGAAAATCTTGGACGTGGGATGCGGGATAGGGGGCGGCACGATCTACTTGTCCAAAAGGCTCGGGACTCAATGTGACGGCATCAACGTCAGCCCTTCCCAGATCGAAAGATGTCGAGCCCTTGCTGCCGCCGAGAGTGTGACAGACAGAGTAAGCTAACAGTCAAGTCAGACTACCTCTCTCTCTCTCTCTCATCCGCGTTCTGCCAAGAATCATCACCCATCTACGAGATCATTGGAATATTAATTGGAAATAATGACAATCTATAAATATCATTTTTGATATTGCCGGACCAAGTTGTCTCTTTTATCTTTTTTGAATTCTTTTTTAAAATAAAATCTAATATTAATACTACATGGACCACAAAATATTAATATCAAAACTCATACTGTGCTCCCAATCAATAGGATGCGAGTTAGTTGCATTGTACCGTGTCACGGAGATTTTGGGTCGGTACGCTAGATTGGTCGAGTCTACATGAGTCGACCCAAGTCTTCCAAGGAGAAATTTGACAACCCGTCTCGGGATGAGTTGACTCGTACTTTACCTTCCTGAGCTCAAATCAGTATGATCCCGCTGAGTTGACCAGCCCTAATTTCATGTTCACTCCCCCCCCCCTCCCGGCCCCCATTCAATGTATAATTAACTTTGTAAGATTAACTCGTGATTAATGGAAACTGCATGCAGGCATGTGGCAGGTGACTTTCCATCTTGCGGATGCCATGGAACAACCATTTCCAGATGGACACTTCGACTTGGTTTGGTGCATGGAGGTTGCTGAACACATGGCCGACAAAAAGAAGGTATTATTAGTTTTAATTAATTAACCCATTCATGCATGCATCAAAAACCATGCATATGCTCTAGCTAGTAAGACTTAATTGCAACCCACCACCGCCCGTCCCCCAACCCACCCTCACTCATGTGACCTTTGATCCAATAATCCTTTGATCCAATAATCTTTACCAAATTAACGTAGGATTGGAAACACAACAGATGGCTGATATGACTTCCATTACATCAGTAGAATTCTATCCCATTTGAAACCTTCACTCCCAACTCACCAAAACAATTTTTATGTTCTTTTCTTGAGATTTTTAGTTAATTTTTATCCCTATCATTTTTCATCTTTATGAATTAGTCGCTTTAATCTACAATATTCATTTATAAACCCTCACAGTCACACGCCAATTCAATAATACCTTTGAGGCGGGGTGTTTTTGAGGAATTAGCAATGAATATCCAGATTGGAGGGACTGATCCATAAATATGAAAAATTATGGGGGTGGAAAACTAAAACTCCCTTTCTTATTTAACGTTAACATTTTATTGCATCAAAAAATGTATAAACAGAATGTCCCCTTCGCAATTGTCCATGCGTACACACATCAAATGTCATCTGCAGTGGATATGTACATAGGTCCACCATATATACTTAAGGCATATATATATATAAATATATATATATATATATGCAAAAAATTGATTTATTCCTTCTCATGTCCATATATATATATATATATATATATATATATATATATATATATATATAGGAAGGCATATAAATCCTCTCTGATCAGGATATGAGAGATATAGAGCTAGACATGTTACAATTTTCAACAGTGCTGGTACGTATTCTTCAATCGTATGGTTAATTTTTTTGACTCAGTTCTTCAGCGAGCTCGTACGTGTGGCGGCTCCCGGGGGGACTATTGTCATCGCGTCGTTGTGCCACAGAGACGCAGAAGCGGAGCCATTGACTCCCGACGAAGAAGTCACCTTGAAAAGGCTCTGTGAAGCCTGCCATCATGGATCCTGGTACTCGGTCTCCGGTTACGTCAAGATGGCCGAATCACTGGCACTCGAGGTGAAGTACACACTAGCCAGCTAACCAGCTGCCTGCCTGCCTGCATGCATGTTTCAAATCAGCATGTTCGTGCATGGGAGATCATATGAATATTATTGCAGAGGTTGCTGCTTATTAACCCAAGTGACTGCTAGTTAATTGTTGGCCTGGCACGTACAGGACATCAAGACGGCTGACTGGTCGGAGAACATTTCACCATTTTGGCCCGGTGTCGTGCAGTCTGCAATGACGCTCGAAGGCTCCGCGATGCTTCTTGAGAGCGGTAATTAACTGAAGTCTCCTCCCCGCACAGCACCGCATCTCATTCTTTTCTTCCTTTCGCTTAGACAGTAAGATAAACTTTCATCGATCTCACACTGATGGAAAATTTGCATGTCGAAGTAGGAAATAAAAACCATCACCATACGGAAGTGTGTACCTAGTTAAGCCAATAATGGCAAAAACCCAAAGCCACTAGGCTGTAATATGAATGACCAGCCAAACAGGAGAAAACATAGATATCCGCCGCCATTGAAGAAGTCATGCTTCATCCATGATCATATTGCTGCAAATCCACCGGTAGCTAGCTACGTACTTGCGTAGAGATCATGCATCAAGCAATTAGTTCATTGGCTCTAGCTACGTACTTGCGTGGAGATCAATCCGTCGGAAATAAAGATAAATTTGCTGATATCGATAGCATCGATCAGTTGAAGTAGATCCTCTTGAACTAGCTTGGGTTAATTAATCAATAAGCTTCCTTAGTGAACGATCACTTGATCATATAATGTTATCCCAATGTTTCAGCCCCTCTTTAACTGAATGATCTGACTCGCTATATCTGGATGATGTATACATATATCTGCAGGCCCGACGGTCGTGAAGTTCGTCCTCACAGCGCCTGCGATGGCGGACGCCTTTAGAAAGAAACTGATCAACTACAGCATCATCACCTGCCGCAAGCCACATGGTAAGAAGTGAACAAGAATAAGAACAAGTCGAAGCTAGCTAGCTACCTAGCTGTTCTCCGGATCAACGTACAGCAAGTGGTCGACGTACGTAGGCAAACAAGTTCGGTCCTGTAGCATTATATATGGACGGTTCGATCGGGAGGATAGGGTTTGGGATATTATATGCAGATCCTCCTGTGTTTTGGTCTGTATACGCTGCATTCGTATCCATGCCTGATATCAATGATCATGGTGTGATCTATATACGTACTGAAATGTTGTTAACTTCATTCGAATAAAGTATATTATTAATTAATCTATATCTTTTTCCAAAAGAATATTACGTACTCAAAGTTGAAGTCCAAGTACAGATAGACATGCACAGATGCGGATGGATGTGGATCAGCTACTCCATTATTTGATTATAAGTGATACATGTGGAATAGTCACGATATGATGCATGGTGCAGAAAAAATTACTTTATTTTTAAGAGGAAATGATTTTAGATGTCTAGCTACAATCAAACTCTCCCTAGCTAGCTGTCGACGACCCACTCCCCAGAAAGAAAATAAAAAATAAAAAGACCTTCAACTAATTATACACTCGATCGGGGCCATTAATTAATTAGTCAAGAAATTTGAACAGTACTGTTTTATAAGGGATTAGAAACTTCAACCAAGCACTGTCAGAAGGCACTGCCCAAATCGATGTTACGTGTTGTTACGCCATCGATCGGTTGGCAGATTTCTAAGAATCTTCAACAGTTTTTTTGAAAATTTTATTTAAAAAGGACTTCAGTGAAGCATCATTCAACAATATTGGTTTAGATCGACGTACGTGCCGCCAACTTTGTTGAAAGATTCTCAAAAATATGTTTGTAACTCTGTTTTTTTTTCCAAATTGCTTATGTAAAGGTGAGGCATACTTGCAGAAAATTCTCACACATCTTCTAAGAGTTAACTTTTACCACGGGTTCCCAGGGGAAACAGAGATGAAAATAGGTATGAAGAAAAACGGCTTCTTGTGAAATAGGGTCTGGACGGTGAAGAGAGAAAAAAAAAACCATAAATGAGTACCGTCCAAATTTTTTGGTCCTTTTTTAAGTCCCCTTACACCACAAGCGAGCGACTAACATCATTTGAAAACGTCTCTCCTGCATCAACCGTTGGGCCGGAGGGGACTGGGCCGTCTACCAGTTGGAACATTCTCACGTATGGCCATGCATGAAGCCGATGCATTGATGATCGATGGGGCTAGCTATATGGCCAGGTCATGCCGTTGATCTAACGATCCTAGTTAGCTAGTCCAATGCCAATAAGTCTTAATCAATACTTCGTTAACACCACGTTTTCCTTTCTTTAGGGAAGTACTTAAGAGTTCAAGTGTGCATGGTGGGATTTAATTAACTTTTAGACTCGTGATCAGGGATCGACTATGTATATATATATTATATATAGACACACGCTCGAGTACTTTGTTGATGACGAGCTAGATTCTCAAGAAATTTATTAATATCTGCAGTGACATTTTTAATTCTTCTCAGAATGTGGACAGCTTTTTAACGCTTTCATAACAAACTATAATAGTATACACACACACACACACACATATAATTATATATATATATATATATATATATATATATATATGAACTATAAGACTTATTTTATTGTAGCTAGTATGAATAATCAAAGTCTCTATATATCTTCGCACATGCGCACAGATGATGCCATCCATCCACAACTCGGCAAACGACACTGACGTTTAAAGACATGCAAATGGACATCACATGATCTCCTTACACCTCTCACTGTAGGGCAAAAGACTAGTCAGAATTACAAGAAGAGATCTCTGAAGAAGAAAGGTTATCAAAATAAGAAGAACGCGGCCGTAAATGAACACAGTACTTAGAGCAAAAAAGACACGAAGAGCCCTTTTAATTCCCATTTGTAGGAAATAAAAAGTCACGTATTTGTTTGTTAATTTCTTTCCCCTCTCTTCTATGGGATAAATAATTGAGATTTTTACATGAAAATTATTATTAAAGGTGAATTTGTAAAAAGTTATTCCTAAAAGTATATTAACATACATATCACTGTATTAATTTAAATAATACATAAATGTCATTTAAACATAATTTTTTTTTACAATTTTTTCACAAAATGGACTGCATGCCAACTTCTTTAAAGATGTTTGGGTTGGGCGGCTGCCTCTTATGCAGTTCACTTTTGTCCATTCTCTGGATGAGAGTTTCTTAAAGCTTCTTATCTCTAGATTCTCTACTGTTGTTCAAAATCATAGTCACCCATTATGGCAGCATCTGTCACTTCCTACAGGCATGCAAAATCAAATTCAAGACGTGGATGGCATTGAAGAAGTGGGACAAACCAACATAACAAGATCATTGTGTACAGAGATGTATTTCCCAAAGAAAATCGATCAACCTAGCATTGGTCAAGTCCTTGGAAGTACATCATACAAATATGGTAAAAGAAAGACAAAATCATGTCCCGATAAAAATAAGAGAGGGGGACCCCGACCTCCGCCACCACCCCAACCTCCGTCACCACCACTCTGTGCCACCCCTGTAACCAGCCCCCCACCTCCGCCACCACCCCTCCCTCCGCCACCACCACTCCGCCGCACCCCTGTAATCACCCCCACCTCCGCCACCACCCCTCCCATTGCCACCACCACTCCGCACCACCCCTGTAACCACCCCCACCTCCGCCACCATCCCTCCCTCCGCCACCACCACATGCCTACTATCCTCTGCGCCGTCGAGATGGATTTCAAA
Organism: Amorphophallus konjac; assembly: GCA_022559845.1. Classification (NCBI taxonomy): domain Eukaryota; kingdom Viridiplantae; phylum Streptophyta; class Magnoliopsida; order Alismatales; family Araceae; genus Amorphophallus; species Amorphophallus konjac. The sequence continues at coordinate 6,125,230 of CM040127.1, forward strand.
GGGAAAAGCATAGGTGGTTTGCCCTCAGCATCGAGGGAGAGCTCCGCCACTGTCGGTAAGAGGAAGGGAAAGTACACACACACACACATGGACACAGAGCGCCGAGGCACTTACCGGAGAATAAGGCACCAGCGGCAAGGACCTGGAGGAGGAACCACCAGCGCACCGGCGCGGGGAGGAGGAAGCTAGGAACGTCGCACGCATAGTAGAGCGGAGAGGAGGGGAAACGCAGGCTCGCCAAGGCTAGGTTTTGTTGCTTCTTCCCTCTTCCGGCGTTGGGAGGCGAAAGCGGGAGGCGAAACCCAGGCAGGGCGGGGAGGGAAAATGTCGGGCGGGGTTGTTTTGTTTTTTCCCTTCTTTGCCCGCCACTATAATAAGCGTACATACTGTGAATTCCATTTTAAAAAAAAATATTTAAATTAATTTTATTGATATATGTCTCTAATATTTATTTTTTAATTAATAATTATTCAAAGTATTTGAATATAAGAATATGATCCGATCATTGTGAAATTAAAAAATATATAAAATTTTATGAAAAATCATAATAACAACTATATATATAAGCTTTAATACAACTCCTCCGATTGGAGTAAATCATGATTTTGGAGGGGATTTTCTACTAAATCTTGACAAATATATATATATATATATATATATATATATATATATAGAGAGAGAGAGAGAGAGAGAGAGAGAGAGAGATCACCAAGTGTCGATATCGGATAATCTTTCCGTACAACCATGATATGTAACGTCACTCTCTCGTCCAATGGAACCGTCCCACACTAGCCCATCCAATCACCCTTGTCACCTAACTCACACGAGGGGAAGACTGATAAGAGAGAGAGAGAGAGATTACATTTTAAACATATTTTTAATATTTTTTGTTAAAACTTTCTTATTTGATAACATCAATTAGTTCAAGCTAGAAAAAATTAATTAAGTTTATTAAAATATTTATTTATATTTTGAAAGATTTATACGGCCTATATACCTAACCAATTAATCACAAATTGACACATATCCATACACAATTCATATATTAATTTTTATTTTCATTATATGTATATATATATATATATATCATTTGTATTTCAATATTACTATAGTATGTCGTTGTTGCGTCCATTGTGAACAATCGCGCCATAGCAACATATTGGCCGTGCCAAATTAACTGTATAGAACCGATTTGGCCGATATGAGAAGCATGACAAATGTTGCTTGATCTTCTTAAGTTAAATAAAAATGTTTCAACTACTCCACCATTAAAGTGAGATTGTATCCCTATATATAATATGTTAATTAACTTAGTCACTAGATATATAATAATCATTAATGTTAAAACTTCTCTAAGTAAATCTTGGTAGCTATCAACTAATAATTTTTTTAACAAACAAGTCATTGAAATTCATACTTTATTAAATATTGATTATTTACTTAATTCTAAATTTAAAGATAAAAATTACATTATAATTTATAATCTAACATTGGCAACCCACGTAAACATTAGTTGGTATTAAGTTGCAACTTAATAGCAACTAAAGTAAAAAGTTTGCCACTAAAATAAATATTGTTGGTCGCTATTTGTGTTGACACCATTAGCAACAAATAGTGCCTTAGTCGCTACATCTTTTTAACGTTCAGCGACCAAATAACATCTTCTTACTAATGTAAATTATATGGCGACCAATTTTCCGTCGTTGTTGATATACATGGTGGCTCGTGATGTATATTAGCGATTATACATAGTGACCAATCATAAAATGGTCCTTATTACAATCCTTTAGCGACCAATGTTGTGTTGGTGGCTGTAAGCGAAATCTTTAGTAACCAACGAATTAATTTGGTCGCTATAGATCCATTTTTATGACTGGTCGCTAATAATTTGGTCGCTATAGACCCATTTTTTTGTAGTGAATGAAACACAGATCCGATCGATGTGCCGATTGTTCTAACACGATCATAGATATGCGAGTGACTCATAAGAGCTGACACAATCTAAATCAGATTTTCGATTGGACTTGACACTCAAATCAAATATTTAGAAATTAAGTTAAGGTGAAAATCAAAGAAGTCAGACTCGGGGGTCTAATATCTGAACTACCAGTCCCAACGACGTGCCAATTGCTCCAACACGACCAAAGATGTGTGAGTGCCCCGTGAGAGTTGACGGAATTTAAATTGAATTCCCGGATTGACCTCGGCGCTCAAATCAAATATTTTGAAATTAAGTTAAATTGAAAACTAAAGAAATCAAGTTCGGGAGCTGATTGTTCCAACATGAGTGGAAATGTGTGAGTGACCCGTGGGAGTCGATAGAATCTAAATCATATTTTCAGTTTAGACTGGACCCACAAATCTCCTATTTAGAAATTAAGTTAAGTAGAAAATCAAAGAAGTTGGGTTCGTGGGTCTAATATATGAAATACTGATCCAATCGATGTGCCGATAATTCCAACATGACTGGACATGTATTACTGACCTATGAGAGTTGATGGAATTCAAATTATATTCACGGATTATGGTCGACGCTCAAATCTCCCATTTAGAAATTAAGTTAAGTTGAAAACCAAAGAAGTCATTTTTAGATCCCAATATCTGAAATACCAGATCGATCGACCTGTCGATTGTTCCAACACGATTAGAGAAGTGTGAGTGACTCGTGGGAGCTCACAGAATTTAAATCATATTCCTGCATTGATCTTAGCGCTCAAATCAAATATTAAGAAATTTAGTTAAGTTGAAAATCAAAGAAGTCGGGTTCGGGGGTGCAATATCTGAAATGTCACTCCGATCGACATGTCAATTACTCCAACACGACTCGAAATCCGTGTGTGACCCGTGGGAGCTGACGAAATTCAAATCGGATTCCTGGTTTAGGTTGGACGCTCAAATCTCCCATTTAGAATTTAAGTAGAAAACTAAGGAAGTCCGATTCGCGGACCCAATATTTGAAATATCAGTCCGATCGATGTGCTGATTGTTCCAACATGACTGGAGATGTATGACTGACATGTGACAGTTGACGGAATTCAAATTGTATTCCCGGATTAAACTCGGCGCTCAAATCTCCCATTTAGAAATTAAGTTAAGTTGAAAACCAAAGAAGTCAGATTTATGTCCCAATATTTGAAATACCAGTCCGATCGACATGTCGATTGCTCCAACATGACCGAAGATGTGTGAGTGACTCATGGGAGTTGACGGAATTCAAATCAGATTCCTGCATTGACCTTGACGCTCAAATCAAATACTTAAAAATTAAGTTAAGTTGAAAATCAAAGAAGTTGAGTTCAGGGGTGTAATATTTGAAATGCCACTCTGATCGACATGTCGATTATTCCAACACAACTGAAAATATGTGAATGACCCGTGGAGGCTGACGGAATTCAAATGGGACTCCTTGTTTGGGCTGGGCGCTCAAATCTTCCATTTAGAAATTAAGTAGAAAACTAAAGAAGTCGGGTTCGAGGGCCCAATATTTGAAATAGTGGTCCGATCGATGTGTCGATTGTTTCAACCTGACTGGACATATGTGAGTGACCTCTGAGAACTGGCAAAATTCAAATTGGATTCCCAGATTAAGGTTGTTGCTCAAATCTCCCGTTTAGAAATTAAGTTAAGTTGAAAACCAAAAAAGATGGGTTCCAGAGCCCAATATCTGAAATCTCAATCCGATCGACCTACCGATTATTCTACCATGACCGAAAATATGTGAGTGACTCATGGAAGCTGACAGAATCCAAATTGGATTTTCGATTTCGATTGAGCGCTTAAATCTTTCATTTAGAAATTAAGTTAAGTAGAAAACTAAAGAAGTCGGGTTCGAGGGCCTAATATATAAAATATTGGCCCAATCGATATGTCGATTATTCCAACATGATTGTACATGTATGGTTGACCTGTGAGAGTTGGCGGAATTTAAATTAGATTCCCAGATTGAGCTCAACACTCAAATCTCCCATTTAAAAATTAAGTTAAGTTGAAAACTAAAGAAATCGGATTTGTGTCCCAATATCTGAAATACCAGTTTGACCTGCCGATTGTTCCAACATGACTGGAAATGTGTGAGTAACTCGTGATAATTGTCGGAATTCAAATCAGATTCCTGCATTGACCTTGGTGCTCAAATCAAATATTTAGAAATTAAGTTAAGTTGAAAACCAAAGAAGTCGGATTCGGGAACGCAATATCTGAAATGCCACTCCGATCGACATGTCGATTATTCCAACACGACTGAAAATGTGTGATTGACCAGTGAGAGCTGACGGAATTGAAATCGAATTCCCAATTTAGGTTGGGCCCTCAAATCTCCTATTTAGAAATTAAGTAGAACATTAAAGAAGTCGGGTTCGAGGGCCCAATATTTGAAATAGTAGTCCGATTGACGTGCCGATTCTTCCAACACGCTGGACATATGTGGGTGACCTGTGGGAACTGACAGAATTAAATTAGATTCATAGATTAAGCTCGGCGCTCAAATCTCCCATTTAGAAATTAAATTAAGTTGAAAACCAAAGAACTCGGGTTCAAGGGCCCAATATCTAAAATCCCAATCCGATCGATGTAACGACCCGAGAATTTGTTTACCGGGAAGGCCCGATAATCCGAGACTCGAACCGCCGCCCACGAGCCGGGAGGACTCGGAAGGGCTAAAAGGAGTGTGGAGGCACAAAGAAATAGGAAATAAAGCAAGATAATACAACAATTAACAGAAATAAATAAATAATTACAGCTACAACAGAGTCCAGTCCAACAGAAAGTACAGTCCAAAGCCGTAAAACGTACCACATGCCAAGTGAACACTTGGCCCGGCAAGCTGGCCACTGAGAACCTCTGCTCCGCACCCTAGAACCTCGAGGAAGAACCGCCACACCTGAAAAGCAGGGAATGAGTCTCCAAAATAGAGACTCAGCAGGGATCCCGCGGAACCCCAACCGGAAACAACGGCGGTAGCGGAAAGGAAGCCTACGAGAGCAACCGCAACAGCAGGAACAGTAAGCCCGGTAGCCGGTCGAAACTCGGCACTAAAGCTACTCCTACTGTACCAAAAACACACTCCGAACTCACAGTCGAGGCTACCGAACTACACTAGTACCGCTTACCGAAGTAAAAACCCACGGCAACCACGCCGTAGAGGCTTGTTGATGCGGGACGGATGACCGACTCGGGCTAAGACGTACGACCGACTCGTTGGCCAGCACTTGCACACTAAGGCAAGCCGGGCGGCTGACCACCGTGATATTCTCCGGGTGGAGACGTCTCTCAACAGCGACTCTCTTGAGCCCGACAATCGTCCCTTGCGAGGGAAACGTGGGGATCGCGGCGATTAAGAAACCACCGTCACCTAGGGTGCTAATTCGCGTCCGGTGCTCGATTGGAGCTACAGAACGGACACTCACAACTCACAATCGCGGTGAATTTGGAACTGGCTAACGGCCCTAATCTCACAAACGCAGCAATATAGAGAGTATACTAAACAGCAAATGTAAGTATCGGAACGAGCACGTACCTCCACGACTAGGCGTGGGGAAGAACTCCCGGCCGATTTCCGAACAACCCCAATACACAAATGATTAACTTTACAATTTCAGAACTGAACGCCCACTCCACGCAGGGAGGTATAGGGCTACAAATGCCAATTTTGGGGTTGCTGGAACCCGGGTTGACGGGCCACACTCGCAGGAGGCGAGGAACGCGTGCCGGAGCCGCTCGGGTACGCCGACGGAAATCTGACCCGGTTCTGCCCGCACGGGTCACCCTGCGCAGCGAACTTGCGGAGACTGGTACAACCATATCCGACGCCCGATCAGAGCGCCGTTTATTGGAGAATGTCGACGACTGGATGTAGTATCTTCACTCCGAAGATCGCGAACAGATGCCTTCAGATCTGGGCGCAGTGATGAATCTTTTAAGGTTCTGGTTTTGTGCTTACAGAACTGCACAGCGACACGGCAAAAATATGAAATGATGGTTGCCGATGTCGGATCGAGGCGTTCTTTGTGGGAGAACATCGGCGACGCCCAGAGGAGGAAATACTCTGAAGACCTCTCACACGGATCTTGGGGGGATGAAGGTGGGGCAGGCTCTGAAAGTCGACTCAGATCTCAGCCGGACCTGCTCAGACCAGCCCGCGTGATCTCACGAGAACTGCCTTCACGATCAGCACCGGTCACGGATCGAGGCAAAACCAGCGGCAACGCGAAGAAGACTTGAAATACTACGATTGCTATTTAGAAACCAACTTCTGATGGCATCAGGGTTGGGCTGTAGAATTCAATACACAGTCACCTTCAATTCTGGGCAGCAATCTGGGGTAGATCTGTGCGCCTCCACAGGAAAAATCGCCACTGTTGCTCACGAACTCTGATCGACACGAAACCAAAACTGAAAGTTTGCTAACTTGCAGAGGTATCACGGATAAATTTTGTGGAAGAATAAGAAGAGAGGAGAAGGGGGATATGAGGTCGAGTCACACGACCTAGAACTATCCCGTCACAGGACTGCAACCAGGGAATCACTCCCAAGAGAATCACTCTCTAATGCATTTAACTCTTAACAAAACTTCATTCTATTAAGCATAAACACTATACATGCCTTCTTATAGGGAAATGGAAGGGGTAGGGGAGAGGGGTCTTGCGCAAGATGCAAGTAGGGGAGGGGTGCACATGGATTAAGACAAGGTGAAAGGGAAAGGGAGACAAGAAGACATGGTAGCTCACCTACCTTTGAATTTCAAGGTGAAGGTGGTAGGTTAGCAGCCATTAGAACTTGACCAGCAGCCATCTAATACTCCATGTGGTAAATAAAGAAGAAAAATCAAACAATCCTAGCCTAATATGCCAAAAGAGGGGGCGCCCCCTTCATTGGGCCTTGAATGGGCCACTTTGGTCCATGGCTTAACCAAGCCCATTCCAACCTAGATGGCTTAATGCCATTCCACCCTTGAAGGTCCATGAATGAAGAGAGCCCACTCTAGATTATCCAATCTAGATAACCCATGTGGAAGGAAGCCCATATGGCTTATGGATCCATTAGAAATGGACCAAGGCCATTCCTTCTTATGGAATGCTTTAAGGGCTTTAACAAATTGGCCCATTAGGAGCCTTACAACCAGCCCTTTAGCAAATTACACATACAATAACCATTACAAGCCCAATTCAATGCCAAAAAAGGTCCAAATTCAAGCCAAATTATCCCCATTTTGAAGATAAGCCGATGTAGTCCACTTGGCGCTCCGCGTATGGCACCGTCGGTTCGTCGACGTGTCACGTGATCGCCTTGGTGTCCGCACCAATTCTCCCCGGGTGGGAGGAACTCGACCCCGTCGAGTAAGGGTCCCGAAGCTTGCACTCTCCGCATGCGATCAAGGCGTTGGTCATCGTGGGGCATCCTCGCCAACGCACTAGGACGTGTGGGTATGCGCCATTCCTTGTGGTGATCACCTGCTCATCCAGTATACAATCTATATGCATGCGTTGAGGCTGGAAAGGTGGACTCTCGGGTGAGGGGTCACTCCCAATAGAAAGATAAATCTTGAGACTCACTAGGGATCACCGCGGGTTCCAATATGCTATCAGAGGAAACATGGAACGTCGAATTGACACCATTGTCGTTCGGTAGTTCAATATCGTACGCTTTCGGACCCACTTGTTTCTTAACCCGAAAAGGGAGGGGATCGTGGACTTGGAGTGGCTTTCGGTCTTCGGGCGGAAACCTGTCAGGTATGACCCTGATCTAGATGTACTCTCCCTTTGAATCCACGGATATGTAGCATGCATTGGCTACCTCTTATGCGTGCTTTGACTGGCCTTTTATTGACATGACTTAATGCAAACCATATACATGAAAGAGAACAACGAGGGAGACAAACAAACACACATACACATGACCTAACATGCTTAGCAAAAGAAAAGAAACACACGGATGCACACATGACCCTAAACAACCCTATAGTTAGTAAAACCCAATCATATGCAAGGTGGTCCAGGACATCCGAATGTGTGCCATGCATGCATTTGACATAACTGGAGGTTAATATCATGGTGACTCCTAGACATCCTACGATGCACCAATCATGGACATGGGGTTTGGATGTGGGAAGTCCGGGAGGTTTGGGTGGTTTAGGTGGACCGGGGGAACCAAAGTCTTCATTACCCCCAAATGACGGTTCGGACCTATTGCCATGTAAAGGTTGCCAGGCCCGACTAGGAGGGGTGTGATAGTGGACTTCCTTAAAGAGGTGGAATGGAGGTTGTGGGCCAAAGGGCCCATGAAGAAAGTGATCGAAGGGATCAAAGAATGTGTGACCCCTCGATATGGATTCCCTCATTTCAAGGTCCCATGTGTGGAATTCTAGAAGGTGTTGATGGTCACCTTCATCCGTGAAGGGAGATGAGACGGTGGGGGTATGATGGTGGACTCTCTCGAAAGGGTGGAGTAAATATGGTGGGTCACGGGGTCCACAAGAGAATGGGTCGAAGGGATCATAGAAGGTATGACCCCTCGGACTAGGCTTCCGCAATTCACTGTCCCACATTTGGAAATCTTGGAGGTGTAAATGATCACCTTCATTCATTGTGAGAGGTGGGACGGCAGTCATAGGTAGAAAGTAAGATTCCTCCCTTGGGCAAATGGGAATGAAGTCGGGCTCGGCCGGCATAGGGAGGAGTAGAAGAACCTCTGTGGTAACATGACCCACGGTGTACACGGAGGTGATGGACCCTAAAGCGGGATGAGTGAAACTACGACCTGTGGGTCGGTCGAAGCCTGGAGCCAACAAGTGCGTAAATGTCAATTGCCGGTCTAACCCTTTAAGAAGGTCATTCAATGTATCCATATAGTGACTAGACCGAAAAGTGGTGTGAAATGAATTGATTGGCACCAGAGGTAGGATAGGGTCCATAAATGGGAAGAAAGGTGGGACCAGGTGTGGACACCAAAAATTGCACACCTTTGATATCCTACTCAGTCCAGTATCAACAACGGCCCGAGTAAATAAGCCCCAGGAGAGACTGTCGTGAAGCCTCCTCCAGGAGTTACGACAGTGAAGAGAAACCAAGCACAAGGGGCCCCACAGCCCGTGGGCCCCAAAGAAAATCAAACGGGCCATCACTCGTGCTCGCAATAGGCTCAGAACGGGCCCCAGATACACACCCCGTGGGGAGCCCTTCAGCGGCACGCCCAGCCCCCAAGGGGCCTCAACGGCACGCCCTGGTGGAGCTCCAGCGGCACGCCCCTTCGGGGTCCCAGCGGCACACCCCCCATCGGGGGGGGGCCTTCAACGGCACACCCCTTGGGGGGTCTTCAGCGGCACGCCCATCAAGGGCTCCAGCGGCACACCCTACAGGCCGTTCGGCGGCACGCCCCATGGGCCTTCAGCGGCAGGCCCAAGGGAGCCTTCAACGGCACACCCCCTTGGGGGGTCTCCAGCGGTACGCCCTCAGGGGGCTCCAGCGGCACTCCTTTTTGGCTCCCCTGCGGCACACTTGTGCAGCCCCCCAACGGCACAGCGTGAAGCCTTTTCAACGGCTAAACGACGTGGTGCCCATGCCCTACGCATCCTCAGCGCGCAGTGAGCTCTGTGAGGTGTCAACCACGGATTGGGCCACGCAGGCTACCCCACTGACAGCCAGGACGGGGGAGGTCAAACTCCATGATCACGGGCTACTTCCCGCCTTCGACGGCCGTGCTCAAGGCTCCCGCTGCTGGGGAGTATAAAAAGACTCCCTGCTTTCGAAAAGAAGAGGGGGGGCAGACGGACAGACAGATAGAGACACCCACAGAGAAAACACAGAGGAAGAAGAGAAGAGGAAGAGAAGAAGGAGAGGCGTCCCAGCGTGAGCTTCCTCCGACGGCCACCGGGAAGAAACGAGAGTAAGAGGGAGAGAGCTCGATGTAATAGGGGCGAGGGTTGGGGATGAGGGTCCATGTTCCAAGCCCCAATGCTTCCTCCCCCTTGTACTTTATTCCTCCTCCTCCTATTCTGTCTTTCTTTGGGTTTCCCCCTTTGCCCAAAGCCTCGTCTCGGGCATTTTCGTTGTAATATGTATGTAGGGTCTTGGCCCTTCTAATTCCCATGAATGAAAACCACCCCCTCCGGGTTTCTTTATGATTCTCTTTTCTTGTCGGCTCGTGCTAGTTTTCAGACTTTGATGGGTTGTTCGTCTTCCCTTCATCTCTCCATTTCTCCGGTGCTTTTGGGGTCTCCATGTCAATACGATCTCTCCTACGCAATCCTTGGCCTTTCGAGTTCTTTGACCTCTCCCATGGCCAGCAGTTATACCAACCCGCCTGAGAGGAGGAAAACCCCTCCTTCTCTCCCGGAGCACCCAACATCCAGCAGCCCACCACCCTCATCCTTTGGCCCTCTTTCTCCTCCAACGTCTAATGGCCTTCTGGTGGCTCTTCCCCGGCACGGCCCCAATGGCCTTCACCGGCACACCTCCTTTGGCCTTCAGCGGCACACCCATTTAGCCATTGGCCGGCACACTTTTGGCGCCCTTGGCCGGTACACTTCCTCTTGATCCTTGGCCTGTACACTTGCCCCCCCATCGCCCCTTGGCCGGTACACCCATTGGCCCTCAGCGGTACGCCCTTTTGGCCTTCGCCGGCACACCCTCTTCAGGCCCTCACCGACACACTTCTTGACTCTACCCTGGGTCCTGTCCTTCACATTTTTCGAGGCTCTATAAAGGTGTTGTTGCCTCTGGGCGCCCACCTCCAGTTGTCGGGTTCCGTCACTCCATGTGGGCGTGTTCCCTTTATCTCCCTTATGCCCCGGGTCAAGGGGAGATGCTGCCGAATTTTTGTGAGAAAATAACAACATGTTGAATAAGGCAAAGGGAAGCAACAAACGAGCAGAATAATTAACAAAACCTTCCGACTAATCGAGCCACTGCCGGCGCCATGACGAGAACTGGACCAATTAACGACCCGACGGACCGAGCTTCCGATTACGGCAAAGGGGCTGAACAGAACAAAGCCAAGAAGAAGTTTGTATAAAACCACGTGAAAATTAAGACAATAAGAAAAGAAAAGCCTTAAAACAGATAATAAAAGAATGAACCCCCACCGGCATGCCTGCCTCTACCCTCCACTCAGATGGAACTTCACCAGTGCACTCCTTCCAGCCTCCAGCGGTACACTCCTTTTTAGCCCCTTGAACCCCCAGCGGTACACCCCTATTGCCTCCAGCGGCACAACCCTTGAACCCCCAGCGGTACATCCTGATTGCCCCAGCGGCACGCCCCCTTGAACCCTAGCGGTACACCCCCTTGAGCCTCCAACGGCACGCTCCCTTCACCCCCTTTGAGCCTCCAGCGGCACGCGCCCTATACCCCCCCTTTGCCGGTACACCCTTTCCACCCTTCGCCGGCACACTCCCCTTTTGGGTCTCCCAGCGGTACACCCTATTCCCTTCGCCGGCACACTACATATATATATATATATAGCATGATGATGCCATTAACAGTAGCAAATGAATTGATGAAAATTATGCTAATAAAAGGGCTCCGAATATGCAACATTAATAATGATTAAAGAGGTGGGAGTGGCAATAAAAAAAATAATAATGAAAATAATAATAATAATAATAACAATAACGAATAAAAGAAGGGAAATCATCCGGAACAAATGCGTAAAAAAAAATATAATAAACCGCGGGACGAATCCCTGAACATGTAATTAAGAAAATCCCAGATAAAAGATGCTAGAGCCCACACTGCAGTACCATCTCTCCCCGGGACCCGATGCAAAAGGAATAACAACGCCGACCTTTCAGGTCAAGCCCGAGTCTTGAGAATTACCCCGATATGGCCAGGCTTTGATCTAACCTCGGGCCGACATCTTAATCGGACCGGATTTGTTTCCCGTGCCGGACGCCTTCCGAATCATTACTAAAATTGCCGTACACTTGGCAGACATCTGAACGGATTCGTCTCGAGTTTTCCCATCACGTTCCCTTCGCGGACCTGTGTCCGAACATGAAAAGGTCCACGAGTGACCGACATGACCGATGGTTTGTGGTCTGAACCCAGCGCTCAGTGTGGTATACCCCTATCTCTCTCGCTCAACTAGTATTATTCTTTTCGGCCGCGGGGCCCCTAATTTCGGCAATTGATCAAGGGTGTTCCCTCGTATGGGGGATGTAAATAACGTCGTGAACTTTATGGCGCGACGGGATTCGGTCCCGACACGAACCACACAATCGTCTGACGAAGTCAGATCGAGCGCACCATGGGCTCTTCGGAGCCTGAATAAATTGTCACCTCGGTGACTGGCACGCCCACGCACGCAATAAACGAAGAGACGAGCAAGAGAATAATTAGCCTACGGAAAGTGCGTCCACACCAGGCCATTCTTAAGCCAGCTAAGGAGTGGCTCGGTTATGAAAAGTGTACCTATTAGAAACACGGGTGGCTCGGGCTTTGGTGGCTCCAAATGAGAGGGCTCCGAAATAAGATCGGAAGGTGAGTGTGATGGTAATGGAGCTCTCATGGGTAGGGGAAGAGGATCCACTATGATGGGGAGAGGGCTTGGGGACTCCGTTGATGGGGCCGGGTTAAGACTACCGGCGATGACCTCCTTAGGCTCGGGTAGGAGTACATCACTAGGAGTATGTGTCCTATCCACCCCATCCAACCGGTCTAAAATCATTTGCATTAGTTCGGCAACAGAGTAAGTTGGAATAGGGATATCATGGTGGACTCGCCCATAGTCAACCGTCCTAGGATTGGGTCTTGGCTCATCTACGTGTGAGACTCTTTGCCTCCGACTAGAACCCACTTGGTTGGAAGTGATTGGGTGGGGCCGGTTGGAGGTGACCGGTTGGGGCACGTAGACCTTCCTAAGCTCTCTCTTCATGTCCCACCATGACTCGATGGGCCATTGCCCCCTAACCTCTCTCATTCTTTCGATGTAATCCCACTTTTCGGCAGCCTCACGAAGAAGCCGCTCTTTGGCAAAAGAGAATTGCATTGTCTCAGACATAGTATAACAATCAAAGTAGGTGTCCATGGTGGCCTCCCACTTGAGATAGATGCCCGGGTCATTGGAGCCAAAAAAAACTGAGGCTTCAGGCCTACAGAAGCGGAGAGGATGGTTGCCAAGCCCATGGGTGGGCCAACGGTCATATCGCCCGGGTGGTTGGGACTCCATGAGAAACTGGGGAACTACATGTTAGACATGCCGACACTTGGACAAGACTGACTGACTCGTATAGGACTACACACGAACTAGAAGACACAGACTAATGCAAACACTCACTAATGAAACAATGATGCACCTAGACCTAGCCAATATCCAGTACGTGGCGGAGATAAGCGATCCGAAGATCACTCGCGCAAGTACGTTACCTTCCCGATAGGCATAACCTATCGTTCGGGCAATGCCTTTTAATATACCGGGCTATTGGGTGAAATGCAATTTAATACACTCTTTTTTTTGTTTTGAAAATAATGATGATCCAAGACTTGACTTAGACCATGATGCATGCAAGACATATGCAACGACTACCCTAGACTCGACTCGCTCTGATACCAATTTGATGCGGCACGGATGACCGACTCGGGCTAAGACGTACGACCGACTCATTGGCCAGCACTAGCACACTAAGGCAAGCCGGGCGGCTGACCACCGTGGTATTCTCCGGGTGGAGACGTCTCTCAACAGCGACTCTCTTGAGCCCGACGATCGTCCCTTGCGAGGGAAACGTGGGGATCACGGCGATTAAGAAACCACCGTCGCCTAGGGTGCTAATTCGCGTCCGGTGCTCGATTGGAGCTACGGAACGGACACTCACAACTCACAATCGCGGTGAATTTGGAATTGGCTAACGGCCCTAATCTCACAAACGCAGCAATATAGAGAGTATACTAAACAGCAAATGTAAGGATCGGAATGAGCACGTACCTCCACGACTAGGCGTGGGGAAGAACTCCCGGCCGATTTCCGAACAACCCCAATACACAAATGATTAACTTTACAATTTCAGAACTGAACGCCCACTCCACGCAGGAAGGTATAGGGCTACAAATGTCAATTTTGGGGTTGCTGGAACCCGGGTTGACGGGCCACACTCACAGGAGCCGAGGAACGCGTGCCGGAGCCGCTCGGGTACGCCGACGGAAATCTGACCCGGTTCTGCCCGCACGGGTCACCCTGCGCAGCGAACTTGCGGAGGCCGGTACGACCAGATCCGACGCCCGATCAGAGCGCCGTTTGTTGGAGAATGTCGACGACTGGATGTAGTATCTTCACTCCGAAGATCGCGAACAGATGCCTTCAGATATGGGCGCAGTGATGAATCTTCTGAGGTTCTGATTTTGTGCTCACAGAACTGCACAGTGACACGGTAAAAATATGAAATAATGGTTGCCAATGTCGGATCGGGGCGTTCTTTGTGGGAGAACGTCGGCGACGCCCAGAGGAAGAAATAAGACCTCTCACACAGATCTTCCCCGGATGAAGGTGGGGCAGGCTCTGAAAGTCGACTCAGATTTCAGCCGGACCTGCTCAGACCAGCCCGCGTGATCTCACGAGAACTGCAGTCATGATCAGCACCGGTCACGGATCGAGGCGAAACCAGCGGCAACGCGAAGAAGACTTGAAATACTACGATTGCTTTTTAGAAACCAACTTCTGATGGCATCGGGGTTGGGCTATAGAATTTAATACACAGTCACCTTCAATTCTGGGCAGCAATCTGGGGCAGATCTGCGCGCCTCCACGAGAAAAATCACCACCGTTGCTCACGAACTCTGATCGACACGAAACTAAAACTGAAAGTTTGCTAACTTGCAGAGGTATCACGGATAAATTTTTTGGAAGAAGAAGATAAGAGGAGAAGGGGGATATGAGGTCGAGTCACACGACCTAGAACTATCCCGTCACAGGACTGCAACCAGGGAATCACTCCCAAGAGAATCACTCTCTAATGCATTTAACTCTTAACAAAACTTCATTCTATTAAGCATAAACACTATACATGCCTTCTTATAGGGAAATGGAAGGGGTAGGGGAGAGGGGTCTTGCGCAAGATGCAAGTAGGGGAGGGGTGCACATGGATTAAGACAAGGTGAAAGGGAAAGGGAGACAAGGAGACATGGTAGCTCACCTAGCTTTGAATTTCAAGGTAAAGGTGGTAGGTTAGCAGCCATTAGAACTTGACCAGCAGCCATCTAATACTCCATGTGGTAAATAAAGAAGAAAAATCAAACAATCCTAGCCTAATATGCCAAAAGAGGGGGCGCCCCCTTCATTGGGCCTTGAATGGGCCACTTTGGTCCATGGCTTAACCAAGCCCATTCCAACCTAGATGGCTTAAGGCCATTCCACCCTTGAAGGTCCATGAATGAAGAGAGTCCACTCTAGATTATCCAATCTAGATAACCCATGTGGAAGGAAGCCCATATGGCTTATGGATCCATTAGAAATGGACCAAGGCCATTCCTTCTTATGGAATGCTTTAAGGGCTTTAACAAATTGGCCCATTAGGAGTCTTACAACCAGCCATTTAGCAAATTACACATACAATAACCATTACAAGCCCAATTCAATGCCAAAAAAGGTCCAAATTCAAGCCAAATTATCCCCATTTTGAAGATAAGCTGATGTAGTCCACTTGGCGCTCCGCGTATGGCACCGTCAGTTCGCCGACGTGTCACGTGATCGCCCTGGTGTCCGCACCACCTGTCCTCCGGACACAGCCGACCTGGACACGCTGTCCAAGGTGCAGCCCCGACCATCCGATCGTCGGTACCACACTACAAGACGCAACCTCGGTAAAGCCACTAGCACTAGTCTCACGGCGCGAGAACCGACACACGCGCCACGGTGAAACAACCGAACTCAACGGTCAACACGACTGAAAACCCGAAGGTCAAAGTCACGGAAACTGACAGTCTGTCACTCTCAACTCGACAGGAGTACCTCCTACTAGAAGCACAGCCGGTAGCGTCCCCTGACATCTTACACCGCGCCGCAGGTGAACTGCCTAACGTGGTAGCGCCTACCAAAGGCACGAACACCGTACAAGTAACCACAAACAAGTGACTAGCTGGGGTCACGCCCGTCGACGTGCGTCCACTGCCCCCAACCACGTGTGCACACATAGACCACGCGTCCTAGGTCTGGCCCTCTGACTGGTTTTCCCCTGGCACTGGACTCTGATGTGACGAGGGGCCCGACGGAAACCAGTCTAAAACCGTCCTCAGGGTAAGCCCGTACACCACTCCCTGGTGCGACCAGCACACGCGTACTGGTAGGCTACGACTAGTGGAGGGTCACTGAAGGAGTACACTCTCAAGTCAACGGAAAATAACATCTGAATCCGACGACGTACGGGGACCACCCCACGTACCAGCACCGTCGCACGGCGACTACAGTCGGAGAAGAAACAGGACTCGTAGTCCACGGTCACGCACGCATCCTACGTGAGAGTCGAGAAAACTCACGTGGCGCTAAGCCACTGGACTCTGGACAGTCCTCTAGACGCACTACACCCAACGGTCCTTGAGTCATAAGACCGGGGTCAAGACCGTTGTACGCAACAGCACAAGGCCGTCAATCTAGTCCAATCTCTAGGTCTAAATTCATGGTAGCATGAATACCGAGACAACTCACAAGCCGCCAAGATCACTCCCTCGAGAAGGGGACGCAAGGGACTAAGGCCACCCACACGGGCCACACGGAAAACACAGAAGCACGATTCCCAGGGCAGCACACAAGCCGCCACGCCGATTTCCCATCCCAGGGCAAGCGGGAAACGTCCAGCCCCAAGCCGTATAACTGGACTCGCAGTCCAAGGCCAAACACGTGGCCCACATGAAAATCACCTTCCAGAGAAACCCACGACATGCGAGGGCACTGCACACACACCGATACATGGTGACTCGATCGAGCGTAACCCGAAAGCCCAACACGCGAGAAGTCACCCGGACTCTCACCCCTACGGGCACGCTAAACGAGATAACACGGTCCTCCAGACACCCTCAAAATACGGACACAGAATCCCATGGGTGTCTGGCACTCACGAGACCGCAAGTCGACCACTGGGTCCAAACCGGGCCGACCGGAGATCCACACATCGCGGAGCAAGGCGGAGAACACAAAAACTCGCCTCGGAACGACACAAAGCTTGACGGTCTAGCCCTAGACCGTCACATGGCTGTAAAGGTCTAGGCGGGACCGTCACATCCACCTGGCGGCCTGACACAGGCCGTTACATGGCCCAAAGGAGCGCAGAATGTAACGCGCCCGGCCCAGCGCGTTACACAAATGTAACGTGCCCACCCTAGCGCGTTACACGCGCAGACCCCAACAACGGTTGAAACGCCCCTGACCGCCCACCCCGAGCGCGTTACACGCATGTAACGGTCCGTCGGGGGCCGTTACACCCCCAGCCCTCAACTGGATAACAGGGGATGTGACGCGCCCACCCATGCACGTCACACGGCTGTGGCGGTCTATCGTGGGACCGTCACACCCACGAACACCAAAGCCCAAAGCCAAGGGAATGTAACGCCCCTGCCCAGGCACGTTACACACATGTAACGGTCACTAGAATGACCGTCACACCCTCCCGAGAACGTTACGGCGGGAAACCATCCAAAACACCGATCCACGCCCCGATCACCCCCGGGTGATGGGGAAACAAAGGGGAATCCATCCCCAAGCCCCTAGGCATGCATCTAAGTCCCTGGATCGGCCAAAAATGCAATGAAACGGGAGATCGGCCCACAAGCCCTAAAACATGGATTTTTCACAAAAATCCCGGATTATGCCCGCTCGGCTCACCACGGCCTAAAAAACTCGCGGGAAAGGAAGTACACGAGCTGGGGGTCCATCTCCCTACCTCCACCTAAGATTTCGCGCCCCGAGCTCTCCGATCCACGAAGAAACGCCTCCAAAACCCCGTCGGTGCCTCCACACCCGCGAATCGGCTTCACCGCGCCCTCGAGCCTCGATTATCGACCCATCCTCGCCGTCCTCCTAACCTGCATCGCCCCGCCTCGCCCCCGCCTCGGTCCGTCGGCCGCCGGAGAGGAGAGAGTGAGAGGAGAGAGTGTGAGAAGAGAGAGAGGGTGAGAGTGAGAAATGAGAGGAAGAGAGAGGGTGAAGGGTTTATATAGGAAAATCTAAAAAATCAGAAAAATACCGAAAAATAGAAAATCACACCCTCGTGATACTCAGAACGCACCGATCGCAACGGTACCACACTCGCCTAGGTGAACGACCCGGTTCACCCGCAACGAGGTTCCGTAGAAATTACCGAAACACACACCGGGAATCGGAAAACACGCGGAAAAGCCGCGGAGCTCTTCCGGGCCTCCGAAACGACTCCGGATCGCGCCGATCTGAACACGAATGATGTCCGAAACCAAATTTCAGACACAACGGAGTCAGGCACTCTGAGAAACGAGATCCGGGACCCACGAAGAAGGACCCAAAAAATTTGGGGCATTACAATCGACTTGCTGATTGTTCCAACGTGACCCAAAATGTGTGAGTGACCCATGGGAGCTGATAGAATCTAAATCAGATTTTTGGGTTGGGTTGAGCGCCCAAATATCTCATTTAAAAATTTAGTAAAGTTGAAAGCCAAAGAAGTCAGGTTCAGGGGTCTAATATCTGAAATACCAGTTCGATTGACGTGTCGATTGTTCCAACATGACTGAAAATATGTGAGTGATCCGTGAGAGCTGATAGAATCTAAATCGGATTCCTGATTTAGGCTGAGCGCTCAAATCTCCCATTCAGAAATTAAACAGAAAACAAAGGAAGTCGGGTTCGGGGACCCAACATTTGAAATACCGGTCCGACCTATATGTCGATTGTTCAAACACGACCGGAGATGTGGGAGTGACTCGTGGGAGCTGATGGAATTCAATTGGCTTCTTGAATTAAGCTTGGCGCTCAAATCAAACATTTAAAAATTAAGTTAAGTGGAAAACTAAAGAAGTCAGGTTCGAAGGCCCAATATCTGAAACTCTAGCCTGATTGACGTGTCGATTGTTCCAACACGATCAGAGATGTGTGAGTGACACGAGAGAGCTAACGAAATTCACATCAGATTTTCAGATTGACTTCGACGGTCAAATCTCTCATTTAGAAATTAAGTTAAGTTGAAAATCAAAGAAGTCGGGTTCATGGGCCCAATATCTGAAATACTAATTCGATCGCGGTGCCGATTGCTCTAACATGATCAAAAATGTGTGAGTGACCTGTTGGAGCTGACAGAATCTAATTCAGATTCCTGAATTGGCCACAACGCTCAAATCACCTATTTAGAAATTAAGTTGAAAACCAAAGAACTCGGGTTCAAGGGCCCAATATCTAAAATCTCAATCCGATAGACCTGCTGATTGTTCCAACGTGACCCAAAATGTGTGAGTGACCCATGGGAGCTGATAGAATCTAAATCAAATTTTCGGGTTGGGTTGAGCGCTCAAATCTCTCATTTAGAAATTTAGTAAAGTTGAAAGCCAAAGAAGTCAGGTTCAGGTGTCTAATATCTGAAATACCAGTTCGATTGACGTGCCGATTGTTCCAACATGACCGAAAATATGTGAGTGACCCGTGAGAGCTGACAGAATCTAAATCGGATTCCTGATTTAGGCTGAGTGCTCAAATCTCCCATTTAGAAATTAAACAGAAAACAAAGAACGTCGGGTTCGGGGACCCAATATTTGAAATACTGGTCCGACCGATATGTCGATTGTTCAAACACGACCGGAGATGTGTGAGTGACTCGTGGCAGCTGATGGAATTCAATTGGCTTCTTGAATTAAGCTTGGCGCTCAAATCAAACATTTAAACATTAAGTTAAGTGGAAAACTAAAGAAGTCGGGTTCGAAGGCCCAATATCTGAAAGTCTAGTCTAATTGACGTGTCGATTGTTCCAACACGATCAAAGATGTGTGAGTGACTCGAGAGAGCTGACGAAATTCAAATCAGATTTTCAGATTGACTTCGACGCTCACATCTCTCATTTAGAAATTAAGTTAAGTTGAAAATCAAAGAAGTCGGGTTGATGGGCCCAATATCTGAAATACCAATTCGATTGCTGTGCCGATTGCTCTAACATGACCGAAAATGTGTGAGTGACCTGTTGGAGATGACAGAATCTAATTCAGATTCTTGAATTGGCCACAACGCTCAAATCACCTATTTAGAAATTATGTTGAAAACCAAAGAACTCGAGTTCATGGGCCCAATATCTAAAATCTCAATCCGATCGACTTGCTGATTGTTCCAACATGACCCAAAATGTGGTGACCCATGGGAGCTGATAGAATCTAAATCAGATTTTCGGGTTGGGTTGAGCGCTCAAATCTCTCATTTAGAAATTTAGTAAAGTTGAAAGCCAAAGAAGTCAGGTTCAGGTGCTTAATATCTGAAATACAAGTTCGATTGACGTGCCGATTGTTCCAATATGACCGAAAATATGTGAGTGACCCGTGAGAGATGACAGAATCTAAATCGGATTCCTGATTTAGGCTGAGTGCTCAAATCTCCCATTTAGAAATTAAACAGAAAACAAATGAAGTCGGGTTCGGGGACCCAATATTTGAAATACCGGTCCGACCGATATGTCGATTGTTCAAACACGACCGGAGATGTGTGAGTGACCCGTGGGAGCTGATAGAATTCAATTGGCTTCTTGAATTAAGCTTGGCGCTCAAATCAAACATTTAAAAATTAAGTTAAGTAGAAAACTAAAGAAGTCGGGTTCGAAGGCCCAATATCTGAAACTCTAGTCTGATTGACGTGTCGATTGTTCCAACACGATCAGAGATGTGTGAGTGACCCGAGAGAGCTGACGAAGTTCAAATCAGATTTTCAGATTGACTTCGACGCTCAAATCTCTCATTTAGAAATTAAGTTAAGTTGAAAATCAAAGAAGTCGGGTTCATAGGCCCAATATCTGAAATACCAATTCGATCGCCATGTCGATTGCTCTAACATGACCAAAAATGTGTGAGTGACCTGTTGGAGCTGACAGAATCTAATTCAGATTCCCGAATTGGCCACAACGCTCAAATCACTTATTTAGAAATTAAGTTAAATAAAAAATCAAAGAAGCCGAGTTCAGGAGACCAATATATGAAATATAGTTTCGACCGACATGTCGATTGTTCTAACACCACTAGAAATGTGTGAGTGACCCGTGAGAACTCATGGAATCTAAGTCGAATTTTCGGAGTAAGCTCGACGCTCAAATCTTCGATTTAGAAATTAAGTACAAAATTAAAGAGGTCAAGTTCGGGGTTGAATATATGAAACTTTTGTCCCTTCGAGTTTTAATTTTTAAATTTTATAAAAATTTATTTCATTTGCATATATCTAATGTCCTTTTAAATTTAGATGTCTAATCTAGGATCATACTATGTGTTCACCACACGATGACAAGGGACGAGGATGATTTTTCTTGATATTTTTTTGACATTATATTAAAATTATATAATTTAATTATTATGTTTGATTGAACATTTTAATTCAGCATTGTAAAATTTTTAATTGTTGTGTGTGTGCGTTGTATGTTTACTTGTTGAGTTTGTTTTATGTGTGGATTGTGTAAATATAAGTTCATTTGATTTTGTAAATTGTATATTTAAAAAAATACAGAACGTTTGCGATAGATTTTAGGGGGATTAGCAACGGATAATATAGCTCTATATTTGCAATGGATTTTACAGGGATTAACGACGGATCTTTAGTGATCGATTTAAAGAGATTTTGAGATCATTTAGAGAGGGAAATGTTTGTGATGAATTTTGGAGGGATTAACGATGGATTGGTTTAGGGCTTCAGCGACCAATTTTAGGGGATTTTGCGATAATTTTGAGGTGAAAAAGTAGTGATGAATTAGTGTCAATTAAATTGTCACTCATTTGCGGCGGATCTTCCACGACGTATGAGCGGCAGAGTTAATAGTTACAGGTTAGTGGTAAGTTAACGATGAATTTAATTTCGTCGCAACATTCCCTTCAAGATCTTTTCGCGGTAGAGTTGAGTCTAAAATTGTTATGTCATAAATTAGTTATTAATTTTTGACTGAATAATTTTAACTTGTTCACATTTTAATACTTGACACTCAACAACACTTATGAAAATCGGCATTCTAAGCATTAAAAAAAATCGTAAAACAACATTTTTCTGCGAACGTTTTTTTAAGTGTCAAAGTTCAAGGTAGCAAAATTGCCAACGTGGTAAATGTTTATTTTTTTAATACCTTAAAAAATTATATTCCAATGTATTCATTTGATTAAGGTATTGAAATTAATTATAAGGCGAATAAAAACATGAGGGTCCATAGTCAGTCTACGAGAGAGAGAGAGAGAGGACGAAAAACATGTCCTCTAGAGTTGTTTTTATAAAATTTCTATGCCACGAGTGCAATAATAAATAAATAAATCACATACCTCTTTTTCGGTGCTTTTATATTTGTTTATACTAATATATCATCTCCTCCCTCTCTCTCACTCCCTCTCTCTCTCTCTCTCTCACTGTGACTCGGCCCGAGTCATCTGATCTTGGGAGTGATCCGTGACATATCAAATTTTTTCAGATATAATATGACACGTCCGAGTCAATTAGAGTTAGACACAAACCATGGTCTCAAAGTAATGTCCCAGATAATTTTTATTTAAACAAAATATCCACACCTTCTAAATAAATGTAGAGTGATGAGCACGAAGATTGACGCAGATATGATGGGGACTATCAGGTCACGCCATTCAAACTGGTCGGCTGATTTCTCCCACGTACAGTCTCAGAGACGACTGGTCAGTAGAGGGGATGAAAGGTGTGACACTCAAAACATTACTCACCGTTCATCGTGACGATTGATTTCTTTCTTTCTTTCTTTGTCCTCAGAGAGCTACAAAATTATTACTAGACTTCAGACTTGAACTTCCAGCATGTGGAACTCTTTCTGACTGTCTCAGTCTCCAATCTAAAACTAGCTAAATAGAAGTTAAAGATCTTTTAGAAGAAAGTTCATAATAATCCCTTGAATTAAAAGTTTTGGTTTTATAATATCTGAAGCCCGATCATCTAGAAGTTCATATTTTATATTATTTATTTGGGAGCCCACTAATTAAATTTCTCTCTCTCTCTCTCTCTAGCTGGAGTATAATCACCTACCTTGCTGGTGGTGGGAAGCGATACTCTCTCTCTCTCTCTCTCTCTCTCTTTGGCTGCTACCTCCCACCGTCCGCGTCTTCTTCCCCCCCCCCCCCCTTTACTGGTCTTTTTTGTAAATACGTCTTTTCGCCCCTTTTTTCTATCCCATCCCATCAGAATGGTCTGTTTTGTAAATAAGACCATCACATCGGAGGGCGATGACTGCAGCTCTACCCATGAGAATGGTCTATTTTGGCGACCTTACAACATGACCATGACATCAGAGGGCGATGACTGAAGCGCTCTCTCTCTCTCTCTCTCTCACACACACACACACACACACACACGCACACACAATTTAAATGGGCTAACTTTGGAGTAACTCGGTATCAAAGCGGTGCATCATAACTCCTTTCACGGGAACTGGCGAGACAATATGTCACGCTCTAAAATGGGAAACACAAAACCTGACATATTAACATGGCGTGCCTCGGTACGGTAGCACGATATTAGTCATTTTCATCTGCCAATCCGGGGTTACTTACGTACTACGCTCACGCAACAGTGGTCTTATTGACCTTCTGCCTCATCACCCTTACGCCTCGTGTACCTTCCGCCATGTTCCTCTTCCTTTGCTTTGCTCATCTCTCTTCGTCTTAAAATCCTCCTCATTATTTACAATTTTTGAAAAAATTTCGACGATGTACATGTGAATCAAGAATGAGTAAATAAATCGATACATAAAATTGATTCAATAAATAATTGTGAGACTTTTATTTGTAAATAATTAATTGAATTGAATATTATATTTTTTATGGAGTGTTACATAATATGTGGAGAATCAGGTGGTGTGACTGATAAATTTTTTTTTAAAAAAACAAAGGTTTAACGAATGCCAAGGGTTCCAGGTGTTGTGTTTCTTTTGTCTTTTTCACACGTACCACATTCGGCGAGGTTCGCATGCACGACTTTTCAATTGCATGTACTGGCGCCGTCTGCCCGGAATCTGCACCGCTGGCACCCGCCCATTTGCGAGGATTCAAAAGTTATTCAAGTCACAATGAAAAGGTCAAACAGTTCGCACATAATTACATATCAGACCAGTGTCATAAAATTATTAGAAATTAATATTTAAATATCTGTCCACATTCCGAGAATAACGACGGAGAGAAAAGAAATCCGAAAAGATAATAATCATCAGTGGTGCTACCATTATTATCCATCTATCTAACCCTCGTATCAGCTTTGTTACCCAACTAATTAGTATACTAACCAAATACATAGAAGTGTTTCTTTAATATAAATCATGAGTTCCTTTGGCATAAATCATGCTTAGAGATAATATTGTACTGATATATCACTTCTAAAAATATATTAGTGGGCATGTCACTAATTTTGACAAAAAAATTTAAAAAATATCATCGTGATTAATTCATGAGATATAAATATTTTGGAAAGATTTAAAGATTCACATTAGTTGATCGTCAAGCCAAAACACCCCTCTCCGCACCATTATCAATGTGAGAGAGAGAGAGAGAGAGAGAGAGAGAGAGAGAGAGAGAGAGAGAGGTCATAACCTTTTTATCGGGAATCGACCCTAAATCGGGTCAGGATCGTAGACATGTCAGATCGATCTAATTTATTGACTGTCCTAATTTATACTAATCGTAAATCCATCTCAAAATATTTTTTTAATATTTAATATTTTTATATTTAACTAATATAAATTTAAATTTATTAGTATTGATAAATAACCCAACTCAATATTATAAAGATCTAATTGTTTGATTTACTCTTGATTAACATCTAACTGTATATTTTAACTTTGATCGACCGTTGAATTAACTATGCACTCACTCTACTAAATAAGAAAAAGGAAAAACTATTAAATCATCGTGATGCACTCTGATCACTCTTACTTTTCTCTCCTTAATCTCGGAGCAACCTAAAAAAATAATATCTAACATTGCCTGAGCATAAAGTCTAGTAAAAATTACATCACGACAGAAGTCATATTAAAATGACTAATGTCTTTTACTATTGGAGATGATGAGGGCCAACCGCTTCTCGCCCTGCCACCGTTCCTACAATGCCTCTCTGCCCCCTTGCAACCCCCCTCTCATAGGAGTCTCCTCCCCCCCCCCTCCCAGAACACACACTGTAAACCCCTGCCCCTCCCCCCACCACCCTACAGCTCTCTCTCTCTCTCTCTCATCATATGCTTAGATTTTCACTGTCGACTCACACATCTGGAGGTCACCTTCGATCCTCCACACCTCTCTCAAATCCTAAGCGAGATAACTATAGATATTATCATCTTTTATCGTGTGTAGTTAAAAGAAATCATAGTTAAGTTGTTGGCCGATAACTTGAAATTAAGGTCATACTATTTTTAAAATCTTTTATTTAAGTTAATGATATATCTGTTAATATAATTTTAAAATCAATATATTTATATATCTACATTGTGAACTCTAAGCGTCATTTGTATGCAAAAAATCTTATACAAATAGATCATAAATATTGTATAATATTTTACATTAAATCAAACAACTATTTTATAGAACCTTCATTTTTTTTAATGGTATACCGACCAATGTGAAGCTTAGCGCGATCCAAGAAGCACGTGTAGACGAAGAAGAAGGTTGAAGACTAATAAGTTGTCCGTAATCTGGATGCCATCGCCGCCGACCCTCCATAAATACCGCTGCGAGCAAGCCCTTGCAGCCTCGTCCATCCCTCCTCCTCCTCCTCCTCCTCCTCATCACTCCCAACGACAGTCTCTGCATCCCCCGCCGCCGTAGCAAATGGCAGCCCTCCTCCGTGCATGGCAGCTGCCGGCCGTCCGCTGCCAGCCCCTCGGGCAGCTCGGCCGCCGCCTCCTCCACCATCACCACCGCGCCCCCGGCCACGCCAGAGTGCCCTCCGCGGCGCGTGCTGCCTCGCCAGCAGTATTCAGGCTGCCGTCTCGCAGCGTGGCAGCCGCGGCAGGGGGCGGGGTGGCGACGAGGGAGACCGAGGAAGTGAACGAGGGTATCCTGGAGTTCTACGACGACTCGACCTCGGCGTGGGAGAAGCTGTGGGGAACCCACATGCACCACGGCTTCTACGAGCCCGGGGCGACGCCGGACCCAGCCGACAACCATAGCGCCGTCCTCCGCACGTTGGAGGAGGCCGTCGGCTTCGCCGGCATCTCCGGTAAGTATCATTTCGGTCACTAGTTAAGTGTTGTTTGTTTCGCTATCTATCTCTACTTCTGGAATCACTAGTTAAGTGTGGTCCTTAAAATTAATCGATTGAATTTCGAGTTCCCCTTTGCTGTTGGCAGATGATCCGGCGAAGAGGCCCAAGAAAATCTTGGACGTGGGATGCGGGATAGGGGGCGGCACGATCTACTTGTCCAAGAGGCTCGGCACTCAATGTCACGGGATCAACGTCAGCCCTTCCCAGATCGAAAGATGTCGATCTCTTGCTGCCGCCGAGGGTGTGACAGATAGAGTAGGTTAAAAGTCTTATCAGACTACCCCTCCCTCCCTGTCTCTCTCTCTCTCTCTCTCGTCCGCGTTATGCCAAGAGTCACAGGTTCACCACCCATCTACTAGATCATTGGAATATTGGATATAATGACAATCTATAAATATTATTTTTGATATTGCCGGCCCAAGTTGTCTCTTTTTTCTTAGACCATCTTCTTTGCATTCTTTTTTAAAATAAAATCTAATATTAATAGTACATGGACCTCAAAATACTAATATCAAAACTCATACCGTACTCCGAATCAATATTCCAACAGGACAGGGCATAACATAACTACATAAGGATCAAATGCTTCGTATAGGGTTGGTCGAAGAGTACTGTATAGATGCGAGTTCGTTGAATTGTACCGTGTCATGGAGATTTTGGGTCAGTAGTCTAGGTTGGTCGAGTCTACAAGAGTTTGACCCAAGTCTTCCAAGGAGAATTTAGGCCACCCCGTCTCGAGATGAGTCAACTCGTACTTTACCTTCCTCAGCTCAAATCAGTCTGATCCCGCTGAGTTGATCAGCCCTAATTTCATGTTCACTTCCCCCCCCCCCCCTCTCTATGTATAATTAACTTTGTAAGATTAACTCGTGATTAATGGAAACTGCATGCGCGCATGTGGCAGGTGACTTTCCATCTTGCGGATGCGATGGAGCAACCATTTCCCGATGGACATTTCGACTTGGTTTGGTGCATGGAGGTTGCTGAACACATGGCCGACAAAAAGAAGGTATTGTTAGTTTTAATTAATTAACCCATTCATGCATGCATCAAAAACCATGCATGCTCTAGCTAGTAAGACTTTTAATTGCAACCCACCCCCCCGCCCGTCCCCCAACCCACCCTCACTCATGTGACCTTTGATCCAATAATCTTTCCCAAAGAAACGTAGGATTGGAAACACCACAGATGGCTGATATGACTTCCATTACATCAGTAGAGTTCTATCCCATTTGAAAC
The DNA here is from genome assembly GCA_022559845.1 of Amorphophallus konjac. Classification (NCBI taxonomy): domain Eukaryota; kingdom Viridiplantae; phylum Streptophyta; class Magnoliopsida; order Alismatales; family Araceae; genus Amorphophallus; species Amorphophallus konjac. Next base: position 6,152,842 of record CM040127.1, read on the forward strand.
CTTCACTCCCAACTCACCAAAACAATTTTTATGTTCTTTTCTTGAGATTTTTAGTTAATTTTTATCCCTATCATGTTTCATCTTTATGGATTAGTCCCTCTAATCTACAATATTCATTTATAAACCCTGACAGTCACACGTCAATTCAATAATACCTTTGGGGCGGGGTGTTTTTGAGGAATTAGCAATGAATATCCAGATTGGAGGGACTGATCCATAAATATGAAACATTATGGGAGTGGAAAACTAAAACTCCCTTTCTTATTCAACGTTATACATTTTATTGCATCAAAAAATGTATAGACAGAATGTCCCCTTCGCAATTGTCCATGCGTACACACATCAAATGTCATCTGCAGTGGATGTGTACATAGGTCCACCATATATACTTAAGGCATATATATATATATGCAAAAAATCTCACCTCCTGCACCAAGTGAGTGGAATTGATTTATTCCTTCTCATGTCCATATATATATATACATATATAGGAAGGCATATAAATCCTCTCTGATCAGGATATGAGAGATATAGAGCTGGACATGTTACAATTTTCAACAGTACTGGTACGTAGTCTTCAATCGTGTGGTTAACTTTTTTTGACTCAGTTCTTCAGCGAGCTCGTACGTGTGGCGGCTCCCGGGGGGACTATTGTCATCGCGTCGTTGTGCCACAGAGACGCAGAAGCGGAGCCATTGACTCCCGACGAAGAAGTCACCTTGAAAAGGCTCTGTGAAGCCTGCCATCATGGATCCTGGTACTCGGTCTCCGGTTACGTCAAGATGGCCGAATCACTGGCACTCGAGGTGAAGTACACACTAGCTATTGCATGGGAGATCATATGAATATTATTGCAGAGGTTGCTGCTTATATATTAACCCAAGTGACTGCTAGTTAATTGTTTGCCTGGCACGTGCAGGACATCAAGACGGCTGACTGGTCGGAGAACATTTCACCATTTTGGCCCGGTGTCGTGCAGTCTGCAATGACGCTCGAAGGCTCCGCGATGCTTCTTGAGAGCGGTAATTAACTGAAGTCTCCTTCCCGCACAGCACCGCATCTCATTCTTTTCTTCCTTTCGTTTAGACAGTAAGATAAACTTTCATCGATCTCACACTGATGGAAAATTTGCATGTCGAAGTAGGAAATAAAAGCCATCACCGTACGGAAGTGTGTACCTAGTTAAGCCAATAATGGCAAAAACCCAAAGCCACTAGGCTGTAATATGAATGACCAGCCAAACAGGAGAAAACATAGATATCCGCCGCCATTGAAGAAGTCATGCTTCATCCATGATCAAATTGCTGCAAATCCACCGGCAGCTAGCTACGTACTTGCGTAGAGATCATGCATCAAGCAATTAGTTCATTGGCTCTCTAGCTACGTACTTGCGTGGAGATCAATCCGTCGGAAATAAAGATAATTTTGCTGATATCGATAGCATCGATCAGTTGAAGTAGATCCTCTTGAACTGGCTAGGGTTAATTAATCAATAAGCTTCGTTAGTGGACGATCACTTGATCATATAATGTTATCCCAATGTTTCAGCCCCTCTTTAACTGATTGATCTGACTCGCTCTATCTGGATGATGTATACATATATCTGCAGGGCCGACGGTCGTGAAGTTCGTCCTCACAGCGCCTGCGATGGCGGACGCCTTTAGAAAGAAACTGATCAACTACAGCATCATCACCTGCCGGAAGCCACATGGTAAGAAGTGAACAAGAATAAGAACAAGTCGAAGCTAGCAAGCTGTTCTCCGGATCAACGTACAGCAAGTGGTCGACGTACGTAGGCAAACAAGTTCGGTCCTGTAGCATTATATATGGACGGTTCGATCGGGAGGATAGGGTTTGGGATATTACATGCAGATCCTCCTGTGTTTTGGTCTGTATACGCTGCATTCGTATCCCTGTCGGATATCAATCATGGTGCGATCTATATACGTACTGAAATGTTGATAACTTCATTCGAATAAAGTATATTATTAATTAATCTATATCTTTTTCCAAAAGAATATTACGTACTGAAAGTTGAAGTCCAAGTACAGATAGACCTGCACAGATGCGGATGGATGTGGATCAGCTACTCCATTATTTGATTATAAGTGATACATGTGGAATAGTCACGATATGATGCATGGTGCAGAAAAAATTACTTTATTTTTAAGAGGAAATGATTTTAGATGTCTAGAATCAAACTCTCCCTAGCTAGCTGTCGACGACCCACTCCCCAGAAAGAAAATAAAAAATAAAAAGACCTTCAACTAATTATACACTCGATCGGGGCCATTAATTAATTAGTCAAGAAATTTGAACAGTACTGTTTTATAAGGGATTAGAAACTTCAACCAAGCACTGTCAGAAGGCACTACCCAAATCGATGTTACGTATTGTTGCGCCATCGATCGATCGGTTGGCAGATTTCTAAAAATCTTCAACAGTTTTTTTTTAAAAAAATTATTTAAAAAGGACTTCAGTGAAGCATCATTCAACAATATTGGTCTAGATCGACGTACGCACCACTAACTTTGTTGAAAGATTCTCAAAAATATGTTTGTAACTCTCTTTTTTTCCAAGTTGTTTATGTAAAGGTGAGGCATACTTGCAGAAAATTCCCACACATCTTCTAAGAGTTAACTTTTACCACGGGTTCCCAGGGGAAACAGAGATGAAAATAGGTATGAAGAAAAACGTCTTCTTGTGAAAAAGGATCTGGACGGTGAAGAGAGAAAAAAAAACCATAAATGAGTACCGTCCAAATTTTTTGGTCCTTTTTTAAGTCCCCTTACACCACAAGCGAGCGACTAACATCATTTGAAAACGTCTCTCCTGCATCAACCGTTGGGCCGGAGGGGACTGGGCCGTCTACCAGTTGGAACATTCTCACGTATGGCCATGCATGAAGCCGATGCATTGATGATCGATGGGGCTAGCTATATGGCCAGGTCATGCCCATTCAAGTTGATCTAACGATCCTAGTTAGCTAGTCCAATGCCAATAAGTCTTAATCAATACTTCGTTAGCACCACGTTTTCCTTTCTTTAGGGAAGTACTTAAGAGTTCAAGTGTGCATGGTGGGATTTAATTAACTTTTAGAGTCGTGATCAGGGATCGACTATGTATATATATATAGACACACGCTCGAGTACTTTGTTGATGACGAGCCAGATTCTCTAAGAAATTTATTAATATCTGCAGTGACATTTTTAATTCTTCTCAGAATGTGGACAGCTTTTTAACGCTTTCATAACAAACTATAATAGTATACACACACATATTATAAGACTTATTTTATTGTAGCTAGTATGAATAATCAAGTCTCTATATATCTTCGCACATGCGCACAGATGATGCCATCCATCCACAACTCGGCAAACGACACTGACGTTTAAAGACATGCAAATGGACATCACATGATCTCCTTACACCTCTCACTGTAGGGCAAAAGACTAGTCAGAATTACAAGAAGAGATCTCTGAAGAAGAAAGGTTATCAAAATAAGAAGAACGCGGCCGTAAATGAACACAGTACTTAGAGCAAAAAAGACACGAAGATCCCTTTTAATTCCCATTTGTAGGAAGTAAAAAGTCACGTATTTGTTTGTTAATTTCTTTCCCCTCTCTTCTATGGGATAAATAATTGAGATTTTTACATGAAAATTATTATTAAAGGTGAATTTGTAAAAAGTTATTCCTAAAAGTATATTAACATACATATCACTGTATTAATTTAAATAATACATAAATGTCATTTAAACATAATATTTTTTTACAATTTTTTCACAAAATGGACTGCATGCCAACTTCTTTAAAGATGTTTGGGTTGGGCGGCTGCCTCTTATGCAGTTCACTTTTGTCCATTCTCTGGATGAGAGTTTCTTAAAGCTTCTTATCTCTAGATTCTCTACTGTTGTTCAAAATCATAGTCACCCATTATGGCAGCATCTGTCACTTCCTACAGGCATGCAAAATCAAATTTTGTCTCTTTCATTTGCTCCTTCACCAGATCTTTGCATTTGGACCCATCCTCTGATGACATGTTCTCCTTTAAGTCTGCATTTGCATATCTAAACACATGCGCAAACATAGTCTGTCTAAAATTTGGCATCACAATTTTTTTCCCCGAGCTTCTATGTTCACATGGAAGATTCTTCACCTTGTTGTCCTTATATCCGTCTCGGATTATGGAGTGTGGAATTTATTTACCTTCGATGTGTAGTTGCTATTCCCAGCCGTATGCATGTGGAGAATCTTAATCATCTCCTCATTGAGGGTGAGATAATTATGGCGTTGTGGAATTGGCTATCTCCTTTTCTGGACCCGGGTGTTGGAATGAGCAACTGTATTATCACGAGAGTGTGGCAGATCATTCACTGTGCTAATATCAGCAACACACATGGCTTAGTTTCCTTGTGTATTATATTGCTTATGCTGTGGGGTATCTGGAAGGCAAGGTGTTATGCTCATATTCAAGACATGGATTAGATATTGAGAAGGTCAAGTGGAGCAAGAAGCTCATATTCAAGACGTGGATGGCATTGAAGAAGTGGGACAAACCAACATAACAAGATCATTGTGTACAGAGATGTATTTCCCAAAGAAAATCGATCAACCTTACAAGAGCATTGGTCAAGTCCTTGGAAGTACAGCATACAAATATGGTAAAAGAAAGTCCAAAATCATGTCCCGATAAAAATAAGAGAGGGGGACCCCGACCTCCGCCACCACCCCAACCTCCGTCACCACCACTCTGCGCCACCCCTGTAACCAGCCCCACCTCCGCCACCACCACTCCGCCACCACCACTCAGCCGCACCCCTATAATCACCCCCACCTCCGCCACCACCCCTCCCACTGCCACCAACACTCCGCGCCACCCCTGTAACCACCCCCACCTCCGCCACCACCCCTCCCTCCGCCACCAACACTCCGCCGCCACCCCTGTAACCACCCCCACCTCCGCCACCATCCCTCCCTCCGCCACCACCACATGCCTACTATCCTCTGCGCCGTCGAGATGGATTTCAAAGGGAAAAGCATAGGTGGTTTGCCCTCAGCATCCAGGGAGAGCTCCGCCACCGTCGGTAAGAGGAAGGGAAAGTACACACACACACACATGGACACAGAGCGCGAGGGACTTACCGGAGAATAAGGCACCAGCGGCAAGGACCCGGAGGAGGAACCACCGGCGCACCGGCGCGGGGAGGAGGAAGCTAGGAACGTCGCACGCATAGTAGAGCGGCGAGGAGGGGAAACGCAGGCTCACCAAGGCTAGGTTTTGTTGCTGCTTCCCTCTTCCGGCGTTGGGAGGCGAAAGCGGGAGGCGAAACCCAGGCAGGGCGGGGGAGGGAAAATGTCGGGCGGGGTTGTTTTGTTTTTTCCCTTCTTTGCCCGCCACTATAATAAGCGTACATACTGTGAATTCCATTTTTAAAAAATATTTAAATTAATTTTATTGATATATGTCTCTAATATTTATTTTTTAATTAATAATTATTCAAAGTATTTGAATATAAGAATATGATCCGATCATTGTGAAATTAAAAAATATATAAAATTTTATGAAAAATCATAATAACAACTATATATATAAGCTTTAATACAACTCCTCCGATTGGAGTAAATCATGATTTTGGAGGGGATTTTCTACTAAATCTTGACAAATATATATATATATATATATATATATATATATATATATATATAGAGAGAGAGAGAGAGAGAGAGAGAGAGATCACCCAGTGTCGATATCGGATAATCTTTCCGTACAACCATGATATGTAACGTCACTCTCTCGTCCAATGGAACCGTCCCACACTAGTCCATCCAATCACCCTCGTCACCTAACTCACACGAGGGGGAGACTGATAAAAAGAGAGAGAGAGAGAGATTATATTTTAAACATATTTTTAATATTTTTTGTTAAAACTTTCTTATTTGATAACATCACTTAGTGCAAGCTAGAAAAAATTAATTAAGTTTATTAAAATATTTATTTATATTTTTAAAGATTTATACGGCCTATATACCTAACCAATTAATCACAAATTGACACATATCCCATACACAATTCATATATTAATTTTTATTTTCATTATATATATATATATATATATCATTTGTATTTCAATATTACTATAATATGTTGTTGTTGTGTCCATTGTGAACAATCGCGGCATAGCAACATATTAGCAGTGCCAAATTAACTGTATAGAACCGATTTGGCCGATATGAGAAGCACGACAAATGTTGCTTGATCTTCTTAAGTTAAATAGAAATGTTTCAACTACTCCACCATTAAAGTGAGATTGTATCCCTATATATAATATGTTAATTAACTTAGTCACTAGATATATAATAATCATTAATGTTAAAACTTCTCTAAGTAAATCTTGGTAGCTATCGACTAATAATTTTTTTAACAAACAAGTCATTGAAATTCATACTTTATTAAATATTGATTGTTTACTTAATTCTAATTTTAAAGATAAAAATTACATTATAATTTATAATCTAACATTGGCAACCCACGTAAACATTAGTTGGTATTAAGTTGCAACTTAATAGCAACCAAAGTAAAAAGTTTGCCACTAAAATAAATATTGTTGGTCGATATTTGTGTTGACACCATTAGCAACAAATAATGCCTTAGTCGCTACATCTTTTTAACGTTTAGCGACCAAATAACATCTTCTTACTAATGTAAATTATATGGCGACCAATTTTCCGTCGTTGTTGATATACGTACATGGTGGCTCGGGATGTATATTAGCGATTATACATAGTGACCAATCATAAAATGGTCGCTATTACAATCCTTTAGCGACCAATGTTGTGTTGGTGGCTGTAAGCGAAATCTTTAGTAACCAACGAATTAATTTGGTCGCTATAGATCCATTTTTATGACTGGTCGCTAATAATTTGGTCGCTATAGACCCATTTTTTTGTAGTGAATGAAACACCGATCCGATCGATGTGCCGATTGTTCTAACACGATCATAGATATGCGAGTGACTCGTAAGAGCTGACACAATCTAAATCAGATTTTCGGATTGGACTTGACACTCAAATCAAATATTTAGAAATTAAGTTAAGTTGAAAATCAAAGAAGTCAGACTCGGGGGTCTAATATCTGAACTACCAGTCCCAACGACGTGCCAATTGCTCCAACACGATCAAAGATGTGTGAGTGCCCCGTGAGAGCTGACGGAATTCAAATTGAATTCCCGGATTGACCTCGGCGCTCAAATCAAATATTTTGAAATTAAGTTAAATTGAAAACTAAAGAAATCAAGTTCGGGAGTTGATTGTTCCAACATGAGTGGAAATGTGTGAGTGACCCGTGGGAGTCGATGGAATCTAAATCATATTTTCAGTTTAGACTGGACCCTCAAATCTCCTATTTAGAAATTAAGTTAAGTAGAAAATCAAAGAAGTTGGGTTCGTGGGTCTAATATATGAAATACTGTTCCAATCGATGTGCCGATAATTCCAACATGACTGGACATGTATTACTGACCTATAAGAGTTGATGGAATTCAAATTATATTCACGGATTATGGTCGACGCTCAAATCTCCCATTTAGAAATTAAGTTAAGTTGAAAACCAAACAAGTCATTTTTAGATCCCAATATCTGAAATACCAGATCGATCGACCTGTCGATTGTTCCAACACGATTAGAGAAGTGTGAGTGACTCATGGGAGCTCACAGAATTTAAATCATATTCCTGCATTGATCTTAGCGCTCAAATCAAATATTTAGAAATTTAGTTAAGTTGAAAATCAAAGAAGTCGGGTTCGGGGGTGCAATATCTGAAATGTCACTCCGATCGACATGTCAATTATTCCAACACGACTCGAAATCCGTGTGTGACCCGTGGGAGCTGACGAAATTCAAATCGGATTCCTGGTTTAGGTTGGACGCTCAAATCTCCCATTTAGAAATTAAGTAGAAAACTAAGGAAGTCCGATTCGCGGACCCAATATTTGAAATATCAGTCCGATCGATGTGCTGATTGTTCCAACATGACTGGAGATGTATGACTGACATGTGACAGTTGACGGAATTCAAATTGTATTCCCGGATTAAACTCGGCGCTCAAATATCCCATTTAGAAATTAAGTTAAGTTGAAAACCAAAGAAGTCAGATTTATGTCACAATATTTGAAATACCAGTCCGATCGACATGTCGATTGCTCCAACATGACCGAAGATGTGTGAGTGACTCATGGGAGTTGACGGAATTCAAATCAGATTCATGCATTGACCTTGACGGTCAAATCAAATACTTAAAAATTAAGTTAAGTTGAAAATCAAAGAAGTTGAGTTCAGGGGTGTAATATTTGAAATGCCACTCTCATCGACATGTCGATTATTCCAACAAAACTGAAAATATGTGAATGACCCGTGGACGCTGACGGAATTCAAATGGGACTCCTTGTTTGGGCTGGGCGCTCAAATCTTCCATTTAGAAATTAAGTAGAAAACTAAAGAAGTCGGGTTCGAGGGCCCAATATTTGAAATAGTGGTCCGATCGACGTGTCGATTGTTTCAACTTGACTGGACATATGTGAGTGACCTCTGAGAACTGGCAAAATTCAAATTGGATTCCCAGATTAAGGTTGTTGCTCAAATCTCCCGTTTAGAAATTAAGTTAAGTTGAAAACCAAAAAAGATGGGTTCAAGAGCCCAATATCTGAAATCTCAATCCGATCGACCTACCGATTATTCTAACATGACCGAAAATATATGAGTGACTCATGGAAGCCGACAGAATCCAAATTGGATTTTCGATTTCGATTGAGCGCTTAAATCTTTCATTTAGAAATTAAGTTAAGTAGAAAACTAAAGAAGTCGGGTTCGAGGGCCTAATATATAAAATATTGGCCCAATCGATATGTCGATTATTCCAACATGATTGTACATGTATGGTTGACTTGTGAGAGTTGGCGGAATTTAAATTGGATTCCCAGATTGTGCTCAACACTCAAATCTCCCATTTAAAAATTAAGTTAAGTTGAAAACTAAAGAAGTCGGATTTGTGTCCCAATATCTGAAATACCAGTTTGACCTGCCGATTGTTCCAACATGACTGGAAATGTGTGAGTAACTCGTGATAATTGTCGGAATTCAAATCAGATTCCTGCATTGACCTTGGTGCTCAAATCAAATATTTAGAAATTAAGTTAAGTTGAAAACCAAAGAAGTCGGATTCGGGAACGCAATATCTGAAATGCCACTCCGATCGACATGTCGATTATTCCAACACGACTGAAAATGTGTGAGTGACCAGTGAGAGCTGACGGAATTGAAATCGAATTCCCAATTTAGGTTGGGCCCTCAAATCTCCTATTTAGAAATTAAGTAGAACATTAAAGAAGTCGGGTTCGAGGGCCCAATATTTGAAATAGTAGTCCGATTGACGTGCCGATTCTTCCAACACGCTGGACATATGTGGGTGACCTGTGGGAACTGACAGAATTCAAATTAGATTCCTAGATTAAGCTCGGCGCTCAAATCTCCCATTTAGAAATTAAATTAAGTTGAAAATCAAAGAACTCGGGTTGAAGGGCCCAATATCTAAAATCCCAATCCGATCGATGTAACGACCCGAGAATCTGTTTACCGGGAAGGCCCGATAATCCGAGACTCGAACCGCCGCCCACGAGCCGGGAGGGCTCGGAAGGGCTAAAAGGAGTGTGGAGGCACAAAGAAATAGGAAATAAAGCAGGATAATACAACAATTAACAGAAATAAATAAACAATTACAGCTACAACAGAGTCCAGTCCAACAGAAAGTACAGTCCAAAGCCGTAAAACGTACCACATGCCAAGTGAACACTTGGCCCGGCAAGCTGGCCACTGAGAACCTCTGCTCCGCACCCTAGAACCTCGAGGAAGAACCGCCAGACCTGAAAAGCAGGGAATGAGTCTCCAAAATAGAGACTCAGCAGGGATCCCGCGGAACCCCAACCGGAAACAACGGCGGTAGCGAAAAGGAAGGCTACGAGAGCAACCGCAACAGCAGGAACAGTAAGCCCGGTAGCCGGTCGAAACTCGGCACTACAACTACTCCTACTGTACCAAAAACACACCCCGAACTCACAGTCGAGGCTACCGAACTACACTAGTACCGCTTACCGAAGTAAAAACCCACGGCAACCACGCCGTAGAGGCCTGTTGATGCGGGACGGATGACCGACTCGGGCTAAGACGTACGACCGACTCGTTGGCCAGCACTAGCACACTAAGGCAAGCCGGGCGGCTGACCACCGTGATATTCTCCGGGTGGAGACGTCTCTCAACAGCGACTCTCTTGAGCCCGACAATCGTCCCTTGCGAGGGAAACGTGGGGGTCGCGGCGATTAAGAAACCACCGTCGCCTAGGGTGCTAATTCGCGTCCGGTGCTCGATTGGAGCTACGTAACGGACACTCACAACTCACAATCGCGGTGAATTTGGAACTGGCTAACGGCCCTAATCTCACAAACGCAGCAATATAGAGAGTATACTAAACAGCAAATGTAAGGATCGGAACGAGCACGTACCTCCACGACTAGGCGTGGGGAAGAACTCCCGGCCGATTTCCGAACAACCCCAATACACAAATGATTAACTTTACAATTTCAGAACTGAACGCCCACTCCACGCAGGGAGGTATAGGGCTACAAATGTCAATTTTGGGGTTGCTGGAACCCGGGTTGACGGGCCACACTCGCAGGAGGCGAGGAACGCGTGCCGGAGCCGCTCGGGTACGCCGACGGAAATCTGACCCGGTTCTGCCCGCACGGGTCACCCTGCGCAGCAAACTTGCTGAGACTGGTACGACCAGATCCGACGCCCGATCAGAGCGCCGTTTATTGGAGAATGTCGACGACTGGATATAGTATCTTCACTCCGAAGATCGGGAACAGATGCCTTCAGATCTGGGCGCAGTGATGAATCTTCTAAGGTTCTGGTTTTGTGCTCACAGAACTGCACAGTGACACGGTAAAAATATGAAATAATGGTTGCCGATGTCGGATCGGGGCGTTCTTTGTGGGAGAACGTCGGCGACGCCAAGAGGAGGAAATACTCTGAAGACCTCTCACACGGATCTTGGGGGGATGAAGGTGGGGCAGGCTCTGAATGTCGACTAAGATCTCAGCTGGACCTGCTCAGACCAGCCCGCGTGATATCACGAGAACTGCCTTCACGATCAGCACCGGTCACGGATCGAGGCAAAACCAGCGGCAACGCGAAGAAGACTTGAAATACTACGATTTCTCTTTAGAAACCAACTTCTGATGGCATCAGGGTTGGGCTGTAAAATTCAATACACAGTCACCTTCAATTCTGGGCAGCAATCTGGGGTAGATCTGCGCGCCCCCACAGGAAAAATCACCACCGTTGCTCACGAACTCTGATCGACACAAAACCAAAACTGAAAGTTTGCTAACTTGCATAGGTATCACAGATAAATTTTGTGGAAGAATAACCTGAGAGGAGAAGGGGGATATGAGGTCAAGTCACACGACCTCGAACTGTCCCGTCACAGGACTGCAACCAGGGAATCACTCCCAAGAGAATCACTCTCTAATGCACTTAACTCTTAACAAAACTTCATTCTATTAAGCATAAACACTATACATGCCTTCTTATAGGGAAATGGAAGGGGTAGGGGAGAGGGGTCTTGCGCAAGATGCAAGTAGGGGAGGGGTGCACATGGATTAAGACAAGGTGAAAGGGAAAGGGAGACAAGAAGACATGGTAGCTCACCTACCTTTGAATTTCAAGGTGAAGGTGGTAGGTTAGCAGCCATTAGAACTTGACCAGCAGCCATCTAATACTCCATGTGGTAAATGAAGAAGAAAAATCAAACAATCCTAGCCTAATATGCCAAAAGAGGGGGCGCCCCCTTCATTGGGCCTTGAATGGGCCACTTTGGTCCATGGCTTAACGAAGCCCATTCCAACCTAGATGGCTTAAGGCCATTCCACCCTTGAAGGTCCATGAATGAAGAGAGCCCACTCTAGATTATCCAATCTAGATAACCCATGTGGAAGGAAGCCCATATGACTTATGGATCCATTAGAAATGGACCAAGGCCATTCCTTCTTATGGAATGCTTTAAGGGCTTTAACAAATTGGCCCATTAGGAGCCTTACAACCAGCCCTTTAGCAAATTACACATACAATAACCATTACAAGCCCAATTCAATGCCAAAAAAGGTCCAAATTCAAGCCAAATTATCCCCATTTTGAAGATAAGCCGATGTAGTCCACTTGGCGCTCCGCGTATGGCACCGTCGGTTCGCCGACATGTCACGTGATCGCCTTGGTGTCCGCACCAATTCTCCCCGGGTGGGAGGAACTCGACCCCGTCGAGTAAGGGTCCCGAAGCTTGCGCTCTCCGCATGCGATGAAGGCGTTGGTCATCGTGGGGCATCCTCGCCAACGCACTAGGACGTGTGGGTATGCGCCATTCCTTGTGGTGATCACCTGCTCATCCAGTATACAATCTATATGCATGCGTTGAGGCTAGAAAGGTGGACTCTCGGGTGAGGGGTCACTCCCAATAGAAAGATAAATCTCGAGACTCACTAGGGATCACCGCGGGTTCCAATATGCTACCAGAGGAAACATGGAACGTCGAATTGACACCATTGTCGTTCGGTAGTTCAATATCGTACGCTTTCGGACCCACTTGTTTCTTAACCCGAAAAAGGGAGGGGATCGTGGACTTGGAGTGGCTTTCGGTCTCCGGGCGGAAACCTGTCAGGTATGACCCTGATCTAGATGTACTCTCCCTTTGAATCCACGGATATGTAGCATGCATTGGCTACCTCCTTATGCGTGCTTTGACTGGCCTTTTATTGACATGACTTAATGCAAACCATATGCATGAAAGAGAACAACGAGGGAGACAAACAAACACACATACACATGACCTAACATGCTTAGCAAAAGAAAAGAAACATACGGATGCACACATGACCCTAAACAACCCTACAGTTAGTAAAACCCAATCATATGCAAGGTGGTCCAGGACATCCGAATGTGTGCCATGCATGCATTTGACATAACCGGAGGTTAATGTCATGGTGGACTCCTAGACATCCTACGATGCACCAATCATGGACATGGGGTTTGGATGTGGGAAGTCTGGGAGGTTTGGGTGGTTTAGGTGGACCGGGGGAACCAAAGTCTTCATTATCCCCAAATGACGGTTCGGACCTATTACCATGTAAAGGTTGCCAGGCCCGAGTAGGAGGGGTGTGATAGTGGACTTCCATAAAGAGGTGGAATGGAGGTTGTGGGCCAAAGGGCCCATGAAGAAAGGGATCGAATGGATCAAAGAATGTGTGACCCCTCGATATGGATTCCCTCATTTCAAGGTCCCATGTGTGGAATTCTAGAAGGTGTTGATGGTCACCTTCATCCGTGAAGGGAGATGAGACGGTGGGGGTATGATGGTGGACTCTCTCGAAAATGTGGAGTAAATATGGTGGGTCACGGGGTCCACAAGAGAATGGGTCGAAGGGATCATAGAAGGTATGACCCCTCGGACTAGGCTTCCGCAATTCACTGTCCCACATTTGGAAATCTTGGAGGTGTAAATGATCACCTTCATTCATTGTGAGAGGTGGGACGGCAGTCATAGGTAGAAAGTAAGATTCCTCCCTTGGGCAAATGGGAATGAAGTCGGGCTCGGTCGGCATAGGGAGGAGTAGAAGAACCTCCGTGGTAACATGACCCACGGTGTACACGGAGGTGATGGACCCTAAAGCGAGATGAGTGAAACTACGACCTGTGGGTCGGTCGAAGCCTGGAGCCAACAAGTGCGTAAATGTCAATTGCCGGTCTAACCCTTTAAGAAGGTCATTCAATGTATCCATATAGTGACTAGACCGAAAAGTGGTGTGAAATGAATTGATTGACACCAGAGGTAGGATAGGGTCCATAAATGGGAAGAAAGGTGGGACCAGGTGTGGACACCAAAAATTGCACACCTTTGATATCCTACTCAGTCCAGTATCAACAACGGCCCGAGTAAATAAGCCCCAGGAGAGACTGTCGTGAAGCCTCCTCCAGGAGTTACGACAGTGAAGAGAAACCAAGCACAAAGGGCCCCACAGTCCGTGGGCCCCAAAGAAAATCAAACGGGCCATGACTCGTGCTCGCAATAGGCTCAGAACGGGCCCCAGATACACACCCCGTGGGGAGCCCTTCAGCGGCACGCCCAGCCCCCAAGGGGCCTCAACGGCACGCCCTGGTGGAGCTCCAGCGGCACGCCCCTTCGGGGTCCCAGCGGCACACCCCATTTGGTGTTCAGCGGCACACCCCATCGGGTGTTCAACGGCACACCCCGTCGGGTGTCCAGCGGCACGCCCCTGACGGCTTCAACGGTACACCCCCAAGGGTGGCTCTTCAACGGCACACCCCCCCTGGGGGTTCTTCAACGGCACATCCCCCCAGGGGGGCCTTCAACGGCACACCCGGCACACCCCTTGGGGGGTCTTCAGCGGCACGCCCATCAAGGGCTCCAGCGGCACACCCTACAGGCCGTTCGGCTGAACGCCCAATGGGCCTTCAGCGGCAGGCCCAAGGGAGCCTTCAACGGCACACCCCCTTGGGGGGTCTCCAGCGGTACGCCCTCAGGGGGCTCCAGCGGCACGCCTTTTTGGCTCCCCTGCGGCACACTTGTGCAGCCCACCAACGGCACAGCGTGAAGCCTTTTTAACGGCTAAACGACGTGGTGCCCATGCCCTACGCATCCTCGGCGCGCAGTGAGCTCTGTGAGGTGTCAACCACGGATTGGGCCACGCAGGCTACCCCACTGACAGCCAGGACGGGGGAGGTCAAACTCTATGATCACGGGCTACTTCCCGCCTTCGACGACCGTGCTCAAGGCTCCCGCTGCTGGGGAGTATAAAAAGACTCCCTGCTTTCGAAAAGAAGAGGGGGGACAGACGGACAGACAGATAGAGACACCCACAGAGAAAACACAGAGGAAGAAGAGAAGAGGAAGAGAAGAAGGAGAGGCGTCCCAGCGTGAGCTTCCTCCGACGGCCACCGGGAAGAAACGAGAGTAAGAGGGAGAGAGCTCGATGTAATAGGGGAGAGGGTTGGGGATGAGGGTCCATGTTCCAAGCCCCAATGCTTCCTCCCCCTTGTACTTTATTCCTCCTCCTCCTGTTCTGTCTTTCTTTGGGTTTCCCCCTTTGCCCATAGCCTCGTCTCGGGCATTTTCGTTGTAATATGTATGTAGGGTCTTGGCCCTTCTGATTCCCATGAATGAAAACCACCCCCTCCGGGTTTCTTTATGATTCTCTTTTCTTGTCGGCTCGTGCTAGTTTTCAGACTTTGATGGGTTGTTCGTCTTCCCTTCATCTCTCCATTTCTCCGGTGCTTTTGGGGTCTCCATGTCAATACGATCTCTCCTACGCGATCCTTGGCCTTTCGAGTTCTTTGATCTCTCCCATGGCCAGCAGTTATACCAACCCGCCTGAGAGGAGGAAAACCCCTCCTTCTCTCCCGGAGCACCCAACATCCAGCAGCCCACCACCCTCATCCTTTGGCCCTCTTTCTCCTCCAACGTCTAATGGCCTTCTGGTGGCTCTTCCCCGGCACGGCCCCAATGGCCTTCACCGGTACACCTCCTTTGGCCTTCAGCGGCACACCCATTTAGCCATTGGCCGGCACACTTTTGGCGCCCTTGGCCAGTACACTTCCTCTTGATCCTTGGCCGGTACACTTGCCCCCCCAACGCCCATTGGTCGGTACACCCATTGGCCCTCAGCGGTACGCCCTTTTGGCCTTCGCCGGCACACCCTCTTCAGGCCCTCACCGACACACTTCTTGACTCTATCCCGGGTCCTGTCCTTCACGTTTTTTGAGGCTCTATAAAGGTGTTGTTGTCTCTGGGCACCCACCTCCAGTTGTCGGGTTCCGTCACTCCATGTGGGTGCGTTCCCTTTATCTCCCTTACGCCCCTGGTCAAGGGGAGATGCTGCTGAATTTTTGTGAGAAAATAACAACATGTTGAATAAGGCAAAGGGAAATAACAAACGAGCAGAATAATTAACAAAACCTTCCGACTAATCGAGCCACTGCCGGCACCATGACGAGAACTGGACCAATTAATGACCCGACGGACCGAGCTTCCGATTACGGCGAAGGGGCTGAATAGAACAAAGCCAAGAAGAAGTTTGTATAAAACCACGTGAAAATTAAGACAATAAGAAAAGAAAAGCCTTAAAACAGATAATAAAAGAATGAACCCCCACCGGCATGCCTGCCTCTACCCTCCACTCAGATGGAACTTCACCAGTGCACTCCTTCCAGCCTCCAGCGGCACACTCCTTTTTAGCCCCTTGAACCCCCAGCGGTACACCCCTATTGCCTCCAGCGGCACAGCCCTTGAACCCCCAGCGGTACATCCTGATTGCCCCAGCGGCACGCCCCCTTGAACCCTAGCGGTGCACCCCCTTGAGCCTCCAACGGCACGCTCCCTTCACCCCCTTTGAGCCTCCAGCGGCACGCGCCCTATACCCCCCCCTTTGCCGGTACACCCTTTCCACCCTTCGCCGGCACACTCCCCTTTTGGGTCTCCCAGCGGTACACCCTATTCCCTTCGCCGGCACACTATATATATATATATATAGCATGATGATGCCATTAACAGTAGCAAATGAATTGATGAAAATTATGCTAATAAAAGGGCTCCGAATATGCAACATTAATAATGATAAAAGAGGTGGGAGTGGTAATAAAAAAAATAATAATGAAAATAATAATAATAACAATAACAATAACGAATAAAAGAAGAGAAATCATCCGGAACAAATGCGTAAAAAAAAATATAATAAACCGCGGGACGAATCCCTGAACATGTAATTAAGAAAATCCCAGATAAAAGATGCTAGGGCCCACACTGCAGTACCATCTCTCCCCGGGACCCCATGCAAAAGGAATAATAACGCCGTCCTTTCAGGTCAAGCCCGAGTCTTGAGAATTACCCCGATATGGCCAGGCTTTGATCTAACCTCGGGCCGACATCTTAATCAGACCGGATTTGTTTCCCGTGCCGGACGCCTTCCGAATCATTACAAAAATTGCCGTGCACTCGGCAGACATCTGAACGGATTCGTCTCAGGTTTTCCCATCACGTTCCCTTCGCGGACCCGTGTCCGAACATGAAAAGGTCCACGAGTGACCGACATGACCGATGGTTTGTGGTCTGAACCCAGCGCTCAGTGTGGTCTACCCCTATCTCTCTCGCTCAACTAGTATTATTCTTTTCGGCCGCGGGGCCCCTAATTTCGGCAATTGATCAAGGGTGTTCCCTCGTATGGGGGATGTAAATAACGTCGTGACCTTTATGGCGCGACGGGATTCGGTCCCGACACGAACCACACAATCGTCTGACGAAGTCAGATCGAGCGCACCATGGGCTCTTCGGAGCCTGAATAAATTGTCACCTCGGTGACTGGCACGCCCACGCACGCAATAAACGAAGAGACGAGCAAGAGAATAATTAGCCTACGGAAAGTGCGTCCACAGTTCTGGCACGCCCGGTGGGACCGATCCACCCTTCATCTCTTCGCCGAAATTAGGGGCCCCGCGGCCCCCTTCTTGTAATACTAACTGTGCTATTTTCTTAAACGAAAGAAGAGAGAGAGGCATCATGGAACCAACAATGGCTGTCATCTGCAGCCCTCAAGTCGTGGAAAACCATGTCCGAGGCGGCTACCTGGCGGTACCCCTCAACTTCGGGAGCTTCCCTCCCACCGTGGGCTTCCCTAACTTCTTGGGGGTGGCCTTTGCCGAGATCCTCGACGTGGAGGCGCCTGAGGAGTCCCAGACCAACGCTCCCGCTCCGGGGGCCATTAGAGCTGCTGTCGGCCGAGCTGTGGCCGAAGGCAACAACAGCGTCCCCACAACGACGCTTAGCTGCAACGTGCACCACGTGCACCAGACTGCCGGCCCGTCCCACCAAGGGTCGACATCCCACCGGAGAAGGCTCCGGAGGAACAACACCGGCACCGGCTCAGGGCGCCGCGCCTCCAACTCCGGGAAGTCCATGACTGTTGGGGCCCTCCGAGTCCGCCTAGACGGGCAGAGGTCCCAGGTGACGCCGGACCGCGTCGTCCCGACCATCACAGTCCGCAACTCTTTCCAAGGACTGGAGAAGCTGAAGGAAAGGGCGACGCCCGTAGCCCCGGCCGTGGCACCGAAGAAGGCACCGGCTCACAGGCCGGCCAAACTGAAGCAAGTCTGGGTACCCAAGGAGGCCCAGCCTGCTGCCCCCGCCCGAGCGGGGCCCAGCACTTTCCGCCCAAGGAGGGCCCGACAAGATGATAGGGCCGAGGTGATGACCCCAACTTCCCGACCGGCACCCGTCACCCCGGTGCTGCTCGAGAATGCCCACCGCCGTCGCCGAGGGCGCCGGCACAATGCCGCCAGCCCGGCTCTCACGGCCTACTCTCCTCCTGCCGCTGTCATCGACATGCAACCCCAGGCGGCTCTCCCCGACCATGAGTGGGAAGGGATCGAGCAGGCTATGAGGAATTACCTCCGAGGCCCGGGTAGCACCCCCGCCGGCTGCCAGAGACTGCTGGGGGCAATGGCTTCCGCTTTTCAAGAGGAAAGCACCCGACCAGCACCTAGCATGGAGTCGAGGACCCGTCCGGAGGAGTCGCGCCAGTCCCCTGTACGGGAGGAAGCGTCGCCCCGACGGTCGGTCTTCGACAGACTGGTGTTCCCAGGGGGATCGTCCAGGAGGGCGACGAAAAGAAACAAGACCAAGAAATGGCAAACGTTCACCTGAAACATGGCAGGAGTTCATGGCCGGTATGGGGCCTTGCCCACCGATCCGGAAGAATTGGCCAGAATAGCCATCAGGCCGGGACCCCTTACTAGAAGGGGGAGAGCGGCAGGCGGCGCGACACCCGCAGGCGCCGAAGGGACCTTATCTGAAGAACCCCTTGCGGCCCTCACGGCAAATGTGGTCACCACCGGCGACACGAGCGGCGGACCCTCGACATCATCCGAGGACACCCCGGCCGAAGAGACAGGGGGCATGCCCAGTCTCCCCACAGCTGACCCTACAATGCTGCTCATGATACAACGATTCCAGCAGGAAATCGAGTCACTCAAAAAGCAGTTAAATGAGCGAAACACACCACCCCCGGTGTCCTGGCAAACGGAAGGCATACCCGAAGCAGCCAGGGACAGGGGGCAATCTTCAGAAGCAGCTCTTCCAGAAACCCTCAATCCTCTTGGGGGTGCACCCCCACAGCAAACACAATGCACGGCAGTGGCCCCGCCATAGGCTCTGCTTTCACAAGGGTCCCCCATGGCCCCCCGGGCGACCGTGGTGGCCACCCCGAGCGCGCAGCCCGCTCATTTTTACCCGAACCCGGTCGACCCGGCAACGGTCAGCCGGTTGATGCTGGAGCAGATGATAGATATGAAGCTGGCCGAGAGGGGCGAAGGGGATCAGACGCCGTTTGACGTCTACCGGGTACCCTACCCAGCCCACTATGCCGCGAGGAAGCTGCCGGCCGGCGTCACTAAGCCGCCGAAGTTTGAAAATTTCAACGGGCAAGGGTCCCCCAGGGAACACATTGCTTACTATGTGAACATCATGGGAGATCTGGCCGCTGATGAGGCCTACCTCCTGAAGTTCTTCGGCTCAACACTTACCGGACTCGCCTTTGAGTGGTACTCCAGCTTGCCACCCGGGTCCGTTGCTGACTGGCCTGACATGCAAAAGAAGTTCAAGGAAAGATTTTATGTTGCAGAACGGGAAGTCACTGTAGCAGAGCTCTATGCCACAAGGCAAAAGAACGATGAGTCGGCCCTCGACTACATCAAGAGATGGAGAAACCTCAGCATGAGGTGCAGGCGTCCCCCACACCAGGAGGATGCGGTGCAGATCTGCAAACAGAACTTGAAGAAAGAAATCCTGGAAAGGATGATTGGCACCGAGGTCAAGACATTTGACCGCCTGAACAACGTGGTAGCAGAGATCGAGGCATTCCTGGCCCGATACTCCTCCACTCCAGCTGTGTCAAGCCAGAGGGCCAGACAGGCCGAAAAGAAACCAGCTCCCCCCGAGGTGCACACATTAGACTTCCAGGCTTTTGAAAAGCAGAAAGAGAAAGCCAAGGGGGCTGCCAACCTTCCTCCCCCAAGAACCGCAGAACGGCGAGAGGGCCCCTCACTAAGGGAGAAGATGAGAAACAAGCTATATTCCTTTTCCCGGGATAAATCCAAGCTTCTGTTTGAATGGGCAACCAGCTACAACAAAATCACACTGCCAGAGCCGAAGAGGCCCGGTGACCTGAAGAAGAAAGATGACCCGCGCATCTGCCTATATCACCGGATGCTCGGGCACACCATCGAAGACTGTTACGTCTTCAAAGACGTTATTGAATCCCTAATCAAGAATGGGGAGCTGGACATGGGGGAGCATAAAGTAGACCCCCCGCAGCCGCATGAGCTGCCCAGCATAACCTCCTCCGTCAACATGGTCTCATTGTACCAAGAACTGCCAGAGGAGTGGGCGGAGGCCTGCGCCCGCGCCACTTATGAAACCTTCATCATGGCCCCAGCTCAAGACCAAGGAGGTTGGCAGACTATACCCAAAAAGAATAGAAAGGCGCGCGCCCCTCGGCCTGCCCCAGGAACTCACCCGAGGGAGGCGGCGCCCCTGCCTGCACCACCCCCGACAAGCCCAGTTTGCCATGACACGGCCCCTCGGCTGGTCATGAGGCGGTCCACCCATAATAAAAAGAGCTCTATCCCGTTGCAGATGTATAAGAAGGCCAGCCCGGCGGTCGAAAGACTCCAGGCGATTATTGACGGGCTAGAAGATTATGAACAGCCCAAAATCCAGCCCGTCGAGCTGAAGGAGTATGTCCCCTGGAAGGAATTCGAATCACTCGAATTGACTCCAGGAACAGAATCTGAGGTAGAGAAAGAGCCTCCCTTATGGGGTGAGTTTCCTCGAGAGCAGCCATTGGTCACAGCAGACAAGAAAAAGAAGAAGAGAAGACCCAGGGGCAAGAAGAAGAAGGAGGTCGTCTTCGCCTGCAATACCCTCTCGGCGCTGTTCGACACTGCTCTCTCCCTGGAAGAAAAAGAAGAAGAGCCACCCCATGAACCGATGGAGGCAAATCAAGCTGAAGCGTCCACCTCCCAACACGCCACCAGGTCGGGAAGGAAATGGGGACGCCCTCCTCAGGACAACCTCAACATCATGCTCAGGGGAGAACAACCGTACCTGGTCCCCGACCCTGAGATCCGGGGTACCGAGATCCCTCCCCCGTCGGGTCTCTATCCCGGGGGGGCCAGGAGCCAAGGCACCCCTTCATTCGCCAAATTCTTGCTAGCCCGAGCAGGCAAGCAGGCGTGCTCCCCAGTGTCTCCTTCGGCCGGGAAAGCAAGCAGTCCCCAAGCTCCACCGGCGGCAACCCATACTCAGCCAGAAGAATAATTCAACGACATCCCAAACCTCGCCGAATTCATGCGAGAAACAGAGGAAGCCCAGCAGGCCCCGTCGGCTCAACAGGCTGCAGCAGAAACCACAAGGCAGGCGTCCCCTGATCCGCAACCCCAACCACAGGATGGGGGCAGGCGCGGCAAACCCGAAGAGATGAAATTACTCAAGGTGCGGACTGCTGACCGGATAGTCAGGCACCTCAAGAAGATCCCGACCCGGTTCACTGTGTGGGAGATGCTGTCTCTGAACGAAGAAGCACGGCAAGCCATCATTGCCGCCCTCCAGACGCCAGCGCACCTTGAAGCCAGTTTGGCAGAAATAGCACCTGAAGTAGCCGTGGCTTTAACAGAAGATGACATGCTCTTGCCGACTTGCAGTCATAATAGACCCCTCTATATGAAAGGGCATTTGAATGGTCAGCCTATCAACAGGGTCCTGATTGACCCAGGGGTAGCAGTGAATATACTTCCTTACCGGGTGTACCAGAAGCACTACTTTGACGTACACCTGGTTGAGGTTAAAAATGTGAAGATTGCCAGCTTTAACCAGAAATGTGAGGTGCCCATGGGGGTTGCAGAGTTCAACTTGACCTTTGATGACTTCACCACTAAGGTCCAGTTCCACGTCAACAACTCTAACACTTCCTACAAGGCGTTGCTTGGCCGGCCTTGGCTACACCAGAACAGAGTGGTGCCCTCCACCTTGTACCAATGCATCAAGTACCCTTGCGAGCGGAAGGAAGTTAGAATCTTCGCCGACCTCCACCCGTTCGAGGTGTTCGAGTGTCACTTGTCAGATGCCAATCTGTACCTGGAAAAGGCGAAGCAAACTCCTCGAGCTGCCCAAGACAAGGGAAATAAGAAAATGGAGTCAGGTGGTTGGTTTCCTCCGTCGCCCCCTGTAGACACGCCATTCTTGACGTCTCCTAGGAAAGTCTCATATTACTATACAACGCCCCGCAACGGCTTACGCATTTTGAATCACTCGAGTGCTTCTTTTTCTTGGGTCTTCTTCTGTCTTTTTCGGCATTCGGAATCATCCCGTCACGGCATTCGGACGGCATCAACACTAGTCGAACGCATCAGGAGGTTCCGGAACCAAGAAGGATGTCTGCCGGGCGGCCGCTGACTAGGACCCGGGTGGGTCTTAATGGGGGCGTCCAGGTGCCTTAATGGGGGCGTCCAGGCCCCTGGACGCCCCCATTCTTTTCTTTTATTTTATTCTTTTCTCAGGGCCCAAAACCAAATAAAAAAATATATTTTTTAATGGAGGCGTCCAGGCCCCTGGACGCCTCCATAAAAACAAAAATAAAAAAATGTGTGTAAAATGCCAGTTGGCATAAAAAAAACAAAAAATAAATAAAAATATATATATTAATGGAGGCGTCCAGGCCCCTGGACGCCTCCATAAAAAATAAATATATAAAAATTAAAATGCCAGCCTTGGCATAAAAGACAAAATCAAAATAAAAATAACATATCTTTGGAGGCGTCCAGACCCCTGGACGCCTCCATCAACTCTCTCACGGGCGCCGGCCACCGAACGACGGTTTGTCGTGTGTGAAAAAATCTAAATTTTGAAGACGTCCAGGCCCCTGGACGCGCCCATTTCTGAATCACGAGGCGTCGCTCACAAAACCACGCGTTGTGCCAAACCACGTGCGGCCGTCGTCGGTTTTCGGTGGACCTGTTGGAGGCGTCCGGGACCCTGGACGCCTCCACAAAAGTCTTCCAAAAAAATATATAAAAATCGAATAAAATATTAATTCGGCCCTGATGGAGGTGTCCAGGGTCCTGGACGCCTCCACCCTCCGTAGCTCTATAAATAGAGGCCCACCCCCTCAGTTCTGGGAGAGCTTCGAAGAGATCCGATAGGCTGCCGGAGCCCAGAGGCTACCGGAGTCATTTTCTAACCCGTGGGGTCTTTTGTAGGTGGGGGTTCTACCGGCTTCTCGGGTGCCCACGCTCGCGAGAGGAAGGTCATCTTCATCCACCGCGCTTCCACGCCATCCCTACGCTGCCGGAGCTCCGCCGGATTTCACCATCGGCACATCCAATAAGCCAATCCTTTCCTTTTCTTCTTAGTTCTTTTGCATTCATCATCTCGCATCATCTATCCCCCTACATAAGGGCGCCGTCTCTGGCATACTTCTTGCATCCATCATCTCATTTTCCTCCTACTCGAGTCCGAGAGGGGTTTAAAAGACAACACCAACCAGGTGCGTGTCTTGCCATCATTTCGTTATTTTTATTGCATGGATTTGAATACTACACCTTCATCTTTCTAATCCACTTGTTACTTATTTGTCGTTGTTTTGCAAGGGTACCCAAGGAAAGCCCTCTCCGTCGACCGGCCGAAGGGGGAGGAAGAAGCAACCCGCCATCTCCCGCTCATGAGGTAGGCGCGATCACCTTCTTATTTTTGGGGTCTTTTGGCCCCTGGCGATCACATATTGTTCTCGAGGCCGCGGCGAGTCACTTCCCCAATGGCCGTTTAAATTCCCGTTCTTATATGTTATATTCTTATCTATTCATGTTCTCGAGGCCGCGGCGAGTCACTTCCCCAATGGCCGTTTAAATTTCCGTTCTTATATGTTATATTCTTATCTATTCATGTTCTCGAGGCCGCGGCGAGTCACTTCCCCAATGGCCGTTTAAATTCCCGCTCTTTATATTCTTCTTATATTCGGTTATATTTTTATCTGCTCGTATTCTCGAGGCCGCGGCGAGTCACTTCCCCAATGGCCGTTTCAATTCTTGCTATTTAATTTCTGCACCATTCCCGTCCCTCCGAGGTCGCGGTGAGTCACTTCCCGCTATGGCCGTTTAACCCCCATATCTTGCTATATTACATTTGTCCCGCTCGCCCCGCCGGAGCAATCTCCCGTGGTGGCCCCTTCTCTTTTCTCTTATTTCTGTGTTGCAGCAAAACAAAAGAAGGAGCCCGCGCGCTCCGCGTCCTCTCCGCTCCCCGAACCGTGTGACGTCGCTCACAGATTGGCGATCACGGTGGGACTCTACTGCTTCCTTTCGGCTACCCTTGCAAGTTCGGCACCATCCGTGCCTCTCCACCTTGGCGTCCGCGCGCGCCCCCGTTGTACTCACGGCAGCACTATCAGTTGTGATTGGTTGTTTGTCTATTATATGTCTGTTATTTCTGTTGTTTTCTTACTCTATATATCTGTCAGCATTCCATTGCATACATCCATTCCTCTTTTCTATCCTTTTTTCATTTTTTGAGGATCACCCTTTCCCGGTGAAGGAAGGACTCTCCGTTTGGGAATTCCTCTCAACGGACTAGAATCTCCTACACTGGGACCTCCGTAAGTCCCCGACATCGAAGAATCTCCTCTTCGTTCACTGGGCTGGTTGTACCATTGAAGTTCCCCGGAGTTAGTCATTTCATTCGTGGTGAGACGAGAGACCCTAGCTGACACGGCGGTGAAACAAAAATAAACTAGGGTCCCCATTTTGTGTGAACTTCGGATCTCGCTAAAAATATAAAAAAATCATCAAAATCAAAACACAAAAAAGGCGTAAAGGCATCCACTTGTTTGATAATCTGTGATACCTGCTTGCTAGTGTATGTTCTTGCGTTCTGGGAAAATTGTGAGCATGGCTCACGAGTCTTTTGAGGAGAACCACCCTAGTCGTGGTTTGTCAGCCGACCCGCGAGTCTATGCTATGGACTTGGGTCCCTCTCTTGAGCCCTCGCATGAGGTGCATGTTACCGCTGGGGACACGTCCCCACCACAGGATATCACTTCCTTACTGGACGTCCTCGCCAACACGGAGCTTACCTCTGAACAGCTCCGGGCCTTCTAGGCCATTCTAAAGGGGAAATCTGTTTCCCCCACGCCCCAGGAATCAACTCCGGCCATCGCACCTCTCCAAGAGTCCGTGCAGGCCATTCCATCTCCTTCATTGGCGCAAGCCATCCAGTCTCCCTCGCTTCAAGGTCAAGCGAGCCAACAACCACCCTCATTCCAATTCCCGTCACAATCTCAAACTCCCGTTGTTCCCCACACACCGCTTCAGCCAGGGCCAACTGTCGGTGGTCCGACAGCTCCCTCTCATTCGGGGTTTCCCCCTCAAGTCTCCGGGAGACAGTTTCTCCCCCAGTGGCAAGTGCCACCTTCACCTCCAGAGGAGCTAGCCCAATCGCTCCTCAATAGGTTCAATCGCATGGACGAGCAGTTCCAAAATCTAAGAAGAATGGTGGACGTGAAAGCCACCCCGGAGGTTGCTTTGCCAATCCTTCCCGTCATTCATCTTCCTCCCTCCAAAATGCCCACGTACCGCAGATACAATGGTACCGGCAACCCCTTCATTCACCTCAAGGACTTCTTGTATGAGTCCTCCTATTGGCAAAATGATCAAAGGTCCCTGGCATACCTCTTTCGGACATCATTGGATGGTCCTGCGCTTGAGTGGTTCTATTCTCTAGAGCCCCGCGAGGCCGAGAATTTTGAAATAGTCCAGAGAAGGTTCTTGCAGAAATATAGGGATAGGGTCGGTCCCTCACTCTCCATTATCGACCTAGTGGCCGAAAAGATGAAACCCGACGAGGATTTTGTCCGATATGCTAATAGATGGAGGTCTCTGGCGGAAAGAATAAGGGATACCCTCTCCGAGCCCGAACAAGTGAAGATGATTGTGTCTAATGCAACCCCACAGTTCAGACATGTCCTGACCATGAATAAACTTACTACAATGGAGGAACTCTATGAAAGGGCCGGGTACATCCAAACCCAGCTAAAAGACTCCCCCATCATGAACATGTTTGAGTCGCCGAAGCCCAAAGTGATCAGAAAGACAGGCGCTGGTGTCCCGGGCGGAGCCACAGAAGGGGTCGTGACAAATGAGCAAGTCAGTGCGGTCAACAATGCCAACTATGCAGTCAACCCAAGGCCTCCACAAATGCCCCGACTTCCCCTTCAACCAGGTCCTCTCCCTCTTCGTCCTCCACCCCAAAATAATCCACCCCAGGATAATATGCCTCCATTACGCCAACCCCAGCAACAACAACCACAACCTCAGCAACAACAACCACCGCTTCAGTACAACCAAGTTCCACCCCCGGAGAACTATGGTCCCCAACAGCAACAAAGGAGGCCGCTCGGTCCCAAGAGAGCCTACTACCCACCATTGCCGGAAACCTTAGCAGACATTTTTAATGCCCTCATGGCATCAAACCAACTCGCCCTACCCAGAGAAAGGCCCGCGTGGCCCCCTAATGTTGATACCTCCAAATACTGCGTCTACCACAGGCAGCCGGGACACACAGTAGATTACTGCTTCCATTTCAAAGACTACATCCATGATATGAATGATGAACATCAAATAGATTGGGATGAGATGAGACGATACGTCGCGGCTCTCAAGGCTAGGAGACCTCCTCATAGGTCACAGCAACAGTTACAACAGCAACAGCAACAGCAACCACAACAACAACAGCAGGCTCAGCAGGCCCCACAACAACAGCCCGACATGGGCATAATCCAAAATCCATTACCGGAGCACCAACAGCCCAATCATCAGGTTAACCCCATCTCCTCCTTCCCGAAAGTCGGGAGAGAGCAGGTGTGGCACCCGGAAAGTACCTCCATTCTTTCTACCTCCAACCCTATCGTCATGCAACCCCCTTACCTTGCCCGGGTAGCACCTCTCTCTCATCAACCTGCGTCAGTATCACCATCACCATTTCCACTACCATTACGCCCTCTCATCCGCACCCCGACCTCCTATCAACCGACACTCTCCACTACGCCTTCACACCCTCTCATCTTCTCTCACTCCCCCACTTTACCATCCACCTCTACCACATTTACCCCTACGTCTTCTAAACCCCTTATCATCCGTCAACCATACATAACCCCGTCTTTCTCCACCGTATCACCACTAATGCCTTCAAAACCACTCATTAACCATCACCCACCTCAAAATCATTGCACACTTCAAACCCTACCCCCTCCTACTTTGTCTCCACCGCCACCTTCTAGACCCCTTATCCTTCATAATCCGCGCAATATCCCCTCTACCTCCACCATGCCGCCACCTAACAAACCCCTCATCAGAATCCCTGCTCCCGTCATCACCCCTGCTTCCTCAACCATTCCTCCACTACTACCCCTCAAACCCCTGTTAAAACCCACTACTACCCCTACAGAGGTACAAAAGCCGCAGGTAATGGTGCTCCGGAGTGGAAGGATTTTCCACAGGGTTTTCCCCCACAACAGTCAGAATCCTGAGCGATCTCAGCCAGAGAAGGATGATGGAGAACAACCAGAAAGAGCTATCCCTGGAACACAGTATGATCTATTGAAACACTTGGACAAGACGCCTGCTCGGATCTCCATCCTGGAGCTACTTCAAAGATCCACATCCCACCAGGCAGCCTTAATGGAGTACCTTCAAAGCGTCATGGTGAATGAGGACCTCCCCGTGGAGAAGATTTCGACCGTCCTGACCCCAACGGACACACAACCGGCCATCATGTTCCACAACTACGAGCTCGCTCCCAAGGAAGCTCGGAAATATGCACTGTGCATTTCAATAAAAATTAATGGGGTATCCATAAACCCGTGTCTTGTGGACACGGGTGCATCCATAAATGTGATCTCCATGAGCACTCTTCAGTCATGTGGGGTCGACGAGGAACAAATAAGACCTTCCTCGATCACGGTCACGGCCTATGACAATAGCAAAAGACCGCCGCAGGGGATGATTATTCTGAAGGCAGAACTAGGCCCCATGTCAATTCCCACGGAATTTCATGTCCTCGACATGGACCCCACATTCAAGGCTATACTGGGTCGCCCTTACATCGAAGCCATGGACGCTGTGCCTTCCACCAACCATCAGTGCATGAAGTTTCCTTACAATGGGAGAATTATTAAAGTGGTCAGTACACCTGTCCTTCACACAGTGGATGCTATCAACACCTCTCTGCCCTCTGTTTGGCCGTCTCATCGGCCCATATTGTCACTACTGGATGTACGTGATTCATCTCACGTTCCACTAGCACCGAAGGAGCCGGTCAGGGCAACCGCAACATCATGTCTCCCTTTTCACTCCAAAGGTTGGGAGATTATGAGGAACATCGGCTATCAACAAGGAAAAGGTCTGGGTGCACAGTTACAAGGTATGCTCAAGCCGCCCAAGGAAATTAGGCCGAACTGCAGGTTTGGCCTAGGCTTCAAAGGACCGTTCAGGGCGGATTGGAAGCCCCTCACATGGACTTTATCAAACCACTTCAACAGAGGGCCTGTTGTTCAGATGGGAGATTACCCACGAGAAGTATATGGGGGATCACATGCTGTATATTTGGCTGAAAAATGTCCGAGGATCACCAAAAGAGGCAAGATCAAAGATCCGGAATGCGAGTGGAACAAATGGTTCGACATACGGGACATTTCCGTTGCACTGGAAAGGATGTTCTCGTCTCTGCAACTTGAAGGACCACCATTGATCTCCGGAATACCAGAGAATATTACCACTCTTGCCAAGGTTCCAAACTATCCTCGTCCTCGCCAGAAGGACTCTGTCATCGACGGATCTTCATCTGTCCTCAACATTGCCGTCGACGGCTCATTAGCCGCCATCTTCTCCATCCACTCGTCTCAGCCTTTGCTGATATCTTCATCCTGGGCCAGACAATTGTCTGATGATCTTCCCACCCCTTCTCTGTTTACATACCTACGCGGGCTTTTCAACCCGCGCCAGGTCTTCAACCATGATCTGCTCCATGAGCCTCACAATCCTCTAGCCATAACCACTTTTCTCTCTCCTCCAATCTCTTTTCACTGTTTTGTCATTAAAAATGAAAGCGAAAAAAAATGTCGATTTTCAAACTCCCCAACAACACATCTTCGTTGAGGAAACCTCCTACATCTCCCACGGGTGCGTACCGCCTTGCGGACCACCCGTCCAAGGTCCGATGAGCGACCTTTTCTACCCCTCCTCTGAGGGGTCTTCTCCTGTACATTCTACACCATCCTCTTCGTCTTCCTCTTCTTCTGTAAATATTGTCAGTCAATCTAGGAATGATAGGCTAAGGGTAGTACCTAGGAAGAAATCCAAGGGTAGGTAGATCTCTCGTCGATTCCTTCTGGATTTAGCCGCCAGGTGTCAGGCCCTTCTTGCCATCCCCCAGTTGTTAGAAAATCCCATCCAGCTACCCGAAATAGAATGCGAGGGCGACTGTGCATCTGATGAAGGGTATGGAGTCTACGAGATCACGGATGAAGAATGCCCCACTGAAGATGAGGGTGAGGAATATGAGGATGCGGCGGGCGCATACGCTAGTGGAATAAGGAGATTCGAAGAGCCGTCAACCGCCGTAGAAGAATCCACCAAAGAAGTCAACTTGGGAACTGAGGAAGACCCTAGGATCATCCTCATAAGTGACAACCTACCACCCTCTGAAGAAGAGGCATTAATTGATGTTCTCAAGGAATATAAGGACACGTTTGCATGGAGCTACGAGGATATGCCAGGTCTGGATTTAACCTTGGTCGAACACCGTTTAACCCTAAAACCAGGGTCCGTCTCGGTAAAACAAAGGTTAAGGCGTTTCCACCCTCAAATGACTTTGAAATCGAAAGAAGAGGTCGATAAGCTCCACAAAGCCAGGTTCATTAGAGTCGTTCTTTATCCTCAATGGGTGGCGAACATTGTCCCAGTCATGAAGAAAGATGGGAAAGTCAGAATTTGCATCGACTTCCGAGACCTTAACCGCGCGTGTCCAAAGGATGATTTTCCCTTACCTCACATTGATGTGCTGATTGATAACACGGCAGGCTACGAAACCCACTCTTTCATGGATGGATTTTCAGAATACAATCAAATTCGTTTGGCAGAAGAGGATCAAGAAAAGACGTCATTCACTACCCCTTGGGGAACATATTGTTACGTGGTCATGCCGTTCGGATTAAAGAATGCTGGAGCTACTTACCAAAGAGCGATGATGGCCATATTTCATGACATGATGCACATATATCTGGAAGTGTATGTGGATGACTTATTGGTGAAATCAAGGACCAGGATGGAACATCCAGAAGTTTTGGCCAAGGTCTTGCAAAGGTCAAGAGAGTTCCAATTGAAAATGAACCCGAAGAAGTGTGTGTTTGGTGTGTCGTCAGGTAAATTGCTGGGGTTCATCGTGAGTAAAAGAGGGATCGAGATAGATCCCGACAAAGCCAAGGCTATCAGGGATATGCCGCCTCCCAAGAATTTGAGGGAAGTCCGAGGTTTAATCGGGAGGTTACAGTTTATTCGTCGGTTTGTGTCCCAACATTCACAAAGGTGTAGACCTCTCTACGAGTTGACCAAGCCAGGAGTAGAATTCCACTGGAATTCTAAATGTCAGAAAGCTTTTGAAGGGTTGAAGGAATATCTGGCTAGTCCACCCGTTCTCATTCCACCCAAACCAGAAAAACCTCTGATCCTTTACGTCTCAGTCTTGGATGACTCCGTGGGAGCCGTCCTCGCACAAGCTGATGAAGAAGGCAAGGAACGGACAACCTATTACTTGTCCAAACTTCTCAATCCCTGTGAGCAGAAGTACACCGTCATGGAGAAAACCTGTGCTGCCCTCGTTTGGGTAGTGCAGAAATTGAAGCACTACTTCTTGGCTCATGAGGTCCACTTGATTGCTCGAATGAATCCTATCAAATTCCTTCTGGAGAAAGCCGTCCTTACGGATAGACTAGCACGCTGGCAAAGTTTTCTCTCTCAGTTCGACATCACCTACATCCAGCAAAAGGCGATTAAAGGCTATGCCATAGCCGAGCATCTCGCTCATCATCCTCTTCCCAAGTTCGATCCCGTCCAATCAGAGTTTCCAGATGAGGAACTAATGTCCTTCAACCAATCAGATGAGCCAATGTGGACACTATATTTTGATGGAGCTCTGAATTCTCAAGGGAGAGGAATCGGTATCGCCCTCCTGTCGCCTGAAGGCCTCACATTCCCATTGGCATACCAACTCAAATTTCCAGTCATCAACAATATAGCCGAATATGAAGCTCTTCTAACTGGCCTAGAACTCGCTCATTCTTTTCGTATCACTGAGTTGCGAGTCGTAGGTGATAGTCAACTCATCCTTCGCCAGGTGCTCACTAAATATCGCACACGCGATCCCAAACTCAAGCCATACCAAGAACTCACTACTGCCTTTGCCAAACTATTCACCAAACTGATCTTTGTTCATGTCCCTCGTCATCAGAATATTCTCGCCGATGCCCTCGCCTCATTGGCATCATCCTTAAGGTTCCCTCTAGGAAGATGGTTTAAGTCCATTTCCATCTACAAACTTCACGCCCCTGCAATCGATGATGCTTCCTACGTAAACATCAAAGACATGATAGTAAGGAAGATGCTGCAGGAATATATCCTTGAGAAGAGGGAGATCATGTTGGCAGAGGTCGAAGAAGAACTGGCTGATGAAGAGAAACCATGGTTCTATGAAATCGTCAAATACTGCCAAGATCAGTCTTATCCTGAAGGAGCCACCACAGAGGACAAGAAAGTCATAAGAAGGGTGGCTCAGAAATATACATTGGTTGGAGGTCTACTCTATAGGAGGAGCCTTACTGGTATTCTGTTAAGATGTCTTGGTGACGATGAGGTTTGGAAATGTGTAGAGGAGACACACTCGGGTGTGTGCGGTGGCCACGTGAATAGTCAGATGCTCGCCAAGAAGATCATTCGTCAAGGCTTTTATTGGCCCACTATGGAAGAAGATTGTGCCATCTATATCCGTAGGTGTGTCAAGTGTCAACTTCACGCCGATAAAATCCATTCACCATCTTCCTCACTTCATCCAATATCCTCCCCGTGGCCTTGCTCCATGTGGGCATTCGACATCATTGGTCCCCTAGGTGATCCCAATTCCCTCACCAAGCAGAAATCTTTCATCCTTACTGCGACGGAATACTTCACCAAATGGGCCAAAGCCGAAGCTTACGCGGAAATCAAGGCGTCAATAGTCTGCAAGTTCATCATGAAAAACATCCTCGCCAGATTCGGCGTCCCAAGCACGATCGTCACCGATAATGGGCCACAGTTCATTTCTCAGGACCTACAGGACCTCTGCAAAAGGTACGCAATTGCATTGCATCATTCATCGCCTTATTACCCACAAGGTAACGGCCAAGCGGAGGCCACCAATAAAACATTGCTCAAAATCATCAAAAAAACCTGCGAGTCTAGTAAGTTTTCAGACTGGCCAGAAAAGCTTATCGAAGCTCTATGGGCCTATCGCACTTCAATCCGTACCCCCACCGGGCAGACTCCATTTGCCCTTACTTATGGTATGGAAGCGGTAGTCCCGTACGAGACTCTGATCCCTTCTCTCAGGGTACAATTGGACGAGGAATTTCCCCTCGACGATCCTCATAATTCACTCCTCGCCCAGTTGGAACTCTTGGATGAGAAGCGACTGGCCGCTGCCGAACACGCGCGTGTGTATCAAAATAGACTCGCTCGCTTTTACCAAAAGAAAGTCGTTGAGAGAAAATTCAAAGTCGGTGAGATGGTCGTAAAAAGAATTTTTGTCAAACCTGGAGGTCCGCGTTCTAAGCTCCAACCCAATTGGGAAGGACCATTTGTAATTCAAGCCGTGTACCCTGGCAACGCCTACAAGCTAGTCAACGCCGAAGGGACCGAGTTATCCCACCCTTGGAATGGGCTTTATCTTAAGAAATACTACCCTTAGCACAAAACAAACAAAAAATGATGAAAAGATAAAAAACATCAAAACAAAGAAATATTGAAAACCACTACAAATATGGAAAATTCAAAATGCCGATGTCTGGCAGTCACCATGTAGTTAAGTCCCTGCATCTAACCTTCATGTTAGGATAGGGCCCATTAAGGCTTGGTAGGCACTGGGTCTTGGTTTGCCAGAACCGTGGAGATCCCTGTCCGTCCACGTAGGCCTATGCTCGCTCAAAGGAAGCTAACATGTGCTCACTTATGTATTTTATTCAAAAAAAAAAAGTCGGTAGCATCACCGAAGGTGGGGCCCCACCCAGAAGATCTCTGGAAGCTGTAATCTTTATTCTTTTCTCTTCGACCAAATGAGACAGTCGGCGCCCTTAAAACGCTGAGCATGAGAAACCGAAACTCAAACCCCAAAGGCAAGAGTAGGATCCATTTCCTCGAGCATCGATCAGAGCATGAGAAGAGGGCAGTGTCCCCGCAGGCATATGAAAAGGGAACCCACAAACGTCAAACGACTGTATCTCCCTCGCAAAAAGAAATACAAAACCAAAATCAAGAGAAAAGCCTGGTCGTGACCGTGCCTGTTGCGATAAACGGAACCCCTCAAAGCAAAAGTCTGAATCCACAAAAGGGGCCGTGGAATGTAAATGCTCGAGATTTGGTCCGAAGTTGTCCGAAAGGAAAGAGTTAATGGGCCCTTATTCGCTCGCCGGGTTAACGGCTTTGCCGATCCTCTCAGGAGGTTTATCCCCTATGCTCTTCCTTCTTCCTCTAAAGATGAAGGTTCGATGGAGTTTCTGAAGGATGAAAACTGCCTGGGGTCTGCGACCTTATTTTAATATACACATTTGGTTGCCTACTTTGAAAAGCAAAAGCTATCGCTGCGAAGGAGTCTCTGTGTTTTTGGCTGGTCAAGACCCCTATTTACCACCTTGATGTCTTCTTGTTTAACCTCGGGCTTAGGCCAATGCAAACGCGTCACCTATGGGTGCGACGGCGTCTGATTCCGGGTCAGCGTCGCGCGGTTGGTCGTTAGGGTTCCAGGGTGTTCCATCATATACCATCTAGAGTTGTGAGGAAACAGACCCGGGTCGGGCAAATCTCTTACCTCAAACACCTTTTGGGTGAATCCCTGTGGTCGGAAGCGACTGGGAGCCTAAGCATGGCATGACGGTATTGTCATCAGGGTAAGTCTTAGCCGGCGGAATCATCATTCGAGGGGTCTAGAGGCCCAAATCAACCTAGATGTGCACTTAGGATACCTGGGAGGTTAGTAAGAACCTCCTGTTCTCATGTAGGTTAGGTGTCATTTGGGTGCTTGCCAGGCATTAGCAACAAAGAAATCGAAATGATAAAAGCAAAAAAAAATGGAAAAGAGAAAATGTACATATTTACAAATAAAAATTAAAAAAAATTTATGATAAAATAAAAAAATGCCAAATATAAAAAAGAGAAAACAAATCAATTTTACATGATTACATTTGCATGCAGCATCTCACTTTTAATACCGCTTGCATTCGTGTGCTTGCCTGTCGCATTTATCATCATCGCATCTTTATCTTGCCTTTATAAATAAAGGCTTGGCCCCTTGACCAGTTATCAAGGACAGTCACAGTGACCATTTGCTTATTGAGCAAGGGGGCAAGTCAGAACAGAAATTCTGATTTGTTTGTTTCAGTGATATGTGCAGGGATTCAGGCAACTGAAGCAAAGGTGAAAAACAAACAAACCGAACCTTGTATTTTATTCCAAAAACCAAAAAAATTACATCAAGTTCCGCCCTCTCTCTCTGCATTACTCGTACCACTACTCTCCGGGCAAAACGCTCTCAAAGGTGCTACCCAACTACGAAAAGCGGTACTCCTACCGCTCTGTACTCCCACATCCCGGCGTTGATCCACGGAAGCAGCAGAGAAGCTACCAACACGAAAGCCACGCCCTCGTGCTCTTCGGTAGCGCTCCTCACCATCTCTAAGCCACTGTTCAGCAAGACCAAGGCTGATTCGGAGTTTGAATAGTTGGGCCTCCATGGCCCTTTGTTCCTCCCTTTCAGTCAATCTGTTGGCTCTTTCTCTCTCCGCGTCTCTTTCTCTCTCTGCACGTTCTCTCTCACGGTCTTTCCTCTCCAACTGGAGAGTGATCCTCAGTTCCACGGCATCCCTAGAAGAGTCGTCATCAGGATGACGCCGCAGTTTCCCCTCCAGTTCTGCTATCCTGGCCTCCTTCTGCGCAGCTTGGGCAAGCGCTTCTTCCGTCTCCTTTTCCTGCCAAGTGTACCATCTCAGATACGCGATAAGGCGTAAACAAAGAGAACTCAGCACTGAAACTTTTTACCTGTATACAAAGCATCCCTTCTGCCTCCGCAGCACGCTGCGTGGCGTGAGCAAGTTGCTCATGAAGCGAGTCAAGTTCTGAGGTGGGAATCCACAAGCTGGAAGAGGCACCACCTACTCCCATCGCTGGGGAGGCCGCGCCAATCTGGGCATGCTACGACCATGTGAATTAGCAGCCAACATAAGGAATCTGAGGATTTAATTACGAACGCGCACTGTACACCTACCAAGGCGCTCATAGCTCCGCGGGCATCGCCCAACCGTTGCTCCATCTGTGCCAAGCGAGTTCGTAAATTCGCTATCATGGTATCACAGATATCCTGCAGCCATACGAGTCAGCATTTCCACCGGAAAACCAAAAAAAAGAAAAGGGAGAAAGAAGAAAAGAGAAAAAGGGGAAACCTACCTCCGCAAGTCCCCGGGGTTGGAGCCGCTCTGCGTATTTTATCCTATATAGACGCAAGTAGTCTTCGCTATCCCGCGCCTGCGATTCTATAATTGTGCCACCCCGTTGCGAGTCTTCACACTGTTCGGGGAACCGCACGCGCCAGTCAATGCAGGTCGTCGGTCCCCGCGTCTTTCTCCCGACACGAGGTGGCGCAGCCGTATCCACCCATTCCTGAGCCAATCCTAAAGTTCTCATAACCAATCGTAGCCAAAGCGGCTCGATTTCATTCAGGCAGTGCATCCACAGTTCCCGTCCGAAGCGGGCACGACTTGCTAGAACCCACGGCTGGTCGGCATCGACCATGTCTGAGTAGGGTCTCCAGTTTACCATCGCTGCAGGGAACTCCTGTAGCTCCCGCCTTAGCACCATCAGTTGGTAGGTCAGGGGTGCCGCACTCATGATGGGTTCCCACCGCCTGGCTAGCGGCACCATCGCAGGTCGCCAATGTCGAGCTCTCCCCATGGGGAGGTAATAATAGCTCCACAGCTGCTCGGCGCAGGTCATCAGCACCTTGCAAAAACACACACAAAAAAACAAAACAAGCAAAACCAAAAATACCTGGATGAATGGTGTGAAACCACTCACAGTCATCTCACGGTCTGTTTCTTGGAACAGACCTGCAAACAAGTGCGCCAGCATGGCAGCTCCCCAAGCATAGTATCCTACTCTTTCAAGGTCTGACAGCAGCTCCAGGAAGTAACATTGGATACCGTCCCCTTTCGAGCTCAGTACCAATCTCCCCAAAAGGAAGAGGAGAAATCTCCTCAAATCTATGTTGCATCTTTCCCAGTTGTCGAAATCTGCGCAGTACACGGCCCGGCATCCTATTTCCATTCTTTCCATGAACTCCTCTGAGGATTCGTCGTCCCGCCGACGAGTGTCGGTGAGCCCTAATGCATCCGTGAGGGACGCCCTAGCTACCGACCTATTTTTTCGACCATCTAGGTCCAAACCCAGTAGCTTCTGGGCACCTTCTCGGTAATCTGCATAAGTGACCCCGGTCACTATCTCGCCCTCCACCTTCAGGCTTGTGATCCGGACCACATCCTCCAAGATGGGCACCATGTGCCCCCAGGGCATCAGGAATGCCCGGCTCACTGGGTCCCATCTCTCACACAAGGCTTGGATCAGGACCGGGTCGAGCTGGATCGGCTCGATCTGAAGAAAGGTGCCAAAACCCATCACGTCTAGTCTGGCCTTCTGAAAATCTGGGAGGCCCCTGTACGCTGCTACTACCAACTCCCATGAGATTTGTGATTTCATCACAACATACACATACAAGGAATGGGGGTGAGGTTTGGTCAGAAGAAAGGAAGAAAGAATGAGAAAAGGGCAAGAAAACTTGGCTTACGAGTCGTGATTGGGCCCTTTCGCTAAAGCGCCCTTCGAGGTCCGAAAGCCTCCTGGAACTACTACCACTGGACCTGCTTCTCTTTGAGGAGTGGGAAGATTCACCCTCCATCCAACCCTCGGAATTTCAAACTCCTCCTCTCCCGTGAGAACTTGTGCTCCTCGAGTTAGCTCTCGATATACCTGGGAAAATAAAAGGGACAAGAATTTATAGAAATGGAAGGAGTGCGGGCCAAGATTGCCTCCATCACCTGTTGATGATAGCCCTCGCAATGAGGCACCTGCCATGCGGTCCCGTGTGTCACTTCACCGCGCGCACAGGGTGATTGACTGGACTAAGAATACGACGAATAGCCCCTATGTTGTCTAGGGATACCCTGTGGACGCACTTTTTATTACATCTTGGTTTATTTGTTTATTGTACTCTTTTATTGGTTTATTAAGTGCGTGGGCGTGCCAGTCACCGAAGTGACGATTTGTTCGGGCTCCGAAGAGCCCAAGGTGCGCTCGATCTGACTTCGTCAGACGATTGTGTAGTTCGTGTCGGGACCGAATCCCGTCGCGCCATGAAGGTCGCGACGTCATTTACATCCCCCATACGAGGGAACACCCTTGATTAATTGCCGAAATTAGGGGCCCCGCGGCCGAAAAGAATAATACTAACTGCGTGAGAGAGAGATAGGGATAGATCACACTGAGGGTTGTATTCGGGCCATAAACCGTCGGCCATGTCGGTCACTCGTGGACCTTTTCATATTCGGACACGGGTCCGTGACAGAGACGCGACGAGAAAACCGGGGTGGATCCATTCAAATGTCTGCCGAGCATGCGGCAATTTTAATGATGATTCGGAAGGCATCCGGAACGAGAAACAAATCCGGTCCGATTAGGATGTCAGCCCAAAGTTAGGTCAGAACCTGGCCATATCGGGATAATTCCCAAGACTCGAGTTCGACCTGAAAGGGGCGGCGTCGTTGTTCCTTTTGCCCCGGGTCCCGGAGAGAGATAGGGCTGCAGTGTGGGCCCCGTCATTTCTTTTATCTAGGATTTTCTTAATTATATGTTCTGATTTCTGTCCTACGGTCTGTTACTTCTTTATGCATTTGTTCTGGATGATCTCTTTTCTTTTATTCATTATTATTATCATTATCATTATTATTATTATTATTATTATTGTTTTTTATTACCCCTCCCACCTCTTTCATCATTACTAATGTCGCGCATTCGGAGTCCTTTAATTAACGTAATTTTCATCAATTTATTTGCTATTGTTAATGCCATTATCATGCCATAAATATATATATATATATATATACATAGCGTGCCGGCGAAGGGAATGGGGTGTACCGCTGAAGGAAAGAGGTGTGCCGCTGGGCATTGGGGGAAGTGTGCCGCTGGGGGTAAAAAAAAAAGGGTGTACCGGCGAGGGGGGTATAGGGTGTACCGCTAAGGGTATAAAGGGGCATGCCGCTGGGGGTAATAGGGACGTGCCGCTGGGGGCAATGGTGGTGTACCGCTGGGGGGTGAGAGTGCATTGGTGAAGGGTCACTTGAGTGGAGGGTAGGGGCAGGCATGCCAGTGAAGATTCATTCTTTTGTGATTTGTTTTAAGGCTTTTCTTTTCTTCTTTACCTTAATTCTCATGTAATTTTATACAAACTTCTCCTCGGCTTCGCTTCGTTCTGTTCAGCCTCTTTTTGCGAGTCGGATGTTCGGGTCACCGGGTAGTTAATCGGTTCCGTTCTTGTCATGGTGTCGGCAGTGGCTTGCTTAGTTGGAAGGTTTTATTAATTATTCTGTTCGTTTGTTGCTTCCTTTTGCCCTTTTTTCAGTCTTTTGTTAGTTTCTCACAAAAATTCGGCAGCATCTCCCCTTGACCCGGGGCGTAAGGGAGGTACAGGGATCGCGCCCACATGGAGTGGCGGAACCCGACAACTGGAGGTGGGCGGCCGGAGGCAGCAACACCTTTAAAGAACCTTGGAAAACGTGAAGGCAAACAACGGGCTAGGGCATGGCCAGAGGGTGTGCCGCTGAGGGCCAAAAGGGTGTGCCGCTGAGGGCCAATGGGGTGTGCCGCTGAGGGCCGATGGGGGCGTGCCGGGCTAGCATGGTTAAGGGTGTGCTGGCTGGGATAGTTTAAGGGCGTGCCGGGCAAGGATGGCCTAAGGCGCACCGGATGGGGGCGAGAGTGTGCCGGGCTGGTTGGTTTAAAGCATGCCGGGCTAAGTTGGGCTGAGGATGTACCGAGCCGAGGTGCAAAGAGTGCACCGGGTTAGAGTGGGATGGGGTATGCTGATGGAGGAGGAAAAAAAGGGCAAATGCATCGAACTGGGCTTGGCCAAGAGGCATACTGGCAGGGAAGGACGCAAGAGTGATAAGGGAAGGACAGTGGGCTCAAATCGCTCAGTAGAGGGGCACACAGTGTCTAGGGGGGAATTCTACACCGATGCACGACCCACTGCATTGGATAGTCCAGCGTCTGGAGGGCAGATTGATAACCCAGTAAGCCATAAAATTGGATGAACGAAGAAAACGAACCATGAAATGAGCAAACCATAAAATCGAGGGGACATGAGTAATCAAAGACAAACCAGAAGAGGGATCTTCCATTCATGAAGAACAACAAAAGGAATGAGCAAAGCTCAGGGCCAGAGGCCAGATACAGCGTGATACAATAGGAGATGGAGGGAAGAAATAACAGAGGAATCAGTGAGGGAACAAAGGGAGAGGGACGGAGTCGAAGAGGGACCCCCTGCTCCTTATCTCCCCCATTCCCTCTTTCTACACACGAGCTCCCTGCCTTTCTCCCCCTCCCTTACGCTGCTTACTCTCTCTTTTCACCGACTGTTGGAGCTTCTCCGGGGCCGGAGCAGGCTTCTTTCCCCTCTGATGATCTCTGTCTCTCCTATTCCTCTCCGCCTATGTCGCGTTGCCCTCTCCCCTTCTTTTACTAACAAGAGGGGGGTTTTTATATCGTGGGCAGGCTGGTAATGGCTGGAGATAGGAGCAGGTGGGGCGATGACACCCCAGTAAGGTCCAGGCATGGGCCTGCCATGCTTTCACTGCGCGCCGAGGGCTACGGGCGTTGACCGGCGTGGATGGGCCGAACGCTGTGCCGTTGGGGGCTGAGGAAGGCGTGCCGCTGGAGAGCCTCACAGGTGTGCCGCCGAAGGCCTTCGCAAGTGTGCCACTGGAGGCAGCGCTGGGCGTGCCGTTGAAAGGCCCAGGAAGTGTGCCGCTGAAGGCTTGAAATAGTGCGCCGGTGAAGCTCTTGAAATAGTGCGCCGGTGAAGCTCTTGAAGCTCTTGGTATGTTCAAGGCCCTCATCCGACACACTCAAGGGCAGCCCTTGAGTGTGCCGGATGAGGTCCATGGCTGTCGACCATAGCCCCACCTCTGGTCGACCACAGGAAAAGACAGAACATCAGACAGAACCAATGGCCACCTGATATTTGCCCCTTGTCGACCAGCGACCAGGCTGTGGTCGACCAACGGGCGACGTGAGTTTCAGCCAGAAGAACCGGCCGTCTGGGGACTGCCCATTGTCGACCAGCGACAGGGTCATGGTCGACCACGGGTTTATATATCGTCCAAAACCGAACTCTAACCGAATTCTGTTTTGGTTCCTTAAAACCTGCAGATGGTTGTTGCAGGTTGTTGGGCTGCTCAGGAGATAAGATTCCGCACGGGAATCAAGGAAACAATCTTGCTTAGAAGTGGTCAAACTCGTTCTAACGATTGGATTTAAACCGATCCCTGTTTTCTAGCAGATTGGCGCTCGATCTGAAAATTGAGCGGGAAGAGTTTTACTCTTGATAAAAGGGCTGTATGAAAAACAAAAAGAACACACATCACGAAGAAGGAAGCGGTGAGAGAGCACGGAATAGAAGCCAAGGAAGATACACACAGAAGAGGAAGAAGGAGCTCTCCACCAATCAAAAATCTGCAGAAAGGTTAAAGGCAATCTCGTTGCTGCAGAAGGAAGACTTAGCTCAAGACTGTGTGATCTCCAGCAGCAGAACAATCGAAGGCAACTGACTGGAAGATCAACAGGGAGTCTAGGCTTCTTCATAAGCGTGATCAAGTCCCAGGCTGAACACCTATTCTTCTACACACGCCAATATTCAGTCCTGTCTTTCATCACCTGTTCTTATCATCTTTTCATTTCTGATTACAATTATTGTCAAGCTGTGAGGCAGCAGAATCAAGCTGTGTGTCAGCAGGTACAAGCTGTGTGTCAGCTGTGTTTTGGTTGAGATCAGAGATTCTCATAGTGAAGCCTTGCTTGAGTTAAGCAAGGGGTGGATGTAAGTCTCAGGAAGAGACTGAACCACCTTAAAAATCCTTTCTTGTGGTGTGCTTGTGTGTGTTTGATTTCTTATACGTATGCTTGCATCTTTACTATCCGCATTAGTTCTATGATTCATTAATTACCAGTAGCTCATCTGGTCGATAGTCAGTAAATTATCAAAAAGGGGGAAAGATCTATTCACCCCCCCTCTAGATCTATTCAGTCCGTATCCAACACAGGAGATATTACTACCGTGACATTCTAATTCATGGGACCTCCTTGATGATTTGAGCATGTCCTCTGAACCACATTGACATCTGTGTGTTATTGTGATGATTGAGATTTAGTATTGTTTTTTTGATATAGGCTACCTTCCTCCTACGTCTTCAAATGAGGTCAACTTCAAGGCATGTCACCACCTTCAGATACATCATGCATATCAAAGGTCCTTGTAGTACCTTTACTTTCTGCATTTAAGAGCATGAAACATGAGTGGGAGCAATACTGAGCATCTTTACTTATGACAATACCAGTTTGCTTGCGATCGTCACATGGCTTGCTCTTGAAAATAACTGGTGGCCTTTCGAAATTCCTAAGAGTGTAATTATCTGTCTCCCTCCTTGCACCACTGTCTCCCTGGATTGCCATCCTCAGACATAAACTTTTGGGACTAACGACCAGAATGTGGCTTTGGCAGAGGGGATATCAAGGAAAAGATCATCGAGGCCCTCTGCGAGCCCAACAAATCCCTTTACCATCCGACTGGAACTGATCGGACATTCCTCTGTAGCTTCCTTCGGAAGTTTTTAACATAAGTGACTCTGATGTTGGAATCTCTATTATTAGGGTGAAAGCCCTTTTTTACAGCCCCACAGTGAAAGAATGAGATCCTTCCCAGCTCTCGTATAAATCTACATGCTTCCACAGTGCCATCACTTTCTGTCCATTCCCTGCGCTAATCAACGATCTTTTCCTCAACCTCTTCAACAGTAACATGGGTGGTGCCATTGGTTGAGCAATGACCACCAATATCCACCTTCGAACTGAACGCAACGCTTTGGGTGAGGAAACCGGTGGAGTGTTGGGTGTGATCTGGTGGGAGGAGATGAGGCGTATCCGGGGGGAGGCTCAAGGTGGAGGTTCTCCGGTGCGGCTTTTGGGGCGTTGCCCGGCACGGTGGATGCGTGCCGCTGGAGGTGGCCTGGTGGTGTACCGCTGGAGGAGGCAGCGGGTGTGTCGGGCACGGACGCTCGCGGGTGTGCCGGGTGCGACGGCTGGGGAGCGTGCCGGGGCGAAGCCGCTCGCGGGTGTGCCGGTGAAGGCGCTCGCTGGAGCGTGCCGGGGCAGAGCTGCTCACAGGCGTGCCGGCTGGAGTGAACAGCGGGCGTGCCGGCTGGAGGCTCCTGCAGGTGTGCCCGTGGAGACCATGGCAAGTGCACCGGGTGGGGGTGTCACAGGATGCGCTGTTGCGGCCCAATATGTTTCAGCCGGATATGTGCCAAGATGTCCTGTCGGATGTGCGCCTGTTGACTCTATCAGAGAGACCAGAACGACAATCATCATTGCAACGCTATGACCAGCATTAAACGCTGGAGGACCCCGTCACAGAGGACATGGTTATGTGCTTCCTGTCTCATACCCGTTGCTCCAGTCTGGTGCTTCAGCCAGAGACTGGCCAAGAACATAGCATTCAACAGTTTCATAGAACAATATGCATACAATCTCCACCTTTTCTTCTAGTTGTCAGGGGAAGGTGCTTCATTATAGCTAGTTGGGATCAGATGACTCCAAGCTAACAAGTGCGCGTTGGAATTCCAAGGAACCAGCCAACGTGGGATAAGTTGTGTTTCAGTGAGATTGAGCGTCCCGGGTTAAACTCTGTGGTTTCCAGCTGTACTTCAAGCTCAATAATTTGGCTCTTAAGTTCACACTTTTCATACTCCCACTCGCCAGTCTTCTTAACCATTGCATCCTGGATTCTCTGTTCTTGCTCCTCTCTTTGTTGTCGTAGCTGCCCAACACACTCCTTGAGGCACCATCGAGGTGAGTAATTCTTTCTTGCAGGATAGTGTCCTTCTGACTGCAGTTTTAAGCTGTTGCTCGGAGATACTACCTCTTTGCATATCTTCTCCCATCCTGCAACCGCTTCTTCTGTCGCTTTCATGTGTTGCTTCTTGCATTCTCTCCAAGCTTACTATATGCAGCATGTGGCAAGTCCAGAGGAGAATATTCCTAGAATGGGCCTAGTTCTCGGGGTAGGCCAACCTTGGGAATTCCAACTTCAAAACCAACGGTAGTGGGAACAATAATGAGGACAGCACCATCTACCTGAGAAGTCCCGGTCATCAGGTTTTTTTTTATATGAAGCCATGATGTCCGGGTGCATCAATAACAGTGCAGTAATACTCCTGGTTTCCAATTTCCAGAAAGCAACATCACTGGTGATACCACGCTCGCGCTCGATCTTTAGCTTGTCAAGCACCCAAGCATACTTGAAAGATCTCTTATTCATATCAGCAGCTTCCTTCTCAATCCTTTCAATCACATGCTTATCAATGCCACCAAGCTTGTATATTAGATGCCCAATGGTGGTAGACTTCCCAGAGTCAACATGGCCAATGACCACCGTGTTAATATGGCCCTTTTCCTTTCCCATTCTTGCCTAATGAATACAAACTGTTGGTTCAAAGCATTCACGAGGCCACGTAACAAAAAGCATCAGCCGGAGAAGAACGGGAGGTGCTGAGCTCTGGCTTCACTCTGGGATGCACCGTAACCCGCGAAGACCCAACCGTGAAGGACGTGCTGATCCGGTGGGATGGTTGAAGAATGTGATGCAGTGAGGCGTGGACGGGCTCATCCGGCACGATGTGCGCGGGTTTATCCGGTGCAATGGGTGTGTGCCGCTGAGGTGGCCCGGTGGTGTACCGGTTAAGGGCAACGAAGGCGTGCCGGGGGAGCGCCCAGGGAGTGCACCGGAAAGAAGCCGCTAGAAGTGTGCCGGGTGGAGGCGGCCCGGCGCGGTGGGTGTGTGCC
Source organism: Amorphophallus konjac (assembly GCA_022559845.1). Classification (NCBI taxonomy): domain Eukaryota; kingdom Viridiplantae; phylum Streptophyta; class Magnoliopsida; order Alismatales; family Araceae; genus Amorphophallus; species Amorphophallus konjac. The sequence continues at coordinate 6,197,520 of CM040127.1, forward strand.
GCGGAGGAGGGTGGCCCGGCGCGGTGTGTGTGTGTGTGTGAGAGAGAGAGAGAGAGAGAGTCCTCCCCTTTTTATTTACTTGTTTATTTATAATTAATTATATATATTACTTATATATATATATATATATTTATTTTTTATACTCTTTTTCTCTTCTCTTCTTTTTGTTTCTTCACCATTATCTATTCTTTCATTTATAATATTTTTTTTGTCTGCTTCAAAATGGCCGGAGTTAGAATGAACTCGCGGTCCGTAAAAATTTTGAGTGTCCATAAATGCCCCCCACCCGCAGGTGCCGAGAGAGAGGGACGAACGAGTGGAGCCTGCGGGTGTAGCTTACTATCATTCATCATCATTTTCTTTCTTTTTTTTTCCTCTCTTTTTTTCTCTCTTTTTTTTTCCTCTCTTTTTTTCTCTCTTTTTTTTTCTTATTTTTTTTTCTCTTCTTATTTTTTTTCTCTTCTTTTTTTTTCTCTTCTTTTTTTTTCTTCTCCTCCCCTTTTCTATTTCTTCTTCTCTTTTTTTTTTGAAGGACTCCGGGCAGCTGTCGACATGGATGCCGATGGTGAGGAAAGCTGTTGGCTCAGAAATCGATAGTTGAATAGCTGTCAGTCGAGGGGCCGATAATTGGATAGTCGTCGACTCGGAGGTCAACAACTGTAGAGCTGTCGGCTCAAAGGTCGATAATTGAAAAGCTGTCGGCTCGGAGGCCGATAATTATGAAGCTGTCGGCTCAGGGGCCGATAATTGAAAAGCTGTCGGCTCAAAGGTCGATAATTGAATAGCTGTCGGCTCAGGAGCCGATAATTGAAAAGTTGTCGGCTCGGAGGCCGATAATTATGAAGCTGTCGGCTCAGGGGCCGATAATTGAAAAGCTGTCGGCTCAAAGGTCGATAATTGAATAGATGTCGTCTCAGGAGCCGATAATTGAAAAGTTGTCGGCTCAAGGGCCGTTAAAAAGGGGGAGCTGTCGGGTTAGAAGCTGATATATTGAAAAGCTGTCGGCTCAGAGGCCGATAATTATGAAGCTGTCGGCTCAGGGGCCGATAATCGAAAAGATGTCGGCTATGAGGCCGATAATTTAAAGCTATTGGCTCAGGAGCCAATATGTGAATAGCTGTCGACTTAGAAGTCGATAATTGGGCAACTGTCGGTTGAGATGCCGATAATCGAATAGCTGTCGACTCAGGGGCCGATAATTGAAAAGTTATCTTTTATCATCACCATTCTTTTCATTCATTTCTTTTCCTTTCAATCATTTCATTCATTTTTGTTATACGATCTCCGTCTGTTTTCTTCTCTCTTTCTTTTTTTTTTCTTTTCTTTCTTTCTTTCTCTTTCTTCTTTTCTCTCTCTCTCTCTTTTTTTACTGATGATGATTCTTTTATTTTTTTTTTGTCTTGTTTGCTTTTCTGTTGTTTTATTTTTTGTTGTTTTGTCTATTTGTTTGTTGTTGTCTTTTTTATTTTTTATTTGTAATCGCTTGGCTTGTTCAACCCCTCCCTCTTTTCCTTGATTCACCTCTTATTGTTCATCCTTCTTTTTATTAATTCATCCATTTGTTTATTTCATTCGTTCTTGTTTTACCCAAGCACAGAGGCATGCATGCATTCATCATGGCAGGCATAATGTAAGTACATATAAGGTAATTCCCCTCTATCGGGGATAGAATAGGGACAATGCCTATAATTCAAGACCAAGTGCAGTTCATGGAGCACAGCTAAAGGGGGTGCGCACACGCAACAGGGACACCGCATAGCCTATGTTCATAGTCAAAACTACAATTCACCCGAGACAATTCTCTGTGGCGTGGGGGTGCAGGCGTGTGAGCAATAAACCCTGAATATAGGGATATGCAGGCTTTCTAAGTAATACTCGAGGACTACTCTGTCGCCCGCACGTTCATTTTTTGGTTCTCGACTTTCGGTAGCTTCGCACAGCCCCCTTGTATATTCTATATTTTTGTTACAGACTTCACCTTTCGACGCGAGTTTCCTCATTTGTTTCAGTGGGGATTCCCGACTACTGGGATTCATCTTTATTAAAATTACTTCACCATTTCGCGCGAGTCTCCTCATTTGTTTCAGTGGGGATTCCCGACTACTCGGATTCACATGATCAAGATTTGCTTCGCCATTTCGCGCGAGTCTCCTCATTTGTTTCAGTGGGGATTCCCGGCTACTTGGATCCACATTTCACTCATTCATTTATTTTTAGCGGGGATAGGCAGCTTTTTCCTCACGATTACCTTTCATGCGAGTGCAGGCATTAGAGCGTCCATAGAGTGTTAGAAGGAAAACCTGAAATCCCTATGGTCAAAGCTTATTGATTCACGTTGTGTGCGGAGTGTAAGAATTTGTCTCGGGTGAATTTGTGAGTTCTGCTAACGGCATAGCCACGACTCTTCCCCCCGACGTGTGCATTCACCAAAGCTGGTTTCCTCCCCCCTCAGGATGCGACATGCCATGCACCTATCCAGAGTTAAGGCAATGTTATTTATTCAAGGAGTTTTAGTCCTAGAACGTCCAAGGAAAGTGTATTATGCTATAGTACAGGCAAACATGCAAGTGTAAGCATTCAAAATCAGAGCCATGCAAGAGTTTTTTTTATTATTTGTTCTACTTGTTTATTTGTTTGTTTGTTATTTTATTTATTTATTTATTTATTTATTTTTGTGTATTCTTCTCTTTTTTATCTGGTCTCATTTTGTTGGTTTGTTTTATCATTTTGTATTTGTTTATTATGTGTTTTTTTATTTATTTGTTTATTATTTTTTTTGTGTTATTTTTTTATTGGTTTATTATTTTCTTAATTTCTTATTATGTTTTTTTTATTTGTTTGCTTGTTTGCTATTTTTTTGTTATTTTTTGTTATTTTTTATTTTTTGTTCTGTGTTTATTTTTTTTCGTGGATCCCGATAGGATGAAGAATCGGTGTTAACCGGGAACAATCTTTGTTTAGATAGTAGCTTTGGTAAAGGTATGGTGTTCATTGGGTTAGGCGGAAGGTCAGGACGCCAACTTTATGGAGGCTGTTGTTTTCCTTTTTTGTTATCGGGCCGAGGAAGGATCCAGACCAAAGTGAAAGGTTTTTTCTTTTGGGGTGGCCAACGGCCGAAGGCGGGATTGTTTATTAATTAGACATCTGTCGGCTCGAACACCGATGGTTGAGAAGCTGTCGGCTTAGCAACCGATAATTAGGAAGCTGTCGGCTCAGGGGCCGATGGTTGAATAGCTGTTGGCATGGGAACCAATAGTTGGATAACTATTGGCATGGGGGCCAATAATTGGATAGCTGTCGGCTCAGAAACCGATAATTGAATAGCTATTGGCTGAGGGGCCGATGATTAAAAAGCTGTTGGCACGGGAGCCAATAATTGTATAGCTGTTGGCATGGGAGCCAATAATTGTATAGCTGTCGGCTCAGAAATCGATAATTGACTAGCTGTCGGCTCAGGGGCCGATAATTGAAGAGCTGCCGGCTTAATACCGATAGTTAAAAGCTGTCGACTTAGGCGTCGATAATTAAAAAGCTGTCGGCTCAAATGCCGATGATTAGGAAGCTGTCGGCTTAAATGCCGATAATTACAAAACCTGAACATTCTTGAGTACCTTCAAACAGCTGTCGGTCTGATCACCGATGGTTGGAATGTTAGTTGAGGAGCTGTCGACCCCAAAGGCTGATAATCCAAGAGCTTCAGGATTGTTGCATATTCTGCCGTCTCTTTTCCGCGTGAAATGACCTACGAGGGGTCATGACGGGTGAGAGCGCATCATCTTCGACGAGCCGCGATCAACTTTGTCTCTATCTGCTTCCGCACTTGCCCCCAGAATAGGGTACCACCTGTATTCTGGTTCCTTTTTGGCTTTCACTGCAGTTCAGGGAGCTTGAGATGTCCCTCAGAGTGCATTGCTCTTCAACTGGCATGGTGAAGCCGTGTTGACCGTCCTTTTGAGGCTGGGCATTTGGTGAGGACACGGTGGGTCCACTCTATGCTCGCCTATATGTAGTTCGCCCTTCCGAATCAGGCTTTCAATGATATCTTTGGACACATAACAATCCTCAATCGGGTGCCCCCTGTGTTGGTGATAAGGGCAAAATTGAGGGTCATCTTTCCATCTGGCATCGTTCAACCTCCTGGGCTCCGGGAGGACAACCTTGCCACATGCACGGGCCCATTCGAACAACATTTGAGTTTTCTCCTTAGGGAAGGAATAAGGTTTCTTCATCTTGTCCCTCAACGAGGGCGCTTGTTCAGCAGGCTGAATGGGAGGAACCCCGACTGCCCCTTTTGTTTGCTTCTGTTGTGGTTCGAAAGCCCCGGAATTTGAGATGCATAGTCCCTTTTGCGCTAGATGCTTGTCGGCTGGTCTGTTCTCCCTGCTCGGGGTAGTAGTAGTCGGGCAATATTTTGCCAGGAAAACCTCGGCATCAGCTGCCAGCTCACTTAGTTGTTCAAAGGTTCTGACTTTGATGCCCATCACCCTTTGTAGGATTTCATCTTTCAGATTTCTCTCACATCTCCGAATGATGTCTTCGCAATTCGGAGGGCTCCTGCATCTTTCATGGGGATCTCCCACTCTTCTTATATAGCCTGGGGCGGACCCATCATCCTTTTGCCCGGTCTCATATAATTTTGCCTCGATAAATTCTCCCTTAGCCGGCTTCATTTCGACTGTTCGCCTCTCACTTGGCTTATTCATTGCCGCCGGACCTGTCGGATCCAGGTGTGGGTTGGGTGGGCTTAAGCCCATCTCTCCCATTTTTCTCTTCATTATTTCGAGCTCCTGGCGTAACTCCATTATAAGAGTGGGCTCAAGTTGGCAGGAGCTAGAGATGCTGCCCCCCGCCTCGAATTCAGGCAAGACCATAATTCCTCTGGATCCGTGATCAGACACGTTCAATGTTTGAGAGCTTGATATTCTTGCCCCCACACCCCTGCGTGAGGGAGCATGATGGCATACTTCTTCATGAGACAGCAAAAAGTGCCCCCACGCCTCTCGAGGCTGGTCGGCATAGCGAGAGGTGGAAGCTTCAGGTTGGGTCATCTGGGTCGGCACGAAGCATATCTCTTCATCTTCTGCTTCTTCAGTCATTCGGTCTGGGTTGGTTGATAATGTGTTGCAAGAGAAGGCAACGCCTCCCTTTTTACCCTTTGACTTTTTCTTCTTCTTCCCCTCGGCGGCTGGTATATGCCCCCACACCGGGTCATCTTGCAACTGCTGGTGTATGGACACCATGTTGACAGCCCTTTTAAAGTCGGGAAGCTCGTGAGGGCATGGAGGATCCACTCTGGATTCGCCCATCCGGAGCTCTCCTCTCTTGATCATACCTTCGGCAATGTCTTTAAACACATAACAGTCTTCAATAGAGTGCCCAAGCATTTGATGATATGGGCAAAAACGGGGGTCGTCTTTTCTTCTAAGATCACCTGGCCTTTTCGGCTCTATCAGGGTGATCGTATGGTATCTGGTGGCCCATTCAAACAAGAGCCGGGTCTTCTCCTTAGGAAAGGAGTAAGGCTTCATCATTTTGGCCCTTAATGGAGGCCCCTCTTGTTGTTCGGCAGGTTTAGCCGGAGGAGGGCCGGCGACGACCCCTTCATCTTTATTTCTTTGCCGCTCGAACACCCTGAAGTCGGATGTATGAACTTCTTCAGGCATGGGCCGTTTACCGGCTGATTCAGCCTTCTGGCTCAAAGCCACAAGGATAGAGGAGAGGAAAGCCTCAATTTCTACCACCACACTGTTTAGTCGGCCAAAGGACCTGATTTCAATTCCAATCATCTTTTCGAGGATCTCCCGCTTCAAATTTTGTTTGCAGATTTGCACTGCGTCTTCTTGGTGTGGCGGCCGTTTACATCTCATGCTGAGATTCTGCCATCTTTTAATATATTCCAAAGCAGTTTCGTCATTCTTCTGCTTGGAAGTATACAATTCGGCCATGGTTATTTCTCTTTCGGCAACGTGAAATCGTTCCCGAAACTTCTTTTGCATATCTGGCCAGTCGTCAATGGACCCAACTGGCAAATTTGAATACCACTCAAAAGCGAGTCCTGTGAGGGAAGACCCAAAGAACTTGAGCAGGTAAGATTCATCTGCTGCCAAGTCGCCCATTACATTGATATAGTAGGCTATGTGTTCTTTCGGTGAACCCTGTCCGTCAAACTTGTCAAACTTCGGCGGCTTGCTGACGCTGGGAGGTAACCTTCTGGCAGCGTGGTGGACAGGGTAAGGTACCTTGTACACATCAAAAGAAGCATAATCTTTGTTGCCCCTGTAGGTCAGCTTCTCTTCAATCATCCGATCTATCATCATTTTACTCGCCATCACTTGGTCGACCGAGCCTGGGTGGAGGTGGGCTTGCTGCACCTGTGGTGTCCCCACCGTTGCCTGAGGTGTAACGGCAATCCCATGGTATGAGAGCACAGGGGGTTGCACCGTAGTGATAGTGTATTGTTGCTGGGAGGGAGTGCCCCCTGTGTAGTTAGGCGCCGGTTGAGCCGCAGTCACCTGTGGCCAAGCCTCGAGGATTTGGCCATTGTTTCCCTGTGTCTCGGAGGGGACTTCGGGGTGCTTGGCGGCAGGCGCTTGTGAATTCTTTTCATTTAGCTGCTTCTTCAATAGTTCAATCTCCTGTCGATATTCCTGCAACAGCCTCAGCGTTGCAGGGTCGTGCATGGAGGGGTTGAGGGGGACGCCTCTTTCTTCAACTGGAATTTCTTCGGATGGCATGGATGCTCTCCCACTATCACCTTCAGCCGTGATCACATTTACAACCATCGTGACCAGGCCTGCATCTATTTCTTCAGCATGGACTGGTGCCACGTCATCATGATTCCCAGGCAAGGACCTGCAGTGGACGGCCACCACAGCCCTATTGCAGGTGAGTATTACGGCTCGTCGCCCCTGTACTTTACTCGCAGCATTTGCAGCTTCTAGGGGTTGCTGCATCCCCAAAGTGGTACTGTCGAGGTTATGGGAGTGCCCCCGGACAGCCCGAACAATATAACCCCGCCCTTTAGCAAGGTGGGTGAGATCTCGTGGCACGTTAACTGGTGCCAAAATTTTGTGGGTGAAGCAGTCTCGCCTGGTCATCCCACCTTGTTCTTCATTATGTGGGTGAGTCTCGGCCCGATAGATGCGGGGCTGGAAAGTTAGCCTCCGGGAAGCTTGGGTCAACACCCTTGTCTTCTCTTCTATTTCTCTCTCTCTTCTTGGAGTCGGGGCCCGCGGCTGCTTGGGCACCCAGGTTTCTTTAAAACTGATTGGCTTAGGGGCCAACCTCCCCTTTGATTTGGACCCGCAATGGTCCGGCTTCTCTTGGGCCAGCAATTGGAAGGAGTTCCGTACTGGAATGGTTGGTACGATGCGGTCTGGAATTACTTCAGATCTCCGTCCATCAAGGTGGACTCGGACGCTCCCGACGGTCATGAATTTCACGGAGCTGGAGATTCGACGCCCCGGGGTAGCGCCAGCATTGTTCCTTCGGAGCCTCCTCCGGTGAGACGCCGATCCCTGGTGAGGTGGACCGGCAGTCTGGTGCACGTGGTGCACGTTGCAGCTTAGCGTCCCAGTTGGGACGGTGTTGCTGTTTCTGGCCGAGGCTCGATCTGCAGCAGCTTCAGTAACTCCCTGGGTGGGAGCATTGGTCTTGGGCTTGTCGGACACCTCCACGTCCAGAATGTTGACGAAGGCCACCCCAAGGCAGTTGGGGAAGCCAACCACGGGAGGAAAGCTCCCGAAGTTGAGGGAGACAGCGAGGTAGCCACCCCTGACATGGCTCTCGACTGGCTGGGAACCGAAGGTGGTCGCCATCTTGGTGTCAAAGTGCGATTCTCCTGCATTTGCAAAAATAGCGCAATTAGTATTACAAGAATGGGGCCGCAGGGCCCCCTAATTCCGGCAAAGAGATGAAGGGTGGATCCGTCCCACCGGGCGTGCCAGACTTGTGGACGCACTTTTTATTACATCTTGGTTTATTTATTTATTGTACTCTTTTATTGATTTATTAAGTGCGTGGGCGTGCCAGTCACCGAAGTGACGATTTGTTCGGGCTCCGAAGAGCCCAAGGTGCGCTCGATCTGACTTCGTCAGACGATTGTGTAGTTCGTGTCGGGACCGAATCCCGTCGCGCCATGAAGGTCGCGACGTCATTTACATCCCCCATACGAGGGAACACCCTTGATTAATTGCCGAAATTAGGGGCCCCGCGGCCGAAAAGAATAATACTAACTGCGTGAGAGAGAGATAGGGATAGATCACACTGAGGGTTGTATTCGGGCCATAAACCGTCGGCCATGTCGGTCACTCGTGGACCTTTTCATATTCGGACACGGGTCCGTGACAGAGACGCAACGAGAAAATCGGGGTGGATCCATTCAAATGTCTGCCGAGCATGCGGTAATTTTAATGATGATTCGGAAGGCATCCGAAACGAGAAACAAATCCAGTCCGATTAGGATGTCAGCCCGAAGTTAGGTCAGAACCTGGCCATATCGGGATAATTCCCAAGACTCGAGTTCGACCTGAAAGGGGCGGCGTCGTTGTTCCTTTTGCCCCGGGTCCCGGAGAGAGATAGGGCTGCAGTGTGGGCCCCGTCATTTCTTTTATCTAGGATTTTCTTAATTATATGTTCTGATTTCTATCCTACGGTCTGTTACTTCTTTATGCATTTGTTCTGGATGATCTCTTTTCTTTTATTCATTATTATTATAATTATCATTATTATTATTATTATTATTATTATTTATTACCCCTCCCACCTCTTTTATCATTACTAATGTCGCGCATTCGGAGTCCTTTAATTAACGTAATTTTCATCAATTTATTTGCTATTGTTAATGCCATTATCATGCCATAAATATATATATATATATATATATATATATATATATATATATATATATATATATATATATATATATACATAGCGTGCCGGCGAAGGGAATGGGGTGTACCGCTGAAGGAAAGAGGTGTGCCGCTGGGCATTGGGGGAAGTGTGCCGCTGGGGGTAAAAAAAAAAGGGTGTACCGGCGAGGGGGGTATAGGGTGTACCGCTAAGGGTATAAAGGGGCATGCCGCTGGGGGTAATAGGGACGTGCCGCTGGGGGCAATGGTGGTGTACCGCTGGGGGGTGAGAGTGCATTGGTGAAGGGTCACTTGAGTGGAGGGTAGGGGCAGGCATGCCAGTGAAGGTTCATTCTTTTGTGATTTGTTTTAAGGCTTTTCTTTTCTTCTTTACCTTAATTCTCATGTAATTTTATACAAACTTCTCCTCGGCTTCGCTTCGTTCTGTTCAGCCTCTTTTTGCGAGTCGGATGTTCGGGTCACCGGGTAGTTAATCGGTTCCGTTCTTGTCATGGTGTCGGCAGTGGCTTGCTTAGTTGGAAGGTTTTATTAATTATTCTGTTCGTTTGTTGCTTCCTTTTGCCCTTTTTTCAGTCTTTTGTTAGTTTCTCACAAAAATTCGGCAGCATCTCCACTTGACCCGGGGCGTAAGGGAGGTACAGGGATCGCGCCCACATGGAGTGGCGGAACCCGACAACTGGAGGTGGGCGGCCGGAGGCAGCAACACCTTTAAAGAACCTTGGAAAACGTGAAGGCAAACAACGGGCTAGGGCATGGCCAGAGGGTGTGCCGCTGAGGGCCAAAAGGATGTGCCGCTGAGGGCCAATGGGGTGTGCCGCTGAGGGCCGATGGGGGCGTACCGGGCTAGCATGGTTAAGGGTGTGCTGGCTGGGATAGTTTAAGGGCGTGCCGGGCAAGGATGGCCTAAGGCGCACCGGATGGGGGGGAGAGTGTGCCGGGCTGGTTGGTTTAAAGCGTGCCGGGCTAAGTTGGGCTGAGGATGTACCGAGCCGAGGTGCAAAGAGTGCACCGGGTTAGAGTGGGATGGGGTATGCTGATGGAGGAGGAAAAAAGGGAAAATGCATCGAACTGGGCTTGGCCAAGAGGCATACTGGCGGGGAAAGACGCAAGAGTGATAAGGGAAGGACAGTGGGCTCAAATCGCTCAGTAGAGGGGCACACAGTGTCTAGGGGGGAATTCTACACCGATGCACGACCCACTGCACTGGATAGTCCAGCGTCTGGAGGGCAGATTGATAACCCAGTAAGCCATAAAATTGGATGAACGAAGAAAACGAACCATGAAATGAGCTAACCATAAAATCGAGGGGACATGAGTAATCAAAGACAAACCAGAAGAGGGATCTTCCATTCATGAAGAACAACAAAAGGAATGAGCAAAGCTCAGGGCCAGAGGCCAGATACAGCGTGATACAATAGGAGATGGAGGGAAGAAATAACAGAGGAATCAGTGAGGGAACAAAGGGAGAGGGACGGAGTCGAAGAGGGACCCCCTGCTCCTTATCTCCCCCATTCCCTCTTTCTACACACGAGCTCCCTGCCTTTCTCCCCCTCCCTTACGCTGCTTACTCTCTCTTTTCACCGACTGTTGGAGCTTCTCCGGGGCCGGAGCAGGCTTCTTTCCCCTCTGATGATCTCTATCTCTCCTATTCCTCTCCGCCTATGTCGCGTTGCCCTCTCCCCTTCTTTTACTAACAAGAGGGAGGCTTTTATATCGTGGGCAGGCTGGTAATGGCTGGAGATAGGAGCAGGTGGGGCGATGACACCCCAGTAAGGTCTAGGCATGGGCCTGCCATGCTTTCACTGCGCGCCGAGGGCTACGGGCGTTGACCGGCGTGGATGGGCCGAACGCTGTGCCGCTGGGGGCTGAGGAAGGCGTGCCGCTGGAGAGCCTCACAAGTGTGCCGCCGAAGGCCTTCGCAAGTGTGCCACTGGAGGCAGCGCTGGGCGTGCCGTTGAAAGGCCCAGGAAGTGTGCCGCTGAAGGCTTGAAATAGTGCGCCGGTGAAGCTCTTGAAATAGTGTGCCGCTGGGAGGGCAGCCCTTGAGTGTGCCGGATGAGGTCCATGTTGGTGTTGGTGTGCTACAGGCCAATTTCGGGTCGGTAGGCCCAATAGTTGTACGATCTTGTTCATTGTTAATAAAGTGGTGTTTGAGCGTAAATATGCGATTGTGTTACTTTACGTTGTCCCTAGGATATGTTGTTGTAAAGTCAGCTCGAGATGGGATCTCGAACATGAGATTGACTTTACATGTACACATACCTTAAACTGTTCCTGGTTGGAGGGTAATCACTCGGGGACTTTAATTACCTATTAAACCAGTACACATGATGTGTCAGTGACCAGTCTCATGGTCATTGGTGCGGGGCACCAACACATATGTGTAGGTGTATGTCCTTGGAGGATGTACACTGAACTGATCCGCTATTGGATCTTCAGATGGTTGATTATACCTAATGTCAACGGAAGATCCAACGGTCTCAGTAGCATCGTTGGTCCTTTGACCTGAGACATTGATCGGATCTTACACGAGGACTGGAATGGTTTAATTACTTAGCTAAGTGACTTTAACCATAAGTCATGAGTTGCCGAGTCATTAACCACTCCAGGATACGTGTGAAGATCATCAATGGTCAAGAGGGGATCGCTCACTGTCGGGTATATATCGGACAGTTAATGGGTCATAACATTGACGCTCCGTTAAATCCCTGGCCAGGGTCGTGTGAGTTCGTTTAGAACGGACGTCATACACTTTAAGGACGTCATAGTCAAATGACACGATCATGGGGTTGACAGAAACCATACCCTCGATCGTACCAGACTCATAGAAGGAGCGAGAGATTATATCGATGCGGTAACTGTGGACTTACAGGTACCAGACATGCTGGTTTAAACCCGGCGTCCTCTAGGATCACGCGGATTTGCTTGACCTAACGTGATCGTAGGTTTGGAATGAATTAAACTATTATTCTGCTCTTGTAGAAGCGAATAATACGTTTAATTTACTTCTAATTAGGAATTAGAAGTTAATGGACCTTAAACTAGAGTGACTGTGGGCCTAGAGGATCACACACAATAGATTCTTGGGTGACGATTTATTATTATACCAGTGTATGTATTAATTCCTTTTAATTCCTTTTGGAAAGGAGTGTAAATGGAGCTTAATACATATGTATAATAGTAGATAGGATATATATATAATTTTGGTCTTTTGGAGCCCTTTCAGAAATGACCAAATCTCTATATATAGAATCCTACGTGAGTTCATTCGAACTCTTAGCTTGCTTCCTTCCTTCCCTTAAGCTAACAAGCATTAAGCTTAAGGGAGAGGATTAACCTCCCCCTTTCTCCCCCTTGCTCTCTCTCTCTCCAGAAGGTGTTAGAGCCGGGGAAAGTTGTGCCGGGGAGGTACCGTCACTGCGCAAGGGTCCGTGTGGATCTGCTCTAGAGGTCGTACAGCTGTGCGGCTCGTTATTCTGCATCGGGCATCGCGGACAGCGTCGTTCCGCGCAAGGTGAAACACGCAACCCGTAATTAGGGTATTAGAAACACCGATTAGAGTACAGATTAAGCTTTCCATAACACCGGAATCGGGCAAATTAAATTTTTGTTATCCGCTGCGTCGCCCGTAGGTGCTGTGTGAAACCTTACAGTCCATGGCAAGTGTACCGGGTCAAGAAGAACTTGAGGCTCACCGGTTCAATAGCTGGAGAGGGTCACCGGATGAGGGCCTTGAACATACCACCGGATCAAGGCTGCTGCTCACCATTTAATAATTCCTCACCGAGTGCTACAGTACTGTGCACCGGTTAAGTGAGGTTGATGCCGGCTAAGTGCTTCACCACCGGTTATGAAGCCAACAGTCATATGATGTCTGAGGACATCGGTTATATGGTAAAGAGGCTTGCCAGATATACATCTTCTCACCCAAGTATGTACCGAGGCCGCTGGCTGCATCATTTATATTTCTAAGACCAGTAACACAGGATGTTGTGCATCCCTTGGTTTTGATGATGATAATAGGATATGTTTGACTAATCTAAGTTCTATCTTGTTTCTTAAAGCAAATGGTTTGGTTATTTGTGTAAAGATAGTGCATTGAATTAATGCCCATTTGATGATGACAAATATGCTTTTATATACATTTGGAACTTCAAGTCAAATCTTATAAGTTAAGCAAATTTCAGGTTCACTGAAATCCAAGTGGAATCAACAAATCAGTATAAGCGTGAAAGAATGTTTGTCGACCACTGAAGAAGCTATGGTCGACCAACGAACTCAACCAGAAAAGCATCAAGTCATCTGTCTTCTGGAAGCACCTTGGCTGTCGACCATAGCCCCACCTCTGGTCGACCACAGGAAAAGACAGAACATCAGACAGAACCAATGGCCACCTGATATTTGCCCCTTGTCGACCAGCGACCAGGCTGTGGTCGACCAACGGGCGACGTGAGTTTCAGCCAGAAGAACCGGCCGTCTGGGGACTGCCCATTGTCGACCAGCGACAGGGTCATGGTCGACCACGGGTTTATATATCGTCCAAAACCGAACTCTAACCGAATTCTGTTTTGGTTCCTTAAAACCTGCAGATGGTTGTTGCAGGTTGTTGGGCTGCTCAGGAGATAAGATTCCGCACGGGAATCAAGGAAACAATCTTGCTTAGAAGTGGTCAAACTCGTTCTAACGATTGGATTTAAACCGATCCCTGTTTTCTAGCAGATTGGCGCTCGATCTGAAAATTGAGCGGGAAGAGTTTTACTCTTGATAAAAGGGCTGTATGAAAAACAAAAAGAACACACATCACGAAGAAGGAGCAGTGAGAGAGCACGGAATAGAAGCCAAGGAAGATACACACAGAAGAGGAAGAAGGAGCTCTCCACCAATCAAAAATCTGCAGAAAGGTTAAAGGCAATCTCGTTGCTGCAGAAGGAAGACTTAGCTCAAGACTGTGTGATCTCCAGCAGCAGAACAATCGAAGGCAACTGACTGGAAGATCAACAGGGAGTCTAGGCTTCTTCATAAGCGTGATCAAGTCCCAGGCTGAACACCTATTCTTCTACACACGCCAATATTCAGTCCTGTCTTTCATCACCTGTTCTTATCATCTTTTCATTTCTGATTACAATTATTGTCAAGCTGTGAGGCAGCAGAATCAAGCTGTGTGTCAGCAGGTACAAGCTGTGTGTCAGCTGTGTTTTGGTTGAGATCAGAGATTCTCATAGTGAAGCCTTGCTTGAGTTAAGCAAGGGGTGGATGTAAGTCTCAGGAAGAGACTGAACCACCTTAAAAATCCTTTCTTGTGGTGTGCTTGTGTGTGTTTGATTTCCTATACGTATGCTTGCATCTTTACTATCCGCATTAGTTCTATGATTCATTAATTACCAGTAGCTCATCTGGTCGATAGTCAGTAAATTATCAAAAAGGGGGAAAGATCTATTCACCCCCCCTCTAGATCTATTCAGTCCGTATCCAACACGTGGTATCAGAGCAGGTTCTCCAAAAATGTGGTCTAACAACCAGGAGAGACCGGGCGGACTGAACTCTAAAAGCCTCATAGCTGAGGGGCACTCTGTAACTAGACCTCCATATTTTGATGGAACTGATTATTCTTATTGGAAAAATCGTATGCAGGTGTTCTTACGTGCGCAAGACCACGAGATGTGGAGGGTAGTGAGCCACGGACCTTTTGAGCTACCGGAAGATGAAGAAACCTGGACCAGAGAACAGGTCAGGAAATCAACTGTCAACTGGGGAGCCATGAACGTGATGCAGTGCTCACTACACCCCACAGAATTCTCAAGAGTTTCCCAATGCGCAACAGCCAAAGAAATGTGGGATCGTCTAAAGGTAATCTACGAAGGTACTTCCGAGGTAAGAGAGACAAAAGCAAATATGCTAGTCTCAGAATATGAGATGTTTAGGATGAAAAATGATGAAAGTATTTCTGAGATGTATGCCAGATTAGTACAATTGACTAATGGCTTGAAGAGCTTAGGGAAGACATACAAAGAGCAGGAATTAGTGAGGAAGATTTTAAGGTCTCTCACATCGATGTGGCATACCAAGGCCACAGTCATTGAGGACTCAAAGGATCTCACAACAATGACAGTGGATGAGTTAGTAGGATCCCTGATGGCCTATGAGGTCAATCTGAAGAGAAAGGAAGATGAGGGCAAGAAAAAGAAGCAACTTGCCCTAAAGACTAAGACAAGCACCTCTGAGGTGTCTGACAATGATGACTCATCTAGCTCAGGTGAAGAATCTGGTGAGCTAGCCATGCTTACAAGAAAATTTAAAAAATTCCTGCGGAAGGAAGGTAAAGGATTCAGAAATCCAAAGGGCATGGTAAGGAAGTCATCCCAGTTTAAATCTGATAAACATAAGGCTCCTTCTAACAAACTCATTTGCTACAATTGCAGGCAGCCTGGACATATGAAGGCTGAATGTCCAGAAGCTCCTAAGAAATCAAGCTTCAAGTGGAAAGGCAAGAAACCCAAGGCGATGATTAGCACTTGGAGTGAGGAGGAAGAGAGCAGTGAAGAGGAAACAACTTCCGAGGAAGAAGAAGGAAAGCTCTGTCTGATGGCCAAGGGAGACAACAGTGATCTTGAGGTAAGTTCCCCATTTCAAGACTTCTCTAGTTCGGATTGGGAAGAAGTATATTCAGAATTGCTTGATACTTATGAAAGAATAAGAAAGGAAAATAAACATTTGAAGAAGAAGATCAGTCAACTGAATAAAGACAGCAATTCAATGGAAAACAAAACTGAACTAGAAATGGAAATCAAGTCACTGAAAAACAAGCTGAATCAAATGGACTTAGATGAAGAAAACCACAAGAGAATGTCCGAAGAGAATGAAATGCTAAAAAACGACATTGATGAGTTAAAACTAAAGACTCAAGAATATGAACAGGAAACTAAGTTAAGTCAAGAAAGAAACAATTCACTCAAGGAAGAAAACAACCAACTCCTAAGAGAAATAGAAAGAATTAAGAGTGACCTGAAAAACAAACAGGAGACCTTGGAAAAAATGACTCAAGGTCAAGAAAACTTAAATGCTGTCTTGGGAATAAAAGTAAACTTTCAAAAAGAAGGGTTAGGATACAATCCTACGGCTAAAAAGGAATTCCAAATAAAAACCGTAACTGGGATTGCTGACTCAAAAGGAAAAAGGCCCCTGATTAATCTATACCAAGATAAACAAGAGGATGTAGCTGAATGCTCCTCCAAAAGGAACAATGTCACCAAGGAAGAGAGAAATTTTAAAGAGAAAACAGTCAATCAATATAAGATTCAAAATAATAAACAAGAAACCCAAATTCACAGAAATCACCAAACAAACCAAGGACTAAACCAAGTTAAAAGACATAAATCTGGAAAACAAGATGTCTGGAGACAGGCTGGTCGACAACAGACCCTTCATCTGTCGACCAGAGGATCTGCCAGAACAGGCGCTGGTTACTGGAGAAGCAGTGGTCGACCACAGGTACACCAGATGTCGACCAGAGGTGCTGCCAGAACAGACGCTGAGTTCTGGAGACGCGATGGTCGACCACAGACATACCAAAAGTCGACCATGGCCAGACAAGCAAACAGAAATCACAGGTTTTCTCGGGTAAAACAAAATGAAAACTTGAATACACAAAGGTGGACTCAGATTAAAGAAGCTTTAGAACAAAAGCAACCCAACCTGAACAAGTTCAGAAATAAAAATTTACACTGCTCTAACAGAATCTGGGTTCCCAAAGGATTACTGCAGCAATTTCATAATTTCACAAGCTATCTTGGACCCGGGTACCATTGGGGTCCAAAAGTTTCTGTGTAACTTGTGATGCAGGTGTGTTTGGCAGCTATACACAACAAGTGGTACTTAGATAGTGGCTGCTCAAGACATATGACAGGGGACAAGGCAAAATTCTCCGAGCTAAACTCAAAAGATGGAGGACATGTGACATTTGGAGGAAATAACAAAGGCAAGATCATTGGGAAAGGTAAGGTAGGTAAGACATCTACAAATTGCATTGAAGATGTACTGCTAGTGGATGGCCTGGAATATAATCTTCTAAGCATCAGTCAGCTATGCGACAAAGGCCATCAAGTAGTCTTTGATTCTAAGATCTGTAAAATTCTTGAACCAAATTCGGCTAAAGTTAAGTTTATGGGCAAGAGAGTAAATAATGTCTACATGATAGACTTGGATGATCCAGCCCACTCCAACTTGTGCCTCACCGCCAAGAAGGAGGACCTGACTTGGTTGTGGCACCGAAGGCTAGGGCATGTTAGCTACAGGGTGCTGCACAAATTGGTTAAGAATAAAATGGTTTCTGGTTTACCTGAAATTTCGTTTGCTCAAAATGTCAAAGTATGTGAATCATGTACCCAAGGTAAGCAAACAAGAAAATCATTCAAAGGTAGAACTGAAAGTCAATCTTCTAGACCACTAGAACTTGTGCACATGGACCTTTTTGGCCCAACAAGAACTGCTAGTCTTAGTGGTAAGAGGTACGGTTATGTACTAGTTGATGATTTCTCTAGATTCACATGGGTAATGTTTTTATCACATAAAAACGATGCCTTTCATGAATTTCAGGATTTTTACAGAAGAATGAAGCAGGATGGTAAGTCCAAAGTGTGTTCAATAATATCTGATCATGGGGGAGAATTTGAAAATTCAGAGTTTGATGAATTCTGCAGGAACAAAGGAATAAATCACAGGTTCTCCTCACCAAGGACGCCAGAGCAAAATGGAGTGGTGGAAAGAAGGAATCGCACACTTGTTGAAATGGCCAGAACCTTGTTAGTTGAAGCCAATCTTCCAAGAAGATTTTGGGCTGAGGCGGTCAATACAGCATGTTATATTGTAAACAGGGCAATGGTAAGACCATCTAGTGCGAAAACTCCATATGAGGTGTTCAAAGGTAAGAAGCCATCTCTAGCTCATTTTAGGATCTTCGGTGTAAGGTGTTTTATTCATAACAATGACAAGAGATCATTGGACAAATTTGAACCAAAGAGTGACCCAGGAATCTTCTTGGGATACTCTGACCGATCAAGAGCCTATAGAGTCTACAACACCAAAGATCAGCTAGTTGAAGAATCCCCACATATCACATTTGATGAAAATAATGACTTTGACAAAACTGGACAGGTAGGCAAAGATGAAGATGGGGAATTTCTGGAAGGCAAAGAGGAACCAATGGAGACTGAAGCAGAACCAAAGCAAGGTGATTCCAATGATCAACCCGAAGGAGAGATCATCCCAGGTAACAATTCTGAAAATCTGAGATTTCTCAGAGATCATCCTCTAGATAACATCATTGGAGGAATTAATGAACCGAGGAAAACTAGATCTCAGCTTAAAACAGTTGATGAATTAGATCAGCTAGCCCTTGTATCTCAAGTTGAGCCTAAAAATGTAGAGGAAGCTTTAAGAGATGAATCTTGGATAAATGCCATGCATGAAGAATTAAATCAATTTGAAAGAAATCAGGTTTGGAAACTTGTTCCCAGACCCTCATCTCATCCTGTTATTGGAACCAAATGGGTTTATAAAAATAAGCTTAATGAAGAAGGAGTTGTTATGAGGAACAAGGCTCGGTTGGTGGCTAAGGGGTATAACCAAGAATTTGGAGTTGATTTTGAAGAATCATATGCTCCAGTTGCAAGGTTAGAAGCCATTAGAATATTGTTAGCATTTGCGGCGTCCCA
The DNA here is from genome assembly GCA_022559845.1 of Amorphophallus konjac. Taxonomy (NCBI): domain Eukaryota; kingdom Viridiplantae; phylum Streptophyta; class Magnoliopsida; order Alismatales; family Araceae; genus Amorphophallus; species Amorphophallus konjac. The sequence continues at coordinate 6,216,100 of CM040127.1, forward strand.
TGGAATTAAATTGCAGCAAATGGATGTAAAAAGTGCCTTTCTAAATGGCTTTGTAAAGGAAGAAGTCTTTGTGGAACAACCCCCTGGTTTTGAAAATGATGATCTTCCTAATCATGTCTTTAAACTGCATAAGGCTTTGTATGGTTTAAAGCAGGCTCCTAGGGCATGGTACGACAGACTGAGTTCATTCCTCACCAAAAAGGGCTACACAAGAGGTAAAATTGATCAAACATTATTCTCCAAGACCCAAGGTAAGAATATACTAATTGTGCAAATCTATGTGGATGATATTGTGTTTGGATCCACTGAAGCTTCATTATGTACTGAATTTGCAAATCTAATGACCAATGAGTTTGAAATGAGTTTAATGGGTGATTTACAGTTCTTTCTTGGATTGCAGATTCTACAATGTAGAGAAGGCTACTTCATAAATCAATCCAAGTACATAAAGGAGATGCTGAAAAAGTTTGGCATGGAGAGCTGCAAACCAATAGAGTCACCCATGGGGACAAATGCAACATTGGAGGCTGATGTAAAAGGTAACATGGTAGATGCCAAGAAATACAGAGGTATGATCGGATCCCTACTATATTTAACTGCCTCTAGGCCAGACATTCAGTTCAGTGTATGCATGTGTGCTAGATATCAATCTAGCCCTAGAGATTCACATTTAGGGGCTGTCAAGCGTATCCTTCGTTACCTTGCCGGTACCCAAGAATTGGGTTTATGGTATCCTACTTATTGCAAACTAGATTTAATTTCATATTCAGATGCTGATTATGCTGGTTGCAAAATTGATAGGAAGAGTACTAGTGGTTATTGTCAAATATTAGGTGGATGTTTAATATCATGGGCTTCTAAAAAACAGCATTCTGTGGCACTCTCCACTGCTGAGGCTGAGTATGTCGCAGTAGGGAGCTGTGGTACACAGGTTTTGTGGATAAAACATCAACTCCAAGACTACAATGTAGATCTTGGATGTGCACCTATTTTCTGTGACAACACTAGTGCTATTAATTTGTCTAAAAACCCCATTCAACACTCTAGGACAAAACACATTGAGATCCGTCATCACTTTCTAAGAGATGAGGTCTCCAAAGGAAATTTCATGCTTCATTTTGTAGAAACTGAAAAACAACTGGCAGACATTTTCACAAAACCCCTTAACAATGACAGATTTTCAACTCTAAGAAGGGAGTTAGGAATTTGTAGAATTCTCCTGAAAATTCTTGAAATAATCATATTCATGTGTTCATTGTACAGTCTTGTCTCTTCTGTTCTTAGTTGTGTCAACTAGGTCTTAAGTACTAGATAAGTCCTGAATTTGGAGGTTATAGTGTCGGGTGCTACTTCAGCAAGCTCTGAGGAACTCTGGTTTATCTACGGATTACTTCCCATGGTCGACCACAGACAAGGCGCTGGTCGACCAAGGCATCAGGACAGGAAATAGTTAGCTCTGGGAATTCGCAGCTGTCGACCACAGGCGATCCAATGGTCGACAACAGGTTTGTCAGAACGCAGTCTTCTCAACAGGCAGGTTCTGTGTCAGCACAAAGGTCGACCACAGGCCACTCCATGGTCGACAAAGGACCTGAAAAAGGGAAATTGGATCTAATCAAGCTGCTGGCTTTGGTGGGAAATCTTCTGAACTTTTTGGACTCTGAGCTCAGTTTTGCTTTACTCACTCATCCTTGTTCACACTTCCTATTCCTTGTGTCTCTATATCTCTTTGTGGCCAACTTATTGTTTTCTATCTTCAGCAAGGACTCACAAATTGAGGGGGAGTAAAAAGTGTAAACTCATTCCTTAATAAATCATTGAACAACCTAACCATATCTTACAAGAAAATCACCAAAGTCATCAATGAGAGTAAAGGTTAAGTGTAGTAATGAGAATTTGACCTGTACTACTGCAATAAATTCAAACCATAACTATGACTCTGACTCAAGACTATTGAGAACTTATGTTTTTAGTAATGAGACTGTTTCTCTACCTGTGTCTGTGTTGGACAGTGAAAATAAACGCTGCTATAGCATGAATGTATATGGAATACGCCATAATTCTGCCTTCTTGGTAGAGCAATGGACTGAGTTCTGAGAAACTACTGTTCTCTATCACAAAGCAAAATTGGCTGAAAAATTAAGTGGGAGACATGTATGTCATGAAGACTCAATCTACCTCTGCCACTCTCAAAATTATTAATTGGGCATCCTGAGTAACTGGGGATATTGGCGTCTGATAAACGTATATCCTCACGGATAAAAAGTGTGTCCCAGTTAAAAATGGAATGGTTAGGCATGCTAAGTAGCCGGGGTTTCTGGCGTGTAAAAAGCGTGTCTCCTCGTGTGGAAAAGCATGTGATAAACCTGACCACAGCTCTTAAATATTTCAAAACGAAAAGGCAACAAAAATGGTTGACCTAATGCACTATATGCAAATAGAGGCATAAAACACTGTTCAGCTTGTTCAGCTAGTAAAATTATCTCATGAACAATATTATAAGTTTAAGGAGCCGTGAGTAAGAAAGTGGATATGGGGAGTCAATTTATTGGGGCAATACTTTCAAATTCTTTGAACCACAAGACCCACTCGAATTTGTCACAAGGTGGTCTTTGAGAAAGGGAGGAAAGGTTACTTAATTGTCTTATTAAAGAAAGGGGGTACACTTCAATAATTTCCCAAAATATGAGTTATGCTGATTAATCGTGACCGCTCGTTCTTTGCATCGCGATGGTTCACTGCCCTAACAATTAAGGGCCAGCCTTAATGCCCTACCCTATAAATTGTCTCGGCTGGGTCCCTGAAATTTTCCCATCCGCAGCCCTAGCCCTCTCCCAACTTCATCTTCTCCAGATTTCTTTTCTCGCCTCTCTCTCGCCTCTATCTCGCTTCCCTTCACAATGTCTCCCAAGCGCGCTCTAAGTTCCTCTAAGCGTAGAAGAGATCAGGCCCCTGCCGCAGCTTCGATGCCGTCCAAGCGATCCAAGTCGCGGGCCGCACAGGGTTCGCCATCGGCCCCTCACAGGTCGACCACGGCTGATGCACCTGGTCCAGGCAGACAATCAGCAGCTTCAGAGGAACCCGCAGTGCATCCCGTTTCTGGAGCTCTCAAGCCACGGACAGTTCTGCAACCAAGGATCGTCGATTTCTCCGATGACAAGCTGATGGAGATGTTCCCAGATCTACTGCCAATTTTTGAAGCTCAAGAGTGGACTACGTTCGTTTCAGTGCACAATTCGTACTCGCCCCAGCTTGTGCAAGAATTCTACCACAACCTGCAAGTCGTGGACAGTCAGCTCTACACCGTAGTTCAAGGGAAAGTCATCAGACTCGACGTCAAGCTTCTCCACATGACGCTGAAGACTCCCAGACTTGGAGCTGTTTTCAACCATGAGGACTTCGACCTCCGAGAAGCACATGCAGTGGTCACTGGCAAGCCAGCCCCTGAGGTCCTTCCCAAGTACCTCAATGCTAATACCTTCCCTCCTCTTCATCGTTTGCTTCACCACATCATCACCACCATCATACAACCTCGAGGAGGCGCCAGAGATCAAGTGAGTCGCCTCCATCTGTTTATACTCCATGGCCTCATCACTCGCCAGCCTATTCGCCTAACCACACTCCTTTTGAATTCCCTCAGAAGCATCCTACATTATCCCCTGAATTCTCTTCCTTTTGCTGCCCATATCACTTCCATTCTGAAAGCAGCCAACATACCTTCTCCTCACAGCCCAAGCATTGTCATTCCCAAATGGCACGTCTACAATTTTCACTTCGTGACCACATTCTTGGGATTTAAGAAGGTCGGAGACCATGTTCAGCGCACTCTCCCTTCCAAGGGCAAAGCAAAGGATCCAGTGCCACCCTCTTCTCCACCTCATTCACCTATACAGGTTAGCCCTGCTGTCACACCGTCACCAATGGTGCCTCAAGCTACACCTACTACCACCACTGCTGCCCATCCACCATCGTCCCTTTCACTAGTGCTCTGGCAGCCAGGCACTGCTGCCCCTCCAGCTCAATCCCCATCTGCTCAAACTACCCAAGCTCCATCACATTCTGCTCAACCCACACCAGTACCACCTACCTCCACTCCCTCTACTTCTGCTCCACCACCAGCATTTATCTCCCACCCTGAATCTCATGGCGTGCTCCTCCAGATGGCATCTCAGTTATCTTCTCTCACCACCCAACTCCAATCATTTCAAGAGAATGTCAATGCTGCCACTGGACGCTTGGAGCAGAAAGTCCAACGGCTGGAACAACAGATGGAGGCCAGGTTCATCAAGCAGAAGGAACACTCTGACCAGGCTAGTTCTCGGTTCAACAGACTAGTAAGGACCCTCGGTGAAGTGTCCGATCAGATGGGAATCCGTATCGAGATCACAACCCAGCAGAATGAGAAGTATCACAAGGATACTATCTCAGAGATCCAGAAGCTCAGGCTCTCCTATGCCCACATTGTTGACAAGCTGGATCGCATGGCAGAGAACGTGAAGCCAGAGACCTCCTCATCCTCCTCAGAGGGATTGTTCAAATGATCTTCTTTTTGCTGTTGACAAAGGGGGAGAGAGAAGCTTATGTGTCATTGTGTGTCTAGATGTCAAGTTTACTTTGTCTACGTGTCCTCAGTGTCTTTATCCTTTTTTTTTGAGTCTCTCATGTAATTAGTGCTATTGTTTTTGAAAGACACATCAAACGAATTGTCTGAATGAAATCTGTGCTATGATAGCCTTGCATGCAATATCAAATGAATTTTATAATCTGTTGTTTGTCACAATGACTCATGGTTGTCATCATCAAAAAGGGGGAGAATGTTGTGCATCCCTTGGTTTTGATGATGACAATAGGATATGTTTGACTAATCTAAGTTCTATCTTGTTTCTTAAAGCAAATGGTTTGGTTATTTGTGTAAAGATAGTGCATTGAATTAATGCCCATTTGATGATGACAAATATGCTTTTATATACATTTGGAACTTCAAGTCAAATCTTATAAGTTAAGCAAATTTCAGGTTCACTGAAATCCAAGTGGAATCAACAAATCAGTATAAGCGTGAAAGAATGTTTGTCGACCACTGAAGAAGCTATGGTCGACCAACGAACTCAACCAGAAAAGCATCAAGTCATCTGTCTTCTGGAAGCACCTTGGCTGTCGACCATAGCCCCACCTCTGGTCGACCACAGGAAAAGACAGAACATCAGACAGAACCAATGGCCACCTGATATTTGCCCCTTGTCGACCAGCGACCAGGCTGTGGTCGACCAACGGGCGACGTGAGTTTCAGCCAGAAGAACCGGCCGTCTGGGGACTGCCCATTGTCGACCAGCGACAGGGTCATGGTCGACCACGGGTTTATATATCGTCCAAAACCGAACTCTAACCGAATTCTGTTTTGGTTCCTTAAAACCTGCAGATGGTTGTTGCAGGTTGTTGGGCTGCTCAGGAGATAAGATTCCGCACGGGAATCAAGGAAACAATCTTGCTTAGAAGTGGTCAAACTCGTTCTAACGATTGGATTTAAACCGATCCCTGTTTTCTAGCAGATTGGCGCTCGATCTGAAAATTGAGCGGGAAGAGTTTTACTCTTGATAAAAGGGCTGTATGAAAAACAAAAAGAACACACATCACGAACAAGGGAGCAGTGAGAGAGCACGGAATAGAAGCCAAGGAAGATACACACAGAAGAGGAAGAAGGAGCTCTCCACCAATCAAAAATCTGCAGAAAGGTTAAAGGCAATCTCATTGCTGCAGAAGGAAGACTTAGCTCAAGACTGTGTGATCTCCAGCAGCAGAACAATCGAAGGCAACTGACTGGAAGATCAACAGGGAGTCTAGGCTTCTTCATAAGCGTGATCAAGTCCCAGGCTGAACACCTATTCTTCTACACACGCCAATATTCAGTCCTGTCTTTCATCACCTGTTCTTATCATCTTTTCATTTCTGATTACAATTATTGTCAAGCTGTGAGGCAGCAGAATCAAGCTGTGTGTCAGCAGGTACAAGCTGTGTGTCAGCTGTGTTTTGGTTGAGATCAGAGATTCTCATAGTGAAGCCTTGCTTGAGTTAAGCAAGGGGTGGATGTAAGTCTCAGGAAGAGACTGAACCACCTTAAAAATCCTTTCTTGTGGTGTGCTTGTGTGTGTTTGATTTCCTATACGTATGCTTGCATCTTTACTATCCGCATTAGTTCTATGATTCATTAATTACCAGTAGCTCATCTGGTCGATAGTCAGTAAATTATCAAAAAGGGGGAAAGATCTATTCACCCCCCCTCTAGATCTATTCAGTCCGTATCCAACACAGGAGATATTACTACCGTGACATTCTAATTCATGGGACCTCCTTGATGATTTGAGCATGTCCTCTGAACCACATTGACATCTGTGTGTTATTGTGATGATTGAGATTTAGTATTGTTTTTTTGATATAGGCTACCTTCCTCCTACGTCTTCAAATGAGGTCAACTTCAAGGCATGTCACCACCTTCAGATACATCATGCATATCAAAGGTCCTTGTAGTACCTTTACTTTCTGCATTTAAGAGCATGAAACATGAGTGGGAGCAATACTGAGCATCTTTACTTATGACAATACCAGTTTGCTTGCGATCGTCACATGGCTTGCTCTTGAAAATAACTGGTGGCCTTTCGAAATTCCTAAGAGTGTAATTATCTGTCTCCCTCCTTGCACCACTGTCTCCCTGGATTGCCATCCTCAGACATAAACTTTTGGGACTAACGACCGGAATGTGGCTTTGGCAGAGGGGATATCAAGGAAAAGATCATCGAGGCCCTCTGCGAGCCCAACAAATCCCTTTACCATCCCACTGGAACTGATCGGACATTCCTCTGTAGCTTCCTTCGGAAGTTTTTAACATAAGTGACTCTGATGTTGGAATCTCTATTATTAGGGTGAAAGCCCTTTTTTACAGCCCCACAGTGAAAGAATGAGATCCTTCCCAGCTCTCGTATAAATCTACATGCTTCCACAGTGCCATCACTTTCTGTCCATTCCCTGCGCTAATCAACGATCTTTTCCTCAACCTCTTCAACAGTAACATGGGTGGTGCCATTGGTTGAGCAATGACCACCAATATCCACCTTCGAACTGAACGCAACGCTTTGGGTGAGGAAACCGGTGGAGTGTTGGGTGTGATCTGGTGGGAGGAGATGAGGCGTATCCGGGGGGAGGCTCAAGGTGGAGGTTCTCCGGTGCGGCTTTTGGGGCGTTGCCCGGCACGGTGGATGCGTGCCGCTGGAGGTGGCCTGGTGGTGTACCGTTGGAGGAGGCAGCGGGTGTGTCGGGCACGGACGCTCGCGGGTGTGCCGGGTGCGACGGCTGGGGAGCGTGCTGGGGCGAAGCCGCTCGCGGGTGTGCCGGTGAAGGCGCTCGCGGGAGCGTGCCGGGGCAGAGCTGCTCACAGGCGTGCCGGCTGGAGTGAACAGCGGGTGTGCCGGCTGGAGGCTCCTGCAGGTGTGCCCGTGGAGACCATGGCAAGTGCACCGGGTGGGGGTGTCACAGGATGCGCTGTTGCGGCCCAATATGTTTCAGCCGGATATGTGCCAAGATGTCCTGTCGGATGTGCGCCTGTTGACTCTATCAGAGAGACCAGAACGACAATCATCATTGCAACGCTATGACCAGCATTAAACGCTGGAGGACCCCGTCACAGAGGACATGGTTATGTGCTTCCTGTCTCATACCCGTTGCTCCAGTCTGGTGCTTCAGCCAGAGACTGGCCAAGAACATAGCATTCAACAGTTTCATAGAACAATATGCATACAATCTCCACCTTTTCTTCTAGTTGTCAGGGGAAGGTGCTTCATTATAGCTAGTTGGGATCAGATGACTCCAAGCTAACAAGTGCGCGTTGGAATTCCAAGGAACCAGCCAACGTGGGATAAGTTGTGTTTCAGTGAGATTGAGCGTCCCGGGTTAAACTCTGTGGTTTCCAGCTGTACTTCAAGCTCAATAATTTGGCTCTTAAGTTCACACTTTTCATACTCCCACTCGCCAGTCTTCTTAACCATTGCATCCTGGATTCTCTGTTCTTGCTCCTCTCTTTGTTGTCGTAGCTGCCCAACACACTCCTTGAGGCACCATCGAGGTGAGTAATTCTTTCTTGCAGGATAGTGTCCTTCTGACTGCAGTTTTAAGCTGTTGCTCCGGAGATACTACCTCTTTGCATATCTTCTCCCATCCTGCAACCGCTTCTTCTGTCGCTTTCATGTGTTGCTTCTTGCATTCTCTCCAAGCTTACTATATGCAGCATGTGGCAAGTCCAGAGGAGAATATTCCTAGAATGGGCCTAGTTCTCGGGGTAGGCCAACCTTGGGAATTCCAACTTCAAAACCAACGGTAGTGGGAACAATAATGAGGACAGCACCATCTACCTGAGAAGTCCCGGTCATCAGGTTTTTTTTTATATGAAGCCATGATGTCCGGGTGCATCAATAACAGTGCAGTAATACTCCTGGTTTCCAATTTCCAGAAAGCAACATCACTGGTGATACCACGCTCGCGCTCGATCTTTAGCTTGTCAAGCACCCAAGCATACTTGAAAGATCTCTTATTCATATCAGCAGCTTCCTTCTCAATCCTTTCAATCACATGCTTATCAATGCCACCAAGCTTGTATATTAGATGCCCAATGGTGGTAGACTTCCCAGAGTCAACATGGCCAATGACCACCGTGTTAATATGGCCCTTTTCCTTTCCCATTCTTGCCTAATGAATACAAACTGTTGGTTCAAAGCATTCACGAGGCCACGTAACAAAAAGCATCAGCCGGAGAAGAACGGGAGGTGCTGAGCTCTAGCTTCACTCTGGGATGCACCGTAACCCGCGAAGACCCAACCGTGAAGGACGTGCTGATCCGGTGGGATGGTTGAAGAATGTGATGCAGTGAGGCGTGGACGGGCTCATCCGGCACGATGTGCGCGGGTTTATCCGGTGCAATGGGTGTGTGCCGCTGAGGTGGCCCGGTGGTGTACCGGTTAAGGGCAACGAAGGCGTGCCGGGGGAGCGCCCAGGGAGTGCACCGGGAAGAAGCCGCTAGAAGTGTGCCGGGTGGAGGGGGCCCGGCGCGGTGGGTGTGTGCCGCGGAGGAGGGTGGCCCGACGCGGTGTGTGTGTGTGTGTGTGTGTGTGTGTGAGAGAGAGAGAGAGAGAGAGAGAGAGAGAGTCCTCCCCTTTTTATTTACTTGTTTATTTATAATTAATTATATATATTACTTATATATATACATATTATTTTATTTTTTATACACTTTTTCTCTTCTCTTCTTTTTGTTTCTTCACCATTATCTATTCTTTCATTTATAATATTTTTTTTTGTCTGCTTCAAAATGGCCGGAGTTAGAATGAACTCGCTGTCCGTAAAAATTTTGAGTGTCCACATACCCTATCATGATTTGGAGGACGTCCGTAAAATTTGACACAGCATTCGGGAAAAGAAACTAGGGCCGTCTTTTTTGACTTCGACGGTAGATTCCCGTGGAAAATGGTCACAAGACGCGATTCTCCGCTTGAGGCGGAGTCTCGGCAAACTCATCACATGGGAACAGTGCAAAGGAGAAGAAGTGTAGGGAAGAAGGAACGCACAAGAGAACAAATCACTCCATTCATAATTCTACATAAGCTGTCATAAGCACTACAATCATAGAGAAGTGGCGGGTCCACTAGCTCGCCAATCCTCACCATTACTCATCTCTCTGGGCACTCTCCTCCTCTCCCCTGAGGTGTGGGTCCCTCAGAAGCCTCCTGGATCCTCGTGCAGTAGCACCTGCCTCGCCTCTTGGCGCCTGCTCCGCAGCAGTGACTCGCTGCGCCTCCCCTGGCGTGACGAAGAAGCCACTAGCGGCAAAGCGACCGGACTGGCGGAGTCGCTCCCCGAACTCTCGCGCTCTCTCGTAGCGCGTCTCCATCCCTCCTAGCCTCAGCACGACGGCCTGAAGGCCCAGCTGGAGCTCCCTCACTTGGGCCTCCAAGGCCCTCCTCTCGGTCTGATCCCGCTGTCGCTCGGACCTTCTCTCGGCTTTCTCTCTCTCTATCTCTCTCCTCATCATCTGCAGAAGAACCCTAACTCCAGGATGTCTGGAGAAGGTCTCTCCTCACCGCGATGCCGCAGCTCCGTTACAGTCACCACCCAGGCATCACGCTCCTCTTCCGCCCGGGTCGCCTGAGCCACCGCACCGACAAGTTGCTCCAGGAGGGAGGCAATCTCGAGAAAAGGGGCCAAGGAACTGGAAGATGCACCACCAATCATCCCCGCCGCCGCTGTCTGCTGGGCACGCTGGAACAAAATAAACAACGGCCGTCAGTGAAACTCTAAAATCTGAAGATAAAAGTGCGGCACGTAACTTACCAGGAGCGACAGCTCATGTTGAGCGACGGCCAGCTGCCGCCTAGTCTCTGACAGTTGGGCGCGCGAGCCGCCGATGCCACGCGTGTCCCCAGCTTGGGGAAGTCCCTCGTAACTCTCTCTCTGCCGCCGCAGGAAGTCAGCACTGTCCTGCACCAGTACACCCCCTTGCTGTCCAGGGAGACGTACGGGCCAGTCCTCGAGCCTCGCCTTGCCGCGACTCTCCCTCCTGACGCGGCTCGGCTCGTCCGCACTCGCCCACTCATCGGCCAGGCCCAGGGTTGTGGAACGCACTAGATTTCGTGTGGTTCGGAAATATCGTGGGATATCGGTGGTCTTTTTATCGGTTTATCTAGTGCGAGGGCGTGCCAGTCACCTAGGTGACAATGTGTTCGGGCTTCGAGACTGGAGTGGTCCGAAGCCCGGGGTGCGCTCCATCTGACTGATCAGACGATTGTGGATATCGGGTCGGGACTGGAGACCCGCCGCGCCATAAAGGCCGCGACGTTAATTACATCCCCTGGGAGAGGGGAAGACCTCTGATTAATCGCCAAGAAAAGGGGTCAAATGACCTAGAGATCGTTTTTCATTAAAGCATGCGAGTTGGGTTGACATGATTTAAACCCTCCGCATCGGTATGCAAAACGGTGTTCAAAACCATATAAATACTTGCCGCGAGTGCGGCGAATTTAATGAAGGTGCGGGATTAGATCCCGGTATATATACATCAGCCACTAACAGGCAATTCCAGTATTCGGTTGAGAGTCCATATTCGAAGCATCGAAGGTAACAACAAAGACATTCGGATATCTGCCGTAGGTACGGCACGCTTCACGTGGGTGCGGGATCGGATCCCGGAAGAAGTGGGTCAAGCTGATGAACTATCGGCCCAAGAGGTGCACGGATCATGACCATGTCGGGGATCCCGAGGTCCACGTCCGATACCACGGGGCATCATTGCTTTTCTCTTCACGCACATTCCGGGGGAGCGGGTTGTTAAGTGTAAAGCCAAAACTCGGCAACGTGCGCCCTCGCACGTGGATCGACCTGCGCGGTCAGGTCGCGGGGTTCGACCTGCCCAGTCAGGTCGTGGGGGTCAAGGGGGCAACGCCCCTTGTTGGGTTTTCGGGGGCAGCGCCCCCGGAACAAAATTTGGATTGTAGTGGAGGGGAGACTTTTGGTTAGTTCTCTATTAGCTTGAATTGCATGTTTTCTTTTACTTTGTTGATCACCTTCTCTCTTCCAGGCACGCCGGATTAAGTGATATTGAAGGGGGGGCGCGCCGGTTAAGGATGCCACAAGGGGAAGGGCGCGCCGGTTTAAGGACACTACAAGGGGGCTGAAGGGGGGCGCGCCGGTTTAAGGGAGTTCAAGGGGGGGCGCGCCGGTTAAGGTCCAGGATGGGGGGCGCGCCGGTTAAATGGACTAGTACAAGGGGGCGCGCCGGATTGCTGCAAGGAAAAAAATGGGTTTTGAGTGTGGGGTTAAACCGGCGCGGGGGGGTACCGCGCCGGATAAACCCACGCCGGATTAGGGGGCGCCGGATTAAGCATTGTATATCTTCTTTCAACCCGTTTGTGCTCTGTTTCTTCTTTCCTTCAACTGCAAGTTGATTTATTGATTGGTTTGTTCATCTTATTGGTGAATTATGTTTGTGGAAAGAAGATTTAAGTGTTTTAAGTGTTTGTTCAGGTGGATTGTCATGATGATTCAAGTGTTTTATTAGAACAGTTTGCTGTGCAGGAACATGGAAGTTTAGTTTGTCTCAGTGGTTTAGTGTGTTTGTCTGTCTGTTCCTATGCATTCTATGTTCTTACATGTTCTTCCTCCGGCAAAATTTGGGCAGCACCTCCCCCGGACTGACGATTGCCAGAGAAAATAGAGGAACACCAAGTGGATTGCTCCAGGGTGAACCTCAAAATGTAGACCTTATGCGGTCCGATAACCCAAGTGTGAGTGTGGAAAAGCTCGAGGACTAGCCTTCCAGAGCTCTCACGACTCACGGGTAATGATCCCTCGAAGGGGAACGAGTGGGGAGTGAGATCAAAAACGCTGGAGGCCAAGTAGAAAGGGAGGGGCTACAGCCTGAACGTATTCCGAAGGGGGAGAAGAAGATGCAACATATCAAGAAAAGAGGATCTCCCGAAGGATCGTTTTCATTTCACCACGAAGGGGTGCAAATACATGGGCTCTTCATGCATCTAAAGCAAGGAACCAAAGGGAAGAATACATCGGAGGAAAGAAAAAGAAACAAGGAGGGGGGGAGGGGAGATCTGTATCTCCCTCACCTCACTCTCTGCTCTCTCCTTCTCTTTTCTCACTTCACTTCGCTCTCACAGGAACGCTGGCTTCGGGCTTCAAGGGGTTTCTCTCAGAAGAAGACTTCCACTTTTCAGGCTTCCAAGAGTTGTTCAACCCTTCCAACCTTCCAACCCATTTAAGCTTCGCCTGGGCGCTCCTTTTATAGGGGCCGGAGGCCCTGTTTTGGAGGGATGCCCTCTGGATTCTTCTTCCTCCCGTTGGTTCCTTGTTTCCCGCAACCACCACTGCAGCTGCTGACGTTGGTGACGTTGCCCTGCTGCTGCTGTCGACGTCGCCTCCGGCGAGGCTATGGTGTGATCGGGAGGGGGGCTCCGCTGGCACGTCCACCGCGAGCCACGTTGCTATCCTCATTTGCTGAAGAATGGCCGGCCGATCGACGGAATGAGCGTTCGGCGGGATGGGGCTCGAGGACTTCCATTCACGGCATATGCTCGTTTGCCCGCCGGATCGAAGTGGGAGCTTTAACCATTTTAGGCTTGTTCGTCATCATGCCGTTCCCAGGAAACAGGGGACCGCATTGATGACGGGATGGCTTCACTGCACGCCGGATAAAGGCCTCAGAGAAAAGCTTGTTTCTAAACTAAGCGCGCCGTATTAGCACTCCAAGATGGGCGCGCCGGTTTAGTGCATTCAAAGGGGTGACCCTTTAACGGGAGCATGCCATTTTAACATAAAGCAAGGGAGTTCACGGGGCGCGTCGGACTAGCATCTTGTAAAGGGCGCGCCGGTTTAAGGCCCCCTTAGGGGCGCGCCGGTTTAAGGCTATTGGAAGGGGCGGGCCGGTTTAAAGACCATATAAGGGCGCGCCGGTTTAGACTTCGTCTCGGCTTCGCGGCTATTCGGAGGGATGCTTATCCTCCTGTATTACTTTAGTCGTAATGCACCGCCGTCGGGGTGTTTATTTCAGGGCCTCTGCATCCCGATTTGGAACTTCGAGTGATCCCCGGCGCGTGCCGAACACGTGTTCAAATTCTCGAGTTTCTTTTGATTCAGCCTTTGGCAATGCCGACTGGAGAGTCGGGGCTGTCTCTTCAACACGAGGGGATTCTTTGTCGGGTGGCGGAGCACCGGGTAGGTATTCGTCCTGCTTGGAGGAGGCACAGGGTTTATTCAGCCTTTCCGTCTTCGACTCACTCTCGAGTGATGAGACGTGCATGTCGTATGATCATCATCATTTTTTGACGTCCACAAGGGTCCTTGCCATGTCCTGTACCAAGAAAGGGGTCCCACATCAGTCAAAAATAACGCGTCCCCTGTCTAGGACGCGTCCATCATTTAAGTGCGACACTAGCCGAACCCTTTCCCCCTTCGCACGACTTGCTTCAAAACTCAAAATGGATCAAAGAGGGGGAAAACCAAGCACTCACCGAGCCGTGTTCACCTCCTCCCGCGCCATCGGGCCCCTCGGGTCCCTCGGGGGCCCGAAGCGGCCCTTCCTCCTCCATGGACGTCGTTCCGTGCTCGGGCGCGTCCCTCCTTGGGTGAGGGGTCCCACGTCCCTCTCCACCTTCACCGTGGTCAGGCCCACCGAACTCCATCGATCAAAAGAGGAGGAAGACAAAAAGGGGGCAAGCGAGTTTCGGCAGAAGGCGGGCTCGTTTGCGGGTAAGGCACGGGAGAAGAAAGGCCGCCCGACGCTTTAAATTTGAATTCAAGGATTAAGACGCGTCCTCGCGCTTGGACGCGCCCAAAATGGGAGAACGGAAACAAAATCCCCCCGTGAAAAGCGTAGTTCTCCGCTGTTCAGGGTAAGGTCTCGTGGAGCGTGCTCGAAGGACAACTCAGTGCAACGAAGAAAGGGTGGGAGAGAGAAAAGCACACAACACAAAAAAAGCCATTTCCATTTCATATAATAGCCGAAAGTACATCATACAGTGAGAAGGGTGACGTGTACAAGCAACTCTCTAACTCTCGCTGCCACCCTCCTGGTCATCTCTCTCCTCCCTCCTCTGACGGGGATCCCTAGGGGGCCTCTGCGTCCTCTGCGAACCCTGAGAAGCCGTGCTCGCCTCGCCCTGCGGTGGCACTCCAGCCTCGAAGGCGCGACGACGCTCCTCAGCCGAAGAAACCAGATAGCTGCTCATGGAAAAAGAACTAGACTGACGAAGTCGCGCCCCGCGTTCCTTCGCCCTCTGGTACCGCTCCTCGCTCTCCCGAAGCCTCCCCTCCGCCGTGCCGAGACTCAATCGGAGCTCCAGCAGCTGGGCCTCTAGAGCCCTCCTCTCGATCTGATCCCGCTGTCGCTCCTCCCTCTCTCTCTCCCTATCCCTCTCCCTCTCTCTCTCCACGCTCTCCCTATCCCTCTCCCTCTCCTCTCTCTCCCTCATCGCCTCTCTCCTCGATAGCTCGAGGGCGATCCGCAGATCCACTACGTCGCGAGGAAGCTCCTCAGCCTCCCGTCGCCGCTCCTCCTCTAGCTCCGCAATCCGGGCGTCGCACTCTGCCACCCGGGCATCGCGCTCCTGCTCAGCTCGAACAGCACGCGCCAGGGCCTCCCGAATCTCGGCCACCTGTCAAAGCACGCATGCACCATAAGAGAACAATAGTGATAGAAGGAAAGCAGCCAGAAGAGAGTCAAGGTCAGGCAAGCACTCACTCGAGCCTCGCGGTCACGCTCGGCCTCCTCAGCCCGAGCCACCGCATACGCCAACTGCTCTTGGAGGGCAAAAACCTCCGGAGGAGCGCCCCGCGAACTGGAACCCGCTCCACCAGCCGTCCCGGCTGCCGCTGTCTGGTGGGCCCGCTGAAACACGGGGCAAACGTCAGTCAAAGGCTAAGCATCAAAAATCCAGGTCACAAAAAATGCATCACATAAACTCACCAGGATCTCCAACTCCTGTCGGATGGCCACCAACTGTCGCCTGGCGTCCGCCAACTGGGCCCGCAGGTCGGCGATCATGGTATCACGAGCATCCTACATTGCACGTAAGTTAGTACCACATGCATATAGATATAGAAAGGTGAAGCAGTTTCATTTCACTTACCCCTGCCATACCACCCAAGGAGAGGCGGTCCCCGCACGTAGCTCGGTACCGTCTCATGTAGTCTGTGATGTCCTGTACATGGGACACCACTGGGACCCCGCCCTGCTGCCAGTCATGGTACTGTGCTGGGAAGCGCGTGCGCCAGTCCACGATCTTCGCCTTCCCCTTGGACTTCCGCCCGATGCGGGCCGGCCCATCTACATCGACCCACTCTTGGGCTATCCCCAACGTCCTCATAACCAGCCTCAGCCGAAGCGGCTCGATCTCGTTCAGGCAATGGACCCACACGTCCCGCCTGAAACGAGGAAGACCCGCTACAACCCAGGGCTGGCCAGGATCGCCCATGCCCAGGTAGGGCCTTCACACCACCTGCATCACCATGCATATATCATGATAGTCACATGCATAAAAACACAAAAAAAATCATACGCATCATACCATGGCCTCGGGATACTCGCTCAGCTCCCGGCGAAGCGACACCAGCTGGTAGCCGTGGGGTGCTGCAACCACGACCGGCCTCCACTGCCGCGCCAGAGGCACGGCCCTCCTGTTCCCATGCCTAGCCCTCCCCATCGGGAAATAGTAATAGCTCCACACCTGCATCCATCATACATCATTATTACAAATAATTGCATATTTAACTGTGGGAATGCATAAATAAAATGTTTACCTGGAGAAAAGGTGCGAAGCCACTGACTGTCGTCTCCTTCTCCGAAGTCTGGGAGAGATCGGCAATCAAATGGGCAAGTAGAGCCGCCCCCCACGCATAGTGCCCCACTCTGTCAAGATCCACCAAGATCCTGAGGAAACGGTAGTGGATGCCATCCCCCTTCGTCCCCAGCAGAAGGCGGCCCAGGAAGAAGAAAAGAAATCTCCGCAGGTCTAGATCCACCAGCTCCCGCTCACTCGAATCCTGGGTAAAAGCAGCGCGAGCGTCCCCCTCTAGTCGAGCCAAGAACTTCGCTCCAGTCTCGCTAACCCGCTGGCGCGGGTCGACGAATCCGAGTGCCTCCATGATCTCCACTCGGCCGACTACCCTGCTGTCTCTATCAGTCACGCTCGTCTCTAACCACAGCAGGTCCAGGGCACTCCCTCGGTAGTCGGGGTAGGTGACCCCGCTGACTGCCTCTCCGTCAACTCGTAGCCCGGTAATCCGAGCCACGTCCTCTAGTGTCGGCACCATGTGCCCCCAGGGCATCAGAAATGCCCGGCTCGGTGCGTGCCACCGCTCCCTCAGTGCCTGGATAAGAGGAAGGTCGAGCCGGAAGGGCTCGATCCTAAGGAAAGCTCCAAAGCCCATGGCGTCCACACGCGCCCTCTGGAAGTCCGGCAACCCGCGGTATGCTGCCACCACCAGGGACCAGCTGATCCGGCCCTTCATCACGCCCTGCACACCACAAAACTAACAAAGAACACATCAGCATCATGAACAGTAATAAACAATAACACTGTATATACTACTTATTCTTTTTATTTTATTTTTATTTTTTTAAAAAATATTTATGTTTTTTTGGAGGCGTCCAATACCCTGGACGCCTCCTTCCTATTTCCTTTATTTCATTTTTTAGAAAAACCCAAAAACAAAAAAAAATTAATAATATATATTATTATGGAGGCGTCCCCGGCCCTGGACGCCTCCTCATTTTTAATTCTATTTTTTGTATTTACGTAAATAAACAAATAAAAAAAAATAAAAAGAAAAAGTGGAGGCGTCCAGGCCCCTGGACGCCTCCTTCCCTCACTCCCCGGCGTTCTCCACACTGCCTCACGTCCGCCTATCCAGCCTATTGAACCACAGAGTGAGAGTTCCGAAGGGCTTACCAGGTCGTGATCGTCATCTCCCGCGTCGCCAGCGCCCGCAGCGGCCTCCGCGGCCAGGAGAGGCACCTCCATCTCCTCCTCCGCAGCAATCTCCTTTGCTGCGACCTCCTCAGCATCGTCTCTCAGCCTCCTCGGACGACGAGCCCGTCGTTTACGCTTCTCTGGACCCTGGCTCGATCCTCCTCGCTCCATCGGGACAAAGAATGGGTCGTCTGGATTTGACTGGGTGGTTTGAATGAACAGTAATTGAGCAAAGGGGGGGAGGCCCCCCCCATATTTATAGAATCCACCCTATTTGGGGCGTCCAGGCGCCTGGACGCCCCCATGTTTTTTATTTTTTTTTCAAAATTCAAAAATTTAGGGGCGTCCAGGCGCCTGGACGCCCCCAAAACAAAAATAAAAAAAATATATAATAAAATAAAAATTAGGGGCATCCAGGACCATGGACCCCCCAAAACAAAAAAAAACTAAAAAAAATCAAAAATAAAAAATTAGGGGCGTCCAGGCCCCTGGACGCCCCAATAATAAAATTTTCAAAAAATATATATATAATAAAAGAAAAAAAAGAGATAAGCGTATGTTATATAATCCAAACAAAAGAAAAAGAAAAAGAAAAAAAAGATAATAATAATTAAGTGGAGAGGGGCCCAAAACATCCAAATGCCAGGTTTTATTCCATCAGAAGAGCAGAATGAGCTACATCAGGGGCTTAGGCGCCTTAGGCCTTAACTTCCCCAGTTCGGTTACATAAGCCCTCCACAGCTCACATTCTTCCCCCACGTGCGCTAAGGCCCTTCCCACAACACTTGTCTTCCAGGGTGCTTTGACGACCTTCGCTTCCTTCGCATCCGCTTCAGTACCCAACTCTCTCTTCTTCAAAGGAACGATGCCAGTCGATAGCGGGAACGAATGGCGTGGGATGCCAATCTGGAGGCAGCACCGATGCGCATTATAAAGGACAAACTCGGTCGCGCCAATCAATTGAAGATCAACCTCGGGGGAAGGCCTCATAAGGAGATCAAGCGAAAGCAAACATGCCGGTGCGCAAGTAAAGAAGGCTTGTGTCACGGTGCGGAAGTGAGACCGCCAGTCTTCACGTTTCTTCAGCCACGGAACGCGGTTCACTACAGTACCACCGAAGCCTAACACGTCGGCTATGTGATGAAGAGGGCTTTGTTGGAAGAGCTTCGAAGCAGTTGGCATCCCCTCGCGGTGGTCGAATTTGAAATGCAAATCAAGCCAGCAGGACAAGTGCGCAACCAAAATGAGGCTTACCCATGCTCGAGGCAGTAAGGCCACTATACAGGTAGGCGAGGACAGCGGGTCCCACCCTCTTTCCACGCCAGATCCCGCAGATAGCACTCAATTGGTCTTCCTCCACCATGTTGTCGGTATAAGGAAACAAGAGAGCACCCGCCAGACAAATGGTGAACCCCTTCATGATTCCTTCTAAGTAGTCATCATCTGGTGCCCCCCTCAGGGCGTCCATGACCCACTCCGTAAGCTTTTACAAATCAATCCCCTTTTGATTACGCACCTTCCTGGCCGCGTCAGGCGGCATGAAGCTTCCAAGGACACTTTCAGAAGTCCCCCGTGTCAGCATCCGCATAGCCTTCACCTTCCCGTCACTCTTGAATTTCTTCAATCCGAGCAGAAGTTCCACCTCCTCGAGGAGGATGGTCACCTCGAAGGTCGGGAAGATAAAAGTGTGGGTCTGGGGATGCCAGATCTCCACTAGTGCGCCCATAGCCGCCCAGTCCATACGAATCTTCTCGTAGTGTTTGGCGTGAATAAGGAGCCCCTGCAGATGCCACTTCGAGAGTATGGCCCTCATGCCAATGGAGATGTTGGAAGTTAGCTTTGAAAGCCATGGCAGCTTGGAAAACTTCCTCGGGCCTGGGAAGAGTGGATATGGCTGGAAGAGAAAAGAAAGAAGAAGAAATGAAGGAAGTAAGAAGAAGGCTCACGTGGAGAAATTTGAAAAGAATCAGCTTACCATATGCGACATGATCGTCCCACTCAGATGACCCTCAAGGTCGGAGAGTCGCCTGATCTCGCCGCTAGGCCTGCTCCTCTTCATAACGCGGGAAGACTCTCCTTCCATCCTGAAATCTCTAGATTCTCCTCTTCTTCCTCTCCTGAGCTTCCAAAACCCACCTTGGTGCATTTGAATGAACTAGCCCAAGGGGAGTTCTTATAGGAAGGGTAGGGCGCTACAGGACGGAACATGTCACATCAGCGGTCAATGTCAGGATTTTGGTTAGATCTCCTTTCCATTGTGGTGCGATTCTGTTATGATTCTTTCTGATAACCTTTGCTAGTCTGTGCAGGTTTTACTAACGGACGTCTTTGTCCTGTCTCCTGTCCCACCTTTCAATGGTTGGTCCCACCATGTCATGCATCATAGCATATGATACCTACGCTACTAGAACATGTCAAGGACCTTGCGGTCCGAACGAATCCGGGATTTGAGTTCCCCTTCAACAAAAAAAACAGTGATGATCCCGAAGAATTTGGGTTGTACGGATAGGCCGTTAACTTGTGGTAGCATGGGGACGACAATTCCATTCAGTGAGTTGGTGCGCGGATAAACGGGCCCCAGCCCAGTGTCGGCTCACCGGATCGGTATCCTGACCCGTTCTTAACAAGTTGACAATATTATCCTTGGCTATTTTCTATTTTAGTTTGTTTTAAATTTTTATTTTAACCCAGCATGCATTCATATAGGACTTTGATTTATTGCGGAAAATCATTCAAGTGATTCGATTGTGAAAGCCATTGTGTTTCAATTCCCACAAATATGAGATATTCCACTCCGAATGAAATACTGAGTTTCCTTGAGACAGCCCTACGCTGCTCTTCCAAAGGAGACCCTTGTTTGGACAGACCCTCAGATATTCCTTTACTTTTGACCTTGTTTGACCCACCTTGGCCACAGCACTTCCACATTGGCTGGTAACCGCTCCCCAAAGGTGAAACCTCCGGTTTATGACCCAGGTACTTCCACACCGAGAAGTTGGTCTCTTTTTGTTTCGTGCCTGAGCGCACATCTCACCCTCCCTTATTTGATCTCCGTCCAAGCAATCGTCAATATTTGAAAGACCGTCTTCAAGGTCGCCTCATTAAAATTTCAGAAAAGATTCCAAACAGTAACGTCAAAAGCGTGTCTCATCACACCTTGGCATCAACTTATCAGTCCGCTCCCACTTCATTTCACTCCACTTCGATACCATTCCACTACGTGTCGCTCCCTTGCAAAGCAGACGCCAAGGCGGGGCAGCTGTAGACACGCCATTCTTGACGTCTCCTGGGAAAGTCTCATATTACTATACAACGCCCCGCAACGGCTTACGCATTTTGAATCACTCGAGTGCTTCCTTTTCTTGGGTCTTCTTCTGCCTTTTTCGGCATTCGGAATCGTCCCGTCACGGCATTCGGACGGCATCAACACCAGTCGAACGCATCAGGAGGTTCCGGAACCAAGAAGGATGTCTGCCGGGCGGCCGCTGACTAGGAGCCGGGTGGGTCTTAATGGGGGCGTCCAGGCCCCTGGACGCCCCCATTCTTTTCTTTTATTTTATTCTTTTCTCAGGGCCCAAAACCAAATAAAAAAATATTAAATATATATATATTTTAATGGAGGAGTCCAGGCCCCTGGACGCCTCCATAAAAACAAAAATATAAAAATGTGTGTAAAATGCCAGTTGGCATAAAAAAAATAAAAAATAAATATATATATATATATATATATTAATGGAGGCGTACAGGCCCCTGGACGCCTCCATAAAAAATAAATATAAAAAAATTAAAATGCCAGCCTTGGCATAAAAGACAAAATCAAAATAAAAATAACATATCTTTGGAGGCGTCCAGGCCCCTGGACGCCTCCATCAACTCTCTCACGGGCGCCGGCCACCGAACGACGGTTTGTCGTGTGTGAAAAAATCCAAATTTTGAAGACGTCCAGGCCCCTGGACGCGCCCATTTCTGAATCACGAGGCGCCGCTCACAAAACCACGCGTTGTGCCAAACCGCGTGCGGCCGTCGTCGATTTTCGGTGGACCTGTTGGAGGCGTCCGGGACCCTGGACGCCTCCACAAAAGTATTCCAAAAAAATATATAAAAATAGAATAAAATATTAATTCGGCCCTGATGGAGGTGTCCATGGTCCTGGACACCTCCACCCTCCGTAGCTCTATAAATAGAGGCCCACCCCCTCAGTTCTGGGAGAACTTCGAAGAGATCCGATAGGCTGCCGGAGCCCAGAGGCTACCGGAGTCATTTTCTAACCCGTGGGGTCTTTTGTAGGTGGGGGTTCTGTCGGCTTCTCGGGTGCCCACGCTCGCGAGAGGAAGGTCGTCTTCATCCACCGCGCTTCCACGCCATCCCTACACTGCCGGAGCTCCGCCGGATTTCACCATCGGCACATCCAATAAGCCAATCCTTTCATTTTCTTCTTAGTTCTTTTGCATTCATCATCTCGCATCATCTATCCCCCTACATAAGGGCGCCGTCTCTGGCATACTTCTTGCATCCATCATCTCATTTTCCTCCTACTCGAGTCCGAGAGGGGTTTAAAAGATAACACCAACCAGGTGTGTGTCTTGCCATCATTTCATTATTTTTATCGCAAGGATTTGAATACTACACCTTCATCTTTCTAATCCACTTGTTACTTGTTTGTCGTTGTTTTGCAAGGGTACCCAAGGAAAGCCCTCTCCGTCGGCCGGCCGAAGGGGGAGGAAGAAGCAACCCGCCATCTCCCGCTCTTGAGGTAGGCGCGATCACCTTCTTATTTTTGGGGTCTTTTGGCCCCTGGCGATCACATATTGTTCTCGAGGCCGCGGCGAGTCACTTCCCCAATGGCCGTTTAAATTCCCGTTCTTATATGTTATATTCTTATCTATTCATGTTCTCGAGGCCGCGGCGAGTCACTTCCCCAATGGCCGTTTAAATTTCCGTTCTTATATGTTATATTCTTATCTATTCATGTTCTCGAGGCCGCGGTGAGTCACTTCCCCAATGGCCGTTTAAATTCCCGCTCTTTATATTCTTCTTATATTCGGTTATATTTTTATCTGCTCGTATTCTCGAAGCCGCGGCGAGTCACTTCCCCAATGGCCGTTTCACTTCTTGCTATTTAATTTCTGCACCATTCCCATCCCCCCGAGGTCGCGGTGAGTCACTTCCCGCTATGGCCGTTTAACCCCCATATCTTGCTATATTACATTTGTCCCGCTCGCCCCGCCGGAGCAATCTCCCGTGGTGACCCCTTCTCTTTTCTCTTATTTCTGTGTTGCAGCAAAACAAAAGAAGGAGCCCGCGCGCTCCGCGTCCTCTCCGCTCCCCGAACCGCGTGACGTCGCTCACACCCCCAGGCTATGTGGCTCCCCCACATGTACCATTTATTGCACAAGAAGGAGGGCTATTCAGGGCAGCTCCTCTTGCCGTCTACCCTACACCGGGGGCGCCTTGCCTCGAAGACTTGCTAGAAGATGTTAGGGTCCCGCCAGGGATCGTCAAGCCTGTAATAGAAATAGAATGCCAAGCAGTAGAGCAGTTGAGGACCTTCGAGGTGCCTAACCCTGAAGGGCGACCCACCATCTTTTATGTTGCTGGAGAGAAGCCAGTCAGGGAGGACGATGATTGTCGGTTCCCTGACGAGTTGCACGACCCGCACGTCCCCACTGCGGGACTTCCTCACATAACTGACCAAGCAGCCAGAATGGTCAGAAAGCAGAAGATTCCTCCATACCTGCCCTCCAGTCGGAAGAGGATGTTTGAGAAGATGTGGAACCCGCCAAACCTAGATCGGCGGTTGCTGCAAATCACCAAGCACCCCGGTCTGTGTTTTTCAATAGAAGATTATTACGAAGCTGATGTGATATCAGTTTCGACCTTGTCCGGTGACGACCCCGTGGAAACTGCAAATTTGCGGGAAGCCCGCCAAGATGTATATCCCAGTTCTCCGACTGAAGAGGCACAAGATGAAGAAGTTTTCCTCTGGAACCCTATCCGCCGCGGCATGGGGAAGACCTCCTCTTTCTCCGAGGGACTGACCCCGGAGGGGCACGCCTCTGAGGCGCCCTCGCCCCGGCCTGCTGGCGAAGCAAGGAGCAATAGCATGGGCCACGTCCCGAATCCCCCTCGATACGACCCCGTCATGTACGCCTTGTACCATAGGCAGCAACGGGAAATCGAGAGGTTAAAGGTGCGGCTGGCTGAGTTGACCTCGCTAGTGACTGACCTGATCCGAGGTTCTCTCCGCCCGTGCTGTGGCCACATGTCTCGGCCCCAAGGCGTCAGCCCTGACGCCTCTGTCCGGTTAAGAAGAGAAACCAGGGACATGGCAAGCCCATTGACTGGGTGGCCGGCCAGGCGAGACTTAACACTCCAAGAGAAGCTACAGAAGCCCTATTCTTTCCCAAGGGAGAAGACGTGGGGTATCTTTGACTGGGCCTGCTACTACGGCAAGGTCTCCCTCCCAAGGCCCAAGAGGCCACAGGACACCCGAAGGAGTGGGGACCCACTATATTGCCCCTACCACCAGATGCTGGGCCACGCCATCGAAGACTGTTATGTCTTCAAAGACATTGCTCAAGGCCTCATCGATAGGGACGAGCTCAAGATGGGAGACTATGTGGTAGCCCCGCCACGCCCCCATGTGGCGGACGGCCCCGGAGCAGGAGCCTATACCATATCCATCCACTACCATCCCTCTGAAGATGCGGCTGCCCCGGCCCCCGTCGGAGCTGTCTACGATGAATATACGGAAGACCCCGGGTTGGCCCTATGTCTTTCTGCACCAGCGGACCCCGCGGACCCGGCGGCTACAGCCCAAGGGGAGTGCGCGGTGAACGCAGCCTCCACGCCCAGCCAGGAGGGACAAGAAGAAGAGGATGGCATCCTCGAGCCCGAGGACAATGAAGACCATGATTTCGTTGACTTGTCGTCGGCCCCGCCGGAGATTGAAAATGGCGGCCAGGTCACAGTCGATGAACTGGTTGAGATCAACCTTGGCACAGAAGATGACCCCAAGACGACCTTCTTGAGTGCTCTTATGCCCTTACAGGAGAGAGAGCAATACATAAAGCTGCTACATGGATTCTGGGATTGCTTTGCCTGGAACTATAAAGAAATGCCCGGACTCAGCCCCGAGATGACTCAGCACATCCTATCTGTTGATCCCAAGGTGGAGCCAGTGAAGCAGTCTCCCCGGCCCATGAGGTCAGAATTAACCAGCCAGATCTGCAAGGAGGTCGACAAGCTCATAGATGTCGGCTTCATGGCGGAGAACCAATACACCACATGGCTGGCCAACATTGTACCAGTGAAGAAGAAGAATGGACAGATCAGGATTTGCGTGGATTTCCACGACCTGAATAAAGCCTGCCCAAAAGATGACTTCCCGGTGCCTATCACCGAAGTGATGATTGATGCAACTACCGGTCACGAGGCCCTGTCCTTTATGGATGGGTCGTCCGGCTATAACCAAATCTGGATAGCCGACCACGACTGGATTCACACTGCCTTCAGATCGCCCAAGGGGATATTCCACTACAAGAGGATACCCTTCTGCCTCAAGAATGCTGGTGCCACATATCAGCGGGCAATGACCAAGATCTTCGATGAGCTGCTATACAGCAAGGTCGAATGCTATATCGACGATCTGGTCGTCAAAGCTAAGAAGAGAGATGAACATCTGAATGACCTCAGGGTCGTCTTCCAAAGGCTCCGGCTATATGGGCTAAAAATGAACCCCATGAAGTGCGCCTTTAGCGTGTCCAGTAGAAAGTTCCTCGGCTTTATTGTCCGGCACAGAGGGATCGAGATCGACCCCTTCAAGATAAAAGCCATCCAAGAGTTGCCCCCTCCGAAGAGTTTGGGAGAGCTGAGCTCCCTACAGGGCCGTTTAGCCTACATCCGCAGGTTCATCTCCAACCTGTCGGGGCGTTGCCAACCCTTCCACAGGCTAATGATGAAGAATGCACCCTTCAGCTGGGACCATGAATGCCAGCACGCGTTCGACCAGTTGAAGGAGTACCTAAAGACCCTGCCTGTCCTAGGGGCACCTGTCAAAGGCAGACCACTTATTCTCTATATAGCGGCTACCGAATATTCACTGGGGGCAATGCTTGCCCAGAACAATGATGAGGGAAAAGTGCAGGCTCTCTACTACCTCAGCCGGAGACTGGTGGGTGCGGAGGCCAAGTACACTCCAATAGAGAAAGTCTGCCTTGCCCTGGTCTTCGCGGTCAAGAAGATGAGGCACTACATGCTGTCTCATGAAGTAAGCTTAATATCCAGAGCCGACCCTATCAAGCACATTCTCCTCTAGCCAGTCCCAAAGGGGCGCCTTGGCAAGTGGGCCGTGCTGCTCATGGAGTTTGACACCACCTACGTGCCGCAGAAGGCCATTAAAGGACAAGCCGTCGCGGATTTCTTCACAACATACCCCGTGCCCGAAGACTCCCCGTTGGCCGCCGAGCTACCGGAAGATGAAACACTGGAGGTAGACCAAGTACAACAAGCTGTCTGGCAGCTATACTTCGACGGGGCCTCGAGAACAGAAGCGACCCCGTCTGGGCGCGCCAAGGTACGAGCCGGAGCAGGCATCATCCTCAAGTCGCCAGACGGAGAAGTGATGCACACTTCCTGCTGCATTAGCAAACCCTGCACCAATAATGAAGCAGAGTATGAAGCTCTGATCATCGGCCTCCAGGTCGCCCTCCAAATGGACATCAAAATGCTCCAAGTGTTCGGCGACTCACTGCTGGTCGTCAAGCAAGTCCAGGGGCGGTTTGATGTCCTAAAACCTGAGCTGCTCCCTTATCACACTAAAGCAAAAGGGCTCATGGAGCGGTTCTACCTCCTCGAGATAGGCCATGTCGCCAGAGGGGAGAACGCACAAGCCGACGCATTGGCAAAATTGGCAAGCTCACTGGCCGTGCCTCCAGATGGATCTCTCCATATCCAGGTAATAAACCAGCGTCAGATGCCCAGCATGATAGAAGAAGAGCCAGAAGAAGAAGACCTAGAGGTCGCTACAGCAGAAGCCGTCAGCCTGCCTGACTGGAGAGACCCCCTGATGCAGTGGTTCAAGTACCAGCAACTACCCAAGCAAAGGGAAGAGAAAATTAAGCTAGTCAGAACCAAGGACTCTTATGAGCTCCGAAACGGAATATTATTCCGGACTGTGGCCGATGCCAAACAGAAGCTACTCCTCCGATGCTTGTCTATTGAAGAAGCTTGGAGAGTTATGAAGGAGGACCATGCCGGGACAGCTGGTGAACACCAGGCGGGGCCGAAGATGAAAATTGAAATCAAGAAGCTTGGCTATTATTGGCCCGCGATGTTCTACGACTGCTGCGAGTACGCTAAGTCGTGTCAGAAATGCCAGGAGCCTGCCACCATACCCAGGAGGCCTCCCGTGCAATTGCACCCGACCACGCCCAGTTGGCCGTTTGCCTAATGGGGAACAGATGTTGTGGGCCCCTTACCCGCATCTTCCACAGGCTGCAAATACATTCTGGCGGCGACCGACTACTTCTCCCGCTGGGCAGAGGCTGTTGCCTTACGGGAGGTCACCGGAGAAATCGTGGTCAGGTTTGTCCGCCGCAACATTATATTCCGGTTTAGCGTGCCCGACCGGATTGTGTCAGACAACGGTAGCCACTTCCGCAACCAGAAGGTCTACCGGCTGGCAGAAAAATATAAAATTGATTGGAGGACATCGACTCCTTACAATCCACAGGCTAATGGATTGGCCGAAGCTTTTAATAAGACACTCTGCACCCTCTTAGCCAAGACTGTCAGCTCTAACAAGAGGGACTGGGAAGAAAAGATGTATGAGGCACTATGGGCGTACCGAACCGTATACAAGACTCCAACGGGCTGCTCGCCCTTCTCTCTCGTGTACGGCTCGGAGGCGATCGTCCCTGTTGAACTGGAGATACCTTCTCTTAGGGTCGCCATTCAGCAAGGACTCGTCCCTGAAGGGCAGACCAACGTCGAGCGAAGACTCGAAGAACTTTCCAATTTGGAAGGAAAACGGCTTCTGGCCCAACAGAATATTCAGGTCTACCAGGCCCGAATTGCTCGCGCCTTCGACAAGCTTGTCAAGGGACGCGAATTCAAGAAGGGTGACCTTGTCATGGTCAAGAGAAGAGATCTTATGGCTGCCAACCCCAAGGGCAAGCTGAATAAAAAATGGCTCGGAGCTTACGTAGTCCAAAAAGTCTACGAAGGCGGGGCCTATGTAATTGTCAACCACCGCGGGGAGGTTCAATTCCCGCCCCTTAATGGAAGGCACTTGAGACTGTACCACGCTCCGGCGCCCCCATTCAATCAATAATATTATCCCCCGCCCTATTTTGGGGCGGGTTTGCGTCATCAGTGTCCAAACGGCTTGATCGCTATCCGTGCTTCCGAAAAAAGGGAAGGGAAGAAAAAAGAAGAGGGAATTTAAAAAAAAGAGAGAGAGAAAAAAAGAGAAGAAGGAGCAGAAAAGAAAAAGAAAAAAAAGGGGGAAATAAAGAAAAGAAAAAAAAAGGAGAAAAGAAAAGAAAAAAAGAGGAGAGAGAAAAGAAAAAAAGAGAGAGAAAAGAAAAAGAAAAAAAAGAGAGAGAAAGGAAAAGAAAGAGAAGAAAAGAAAAGAAAAAAAAGAGAGGAAAGAGCAAGGGAAGAGGAAAATCCAAGAAGAAGGGGGAATGCCCCCCCCTTTCCAGTCACCGCCCCGCATTAGCGGAGGTACAAAAATTGACTAAACAAACTCTTCTCTCCGTCCTCCCCGGGCGATGAGTACCCCTTTGGCTTGGACCTCCTGTCCAGGTCATTGACTAAACAAACTCTTCTCTCCGTCCTCCCTGGGCGGTGAGTACCCCCTTGGCTCGGACCTCCCGTCTGGGTCATTGACTAAACAAACTCTTCTCTCCGTCCCCCCGGGGCGGTGAGTACCCCTTTGGCTTGGACCTCCTGTCCAGGTCATTGACTAAACAAACTCTTCTCTCCGTCCTCCGTGGGCGGTGAGTACCCCCTTGGCTCGGACCTCCCGTCCGGGTCATTGACTAAACAAACTCTTCTCTCCGCCCTCCCCGGGCGGTAAGTACTCCTTTGGCTCGGACCTCCCGTCCGGGTCATTGACTAAACAAACTCTTCTCTCCGTCCCCCCGGGGCGGTAAGTACTCCTTTGGCTCAGACCTCCCGTCCGGGTCATTGACTAAACAAACTCTTCTCTCCGTCCCCCCGGGGCGGTGAGTACCTCTTTGGCTTGGACCTCCTGTCCAGGTCATTGACTAAACAAACTCTTCTCTCCGTCCTCCCCGGGCGGTGAGTACCCCTTTGGCTTGGACCTCCTGTCCAGGTCATTGACTAAACAAACTCTTCTCTCCGTCCTCCCTGGGCGGTGAGTACCCCCTTGGCTCGGACCTCCCGTCCGGGTCATTGACTAAACAAACTCTTCTCTCCGCCCTCCCCGGGCGGTGAGTACTCCTTTGGCTCGGACCTCCCGTCCGGGTCATTGACTAAACAAACTCTTCTCTCCGTCCCCCCGGGACGGTAAGTACTCCTTTGGCTCGGACCTCCCGTCCGGGTCATTGACTAAACAAACTCTTCTCTCCGTCCCCCCGGGGCGGTGAGTACCCCTTTGGCTTGGACCTCCCGTCCGGGTCATTGACCAGACCAACTCTTCTCTCCGCCCTCTCTGAACGACCAAAAAAATGGTCTCTAACCGAGGCCCCCCCCCACCTGAGGCCAGTACAAGCTTTCAATATTGCGGCAGAACTACGGAGGCGCCCGTTCGGCATGGTGGAGTGGTCCCCTCGTCCTCCCCTTGGGAAGGCGAGCACTCTCCTGTACCCTGACATGGGTCCCTGCCTGGTCCTCCCGAAGCGAATCCTCGCGAAGACTCATACCCTGCCAATGGGTCTCAGCACAAAAAGGGGGGGAAAGATACAAGAGCAAGGGAAGAGGAAGAAGAAAACAATATGCACAGAAGAGAAAAAGGAGAAGAGAGGTCCCTCTGGGATGAATGCATACACGAAGAACACGTGAGACTGTAACTGTTCGGTGCTATTTAAAGAAGGATCAGATTACATATGCTTCGGGGCATACCCCTGTGTTACAAAAAAAGGAGAACGCTAAGAGAGGTGATGCTCCGCCGACACCCCTGAAGATGTCCTCGAGGGGGAGGATCCCGACGCAGGGGAAGTTCGTCATATCGCGTAACCGGCCCCTCAATTCCTCAAGACGGGCGAGTTCGACTTCCGCGGACACCGTTTCAACCTGGGTGACGGCGAGAGCTTCCCTCTCACTCTCGACCACCTTCTCAGCCTCGGCAAGGTCAATCCTAGCCGCAGCAAGGTAGCCCTCTAGCTTTTCGATCCGACTCTTGAGGGAGCGGACGCTGCCCTGGCCTTTCTCCAAGGCCTTTCCATGGCGCTTTTCATCATGGCACCGTGCCTGCAAGACCTGCAAATACTCGTCCGCTTGGGCGTCTAGCGCGGCGCGCGCGTCGGGAGCCTGGGTCTCGAGGAACTCGCGACGCTTCACATACTTCAGCAACAGCAGAACCCTCCGCGACCACTCCTCTAGTGGGCAGCCCAGCACTTGTAACGCCCCGGTCAGCTGCGTCACTATAGTGTGTACCTCCCGGTATGATAAGGAAAGGTCGGCAAATAGCATCGTCCACAGCGTCACCAGCATTTGATGGACTGGCGCCTCTGACGAGGTGTGACTGACCGAAGGCATGGCTGGGGGAGTAAATTCTACGGTGCTGTCCACCTCTGCCCACAGATCAGCGTTCACCGCGGCCGAAGAAGATGGAAGAGCAAGAGTCAAGACGCCTGGCCGGCGTGCCTCGACAGAAGATTCCTGGCCAACCACGGCTGAGGAAATGGCTGAAGTCATTGCCGAAGCATCTGACGCTGCTGTTATCCGCTGCTCTCCTGCCTCCTCTGCCTCTGCTTGGTCTGCTTCTGTCACTGCCTAAATGGGTAGGGGTGCCGGTACGGCTACCTCGGCTGAAGGAGGGGCTTCGAGTAAAGCCGGACCCGACGCCATCACCCACGGACTCTTCCCTCGCGTGTGGGATCCCTCCAAATGTGCACGGAGCCCTGCGAATACTTGTCTCAAGAAAGGGTCCTCCATCTGGGCCGGCAGCCTTGGAAGAGGTGGAAGTGGAACCAGTAGGTGAGGGACGCCTCCCGCCCGCACGAGCACGGCAAGAGCCTCCACCTCGGGAATAGATGCCAGAGTCGGTCCCCCTGCTGGCGGTTGACCAGTAGTCGGCCTCCGCTTGGCGATCGCCTTCCGAGCGCGGCCAGGCGTCTTCCCTGTCGTCGGCGTCTCCTACACAAATGGAACACTGTTAGCCGCATGGAGCAAACCACACAAGATCAGAGAGTGGTAGAATCATGAGGCTCCCGCCTACCTCAGTCACTCGGTCGACGCTGCCTTCGGGCGCGATCTCCCCCTCCTCTAGAGGCTTGCCCGCCACTCTGGTAATACTGGAGGGCTCCACGAGCGCTTCCTGTCGAAGGGCGTCGAATAAAAGGGCCAACTTGCCCATGCCGACATCGACTCCCGTTGGGCGGTCGATCAGCGCAGCCAGGGCATCCTCCTCCGCGACCTCAAGTTCGGCCGGTTCCTGAAAATCCTGAAAAAAGGGGGGATAAGGTCGTCAGGCAATCACCAGAAAAAGGGGGAGGAGCCGGCCCAAGCAAGCTCACACTTACAACAGTCTTCCCCGTAAAGCTCGGGGAGCCAGCAAGTAAGGGGGGCCCGAAGACCGGCTCAGGCGGCTCCGATGCCCCGGACACGCCCTCGTCGGGAGCCGCTTCATCGGAGGAGTAGTTATAGTCTACCTCTTCGCCCGACGATAACTCGACCGCCGCAGGCTCTGCCCTTGCCGGCAAAGGGGCCTCCACTTCGAGGTCAATGGCCAGCGCACTCTCCCTCGGGCTAGATGAGGCCGGTACGCCGGACCTCAGCCTCTTCCTCACATATAGACGCATCATCGGGGGTTGCAAGCGGGGCCCAAATAGCCTAGCGACCGCCTCTGCTGTGCCTGGCACACAAAAAAAACGGGTTATATCAAGCCCAATTGGCCCCCAGGAAATAAAAAAAGAGAAGAAGCCGATTAAGCCGACAAAGGCAAATACCCTCTTCAGCTCCTGCGGCACGGGGTGACCCACGGGCTTCCTCAACAGGCAAGGCCTTCTCGGGAGTCCCAGCCGTACCCTCGCCCGGGATCAG
This sequence comes from Amorphophallus konjac, assembly GCA_022559845.1. Classification (NCBI taxonomy): domain Eukaryota; kingdom Viridiplantae; phylum Streptophyta; class Magnoliopsida; order Alismatales; family Araceae; genus Amorphophallus; species Amorphophallus konjac. The sequence goes on from CM040127.1 coordinate 6,247,845, forward strand.
CACGGGCGCCGGCTCCTTCGTGCCGCCTGTAAGGAAGAAGCGCATGGTCGCCGTGCGCGCATGCGGGGCCAGCTCAGGAAGCAAGCCAATCCCAGACGATGTTGGCGACTGTTGAACCTCGTCAGCATCGTGACTCGGTCCGGCCCGGGTGACTTCAAACTCCTCGAAAGACAAGATGGGGGCCACCGGAGAGACGGCCGTAGGAGCCGGGGATCCCTCGGCCCGTCTCCGCTTTGCCGCTTCCCGCCTGGCCACCTCGGCAGCAGCCAATGCCTTCTTAACAGGCGACTTGGCCCGGGACCTCCCCTGTGCTACCGGTGAGGGAGTCGGGGTCGGCGCCGAAGTCTTCCTCGCCGCAGCCGCGGCTTCACCCATATCTGGAAGGGGCGCAGGGACTGGCTCCTCCACAGCAGGAATAGGCGTAGGCGTGGGCTCCTCCATAGGGGCTGAAACGAAAGGAAACATTCAGGCGTCGAGACCTTGCTCCGAAATAAAGATAAATAAAAGAGGCTTAAAATGCATGCTAACAGTCGGAGGCGCTAACCGGCAGGTTGGCTCGGCTCGGTCCGGGTAACCTCGAACTCCTCAAAGGACGGGACCCGTGGCGCCGGAGGAATGGCAGTCGGGGCCGTGGCCGCCTCCATTTTTCTCCGCTTTGTGTCCCGCTGCTTGGCCACCTTTGCGGCATCTACTGCTTTCTTCACTGGCGATTTGGCCCGGTACCTCTTCGCAGCCTTGGGCAGAGGAGCCGTAGTCGGGGCCGGTGGCGCAGCTTCGAAATATGCAGGCTTCTGTACAAGCCGAAGGAGGTTCCGGTACGTGGCCATTTACGTGCTATCGGGGTGGTCTGTCAAAGAAGGGGAGAAAGAATAAACACGCATTCATCATTAGCATCCAATTCTTCACAAAGGCCGCGATGATAAGAGACAAAGACAACAGAAGAAGAAGAGATCAAATACCATGAGGGCCAGTATACAGTCGCAGTGTGATCGGCCAGTAGCTCAGGGATGGCTCTTTGTCCCGACGCGCCTCCTCTCGAACGAGCCAGCACACGTCTTCAATCTTCTGGCACCGGTCCGTAAGGTTGGCCAGATCCGCGTGCTTCTTCATGGAGAGGTGGCAGAAGAGGCTGAAGTGGTCTATGCCCCACCCGTCAGCATAATAGTACGGGATGTGCAGGCGCTTGCCCAGGATGGAGGCCCTCTGATCTTCGATCTTCAGCCCGTTCACCCGGAGAAGGGCATATAGCCACGTGGTGTCCTTATAGTTCTCGGGCTTCCTCTCCTCCCGCCTCATGAATGTGCAGTGTGGGCAGAGCGTATCCCTCTCCGCACGCCAGCTCTTGGCGGGAGTCCCCTCTTCCTCTATGGGGAATGGATAATTGATAAGGTCCAGGCGGTCGCTCCCTACCCGGCACAGGTCCCTCAACGTCTTCTGATAGCTGTCCTGCGCCACTGGAGGCAACTCTACTTTCGGCGTCGGCCTCTTATCCCGGGCTTCCCGACGAGCTGCCATATAGGCCGCCACCTCCTTCTCCTGTTTGTTCTTGAGCCGAAGAAGATGATCGGGCTCAATGTCAAGTACCGGCACCGTCTGCCTGCTGAGGAACCTCCTCTCGGCCCCATCCCAGCAGTCGGTCTTATGCAACCGATAGAAGGCCGTCCGGGCGTTCCACCACTTTATGTAGTCCTGGGTCACTCGGGGAACGTGACCCGGGGCCGGTACCCTGAAGGAGGCAGAGTCCACCCGGTGGAAGAAGTCCCACCAGCTCCTCGCATGTTCAGCAACTGAACTCCCCCGGACATTCCGTGAGGGCAGGCCGAACTGCGCATGATAAGCAGGGATATGCTGATCATATCCAAAGTTGCGGCCAAATCGGAAGGGGTAATACGGCTCCAGCAGCACATTATCTCCCTTCCAGAATACCAACACGCTGGGGCGAATGGACAGCGCCCAATCCCTTAGCTCGGGATCCAGCAACGGGCGCACCACGTTTTCCTGGCTGATAGGGTGGACGTACCTCTCCACCTGGTCATCCTTGCACTCCCTTTTATTATTCACAAGGGGGCTTGAATGTGCGGCCAGCGCCCAGAAATGAATGGCGCCAGCCGCGTCCCGGGGAACCGTTGTCAGTCGGCCCCAAATATCAAACATCCGCGCGGAGGTGGAAGCCGGCTCCATACTGGCGAACTCCAGCATCCTCGGCACCAGTCCCCAATCCGAAAGGGCTCGAGGGGCGAACTCCGGGAACATGGAACAATCCCACGTGTTGAAGAAATGCATTGGGCACACATACCGGGCCTGCCTCGGGAATTGATGGGTACTAATATCTCCCAGCGCCTTGTAGATCAAGCAAAGGGTTGCCGGGCACAGTGACAGCTTGATACCCCATGCCATCTGACATGCCAGGTAGATGGCATCTGGCCGGATCACTGTCTCATCCCCGTACGGCAGGGCAAATGAGCACAGCCAATACGTGAGATAGGCGGCACAGTGAGTCTGTGGGTCGACACCCATCGGGTTGGCCCCGCTCCGACGCCCCCTGGAGGGGATCTTCACGCCGAGCTTAGGCTTCGCACGCTTCTTGGGGGCAACGGCGGTGCCGATGCACGGGAATTCCTCGTACTGCTTCAGCCCGTCATAAAAATATTCCAGCCCCAGGGGCATGCGTACCCTCTCCCTGTCCCCGCGGGTGGGCTGCTTTCCCTTGTGCGACAGTTGGTACAACTCCCGGTACGCCTTCATCAGGTACCGATATGAGTACCCAAGAGAATAATAGCCATCCCCGTTAGTCTCATCTTTGATTAAGTCGGGGAGGCATACTTCTTCATAAGGCTCCCCGTCAATGGGCAAGCCACTCAGCTGACTGAGACTCCATAAGTCAAGTGAAGTCTCGCCCTCCGCCGTGTAGAAGGTGTTAGTCTCTGCACTGAATACCTCTATCATGCCGCAGCAAAGATCCTTGGAGATGGGGTAGCCATACCGGGAGGCGTATACGCTGTGGTAGATGCCGGCCCGAACCAGCAGCGGGGCGTAATTGAACAATACATACTCCGTAAACTCCACTGCCCCTTCCCGGAAGCTGTGGGCGTCCTGAAGCTTCAGCTCCCCGAACCAACCCAGTGACAGCTCGTATTTGAACCGGATGGCTAAGCAGTCCAAGATGAAGGGCTCTTCTCTGTAGCCCCATTTCAAGGGAGCCAAGAATAAGCCGAATCGAGGCGGCTCGTTGTGCACCTTCCCGGCAGACATGTCCCATCTTGCTGGAGTAAACTGAGGCGCTCGCACCAGCTTGTCTTCGGCTGGCAGCACCCCCTCGATCCTCAGGACCGGTTTCCATTCCCGGGCTTCTCCCACCAGATACATCGGGATGCTCCTGGGGACGCTGTGCAATAGACTGTCTCGGGCGTGCAGGATGGCCCGCTCGACGGCCTTTATAGTGCGGAAGTCTTGCCCATCTCGGGAGAGCAGATGCCTCAGGAATCGAACAAGGTGCCTATCCTTCGGGAAATCTTTCCTGTACTCCCCGGTGGCCCGATCAAAAGTAAAGCCGCTTTCAACTCTAGCAAGCCGGCCGAAGTCCATGCTCTCACCATCGGACCCCGACGACTCTGCCAAGGCGGCTATCTCCGCGTGTTCACGGTCCAGGTCCTCCACATTGAGCCACGTGACCGCTGGCACGGGACCCCGCGGAATGAGGTCGGCACCGACAACAGCAGCAGGGGCAGAAGAACCACTTGGGGCAGCCATTTGTCTGCAAAAGATACACAAATCAAAAATCAGAATAAGCCACGTGCAAAAGGAAATGAAAGACTATAAGGGGACTCTACTACAAGTAAAATAAATAAAGCACTGCCAATTTCTGACGAAATTTTGGCAGAGTTTCCCCTAGGCCAGAGGCGTAAGGGAAAATACGGGTGCGCGTCCACAAGGAGTGACGGCCCCAATAAAGTCATGGTGGGCCCCGAGAGGCAACACCAGAAGTCTGCCGGTCAAAGGAGTCCTCTTCCTTAGCTAAAAAAATCCCCCTTGGCCCCTTGGCCGGTACGCTCCCCTCTATGCCTTCACCGGCACAATCGCCTGGCAACCTTCCCCAGCACACCCTAGTGCCTCCATTCCCCGGCACGCCCTACAGTGCCTTCCCCGGCACACTGCGCACATGCCTTCACCGGCATGCTCTCGGGCGATCTGCCCGGTACACCCCGTGGCCGCCTTCACCGGCACGCTGTTGGGTGTCCTTCCCCGACACGCTCGGGACCCCGCTTCGCCGACACGCCCCCAGACGGGCTCTTCCCCGGCACACTCGATGCCCCCTTCAACGACACACTCGTGCTCTCCATTCAACGGCACACTCGTGCCCTCCATTCCCTGGCACGCTCCTGGTCACGTTCCCCGGCACGCCCGTGGGAGTCTTCCCCGACGCGCCCTAAACGGCCCTCGCCGACACGCCCTGAAGCAGCCTCCCCGGCACGCTACGGCGCTCACCATGACGGCACCGGCAGCGCTCGCCGGCGCCCTCCCACGCCATGAAAAGAAGGAGAAGGAAGGGGGAGAGGGCAAAGGGGAGAACGGGGAGGGAGAAGAAGGAGAGAAGGAGCCTAGGGCTCCACCGTCCACCGAAGACGGAGAGGGCTAGGGCCCCGGCCACCGAACGCAGTAAAGGAAAAAAAGGAGGCGGTGGGGGAGAGAAAGAAGAAGAAGGGGAAGCAAGAAGGAGGAGAGAAGAGAGCGGGAGAGGGGAAGCCCTCACGGCGAGGCCCTCACCACAACGACGGCCACGGCGGTGGCTCCCGGTGACAAAGAAGACGAAGAGAGGGAGGGGCAAACGGTCGTCTGCCAGAATAAGAGAAGAAGGAGGGAGGAAGTTTGAACGGGGGTGGTTCGAACGAACCACCCCCGCCCCTTTTATACGGGCACGAAATAAGATAAAAGAAGGAGGAATAAAAAAGGAAAAAAAAAGAAAAGGAGACAAAAAGAGGGAAAAGAAAGTATATAAAACGTGGGTGGGGGAAGAACGAATAAGGGAGAAAAAAAGAAGGAGAAAAAAAAAGAGGGGGGAATAAAATAAAAAGAAAAGAAAAGAGAGGAACGGAGAAATAAAATAAAAAGAAAAAAAGGGGAGAAGAAGAGAAACGAAAGATGTATATAGGATATTAAACAAATAAATACATGCATAAACGTATATACACATCTATCTACATATATATATATATATATATATATATATATATATATATATATATATATATATATATATGCACGCATATACCTACGTACGCACCTACTCATATGGGTGCAAGCGTGGGCCAACAGCGTACGGGTGTCTCTGGGGAAGCACTCCATCCCCCACGATCTTACTCAGACGGACATCCATACAAGTAAAGACGATATTACGCCTGCCCACTCCACCTCTGCAAGTGCACCACTATCCCGCCAACAAACAAGAATAAATCCCTTTCCGGTGCAAGGCCCCGTGCCCTAGCCACCCACTCCGCACAATATTGCCATTACGGACCCTACGTCCGAATCGACACCAATTCTCCCGTTGCGCTGGCATTGTCTTCTTGCCAACGAATAAGCCTTACCTTCCGGCGCAAGGCTTCGTGCCCCGGTCGACACTTGCATATCTCTCGCTTGTCAAAAAAGGAGAAAGAAAAGAAAATAAGAAATTGGAGTTAAAAATAGAGATACCCCGCCGGCCTTGCTCCCACACGGGGACAAGGGTAAAAATGGCAACAACCCGGCTGTGGTGAAAACTCGAAAGGGCGCTACAGGCAAAATTAGGTACCCCGCTACGTGAAAACCCGAAAGGGCGCGTGGGCAAAAGCAAGAGGGGGCCGGTACCGGCGAAAACCCGAAAGGGCGCTTGTATCGGTAATGTGGTTCAAAAAAAAGAGAAAGAAAAGAACAGAAAAGATCAATAAACCAGGTCAGTTCCCGACACCCCGTCGGCACTGATGAAGAGACGAAGAGACCAATATGCTGCTTCGGTTTCTGACACCCCGTCGGCACTGATGAAGAGACGAAGAGACCAATATGCTGCTTCGGTTCCCGACACCCCGTCGGCACTGATGAAGAGACAAAGAGACAACAAACTGCTTCAGTCCCCGGCATCCCGTAGGCACTGATGAAGAGACGAAGAGACCAATATGCTGCTTCGGTTCCCGACACCCCGTCGGCACTGATGAAGAGACAAAGAGTCAACAAACTACTTCAATTCCCGGCATCCCGTCGGCACTGATGAAGAGACGAAGAGACCAATATGCTGCTTCAGTTCCCGACATCGCTTCGGCACTGATGAAGAGACGAAGAGACCAATACGCTGTTTCGGTTCCCGACACCCCGTCGGCACTGATGAAGAGAGAAAGAGACAACAAACTGCTTCAGTCCCCGGCATCCCGTTGGCACTGATGAAGAGACGAAGAGCCCAATATGCTGCTTCAGTTCCCGGCATCCCGTCGGCACTGATGAAGAGACGAAGAGACCAATACGCTGTTTCGGTTCCCGACACCCTGTCGGCACTGATGAAGAGACGTAGAGACCAATATGCTACTTCGGTTCCTGACACCCCGTCGGCACTGATGAAGAGACAAAGAGACAACAAACTGCTTCAGTCCCCGGCATCCCGTCGGCACTGATGAAGAGACGAAGAGACCAATATGCTGCTTCAGTTCCCGGCATCCCGTCGGCACTGATGAAGAGACGAAGAGACCAATACGCTGCTTCAGTTCCCGACACCCCGTCGGCACTGATGAAGAGACGAAGAGACCAATATGCTGCTTCGGTTCCCAACACCCCGTCGGCACTGATGAAGAGACAAAGAGACAACAAACTGCTTCGGTTCCCGACACCGCATCGGCACTGATGAAGAGACGAAGAGACCAATAGGTTGCTTCGGTTCCCGACACCCCATCGGCGCTGATGAAGAGATAAAGAGACAACAAACTGCTTTAGTCCCCGGCACCCCGTCGGCACTGATGAAGAGACGAAGAGACCAATATGCCGCTTCAGTTCCCGACATCCCGTCGGCACTGATGAAGAGACGAAGAGACCAATATGCTGCTTCAGTTCCCGACATCCCGTCGGCACTGATGAAGAGACGAAGAGACCAATACGCCGCTTCGGTTCCCGACACCCCGTCGGCACTGATGAAGAGACGAAGAGACCAATATGCTGCTTCGGTTCCCGACACCCCATCGGCGCTGATGAAGAGATAAAGAGACCAACATGTTGCTTCAGTCCCCGACACCCCGTCGGCACCGACGAAGAGAGAAGAGACCAGGACACCGACGGGTGTGAGCGACGTCACGCGGTTCGGGTGAGCGGAGAGGACGCGGAGCGCGCGGGCTCCTTTTTTTTGTTTGCTGTAACACAGAAATAAGAGAAAAGAGAAGGGGCCACCACGGGAGATTGCTCCGGCGGGACGAGCGTGACAAATGTGATATAGCAAGATATGGGGGTTAAACGGCCATAGCGGGAAGTGACTCGCCGCGACCTCGGGGGACGGGAATGGTGCAGAAATTAAATAGCAGGAATTGAAACGGCCATTGGGGAACTGACTCGCCGCGGCCTCGAGAATATGAGCAGATAAGAAGATAGCAGAATATAAAGAGAATATAAAGAGCAGGAATTTAAACGGCCATTGGGGAAGTGACTCGCCGCGGCCTCGAGAATATGAATAGATAAGAATATGACAGGATATAAAGAGAATTTAAACGGCCATTGGGGAAGTGACTCGCCGCGGCCTCGAGAACACGAATAGATAAGAATATAACATATAAGAACGGGAATTTAAACGGCCATTGGGGAAGTGCCTCGCCGCGGCCTCGAGTATATGAGCAGAATATAACAGAATATAAAGAGAATATAGGAACGGAAATTTAAACGGCCATTGGGGAAGTGACTCGCCGCGGCCTCGAGAACAAGATGTGATCGCCAGGGGCCGAAAGACCCCAAAATGAAGAAAGTGATCGCGCCTACCTCAAGAGCGGGAGATGGCGGGTTGCTTCTTCCTCCCCCTTCGGCCGGCCGACAGAGAGGGCTTTCTTTGGGTACCCTTGCAAAACAACGACAAACATGTAACGAGCGGATTAGAAAGATGAAGGTGTAGTATTCAAATCCTTGCGATAAAAATAACGAAATGGTGGCAAGACACACACCTGGTTGGTGTTGTCTTTTAAACCCCTCTCGGACTCGAGTAGGAGGAAAATGAGATGATGGATGCAAGAAATATATAAGAAGAGGCGCCCTTATGAAGGGGGATAGATGATGCGAGATGATGAATGTAAAAGAACTAAGAGGAAAACGAAAGGATTGGCTTATTGGATGTGCCGATGGTGAAATCCGACGGAGCTCCGGCAGCGTAGGGATGGCGTGGAAGCGCGGTGGATGAAGATGACCTTCCTCTCGCGAGCGTGGGCACCCGAGAAGCCGGCAGAACCTCCACCTACAAAAGATCCCACGGGTTAGAAAATGACTCCGGTAGCCTCTGGGCTCCGGCAGCCTATCGGATCTCTTCGAAGCTCTCCCAGAACTGAGGGGGTGGGCCTCTATTTATAGGGCTCCGGAGGGTGGAGGCGTCCAGGGCCCTGGACACCTCCATCAGGGCCGAACTAATATTTTATTCTATTTTTATTAATTTTTTTGGAATATTTTTGCGGAGGCGTCCAGGGCCCCGGACGCCTCCAACAGGTCCACCGAAAACCGACGACGGCCGCACGCGGTTTGGCACAACGCGTGGTTTTGTGAGCGGCGTCTCGTGATTCAGAAATGGGCGCGTCCAGGTGGCTGGACGTCTCTATAATTTGGATTTTTTCACACATGACAAACCGTCGTTCGGTGGCCGGCGCCCGTGAGAGAGCCTGGACGCCTCCAAAAATATATTTTTATTTTTTGTTTTATCTTTTATGCCAAGGCTGGCATTTTAATTTTTTATGTTTGTTTTTATGGAGGCGTCCAGAGGCCTGGACGCCTCCATTAATTTATTATTTATTTATTTATTTTTTGTCTTTTATGCCAACGGGCATTTTATATATTTTATATATTTGTTTTTATGGAGGCGTCCAGGGGCCTGGACGCCTCCATTAATATATATTTTTTTATTTATTTTTGGGCTTTTTAAAAAAATAAAAATAAAAATAAAATAAATTTAAAGAATGGGGGCGTCCAGGGGCCTGGACGCCCCCATTAAGACCCACCCGGGTCCTCAGTCGGCCGCCGCCCGGCAGACACCCTTCTTGGTTCCGGAACTCCTGACGCATCTGACTGGTGTTGATGCCGTCTGAATGCCGTGATGAGACGATTCGGATGCCGAAATGGGCGGAAGAAGACTCAAGAAAAGGAAGCACTCAAGTGAGTTAAAACGCGTAAGCCGTCGCGGGGCGTTGTATAGTAATATGAGACTTTCTCAGGAGACGTCAAGAATGGCGTGTCTACAACGGGCACCGCCCGGCTCATCCTTCGCCTGCGCTACCCGTGGGTGGGGGCATTTGTGGACACCAAAAATTGCACACCTTTGATATCCTACTCGGTCCAGTATCAACAACAGCCCGAGTAAATAAGCCCCGGGAGAGACTGTCGTGAAGCCTCCTCCAGGAGTTACGACAGTGAAGAGAAACCAAGCACAAAGGGCCCCACAGTCTGTGGGCCCCAAAGAAAATCAAACGAACCATGACTCGCGCTCGCAATAGGCTCAGAACGGGCCCCAGATACACACCCCGTGGGGAGCCCTTTAGCGTCACGCCCAGCCCCCAAGGGGCCTCAACGGCACGCCCTGGTGGAGCTCCAGCGGCACGCCCCTTCGGGGTCCCAGCGGCACACCCCATTTGGTGTTCAGCGGAACACCCCATCGGGTGTTCAGCGGCACACCCCATCGGGTGTTCAGCGGCACACCCCGTCGGGTGTCCAGCGGCACGCCCCTGACGGCTTCAGCGGTACACCCCCAAGGGGGGCTCTTCAACGGCACAGCCCCCCTGGGGGTTCTTCAACCGCACATCCCCCCGGGGGGGCCTTCAACGGCACACCCCCCTACGGGGGGGGGGGGGGGGGCCTTCAACGGCACACCCCTTGGGGGGTCTTCGGCGGCACGCCCATCAAGGGCTCCAGTGGCACACCCTGCTGTGGGACGCACTGGATTTCGACTATTAAAAATAACATGGTATCGGTGGTTATATTGATTCGAGATCGTCTGTCCCACCGGGCGTGCCAGCTTGTGGGACGCACTGGATTTCGTTGGACGGGAATATCGTGGGTGTTCTTTTTATCAGTTTATCGGTTTATCTAGTGCGAGGGCGTGCCAGTCACCTAGGTGACAATGTGTTCGGGCTTCAAGACTGGAGTGGTCCGAAGCCCGGGGTGCGCTCCATCTGACTAATCAGACGATTGTGGATATCGGGTCAGGACTGGAGACCCGCCGCGCCATAAAGGCCGCGACGTCAATTACATCCCCTTGGAGAGGGGAAGACCTCTGATTAATCGCCAAGAAAAGGGGCCTCATGGCCTAAACATCAATTTTTCATTAAAGCATGCGAGTTGGGTTGACATGGTTTAAACCCTCCACATCGGTATGCAAAACGGTGTTCAAGACCATACAAATACTTGCTGCGAGTGCGGCAAATTTAATGCAAGTGCGGGATTAGATCCCGGTATATATATATATCAGTCACTAACAGACCATCCAGTGTTCGGTCGAGAGTCCATAATCGAAGCATCGAAGGTAACAACAAAGACATTCGGATATCTACCGTAGGTACGGCACGTTTCATGTGGGTGCGGGATCGGATCCCGGAAGAAGTGGGCCAAGCTGATGGACTATCGGCCCAAGAGGTGCCCGGATCATGACCATGTCGGGGATCCCGAGGTCCACGTCCAACACCACGGGGCATCATTACACAATCCGGGGGACCGGGTTGTTAAGTGTAAAGTCCGAAACTCGACAACGTGCGCCCTCGCACGCGGATCGACCGGGGGCAGCGGGTTGTTAAGTGTCAAGGGGGCAGCGCCCCTTGCGGGGGTTTCCGGGGACAGCGCCCCCGGAACAAAATTTGGATTATGGTGGAGGGGAAACTTTTGATTAGTTTTATTCATTAGCTTTAATTCTTTTCTCTCATTTGATTAAGCATTTTCTCCCTTTCAGGCATGCCGGTTTAAGGAAGCAACAGGGACGGGGCGCGCCGGATTAGTATCAAGAGGAGGGCGCCGTTTTAGGGTCCAAGGGAGGAAATGGGGGCGCCGTTTCAAGGTGAACAGTGAAAGAGATGGAGAGGAGGCGCGCCGTTTTAAGGGCGTTAGGGGGGGGGGGGGCGCCGGTTTTGTGGCCACGCCGTTTTAAGGGTTGAACAAGGGGGGAGGTGCCATGGGGCGCGCCGGGTAGAGGCTTCCACGGGGGCGCGCCGTTTTAATGGTTAAACAAGGTAGGAGGGCGCGCCGGGTAGAGAGGCTCCCATGGGGGCGCGCCGTTTTAGCGTTCAAAAGAAATGGGGGGTTACGAGAGTGGTGTTAAATCGACGCGGTGAGGGGTGACCGCGCCGGATTGGGCCACGCCGAGACAGCTTCAAAGAGATTTTATTTCAACCCTTTTATGCTCTGTTTCTTGTTTCTTTGAACTGTAAGTCGGTTTATTGATTAGTTGTTCATCTTATGGATGGATTATGTTTACGGAAAGAAGATTTAGGTGTTTTAATCGTTTGTTTAGGCGGATTAGCGTGATGATTCAAGTGTTTTGTTCAGGGGGTTCAGTTCACAGAGTCTACTGTGCGTTTCTTTTCTTTCACCCGTGGACAAATTCTATGATACATTTATTCATTGTTCTTGGTGTTCTTGTATGTTCTTGACCCTGACAAAAATCGGGCAGCACCTCCCCTAGATCGGAAGGGTCTGGGGGAAAAGATGGGGCGCGCCATGCGGAGAGAACTCCGACGGCCCCGAAACATCCCGGTGTGTGCATAAGCAACGACACCAGTAAAATTACCCCATTTGGGGCCGGAGATCCCGAGGGCTAGCCTACAAGGGAAACCGGTGACCCATGGGTTGTTGCGATCGTATCGACTCCCCCCGTTCGGGGCCGGAGGTCCTGAGGGCCAGCCTACAAAGGAACTCCGACGACCCGAGGGTTGCCGTGATCGCGTGGCTGAAGACCGCGTGAGAGCCGAAGTCGACACAAGAACACGGCGGAAGGGAGATCCAAGGGCAGCAGTAAAATGAAGTTAACGCATGCATGCGTATATATCTATCTACATATATATATGTACATATCTATGCATATATGACCCGACGGAAACATCTGGACTTGCAAAAGGGAGGGGATGAGCGAGCATCAAAATCGGGTTAGTGTGCTACAGGCCAATTTCGGGTCGGGTAGGCCCAATAGTTGTACGATCTTGTTCATTAATAAAGTGATGTTTGAGCGTAAATATGCGATTGTGTTACTTTACGTTGTCCCTAGGATATGTGGTTATAAAGTCAGCTCGAGATGGGATCTCGAACATGAGATTGACTTTACATGTACACATACCTTAAACTGTTCCTGGTTGGAGGGTAATCACTCGGGGACTTTGATTACCTATTAAACCAGTACACATGATGTGTCAGTGACCAGTCTCATGGTCATTGGTGCGGGGTACCAACACATATGTGTAGGTGTATGTCCTTGGAGGATGTGCACTGAACTGATCCGCTATTGGATCTTCAGATGGTTGATTATACCTAATGTCAACTGAAGATCCAACGGTCACAGTAGCATCGTTGGTCCTTTGACCTGAGACATTGATCGGATCTTACACGAGGACTGGAATGGTTTAATTACTTAGCTAAGTGACTTTAACCATAAGTCATGAGTTGCCGAGTCATTAACCACTCCAGGATACGTGTGAAGATCATTAATGGTCAAGAAGGGATCGCTCACTGTCGGGTATATATCAGACAGTTAATGGGTCATGACATTGACGCTCCGTTAAATCCCTGGCCAGGGTCGTATGAGTTCGTTTAGGATGGACGTCATACACTTTAAGGAGGTCATAGTCAAATGGCACGATCATGGGGTTTGACAGAAACCGTACCCTCGATCGTACCAGACTCATAGAATGAGCGAGGGATTATATCGATGCGGTAACTGTGGACTTACAGGTACCAGACAGGCTGGTTTAAACCCGGGGTCCTCTAGGATCACGCAGATTTACTTGACCCAACGTGATCAAAGGTTCGGAATAAATTAAACTATTGTTCGGCTCTAGTAGAAGCGAAGAATACGTTTAATTTACTTCTAATTGAGAATTAGAAGTTAATGGACCTTAAACTAGAGTGACTGTGGGCCTAGAGGATCACACACAATAGATTCTTGGGTGACGGATTATTATTATACAAGTATATGTATTAATTCCTTTTAATTCCTTTTAGAAAGGAGTGTAAATGGAGCTTAATACATATGTATAATAGAGGAAAGGTCATATATATAATTTTGGTCCTTTGGAGGTCTTTAGAAAAGGACAAAATCTCTATATATATGCTTCATACGTGAGTTCATTCGAACTCTGACAACCTTCTCTTCCAACCTCTTAAGCTTAAGCAAGCACATAAGCTTAAGAAGAGGATTAGCCTCCCCCTTTCTCCCTCTTGCTCTCTCTCTCTCTCCAGAAGGTGATAGAGCCGGGGAGGTCGTGCCGGGGAGGTACCGTCGCTGCGCAAGGATCCGTGTGGATCATCTCTAGAGGCCGTACAGCTGTGCGGCTCGGTTTTTCTGCATCGGGCTTAGCGGACAGCGTCGTTCTGCGCAAGGTGAAACACGTAACCCGTAATTAGGGTATTAGAAACACCGATCAGAGCATAGATTAAGCTTTCCACAATACCGGGATCGGGCAAATTAAATTTTTGTTATCCACTGCATCGCCCGTAGGTGATGTGTGAAACCTTACAGTGGTATCAGAGCCAGGTTCGCGCTCTGGTCGTTGTTTTAGCGTCGTTTAGAACCTTGTTTTAGGGGCAATAAAATCTTCAATTATAATTTGTAGAAGGGGATGTTGGACATCCCCGTTCTTCCAGGATGCTGGACATCCCTAGAGCAAAATTTTAAAAATAAAATAAAAATTTATTGACCCGTTTGGGCGCACTGCGCCCGCCGCGTGCGCCGCGTGGGAGGGGCACGCGGCACCCGCGGTCAGCGCCTGTGGGCGCTGACCGCGGGGGCGGGCAGGGCGGCGCCCTCCTGCGGGCGCGCCTCGTGGCGGGCGACGCCCGCCACGCGGGCGCCCGCCCGGGGCGCCGCGTGCGGGTGCGGGCACGCCCGCCCACGCCTTCCGCGTGGGCGGCCGCGCCCCCCCCCCCCCCCCCCGCGGGGGCGGCGATATAAATAAAAAAAAGTTTTTTTATTAAAAAATTTACTTATTATTATTTTAATTTATTGATGCATATATAAATATATATATTATATATATATATTAAAATGCACAGTAAATTAGATAGAATTTTATCGAATAGGTTAAATAGTGTTATCTCAATGGTCAATGACAAATGTTAATTTTTATTTAACCGTGTTGAATTTACCGAGGTGAGATAATTACTATTTACCTTGGGATAAAATGGTAATAATTGAAGTTACTTCAGTAAATTTTAATTTTTAAATTTTTAATTATTAGATAATTAGAAAATTCAAATTTTGAATTTTGTTGAAGTTAAATGTGGAAAATTCAATTATTTGAATTTTAATTATTAGATAATTGTTAAATTCAAATTTTGAATTTTAGAAAATTACTAATTGAAGATAATTACATTATTTTAAATTTATTTTCAAACAAAAATTATTGGATAATTAGTTTGAATTTAAATTTAAATTATTGGCATGTTTAAATTTTGAATTTAAATTTGATTATTGGATAATTAAATTTAAATTTAAATTTAATTAATTATCTCAATTAGATGCCCCTATAAAAAATGATGGTTCTTTACGTGCGTTACTTTATTTACCTTGTATTGGCCTGCTTGTATGTTTAATTTTAGTTAATCATGTTTTGATTTTTAAAATTAAACAAAGCTAGCCTGTTTTTGTTTGCACATCCCATTTTTAAATTCAAAGTAAGGATTATTTTCAGAAAATAAACCTTGATTGATTTTATTTGAATGGGTTGACAAGTGATCATGGACTTGGATTAATGTAATTAATTGGGGTCTGCGAACCTCCTTTCTCTCTCTGTTAAAATTCCAATGTACTTCTATCTTCCTCAATTGTTGTACTCGCCCTGAGGGCTGCTGGAATTTGAGTCACATGTAATTTAATTTTTCCGGCCTGCGTGCCGTGTAAAAGTTGTAATTGATGCGGCGTCGAAGTTTGAAAGCGCGGAGCAGACCTGATGAGGACGATTCAGCTGCTTCGGAAGCGGGCCGGATGTCTTAGTTACATTAGGGTTAAAGTCCATGATCACTTGCGTTTATTTTGCATTGGATGCATTTATTTTGTGCAAACTACTAGGTACGGTAAATATATTGGATATATTTATATTACCACCTAGGGTGAGATCAAGATAAAATTAAATTCCCTCACGATTAAATTTTAGATCTGGTAAGCGTGGCTTTAGGAGTCATCGTGGCCCTCCATCGTTATGGAGTGAATGAACGTCTTCATTTCATGGATTTGTTGTGCTTTCCACAATGTCCATGAGTTTGGGGGCGGGATTAAACTCCAAGGCTCGGCCTCAATGGGGTGAGGAATTGAACTCGGCCTTGTTGTGCTTTCCACAAGGGTCGGGTCATGAACTCATTGCTATGTAGTAATGATGGTTAGATCTAACCGAGAATATCCTTTGTTGTGCTTTCCACAAGGGGATGATTTCTCGGGGGCCGAATATCGGATATTGCATTAGATGCAAGTGCTTGTTGACTGCCCTTGAGATGGTGTATGGCTTGTTGTGCTTTCCACAAGGTCGTACATCAGTCTCGTTGGGATTCCGACCCACTAAGTAGATCTCGCTGATCTCCCGTTCTATATACTGAGGGTTATATAGTCCGACCGAAAAATAGTGGGACTAACTAAGATAGAAAACCACATCTAAGTTAGAATTTGAACACATGTTAAGTTATCTTTTATTTCTTATCCAGATTACAATGTCATCGTCCAACCCCCTCCACGGCATCTTGGATGCAAATAGATTAACTGGACCGAACTACTCGGATTGGCTGCGTAATCTACGCATAGTCCTTACCGCCGAAAAGATTGCGTACGTGTTGGACACGGTTCATTCTGAGCCAGCTCCTGATGCCGACGAGGGTGAGTTACTGGCTTATGCCAAGTGGTCTGAGGACTCATCCCTTGCCCAATGTTACATGTTGGCCTCTATGGCTCCCGAGCTACAGAGGCAATTTGAAAAGACTGATTGTAGAAGTATACTTCTCAATCTACGCCAGCTCTTCGGGGAGCAGGGTAGGATTGAGAGGTATGACATCTCAAAAAGGCTTTTTAGGACACGGATGTCTGAGGGTTCATCAGTGCAGGCCCATATACTGAAAATGATGGAGTGGATTGAAAGACTCAATGCATTGGGGTTCAAGTTGGATCTTGAACTATGCATTGATCTTATACTCCAGTCATTGCCCGATTCCTTTTCTTCCTTCATCATGAACTTTAACATGAACAGGATTGAAGCAACTCTGCCAGAGCTGCTCAATATGTTAAAGAGTGCTGAAGGAACCATGCAGAAAGATAAACCATCTTCGTCTGTAATGGTTATTGGCCGGGCCAACAAGAAAAGGAAGGCCTCTCAAATATCCACCACGAGTAACAAAGGTAAGGGAAAGAAAAAGGCCACGGGTAAGCAACTCGCCAAAGTTGACAAAGGGAAGGGCAAGAAGAATGAAAAGGAAGATAAATATTTTCGATGCGGGGAAACTGGGCATTGGAAAAGGAATTGCAAGGCAATTCTAAATGAAGGTATTTATGTCATAGACCTTAATTTGTCATATATGGAATCCACATCATGGGTATTGGATACTGGATGTGCATCTCATATCTGCAATTCTGTGTAGGTGCTGGCAAATAGAAGGCGATTGGGCAAAAAGGAGATTGAACTGAGGATGGACAATGGAGCTTTAGTTGCTGCCAAAGCTGTCGGGACTGCACGCCTCAGTTTACCTTCAGGAGTCATTCTGGAGCTGAATGACTGTTATTATGTTCCTAATATTATTAAGAACATTATTTCAATCTCTGGCTTGTATAACATTGGATACACATTGGCTTTTAATAGCACTGGGTGCTCTATAATGAATAATGGTTTGATTATAGCCAATGGTTCATTAGTCAATGGTCTTTATGTATTAGATACACGTTCTAATGTTATGCAAATTTCCAATGCTGATGAAGTGAATTCTGCATATCTATGGCATTGCAGACTTGGTCATGTAGGTGAGAAAAGAGTCTCTCAATTACACTCAAATGGGTATTTGAATTCATTCGAATACAAGCCATTTGATACCTGTGAGTCGTGTCTCATGGGAAAAATGACTAAGGCTCCCTTTGGTGGACATGGAGAGAGGGCTGTTGACCTTCTCGAGCTCATACACTCGGATGTGTGTGGACCCATGTCCATAGAAGTAAAAGGAGGTTATCTCTATTTCATTTCTTTTATTGATGACTTCTCTAGATATGGCTATGTGTATTTAATGAGACATAAGTCACAAGCCTTTGAGAAGTTTAAGGAATACAAGAATGAAGTAGAGAAACAGACAGGCAAAAGTATTAAGGCTCTTCGATCGGATCGAGGAGGTGAATACTTAAGCCATGAATTCACTTCTTATCTTAAAGACCATGGAATAGTTTCTCAGTGGACTCCACCGTATACACCACAGCACAATGGTGTATCCGAGAGGAGAAACAAGACCTTGTTAGACATGGTCCGATCCATGATGTCTATGTCAGGACTACCCTTGTCTCTCTGGGGCTATGCGTTAGAGACTGTGGCTTATTTATTGAATAGGATATCAAGTAAATCAGTTCCTTCTATTCCATATGAGATATGGAAGGGCAGGAAACCAAATTTTAATCACATTAAAATTTGGGGGTGTCCTGCTCATGTAAAGAAGAACGATAGTGATAAACTTGAGTCAAGAACCGATAAGTGTAGGTTTGTGGGATATCCAAAGGAGACGTTTGGATATTATTTCTATCACCCTTCTGAGCAAAGGGTCTTAGTGGCTAAGAGAGCTGTATTTCTGGAAAGAGAATATCTACTCCAGAAAAATAGTGGGAGCCAGATAGAACTGGACGAGGTCCAAGAACCACAACCCATAGACACAAACTCATTAGATGAGACTGTATCGGTTGATCCTATTCAAGGTGAAACACTGACACTACGGAGATCTGGTAGACTACCGAGAGAACCTGAGAGATATGTTGGACATGTCTCAGAGGGGTCCTCTAAGGTATGTATCGATGAGGATGATGATCCTCAGTCGTACCAGGAGGCGATCCGTAGTGTAGACTCCGAGAAATGGCAAGAGGTAATGGATTCAGAGATCCAGTCCATGCACACCAATAAAGTTTGGAACTTAGTTGATGTACCCGAAGGGAAGGTCCCTATCGGCTGCAAATGGATTTTCAAAAGGAAAATCGGTGCAGATGGACAGATTGACACATACAAGGCTAGACTAGTGGCGAAAGGATATCGTCAAAGGCAAGGCATTGACTATGACGAGATATTTTCACCGGTAGCCATGGTTAAGTCAATCAGAATCCTCCTTGCCATTGCTGCATACCTGGATTATGAAATCTGGCAAATGGATGTGAAGACAGCTTTTCTTAATGGAAATCTGTCAGAAGAGGTGTACATGGTACAGCCTGAAGGATTCACCTCCAAGCTACATCCTAATAAGGTATGCAAACTTCAAAGGTCCATTTATGGATTAAAGCAGGCATCTAGAAGCTGGAACTTAAGATTTGTCGAGGCTGTCAAATCTTTCAACTTCATTCGGAATGAACATGAACCCTGTGTTTACAAGAAGGTCAGTGGGAGCTCAGTGACCTTCTTGGTCCTTTATGTTGATGACATCTTACTCATTGGGAATGATGTAGGGATGTTGACAACAACTAAGTCTTGGTTGTCCAAGACTTTCTCCATGAAAGATTTGGGAGAAGCATCCTATGTGCTGGGGCATAAGGATCTATCGAGATAGATCTAAAAGGATGCTAGGATTATCCCAATCCATGTACATAGATACCATCCTCAAAAGGTTTAGGATGGAAAATTCCAAGAGAGGTCTCATTCCCATGAGACATGGAATTTGCCTATCCAAGGGGATGAGTCCTAAAACTTCTGAGGAGGTGGCACACATGAATAAGGTACCCTATGCTTCGGCGATAGGGTCAATCATGTATGCAATGCTATGTACACGGCCTGATGTTGTCAATGCTTTGAGCATTATCAGTAGATATCAGGTAAATCCAGGCGAAGAGCACTGGAAGGCAGTAAAGGGCATCCTTAAGTACCTGCGAAGGGATAATGATCTTTTTCTGCTTTATGGAGGAGAGGACCTACAGCTTAGAGCTTACACAGATTCTAGTTTCCAGTCAGATCCAGATGACTGTAAATCCATGTCTGGATTTGTATTCATGTTGAATGGAGGTGCAGTCAGTTGGAGAAGCTCCAAGCAAGACACGACTGCAGATTCGACGACGGAGGCGGAATATATTGCTGCAGCTGAAGCTGCTAAGGAAGCCGTCTGGATGAAGAAATTCATCTTGGAACTTGGCGTAGTTCCCGAGATAACAGCTCCCATCCCATTATTTTATGATAATAATGGGGTCATCGCCCAGGCGAAGGAACCGAGATCTCTCCAAAGGTCAAAGCATATTCTCAGGCGCTTTCACCTTATTCGGGAGATTGTTGATCGTGGAGATGTGATGGTAGAGCGTGTACCGTCAGAAGATAACATAGCAGATCCACTGACTAAGCCTTTGACACAGACTGTATTTGAGCGTCATCGGGATAAGATGGGCCTCAAAGTTGTGGGCAATTGGCTGTAGTTCAAGTGGGAGATTGTTAGTGTTGGTGTGCTACAGGCCAATTTCGGGTCGGGTAGGCCCAATAGTTGTACGATCTTGTTCATTAATAAAGTGGTGTTTGAGCGTAAATATGCGATTGTGTTACTTTACGTTGTCTCTAGGATATGTGGTTATAAAGTCAGCTCGAGATGGGATCTCGAACATGAGATTGACTTTACATGTACACATACCTTAAACTGTTCCTGGTTGGAGGGTAATCACTCAGGGACTTTGATTACCTATTAAACCAGTACACATGATGTGTCAGTGACCAGTCTCATGGTCATTGGTGCGGGGTACCAACACATATGTGTAGGTGTATGTCCTTGGAGGATGTGCACTGAACTGATCCGCTATTGGATCTTCAGATGGTTGATTATACCTAATGTCAACTGAAGATCCAACGGTCACAGCAGCATGGTTGATCCTTTGACCTGAGACATTGATCGGATCTTACACGAGGACTGGAATGGTTTAATTACTTAGCTAAGTGATTTTAACCATAAGTCATGAGTTGTCGAGTCATTAACCACTCCAGGATACGTGTGAAGATCATTAATGGTCAAGAAGGGATCGCTCACTGTCGGGTATATATCAGACAGTTAATGGGTCATAACATTGACGCTCCGTTAATTCCCTGGACAGGGTCGTATGAGTTCGTTTAGGACGGACGTCATAGATTTTAAGGAGGTCATAGTCAAATGGCACGATCATGGGGTTTGACAGAAACCGTACCCTCGATCGTACCAGACTCATAGAATGAGCGAGGGATTATATCGATACAGTAACTGTGGACTTACAGGTACCAGACAGGCTGGTTTAAACCCGGGGTCCTCTAGGATCACGCAGATTTGCTTGACCCAACGTGATCAAAGGTTCGGAATAAATTAAACTATTGTTCGGCTCTAGTAGAAGCGAAGAATACGTTTAATTTACTTCTAATTGAGAATTAGAAGTTAATGGACCTTAAACTAGAGTGACTGTGGGCCTAGAGGATCACACACAATGGATTCTTGGGTGACGGATTATTATTATATAAGTATATGTATTAATTCCTTTTGGAAAGGAGTGTAAATGGAGCTTAATACATATGTATAATATAGGAAAGGTCATAGATACAATTTTGGTCCTTTGGAGGTCTTTAGAAAAGGACAAAATCTCTATATATATGCTTCCTACGTGAGTTCATTTGAACTCTGACAACCTTCTCTTCCAACCTCTTAAGCTTAAGCAAGCACATTAGCTTAAGAGGAGGATTAGCCTCCCCCTTTCTCCCTCTTGCTCTCTCTCTCTCTCTCCAGAAGGTGATAGAGCCGGGGAGGTCGTGCCGGGGAGGTACCGTCGCTGCGCAAGGATCAGTGTGGATCATCTCTAGAGGCCGTACAGCTGTGCGGCTCGGTTTTTCTGCATCGGGCTTAGCGGACAGCGTCGTTCCGCGCAAGGTGAAACACGTAACCCGTAATTAGGGTATTAGAAACACCGATCAGAGCATAGATTAAGCTTTCCACAATACCGGGATCGGGCAAATTAAATTTTTGTTATCCGCTACGTCGCCCATAGGTGCTGTGTGAAACCTTACACTCCGACGACCCGAGGGTTGCCGTGATCGCGTGGCTGAAGACCGCGTGAGAGCCGAAGTCGACACAAGAACACGGCGGAAGGGAGATCCAAGGGACAGCAGTAAAATGAAGTTAACGCATGCATGCGTATATATCTATCTACATATACATATGTACATATCTATGCATATATGACCCGACGGAAACATCTGGACTTGCAAAAGGGAGGGGATGAGCGAGCATCAAAATCGGGTTTCATGAGGGAGATAAGTGAGGATCGGGGTTGAAGTCCCCATGCTTCATTTCCATTTAAACAGAAGAGCTACATCGGGGCTGGACGTCGCCGGGCAGAATACAAGGGAAGAGGGGAAAGACAATGACCCACCCTCACACGGCTGGCTCTCACTCTTCCTCCCCTTTCTCTCCCACTCTTTCTCTCTTCTTCTTCACACATGTTTCGGGCTTCAAGGGGTCTCTCTCAGAATAAAAGCTTCTGCCTTTCAAGCTTCCAAGAGTTGTGCCTCTTCTCCAACCGATCAAAGTTCCCCGTGGTGGGCTTTTTATAGGGAGAGCAGTGGCCCTGTCGAAGGGAGAGCCCCCCCCCCTTATTTCTCTCTATTTCTTCTTCTTTCCATCTTGCTTCGCCTGCAACGCCTCTGCCGTGTCGCCGTGTCGAGTGCCGTTGTCGTGGACGTCACCTCCGCCGAGGCTGCAGTGTGACCGGGAGGGGGGCAGAGGCATGGCCTCCTCCTCTGCTGGCATATCCACCGCGAGACATGCCGTTTTCATCATTTGTAGGAGCATGGGCGGCCGACGGACGAAGTGGGCGTTCGACGGTGCAGGGCTCGAGAGTTTCCATTTGAAGAACATGCTTGGATACCCAACGGATCGAAGCAGACCTTTTGCCATTTTAAGCAGTTCTGTTCGCAGGAAACAGGGGACTGTATTGATGACGGGATGGCTTCACTGCACGTCGGAAGTGCTTCAGAGAATAGAAGTAAGAGGTTAAAACGGCGCCATATTCAAAGGGGCGCCGTTTTAAGCATCAAAGGGGGAGGCCTCGAGCGCGCCGTGTAGCTAAACAAAGAAAGGGGCGCGCCGTGTAGCCAAACAAAGGAAGAGGGGTTAAAACGGCGCCACATTCAAAGGGGCGCCGTTTTAAGCATCAAAGGGGCCTTCGGGGCGCGCCGTGTTGCCAAAGAAGGAAAAAAGGGCGCGCCGTTTTAAAGGGGGGGGCGCCGTTTTAAGGCGCGCCGTTTTAAAGCCCCCTCGTGCCGTTTTTAAGCACTAAATGGATTCTTCTCGAAGTCGCGGCCATTCTACGTGAATGTCGACATTCCCGGAAGGTTCCGGTTGCTATGTATGACCTCTACAATGTTTCATTCGCAGCCTTTGGGGCCCGGTCCCAGACTCTGCGTGACTTTCGGTGCACGTCGGGCTGTATCGGAGTCCCCGACTCTTCTTTGATTCAACTCTCGGCACGGCCGGCTATAGAGTTGTGGCCATATCTTCCGCCCGGGGGGGCTCCCTCATCGGCTAGCGGACCACCAAGCGAGTCCTCATCCTGATCGGGCGAGGCATGAGGTTTATTTGACATTTTCATCTTCGGCTTGCTCTCGAGTGTCGAGACGTGCATGCCGTATGATCATCATCGACATTTTTCGACGTCCACAGGCCGTTCGGCGGCACGCCCCAAGGGCCTTCAGCGGCAAGCCCAAGGGAGCCTTCAACGGAACACCCCCTTGGGGGGTCTCCAGCGGTACGCCCTCAGGAGGCTCCAGTGGCACGCCTTTTTGGCTCCCCTGCGGCACACTTGTGCAGCCCACCAACGGCACAGCGTGAAGCCTTTTCAACGGCTAAACGACGTGGTGCCCATGCCCTACGCATCCTCGGCGCGCAGTGAGCTCTGTGAGGTGTCAAACACGGATTGGGCCACGCAGGCTACCCCACTGACAGCCAGGACGGGGGAGGTCAAACTCCATGATCACGGGCTACTTCCCGCCTTCGACGGCCGTGCTCAAGGCTCCCGCTGCTGGGGAGTATAAAAAGACTCCCTGCTTTCGAAAAGAAGAGGGGGGACAGACAGACAGACAGATAGAGACACCCACAGAGAAAACACAGAGGAAGAAGAGAAGAGGAAGAGAAGAAGGAGAGGCGTCCCAGCGTGAGCTTCCTCCGACGGCCACCGGGAAGAAACGAGAGTAAGAGGGAGAGAGCTCGATGTAATAGGGGAGAGGGTTGGGGATGAGGGTCCATGTTCCAAGCCCCAATGCTTCCTCCCCCTTGTACTTTATTCCTCCTCCTCCGGTTCTGTCTTTCTTTGGGTTTCCCCCTTTGCCCATAGCCTCGTCTCGGGCATTTTCGTTGTAATATGTATGTAGGGTCTTGGCCCTTCTGATTCCCATGAATGAAAACCACCCCCTCCGGGTTTCTTTATGATTCTCTTTTCTTGTTGGCTCGTGCTAGTTTTCAGACTTTGATGGGTTGTTCGTCTTCCCTTCATCTCTCCATTTCTCCGGTGCTTTTGGGGTCTCCATGTCAATACGATCTCTCCTACGCGATCCTTGGCCTTTCGAGTTCTTTGACCTCTCCCATGGCCAGCAGTTATACCAACCCGCCTGAGAGGAGGAAAACCCCTCCTTCTCTCCCGGAGCACCCAACATCCAGCAGCCCACCACCCTCATCCTTTGGCCCTCTTTCTCCTCCAACGTCTAATGGCCCTCTGGTGGCTCTTCCCCGGCACGGCCCCAATGGCCTTCACCGGTACACCTCCTTTGGCCTTCAGCAGCACACCCATTTAGCCATTGGCCGGCACACTTTTGGCGCCCTTGGCCGGTACACTTCCTCTTGATCCTTGGCCGGTACACTTGCCCCCCCAACGCCCCTTGGCCGGTACACCCATTGGCCCTCAGCGGTACGCCCTTTTGGCCTTCGCCGGCACACCCTCTTCAGGCCCTCACCGACACACTTCTTGACTCTACCCCGGGTCCTGTCCTTCGTGTTTTTCGAGGCTCTATAAAGGTGTTGTTGCCTCTGGGCGCCCACCTCCAGTTGTCGGGTTCCGTCACTCCATGTGGGCGCGTTCCCTTTATCTCCCTTACGCCCCGGGTCAAGGGGAGATGCTGCCGAATTTTTGTGAGAAAATAACAACATGTTGAATAAGGCAAAGGGAAGCAACAAACGAGCAGAATAATTAACAAAACCTTCCGACTAATCGAGCCACTGCCGGCACCATGATGAGAACTGGACCAATTAATGACCCGACGGACCGAGCTTCCGATTTCGGCGAAGGGGCTGAACAGAACAAAGCCAAGAAGAAGTTTGTATAAAACCACGTGAAAATTAAGACACGAAGAAAAGAAAAGCCTTAAAACAGATAATAAAAGAATGAACCGCCACCGGCATGCCTGCCTCTACCCTCCACTCAGATGGAACTTCACCAGTGCACTCCTTCCAGCCTCCAGCGGCACACTCCTTTTTAGCCCTTTGAACCCCCAGCGGTACACCCCTATTGCCTCCAGCGGCACACCCCTTGAACCCCCAGCGATACATCCTGATTGCCCCAGCGGCACGCCCCCTTGAACCCCAGCGGTACACCCCCTTGAGCCTTCAACGGCACGCTCCCTTCACCCCCTTTGAGCCTCTAGCGGCACGCGCCCTATACCCCCCCCTTTGCCGGTACACCCTTTCCACCCTTCGCCGGCACACTCCCCTTTTGGGTCTCCCAGCGGTACACCCTATTCCCTTCGCCGGCACACTACACACACACACACACACACACACACACACACACACACACACATATATATATATATATATATATATATATATATATATATATAGCATGATGATGCCATTAACAGTAGCAAATGAATTGATGAAAATTATGCTAATAAAAGGGCTCCGAATATGCAACATTAATAATGATTAAAGAGGTGGGAGTGGCAATAAAAAAATAATAATGAAATAATAATAATAATAATAACAATAACGAATAAAAGAAGAGAAATCATCCGGAACAAATGCGTAAAAAAAAAATATAATAAACCGCGGGACGAGTCCCAGAACATGTAATTAAGAAAATCCCAGATAAAAGATGCTAGGGCCCACACTGCAGTACCATCTCTCCCCGGGACCCGATGCAAAAGGAATAACAACGCCGTCCTTTCAGGTCAAGCCCGAGTGTTGGGAATTACCCCGATATGGCCAGGCTTTGATCTAACCTCGGGCCGACATCTTAATCGGACCGGATTTGTTTCCCGTGCCGGACGCCTTCCGAATCTTTACTAAAATTGCCGTGCACTCGGTAGACATCTGAACGGATTCGTCTCGGGTTTTCCCATCGTGTTCCCTTCGCGGACCCGTGTCCGAACATGAAAAGGTCCACGAGTGACCGACATGACCGATGGTTTGTGGTCTGAACCCAGCGCTCAATGTGGTCTACCCCTATCTCTCTCGCTCAACTAGTATTATTCTTTTCGGCCGCGGGGCCCCTAATTTCGGCAATTGATCAAGGGTGTTCCCTCGTATGGGGGATGTAAATAACGTCGTGACCTTTATGGCGCGACGGGATTTGGTCCCGACACGAACCACACAATCGTCTGACGAAGTCAGATCGAGCGCACCATGGGCTCTTCGGAGCCTGAATAAATTGTCACCTCGGTGACTGGCACGCCCACGCACGCAATAAACGAAGAGACGAGCAAGAGAATAATTAGTCTACGGAAAGTGCGTCCACACTAGGCCATTCTTAAGCCAGCTAAGGAGTGGCTCGGTTATGAAAAGTGTACCTATTAGAAACACGGGTGGCTCGGGCTTTGGTGGCTCCAAATGAGAGGGCTCCGAAATAAGATCAGAAGGTGAGTGTGATGGTAATGGAGCTCTCATGGGTAGGGGAAGAGGATCCACTATGATGGGGAGAGGGCTTGGGGACTCCGTTGATGGGGCCGGGTTAAGACTACCGGTGATGACCTCCTTAGGCTCGGGTAGGAGTACATCACTAGGAGTATGTGTCCTATCCACCCCATCCAACCGGTCCAAAATCATTTGCATTAGTTCGGCAACAGAGTGGGTTGGAATAGGGATATCATGGTGGACTCGCCCATAGTCAACAGTCCTAGGATTGGGTCTTGGCTCATCTACGTGTGGGACTCTTTGCCTCCGACTAGAACCCACTTGGTTGGAAGTGATTGGGTGGGGCCGGTTGGAGGTGACCAGTTGGGGCACGTAGACCTTCCTAAGCTCTCTCTTCATGTCCCACCATGACTCGATGGGCCATTGCCCCCTAACCTCTCTCATTCTTTCGATGTAATCCCACTTTTCGGCAACCTCACGAAGAAGTCGCTCTTTGGCAAAAGGGAATTGCATTGCCTCAGACATAGTATAACAATCAAAGTAGGTGTCTATGGTGGCCTCCCACTTGAGATAGATGCCCGGGTCATTGGAGCCAAAAAAAACTGAGGCTTCAGGCCTACAGAAGCGGAGAGGATGGTTGCCAAGCCCATGGGTGGGCCAACGGTCATATCGCCCGGGTGATTGGGACTCCATGAGAAACTGGGGAACTACATGTTAGACATGCCGACACTTGGACAAGACTGACTGACTCTTATAGGACTACACACGAACTAGAAGACACAGACTAATGCAAACACTCACTAATGAAACAATGATGCACCTAGACCTAGCCAATATCCAGTACGTGGCGGAGATAAGCGATCCAAAGATCACTCGCGCAAGTACGCTACCATCCCGATAGGCATAACCTATCGTTCGGGCAATGCCTTTTAATATACCGGGCTATTGGGTGAAATGCAATTTAAAACACTCTTTTTTTTGTTTTGAAAATAATGATGATCCAAGACTTGACTTAGACCATGATGCATGCAAGACATATGCAACGACTACCCTAGACTCGACTCGCTCTGATACCAATTTGATGCGGGACGGATGACCGACTCGGGCTAAGACGTACGACCGACTCGTTGGCCAGCACTAGCACACTAAGGCAAGCCGGGCGGCTGACCACCGTGGTATTCTCCGGGTGGAGATGTCTCTCAACAGCGACTCTCTTGAGCCCGACGATCGTCCCTTGCGAGGGAAACGTGGGGATCGCGGCGATTAAGAAACCACCGTCGCCTAGGGTGCTAATTCGCGTCCGGTGCTCGATTGGAGCTACGGAACGGACACTCACAACTCACAATCGCGGTGAATTTGGAACTGGCTAACGGCCCTAATCTCACAAACGCAGCAATATAGAGAGTATACTAAACAGCAAATGTAAGGATCGGAACGAGCACGTACCTCCACGACTAGGCGTGGGGAAGAACTCCCGGCCGATTTCCGAACAACCCCAATACACAAATGATTAACTTTACAATTTCAGAACTGAACGCCCACTCCACGCTGGGAGGTATAAGGCTACAAATGTCAATTTTGGGGTTGCTGGAACCCGGGTTGACGGGCCACACTCGCAGGAGGCGAGGAACGCGTGCCGGAGCCGCTCGGGTACGCCGACGGAAATCTGACCCGGTTCTGCCCGCACGGGTCACCCTGCGCAGTGAACTTGCGGAGGCTGGTATGACCAGATACGACGCCCGATCAGAGCGCCGTTTGTTGGAGAATGTCGGCGACTGGATGTAGTATCTTCACTCCGAAGATCGCGAACAGATGCCTTCAGATCTGGGCGCAGTGATGAATCTTGTGCTCACAGAACTGCACAGCGACACGGTAAAAATATGAAATAATGGTTGCCGATGTCGGATCGGGGCGTTCTTTGTGGGAGAACGTCGGCGATGCCCAGAGGAAGAAATAAGACCTCTCACACAGATCTTGCCCGGATGAAGGTGGGGCAGGATCTGAAAGTCGACTCAGATTTCAACCGGACCTGCTCAGACCAGCCCGCGTGATCTCACGAGAACTTCGTCATGATCAGCACCGGTCACGGATCGAGGCGAAACCAGCGGCAACGCGAAGAAGACTTGAAATACTACGATTGCTTTTTAAAAACCAACTTCTGATGGCGTCGGGGTTGGGCTGTAGAATTTAATACACAGTCACCTTCAATTCTGGGCAGCAATCTGGGGCAGATCTGCGCGCCTCCACGAGAAAAATCGCCACCGTTGCTGACGAACTCTAATCGACACGAAACTAAAACTGAAAGTTTGCTAACTTGCAGAGGTATCACGGATAAATTTTGTGGAAGAAGAAGATGAGAGGAGAAGGGGGATATGAGGTCGAGTCACACGACCTAGAACTATCCCGTCACAGGACTGCAACCAGGGAATCACTCCCAAGAGAATCACTCTCTAATGCATTTAACTCTTAACAAAACTTCATTCTATTAAGCATAAACACTATACATGCCTTCTTATAGGGAAATGGAAGGGGTAGGGGAGAGGGGTCTTGCGCAAGATGCAAGTAGGGGAGGGGTGCACATGGATTAAGACAAGGTGAAAGGGAAAGGGAGACAAGGAGACATGGTAGCTCACCTACCTTTGAATTTCAAGGTAAAGGTGGTAGGTTAGCAGCCATTAGAACTTGACCAGCAGCCTTCTAATACTCCATGTGGTAAATAAAGAAGAAAAATCAAACAATCCTAGCCTAATATGCCAAAAGAGGGGGCGCCCCCTTCATTGGGCCTTGAATGGGCCACTTTGGTCCATGGCTTAACCAAGCCCATTCCAACCTATATGGCTTAAGGCCATTCCACCCTTGAAGGTCCATGAATGAAGAGAGCCCACTCTAGATTATCCAATCTAGATAACCCATGTGGAAGGAAGCCCATATGGCTTATGGATCCATTAGAAATGGACCAAGGCCATTCCTTCTTATGGAATGCTTTAAGGGCTTTAACAAATTGACCCATTAGGAGTCTTACAACCAGCCATTTAGCAAATTACACATACAATAACCATTACAAGCCCAATTCAATGCCAAAAAAGGTCTAAATTCAAGCCAAATTATCCCCATTTTGAAGATAAGCTGATGTAGTCCACTTGGCGCTCCGCGTATGGCACCGTCAGTTCGCCGACGTGTCACGTGATCGCCCTGGTGTCCGCACCATTGGTCCCCCGGACACAGCCGACCTGGACACGCTGTCCAAGGTGCAGCCCCGACCATCCGATCGTGGGTACCACACAACAAGACGCAACCTCGGTAAAGCCACTAGCACTAGTCTCACGGCGCGAGAACCGACACACGCGCCACGGTGAAACAACCGAACTCAACGGTCAACACGACTGAAAACCCGAAGGTCAAAGTCACGGAAACTGACAGTCTGTCACTCTCAACTCGACAGGAGTACCTCCCACTAGAAGCACAGCCGGTAGCGTCCCCTGACGTCTTACACCGCGCCGCAGGTGAACTGCCTAACGTGGTAGCGCCTACCAAAGGCACGAACACCGCACAAGTAACCACAAACAAGTGACTAGCTGGGGTCACGCCCGTCGACGTGCGTCCACTGCCCCCAACCACGTGTGCACACACAGACCACGCGTCCTAGGTCTGGCCCTCTGACTGGTTTTCGCCTGGCACTGGACTCTGATGTGACGAGGGGCCGATGGAAACCAGTCTAAAATCGTCCTCAGGGTAAGCCCGTACACCACTCCCTGGTGCGACCAGCACACGCGTACTGGTAGGCTACGACTAGTGGAGGGCCACTGAAGGAGTAGACTCTCAAGTCAACGAAAAATAACATCCGAATCCGACGACGTACGGGGACCACCCCACGTACCAGCACAAGTGCACGGCGACTACAGTCGGAGAAGAAACAGGACTCGTAGTCCACGGTCACGCACGCATCCTGCGTGAGAGTCGAGAAAACTCACGTGGCGCTAAGCCACTGGACTTTGGACAGTCCTCTAGACGCACTACACCCAACGGTCCTTGAGTCACAAGACCGGGGTCAAGACCGTTGTACGCAACAGCACAAGGCCGTCAATCTAGTCCAATCTCTAGGTTAAAATCACGGTAGCATGAATACCGAGACAGCTCACAAGCCGCCAAGATCACTCCCTCGAGAAGGGGACGCAAGGGACTAAGGCCACCCACACGGGCCACACGGAAAACACAGAAGCACGATTCCCAGGCAGCACACAAGCCGCCACGCCGATTTCCCATCCCAGGGCAAGCGGGAAACGTCCAGCCCCAGGCCGTATAACTGGACTCGCAGTCCAAGGCCAAACACGTGGCCCACATGGAAATCGCCTTCCATAGAAACCCACGACATGCGGGGGCACTGCACACACACCGATACATGGTGACTCGATCGAGCGTAACCCGAAAGCCCAACACGCGAGAAGTCACCCGGACTCTCAAACCTACGGGCACGCTAAACGAGATAACACGGTCCTCCAGACACCCTCAAAATACGGACACAGAATCCCATGGGTGTCTGGCACTCACGAGACCGCAAGTCGACCACTGGGTCCAAACCGGGCCGACCGGAGATCCACACATCTCGGAGCAAGGCGGAGAACATAAAAACTCGCCTCGGAACGACACAAAGCTTGACGGTCTAGCCCTAGACCGTCACATGGCTGTAACGGTCTAGGCGGGACCGTCACATCCACCTGGCGGCCTAACACAGGCCGTTACACGGCCCAAAGGAACGCAGAATGTAACGCGCCTGGCCCAGCGCGTTACACAAATGTAACGCGCCTGCCCTAGGGCGTTACACGCGCAGACCCCAACAACGGTTGAAACGCCCCTGACGGCCCACCCCGGGTGCGTTACACGCATGTAACGGTCCGTCGGGGGCCGTTACACCCCCAGCCCTCAACTGGGTAACAGGGGATGTGACGCGCCCACCCTTGCACGTCACACGACTGTGGCGGTCTATCGTGGGACCGTCACACCCACGAACACCAAAGCCCAAAGCCAAGGGAATGTAACGCCCCTGCCCAGGCACGTTACACACATGTAACGGTCACTGGAATGACCGTCACACCCTCCCGAGAACGTTACGGCGGGAAACCATCCAAAACACCGATCCACGCCCCGATCACCCCCGGGTGATGGGGAAACAAAGGGGAATCCATCCCCAAGCCCCTAGGCATGCATCTAAGTCCCTGGATCGGCCAAAAATGCAATGAAACGGGAGATCGGCCCACAAGCCCTAAAACATGGATTTTTCACAAAAATCCCCGATTATGCCCGCTCGGCTCACCACGGCCTAAAAAACTCGCGGGAAAGGAAGTACACGAGCTGGGGGTCCATCTCCCTACCTCCGCCGAAGATTTCGCGCCCCGAGCTCTCCGATCCACGAAGAAACGCCTCCAAAACCCCGTCGGTGCCTCCACGCCCGCGAATCGGCTTCACCGCGCCCTCGAGCCTTGATCCTCGACCCATCCTCGCCGTCCTCCTAACCCGCATCGCCCCGCCTCGCCCCCGTCTCGGTCCGTCGGCCGCCGGAGAGGAGAGAGTGAGAGGAGAGAGTGTGAGAAGAGAGAGAGGGTGAGAGTGAGAAATGAGAGGAAGAGAGAGGGTGAGGGGTTTATATAGGAAACTCTAAAAAATCAGAAAAATACCGAAAAATAGAAAATCACACCCTCGCGATACTCAGAACGCACCGATCGCAACGGTACCACACTCGCCTAGGTGAACGACCCGGTTCACCCGCAACGAGGTTCCGAAGAAATTACCGAAACACACACCGGGAATCGGAAAACACGCGGAAAAGCCGCGGAGCTCTTCCGGGCCTCCGAAACGACTCCGGATCGTGCCGATCTGAACACGAAAGATGTCCGAAACGAAATTTCGGACATAACGAAGTCAGGCACTCTGAGAAACGAGATCCGGGACCCACGAAGAAGGATCCAAAAAATTTGGGGCATTACAATCGACTTGCTGATTGTTCCAACGTGACCCAAAATGTGTGAGTGACCCATGGGAGATGATAGAATCTAAATCAGATTTTCGGGTTGGGTTGAGCGCTCAAATATCTCATTTAAAAATTTAGTAAAGTTGAAAGCCAAAGAAGTCAGGTTCAGGAGTCTAATATCTGAAATACCAGTTCGATTGACATGTCGATTGTTCCAACATGACCGAAAATATGTGAGTGATCCGTGAGAGCTGATAGAATCTAAATCGGATTCCTGATTTAGGCTGAGTGCTCAAATCTCCCATTAGAAATTAAACAGAAAACAAAGGAAGTCGGGTTCGGGGACCCAACATTTGAAATACCGGTCCGACCTATATGTCGATTGTTCAAACACGACCGGAGATGTGGGAGTGACTCGTGGGAGCTGATGGAATTCAATTGGCTTCTTGAATTAAGCTTGGCGCTCAAATCAAACATTTAAAAATTAGGTTAAGTGGAAAACTAAAGAAGTCGGGTTAGAAGGCCCAATATCTGAAACTCTAGCCTGATTGACGTGTCGATTGTTCCAACACGATCAGAGATGTGTGAGTGACACGAGAGAGCTAACGAAATTCACATCAGATTTTCAGATTGACTTCGACGCTCAAATCTCTCATTTAGAAATTAAGTTAAGTTGAAAATCAAAGAAGTCGGGTTCATGGGCCCAATATCTGAAATACCAATTCGATCGCCGTGCCGATTGCTCTAACATGACCGAAAATGTGTGAGTGACCTGTTGGAGCTGACAGAATCTAATTCAGATTCCTGAATTGGCCACAACGCTCAAATCACCTATTTAGAAATTAAGTTGAAAACCAAAGAACTCGGGTTCAAGGGCCCAATATCTAAAATCTCAATCCGATAGACCTGCTGATTATTCCAACGTGACCCAAAATGTGTGAGTGACCCATGGGAGCTGATAGAATCTAAATCAAATTTTCGGGTTGGGTTGAGCGCTCAAATCTCTCATTTAGAAATTTAGTAAAGTTGAAAGCCAAAGAAGTCAGGTTCAGGTGTCTAATATCTGAAATACCAGTTCGATTGACGTGCCGATTGTTCCAACATGACCGAAAATATGTGAGTGACCCGTGAGAGCTGACAGAATCTAAATCGGATTCCTGATTTAGGCTGAGTGCTCAAATCTCCCATTTAGAAATTAAACAGAAAACAAAGGAAGTCGGGTTCGGGGACCCAATATTTGAAATACTGGTCCGACCGATATGTCGATTGTTCAAACACGACCGGAGATGTGTGAGTGACTTGTGGCAGCTGATGGAATTCAATTGGCTTCTTGAATTAAGCTTGGCGCTCAAATCAAACATTTAAAAATTAAGTTAAGTGGAAAACTAAAGAAGTCGGGTTCGAAGGCCCAATATCTGAAACTCTAGTCTAATTGACGTGTCGATTGTTCCAACACGATCAGAGATGTGTGAGTGACTCGAGAGAGCTGACGAAATTCAAATCAGATTTTCAGATTGACTTCGACGCTCACATCTCTTATTTAGAAATTAAGTTAAGTTTAAAATCAAAGAAGTCGGGTTGATGGGCCCAATATCTGAAATACCAATTCGATTGCGTGCTGATTGCTCTAACATGACCGAAAATGTGCGAGTGACCTGTTGGAGATGACAGAATCTAATTCAGATTCTTGAATTGGCCACAACGCTCAAATCACCTATTTAGAAATTATGTTGAAAACCAAAGAACTCGAGTTCATGGGCCCAATATCTAAAATCTCAATCCGATCGACTTGCTGATTGTTCCAACATGACCCAAAATGTGGTGACCCATGGGAGCTGATAGAATCTAAATCAGATTTTCGGGTTGGGTTGAGCGCTCAAATCTCTCATTTAGAAATTTAGTAAAGTTGAAAGCCAAAGAAGTCAGGTTCAGGTGCTTAATATCTGAAATACAAGTTCGATTGACGTGCCGATTGTTCCAATATGACCGAAAATATGTGAGTGACCCGTGAGAGCTGACAGAATCTAAATCGGATTCCTGATTTAGGCTGAGTGCTCAAATCTCCCATTTAGAAATTAAACAGAAAACAAATGAAGTCGGGTTCGGGGACCCAATATTTGAAATACCGATCCGACCGATATGTCGATTGTTCAAACACGACCGGAGATATGTGAGTGACTCGTGAGAGCTGATAGAATTCAATTGGCTTCTTGAATTAAGCTTGGCGCTCAAATCAAACATTTAAAAATTAAGTTAAGTAGAAAACTGCAGAAGTCGGGTTCGAAGGCCCAATATCTGAAACTCTAGTCTGATTGACGTGTCGATTGTTCCAACACGATCAGAGATGTGTGAGTGACCCGAGAGAGCTGACGAAGTTCAAATTAGATTTTCAGATTGACTTCGACGCTCAAATCTCTCATTTAGAAATTAAGTTAAGTTGAAAATCAAAGAAGTCGGGTTCATAGGCCCAATATCTGAAATACCAATTCGATCTCCATGTCGATTGCTCTAACATGACCGAAAATGTGTGAGTGACCTGTTGGAGCTGACAGAATCTAATTCAGATTCCCGAATTGGCCACAACGCTCAAATCACCTATTTAGAAATTAAGTTAAATAAAAAATCAAAGAAGCCGAGTTCAGAGACCAATATATGAAATATAGTTTCGACCGACATGTCGATTGTCTAACACCACTAGAAATGTGTGAGTGACCCGTGAGAACTCACGGAATCTAAGTCGAATTTTCGGAGTAAGCTCGACGCTCAAATCTTCGATTTAGAAATTAAGTACAAAATTAAAGAGGTCAAGTTCGGGGCTGAATATATGAAACTTTTGTCCCTTCGAGTTTTAATTTTTAAATTTTATAAAATTTTATTTCATTTGCATATATCTAATGTCCTTTTTAATTTAGATGTCTAATCTAGGATCATACTATGTGTTCACCACACGATGACAAGGGACTAGGAGGATTTTTCTTGATATTTTTTTGACATTATATTAAAATTATATAATTTAATTATTATGTTTGATTGAACATTTTAATTTAGCATTGTAAAATTTTTAATTGTTGTGTGTGTGCGTTGTATGTTTACTTGTTGAGTTTGTTTTATGTGTGGATTGTGTAAATATAAGTTCATTTGATTTTGTAAATTGTATATTTAAAAAAATACAGAACGTTTGCGATAGATTTTAGGGGGATTAGCAACCGATAATATAGCTCTATATTTGCAATGGATTTTAGAGGGATTAACGGCGGATCTTTAGTGATCGATTTAAAGAGATTTTGCGATCATTTAGAGAGGGAAATGTTTGTGATGAATTTTGGAGGGATTAACGATGGATTGGTTTAGGGCTTCAGCGACCAATTTTAGGGGATTTTGCGACAATTTTGAGGTGAAAAAGTAGTGATGAATTAGTGTCAATTAAATTGTCACTCATTTGCGGCGGATCTTCCACGACGTATGAGCGGCAGAGTTAATAGTTACAGGTTAGCGGTAAGGTAACGATGAATTTAATTTGGTCGCAACATTCCCTTCAAGATCTTTTCGCGGTGGAGTTGAGTCTAAAATTGTTATGTCATAAATTAGTTATTAATTTTTGACGGAATAATTTTAACTTGTTCACGTTTTAATACTCGACACTCAAGCAACAAAATCGGCATTCTAAGCATAAAAAAATATTGTAAAACAACATTTTTCTGTGAAAGTTTTTAAGTGTCAAAGTTCAAGGTAGCAAAATTGTCAACGTGGTAAACCTTTATTTTTTAAATACTTTTAAAAAATATAGTCTAAGGTATTAATTTAATTAAGATATTGAAATCACAAGGCGTGTAAAAACGTTAAGGGGTCCATACTCAATAATCGGTTACGAGAGAGGACAAAAAACGTGTCTTCTTGTGAAGTAGAGCTGTAACCTATTTTTTTAATAAAATTTCTTTATCATAAGTATAAGTATAAGAATAAATAAATCATAGAGCACTTTTACGATGTTTTTATATATGTTTATACTAATGACCATAGGCGTAGAGTGGTGTCCAAATCTTTTGGGCCTTTAAAAAGTTGCACTTTGACCCCAGGCCCGCAGGAGATTAATTTAACCACATTTCACAGCGAGATCCCCCACCCATTTTGGCTGGACTTCCACTGCTGTCGCCTCCCAAGTTGGAAAATTCTCACCTCAACTGCCATTTATACTAGAGGGCGCTCTCGGGAGAATGTTGGGAAGAGATTTCCCCAAGAATCTCTTCCAAATGTCCCATTATTTCATTAGTTTTTATTTTTTTACCAATTTTAAAATTTAGAGAGAGATAATTAGAAAGAGAATTAGATTTTAAAATCTTTAAAAACTTAACATTATTCACCATTCACTGTGGTGTTTTCTTTCTTCTCATAGAGCTACAAAATATATAATTATTAGACTTCAAACTTGAACGGGACGCATGTGGAGCTCTTTTTGAATGTCTCGGTCTTCAATCTATAAAACTAGCTAAATAAAAGTTAAAGATCTTAGAAACTTCATAACCCCTTGAATTAAAATATTTATTTTTATAAAATTTGAAACCTGATCATCTAGAAGTTCATATTTTACATTATTTATTTTGGGAGCCCACTAATTAAAGAACTCTCTCTCTCTCTCTCTAGCTAGAGTCTACGTCACGTTGCCGGTGGTGGTAAGCTTTCAAGTTTCACCTGACAACATGTTTTCAGGAAGACCGTTGTTGGCGTCCACCCACCCATCAATGTCGTCAATGAAGGGGTGCTCGGCACATCGAATGGGCGTCACGTGCGAAGGAACGAGAAGGACGGGAAGCTGAAGGACGGGAGCGGTTGAAACAGCGCCGGGTGTTAATTATTGCGTCTTAAAAGAGCGCAGATCATTTCAAATATCACACAAAGAGGAGGAGTAGGCCTCACTTTGACGGTGAGTTAACTAATAACTTTCCTACTCTCAAATCAAAAATAAATTAACGCCGAAACAGCTTAACGTGAATTGATTAACTCATCGAGTTAACCAAGTGCATGGGAGTTATGATTTGATAAAGGTTTAGGCTAACATAATTACTTTTGGTGCGGAATTATCAAAATGCACAGCACTGATTGTTCCCATCAAACAGTGAAAATGGGAATAAAACATGAACTTTTGCATGAACACTGAGGGGGAACGAACAGTAAGTGAGAATGTACAGTAAAATCACACGCACAGTTGCCAGGTAGGTGCATGGGGGGGCGCCATCGGGCGGTATCCATCGTGATTAATGGCGAGAGTATTTGCTTTTGCTTCGACCCGGACTTCCCATGGATGAGGGGAGTGTTGACAATGGTGAGGCTTATGTCAAAGGTGAGAGGAGAGGAGAGAAGAGAAGAGAGGGAGATGGGGCGGATGGAGGATGGGAGGTGGGCAGTATCTATGGCGTTGACAGTGGAGAAGTATCATAGCAGGGTAAAAAGTGGAGAAGGGGGGTGAGTTTACTTGTTCCACTCCCCAGGCGGGTTAGAAAATCTGACATTAACTCTCCCCTATCACTCTAATCTTGCTAGCAAATTCAGTCTACCAAAGTAATCAACTGGTTAATCCAAGGTTAAAAGTGGCTTAACCCTATGCTAGCCCGCTATCAAACCAGGGGTAAGTAAGGGAGGGCAAGGTAGTAAGAATTTTTTTCCACTCTTTACATTAATGTTGCATACGTGAAAGATGGACTGTTAGAAGGGATTTAGACTTTTAAGATTTCATCTTCTAATAAATTGATCAAGTGACATGTTTGTCAAATACCTGATTGTGAAAGACGAAAGATCTTCATCACGCATTCCCTTATTCATTTTTTTTAGTTGAAGTTTCTCGTGATGTCTGCGGTCTTGGAATTTCCACACCATGGGGGGTATGGGGTTCAAAATTGATGGCCTCTAAACCTTTTTTATTCCCAAACATATATTATTTTAGACATGTTCCACCTTTACACGAGGCCCCCAAATTAGACTGATCTGTCGTTTTAATAAGTTGTGTCAATTTGTCGTCGTTCTAACTGGTCACTACTACGCTGGAAGATGATTTTCCGAATGCCATTGCAAATACCTAAACCGAGACATTTTAAAATAACAAGAAC
Source organism: Amorphophallus konjac (assembly GCA_022559845.1). Lineage (NCBI taxonomy): Eukaryota > Viridiplantae > Streptophyta > Magnoliopsida > Alismatales > Araceae > Amorphophallus > Amorphophallus konjac. The sequence goes on from CM040127.1 coordinate 6,286,341, forward strand.
ATCCCATTCATATCGCAACTGTGTCAAACATTAAAATTCTAAATATGATACTTCTTCGGGGTGGGGGGGGGGGGGTTGGGAATTGACTACGTACGTACGGCCTCTTATTAATTAGACTGTCATCTTCCTTCTCGTCTGGTGTGTGTATATATATATATATATTCTTTTGTTGATGGTGTAGAATCCCTATGCACATTTTTTTAAATTTTAACTGTTATTTTGTTATAACACTAACTGTGATACTTAATGTGTACAAGTGTGAGCCCTTTAATTAGCAGTTAATCTCTTTTAACATTTGAACACGTTAACAACATAATTGGCACTTTAAGTGTCTCTTTGAAAACTGAATATAGAAGTGGAATAGATAATCGATGAGAGAGAAAAGATGTGAGTCTCACTTTTTATGTTCACACATATGATCCGTTAACCGAGGTGAGATTACTTATTTGCACTGACCTCCTCGAATATATCATCTCACCCGATTTTTAAAGAGGCGTTAAATGTACAAGTCCCACTTTGTTAATGGAATAGGATAATGGGTGTAACCTATCTTATGAGAGAGAGTGTGTGGCTCTCTTGACCACCTCTCACGTGTAAGCATCGTAGTCGGGTCAGGTAATTTATTCGTATCAAATAAGTCGAATAAATTATCTTACCACCGATATCAAACAGGGAATGGTTTCGGCATATTCTTTGACACCGTATAATGTTTTAACTTGTTTACATTTTAATACTTAACGACACTTGCACGTAACAAAATCGGCATTCTAAGCATTAAAAAAAATCGTAAAACAACATTTTTCTGCTAACGTTTTTTTAAGGGTCAAAGTTCAAGGTAGCAAAATTGCCAACGTGGTAAATGTTTATTTTTTTAATACCTTAAAAAATTATATTCCAATGTATTCATTTGAATAAGGTATTGAAATTAATTATAAGGCGAATAAAAACATGAGGGTCCATAGTCAGTCTACGAGAGAGAGAGAGAGAGGATGAAAAACATGTCCTCTAGAGCTGTTTTTATAAAATTTCTATGCCACGAGTGTAATAATAAATAAATAAATCACATACCTCTTTTTCGGTGCTTTTATATTTGTTTATATTAATATATCATCTCCTCCCTCTCTCTCACTCCCCCTCTCTCTCTCTCTCTCTCTCTCACTGTGACTCGGCTCGAGTCATCTGATCTTGGGAGTGATCCGTAACATATCAAATTTTTTCAGATATAATATAACACGTCCGAGTCAATTAGAGTTAGACACAAACCATGGTCTCAAAGTAATGTCCCAGATAAGTTTTATTTAAACAAAATATCCACACCTTCTAAATAAATGTAGAGTGATGAGCACGAAGATTGACGCAGATATGATGGGGATTATCAGGTCACGCCATTCAAACTGGTCGGCTGATTTCTCCCAGTCAAATGTGCGGGCGGCCGCTCAGGAGGGGAGGACTCTTAAATTGGGAGATCGTGATTACATTATTCAATTCGATCATTCACTCTCACGTACAGTCTCAGAGACGATTGATCTGTTGAGGGTGATAAAAGGTGTGACACTTTAACAGTACTCACCGTTCACTGTGATGTTTTCTTTCTTTCTCCTCGCAGAGCTACAAAATTATTATTGGATTACAAACTTGAACTGGACGCATGTGGAACTCTTTCTGACTTTCTCAGTCTCCAATCTATAAAAACCAGCTAAATAGAAGTTAAAAGATCTTAGAAGGAAGTTCATAACCCCTTGAAATAGAAGTTCTAATTTTTTAAAATCTGAAACCCGATCATCTAGAAGTTCATATTTTACATTATTTATCTTGGGAGCCCACTAATTAAATAACTCTCTCTCTCTCTAGCTGGAGTATAATCACCTACCTTGCTGGTGGTGGGAAGCGATACTCTCTCTCTCTCTCTCTCTCTCTTTGGCTGCTACCTCCCACCGTCCGCGTCTTCTTCCCCCCCCCCCCTTTACTGGTCTTTTTTGTAAATACGTCTTTTCGCCCCTTTTTTCTATCCCATCCCATCAGAATGGTCTGTTTTGTAAATAAGACCATCACATCGGAGGGCGATGACTGCAGCTCTACCCATGAGAATGGTCTATTTTGGCGACCTTACAACATGACCATGACATCAGAGGGCGATGACTGAAGCGCTCTCTCTCTCTCTCTCTCACACACACACACACACACATCAGAGGGCGATGACTGAAGCGCTCTCTCTCTCTCTCTCTCTCTCTCTCTCACACACACACACACACACACACACACACACACACACACACACACACACACGCACACACAATTTAAATGGGCTAACTTTGGAGTAACTCGGTATCAAAGCGGTGCATCATAACTCCTTTCACGGGAACTGGCGAGACAATATGTCACGCTCTAAAATGGGAAACACAAAACCTGACATATTAACATGACGTGCCTCGGTACGGTAGCACGATATTAGTCATTTTCATCTGCCAATCCGGGGTTACTTACGTACTACGCTCACGCAACAGTGGTCTTATTGACCTTCTGCCTCATCACCCTTACGCCTCGTGTACCTTCCGCCATGTTCCTCTTCCTTTGCTTTGCTCATCTCTCTTCGTCTTAAAATCCTCCTCATTATTTACAATTTTTGAAAAAATTTCGACGATGTACATGTGAATCGAGAATGAGTAAATAAATCGATACATAAAATTGATTCAATAAATAATTGTGAGACTTTTATTCGTAAATAATTAGTTGAATTGAATATTATATTTTTTATGGAGTGTTACACAATATGTGGAGAATCTGGTGGTGTGGCTGATCAATTTTTTTTTTTAAAAAAACAAAGGTTTGTTAACGAATGCCAAAGGGTTCCAGGTGTTGTGTTTCTTTTGTCTTTTTCACACGTACCACATTTGGCGAGGTTCGCATGCACGACTTTTAAATTGCATGTACTGGCGCCGTCTGCCCGGAATCTGCACCGCTGGCACCCGCCCATTTGCGAGGATTCAAAAGTTTATTCGAGTCACAATGAAAAGGTAAAACAGTTCGCACATAATTACATATCAGACCAGTGTCATAAAATTATTAGAAATTAATATTTAAATATATGTCCACATTCCGAGAATAACGACGGAGAGAAAAGAAATCCGAAAAGATAATAATCATCAGTGGTGCTACCATTATTATCCATCTATCTAACCCTCGTATCAGCTTTGTTACCCAACTAATTAGTATACTAACCAAATACATAGAAGTGTTTCTTTAATATAAATCATGAATTCCATTGGCAGAAATCATGCTTAGAGATAATATTGTACTGATATATCACTTCTAAAAATATATTAGTGGGCATGTCACTAATTTTGACAAAAAAATTTAAAAAATATCATCGTGATTAATTCATGAGATATAAATATTTTGAAAGATTTAAAGATTCACATTAGTTGATCGTCAAGCCAAAACACCCCTCTCCGCACCATTATCAATGAGAGAGAGAGAGAGAGAGAGAGAGAGAGAGAGAGAGAGAGAGAGAGAGAGAGAGAGAGAGAGAGGTCATAACCTTTTGATCGGGAATCGACCCGAAATCGGGTCAGGATCGTAGACATGTCAGATCGATCTAATTTATTGACTGTCCTAATTTATACTAATCGTAAATCCATCTCAAAATATTTTTTTAATATTTAATATTTATATATTTAACTAATATAAATTTAAATTTATTAGTATTGATAAATAACCCAACTCAATATTATAAAGATCTAATTGTTTGATTTACTCTTGATTAACATCTAACTGTATATTTTAACTTTGATCGACCGTTGAATTAACTATGCACTCACTCTACTAAATAAGAAAAAGGAAAAACTATTAAATCATCGTGATGCACTCTGATCACTCTTACTTTTCTCTCCTTAATCTCGGAGCAACCTAAAAAATAATATCTAACATTGCCTGAGCATAAAGTCTAGTAAAAATTACATCACGACAGAAGTCATATTAAAATGACTAATGTCTTTTACTATTGGAGATGATGAGGGCCAACCGCGTCTCGCACTGCCACCGTTCCTACAATGCCTCTCTGCCCCCTTGCAACCCCCCTCTCATAGGAGTCTCCTCCCCCCCCTCCCAGAACACACACTGTAAACCCCTGCCCCTCCCCCCACCACCCTACAGCTCTCTCTCTGTCTCTCTCATCATATGCTCAGATTTCCACTGTCGACTCACACATCTGGAGGTCACCTTCGATCCTCCACCCCTCTCTCAAATCCTAAGCGAGATAACTATAGATATTGTCATCTTTTATCGTGTGTAGTTAAAAGAAATCATAGTTAAGTTGTTGGCCGATAACTTGAAATTAAGGTCATACTATTTTTAAAATCTTTTATTTAAGTTAATGATATATCTGTTAATATAATTTTAAAATTAATATATTTATATATCTACATTGTGAACTCTAAGCGTCATTTGTATGCAAAAAATCTTATACAAATCGATCATAAATATTGTATAATATTTTACATTAAATCAAACAACTATTTTATAGAACCTTCATTTTTTTTAATGGTATACCGACCAATGTGAAGCTCAGCGCGATCCAAGAAGCACGTGTAGACGAAGAAGAAGGTTGAAGACTAATAAGTTGTCCGTAATCTGGATGCCATCGCCGCCGACCCTCCATAAATACCGCTGCGAGCAAGCCCTTGCAGCCTCGTCCATCCCTCCTCCTCCTCCTCATCACTCCCAACGACAGTCTCTGCATCCCCCGACGCCGTAGCAAATGGCAGCCCTCCTCCGTGCATGGCAGCTGCCGGCCGTCCGCTGCCAGCCCCTCGGGCAGCTCGGCCGCCGCCTCCTCCACCATCACCACCGCGCCCCCGGCCACGCCAGAGTGCCCTCCGCGGCGCGTGCTGGCTCGCCAGCAGTATTCAGGCTGCCGTCTCGCAGCGTGGCAGCCGCGGCAGGGGGCGGGGTAGCGACGAGGGAGACCGAAGAAGTGAACGAGGGGATCCTGGAGTTCTACGACGACTCGACCTCAGGCGTGGGAGAAGCTGTGGGGAACCCACATGCACCACGGCTTCTACGAGCCCGGGGCGACGCCGGACCCAGCCGACAACCATAGCGCCGTCCTCCGCACGTTGGAGGAGGCCGTCGGCTTCGCCGGCATCTCCGGTAAGTATCATTTTGGTCACTAGTTAGAGTGTTGTTTGTTTCGCTATCTATCTTTACTTCTGGAATCACCGGTTTTAAAATTGGTGTGTTTTTTTAAATTTTAAAATCGGCTATTTTATTCTGATAATTGTAAAATAATATAATATTTTTTATTAATCTGCTGCGGTTTTAACTCATTTTTTCTTTAATTTTAATATTATTTTTTGGATAGTGTGGTCCTTAAAATTAATCGATTGATTTTCGTGTTCCCCTTGCTGTTGGCAGATGGTCCAGCGAAGAGGCCCAAGAAAATCTTGGACGTGGGATGCGGGATAGGGGGCGGCACGATCTACTTGTCCAAGAGACTCGGCACAGAATGTCACGGGATCAACGTCAGCCCTTCCCAAATCGAAAGATGTCGATCTCTTGCTGCCGCCGAGGGTGTGACAGATAGAGTAGGTTAAAAGTCTTATCAGACTACCCCTCTCTCTCTCTCTCTCTCTCTCTCATCCGCGTTATGCCAAGAGTCACAGATTCACCGCCCATCTACAAGATCATTGGAATATTGGATATAATGACAATCTATAAATATTATTTTTGATGTTCCCGACCCAAGTTGTCTCTTTTATCTTAGACCATCTTCTTTGCATTCTTTTTTAAAATAAAATCTAATATTAATACTACATGGACCTCAAAATATTAATATAAAAACTTACTCCCAATCAATATTCCAACAGGACAGGGCATAACATAACTACATAAGGATCAAATGCTTCGTATAGGGTTGGTCGAAGAGTACTGTATAGATACGAGTTCGTTGAATTGTACCGTGTCATGGAGATTTTGGGTCAGTACTCTAGGTTGGTCGAGTCTACAAGAGTCGACCCAAGTCTTCCAAGGAGAATTTAGGCAACCCGTCTCGAGGTGAGTCGACTCGTATTTTATCTTTCTGAGTCCAATCAGTCGGATCCGCTGAGTTGACCAGCCCTAATTTCATGTTCACTCGCCCCCCCCCCACCCCCTCTATGTATAATTAACTTTGTAAGATTAACTCATGATTAATATTGGAAACTGCGCGGATGTGGCAGGTGACTTTCCATCTTGCGGATGCCATGGAGCAACCATTTCCCGATGGACACTTCGACTTGGTCTGGTGCATGGAGGTTGCTGAACACATGGCCGACAAAAAGAAGGTATTGTTAGTTTAATTAATTAACCCATTCATGCATGCATCAAAAACCATGCATGCTCTAGCTAGTAAGACTTTTAATTGCAACCCACTACCGCCCGTCCCCCAAGCCACCCTCACTCATGTGACCTTTGATCCAATAATCTTTACCAAATTAACGTAGGATTGGAAACACCACAGTTGGCTGATATGACTTCCATTACATCAGTAGAGTTCTATCCCATTTGAAACCTTCACTCCAACTCACCAAAACAATTTTTATGTTCTTTTCTTGAGATTTTTAGTTAATTTTTATCCCTATCATGTTTCATCTTTATGGATTAGTCCCTCTAATCTACAATATTCATTTATAAACCCTCACAGTCGCACGTCAATTCAATAATACCTTTGGGGCGGGGTGTTTTTGAGGAATTAGCAATGAATATCCAGATTGGAGGGACTGATCCATAAATATGAAACATTATGGGAGTGGAAAACTAAAACTCCCTTTCTTATTCAACGTTAAACATTTTATTGCATCAAAAAATGTATAGACAGAATGTCCCCTTCGCAATTGTCCATGCGTACACACATCAAATGTCATCTGCAGTGGATGTGTACATAGGTCCACCATATATACTTAAGGCATATATATATATATGCAAAAATCTCACCTCCTGCACCAAGTGAGTGGAATTGATTTATTCCTTCTCATGTCCATATATATATATACATATATAGGAAGGCATATAAATCCTCTCTGATCAGGATACGAGAGATATAGAGCTAGACATGTTACAATTTTCAACAGTACTGGTACGTGGTCTTCAATCGTGTGGTTAATTTTGTTGACTCAGTTCTTCAGCGAACTCGTACGTGTGGCGGCTCCCGGGGGGACTATTGTCATCGCGTCGTTGTGCCACAGAGACGCAGAAGCGGAGCCATTGACTCCCGACGAAGAAGTCACCTTGAAAAGGCTCTGTGAAGCCTGCCATCATGGATCCTGGTACTCGGTCTCCGGTTACGTCAAGATGGCCGAATCACTGGCACTCGAGGTGAAGTACACGCTAGCTATTGCATGGGAGATCATATGAATATTATTGCAGAGGTTGCTGCTTATTAACCCAAGTGACTGCTAGTTAATTGTTTGCCTGGCACGTGCAGGACATCAAGACGGCTGACTGGTCGGAGAACATTTCACCATTTTGGCCCGGTGTCGTGCAGTCTGCAATGACGCTCGAAGGCTCCGCGATGCTTCTTGAGAGCGGTAATTAACTGAAGTCTCCTTCCCGCACAGCACCGCATCTCATTCTTTTCTTCCTTTCGCTTAGACAGTAAGATAAACTTTCATCGATCTCACACTGATGGAAAATTTGCATGTCGAAGCATGGTTCGCCGACTCGGCCCGACTCGGGTCGACTCGGGCGTATCGTACTGTATCAGGGTAAACCCGGTATACTGCGGATCACCTCTAGGATCGGCCGAGTCGGGTCGAGTCACAGTGAGAGAGAGATAGAGGAGGGGGAGAGGGAGAGAGAGAGGGCCGAGTCAGACCGAGTCGGATGCGAGTCGGATGAGACTCGGGCGTACCGTACCGGATCAGGAGGATCCCGATCCGGTACGGATCACCGAGTCGGCGAACCTTGTGTCGAAGTAGGAAATAAAAACCATCACCATACGGAAGTGTGTACCTAGTTAAGCCAATAATGGCAAACACCCAAAGCCACTAGGCTGTAATATGAAAGACCAGCCAAACAGGAGAAAACATAGATATCCGCCGCCATTGAAGAAGTCATGCTTCATCCATGATCATATTGCTGCAAATCCACCGGCAGCTAGCTACGTACTTGCGTAGAGATCATGCATCAAGCAATTAGTTCATTGGCTCTCTAGCTACGTACTTGCGTGGAGATCAATCCGTCGGAAATAAAGATAATTTTGCTGATATCGATAGCATCGATCAGTTGAAGTAGATCCTCTTGAACTGGCTAGGGTTAATTAATCAATAAGCTTCGTTAGTGGACGATCACTTGATCATATAATGTTATCCCAATGTTTCAGCCCCTCTTTAACTGATTGATCTGACTCGCTCTATCTGGATGATGTATACATATATCTGCAGGCCCGACGGTCGTGAAGTTCGTCCTCACAGCGCCTGCGATGGCGGACGCCTTTAGAAAGAAACTGATCAACTACAGCATCATCACCTGCCGGAAGCCACATGGTAAGAAGTGAACAAGAATAAGAACAAGTCGAAGCTAGCAAGCTACCTAGCTGTTCTCCGGATCAACGTACAGCAAGTGGGCGACGTACGTAGGCAAACAAGTTCGGTCCTGTAGCATTATATATGGACGGTTCGATCGGGAGGATAGGGTTTGGGATATTACATGCAGATCCTCCTGTGTTTTGGTCTGTATACGCTGCATTCGTATCCCTGTCGGATATCAATCATGGTGCGATCTATATACGTACTGAAATGTTGATAACTTCATTCGAATAAAGTATATTATTAATTAATCTATATCTTTTTCCAAAAGAATATTACGTACTGAAAGTTGAAGTCCAAGTACAGATAGACCTGCACAGATGCGGATGGATGTGGATCAGCTACTCCATTATTTGATTATAAGTGATACATGTGGAATAGTCACGATATGATGCATGGTGCAGAAAAAATTACTTTATTTTTAAGAGGAAATGATTTTAGATGTCTAGAATCAAACTCTCCCTAGCTAGCTGTCGATGAGATTCACAACGTTGTTTTGACTAACTGAGCCACGCGACCCACTCCCCAGAAAGAAAATAAAAAATAAAAAGACCTTCAACTAATTATAGACTCGATCGGGGCCATTAATTAATTAGTCAAGAAATTTGAACAGTACTGTTTTATAAGGAATTAGAAACTTCAACCAAGCACTGTCAGAAGGCACTGCCCAAATCGATGTTACGTTTTGTTACGCCATCGATCGGTTGGCAGATTTCTAAAAATCTTCAACAGTTTTTTTTAAAAAAAATTATTTAAAAAGGACTTCAGTGAAGCATCATTCAACAATATTGGTCTAGATCGACGTACGCACCACTAACTTTGTTGAAAGATTCTCAAAAATATGTTTGTAACTCTGTGTTTTTTTTTCCAAATTGCTTATGTAAAGGTGAGGCATACTTGCAGAAAATTCTCACACATCTTCTAAGAGTTTAACTTTTACCACGGGTTCCCAGGGGAAACAGAGATGAAAATAGGTATGAAGAAAAACGTCTTCTTGTGAAATAGGATCTGGACGGTGAAGAGAGAAAAAAAAACCATAAATGAGTACCGTCCAAATTTTTTGGTCCTTTTTAAAGTCCCCTTACACCACAAGCGAGCGACTAACATCATTTGAAAACGTCTCTCCAGCATCAACCGTTGGGCCCGAGGGGACTGGGCCGTCTACCAGTTGGAACATTCTCACGTATGGCCATGCATGAAGCCGATGCATTGATGATCGATGGGGCTAGCTATATGGCCAGGTCATGCCCATTCAAGTTGATCTAACGATCCTAGTTAGCTAGTCCAATGCCAATAAGTCTTAATCAATACTTCGTTAGCACCACGTTTTCCTTTCTTTAGGGAAGTACTTAAGAGTTCAAGTGTGCATGGTGGGATTTAATTAACTTTTAGAGTCGTGATCAGGGATCGACTATGTATATATATATAGACACACGCTCGAGTACTTTGTTGATGACGAGCTAGATTCTCAAGAAATTTATTAATATCTGCAGTGACAACTTTAATTCTTCTCAGAATGTGGACAGCTTTTTAACGCTTTCATAACAAACTATAATAGTATACACACACATATTATAAGACTTATTTTACTGTAGCTAGTATGAATAATCAAGTCTCTATATATCTTCGCACATGCGCACAGATGATGCCATCCATCCACAACTCGGCAAACGACACTGACGTTTAAAGACATGCAAATGGACATCACATGATCTCCTTACACCTCTCACTGTAGGGCAAAAGACTAGTCAGAATTACAAGAAGAGATCTCTGAAGAAGAAAGGTTATCAAAATAAGAAGAACGCGGCCGTAAATGAACACAGTACTTAGAGCAAAAAAGACACGAAGATCCCTTTTAATTCCCATTTGTAGGAAGTAAAAAGTCACGTATTTGTTTGTTAATTTCTTTCCCCTCTCTTCTATGGGATAAATAATTGAGATTTTTACATGAAAATTATTATTAAAGGTGAAATTGTAAAAAGTTATTCCTAAAAGTATATTAACATACATATCACTGTATTAATTTAAATAATACATAAATGTCATTTAAACATAATATTTTTTTACAATTTTTTCACAAAATGGACTGCATGCCAACTTCTTTAAAGATGTTTGGGTTGGGCGGCTGCCTCTTATGCAGTTCACTTTTGTCCATTCTCTGGATGAGAGTTTCTTAAAGCTTCTTATCTCTAGATTCTCTACTGTTGTTCAAAATCATAGTCACCCATTATGGCAGCATCTGTCACTTCCTACAGGCATGCAAAATCAAATTTTGTCTCTTTCATTTGCTCCTTCACCAGATCTTTGCATTTGGACCCATCCTCTGATGACATGTTCTCCTTTAAGTCTGCATTTGCATATCTAAACACATGCGCAAACATAGTCTGTCTAAAATTTGGCATCACAAATTTTTTCCCCGAGCTTCTATGTTCACATGGAAGATTCTTCACCTTGTTGTCCTTATATCCGTCTCGGATTATGGAGTGTGGAATTTATTTACCTTCGATGTGTAGTTGCTATTCCCAGCCGTATGTGGGGAATCTTAATCATCTCTTCATTGAGGGTGAGATAATTATGGCGTTGTGGAATTGGCTATCTCCTTTTCTGGACCCGGGTGTTGGAATGAGCAACTGTATTATCACGAGAGTGTGGCAGATCATTCACTGTGCTAATATCAGCAACACACATGGCTTAGTTTCCTTGTGTATTATATTGCTTATGCTGTGGGGTATCTGGAAGGCAAGGTGTTATGCTCATATTCAAGACATGGATTAGATATTGAGAAGGTCAAGTGGAGCAAGAAGCTCATATTCAAGACGTGGATGGCATTGAAGAAGTGGGACAAACCAACATAACAAGATCATTGTGTACAGAGATGTATTTCCCAAAGAAAATCGATCAACCTTACAAGAGCATTGGTCAAGTCCTTGGAAGTACGTACAGCATACAAATATGGTAAAAGAAAGTCCAAAATCATGTCCCGATAAAAATAAGAGAGGGGGACCCCGACCTCCGCCACCACCCCTGTAACCACCCCGACCTCCGCCACCACCCCAACCTCCGTCACCACCACTCTGCGCCACCCCTGTAACCAGCCCCACCTCCGCCACCACCACTCCGCCGCACCCCTATAATCACCCCCACCTCCGCCACCACCCCTCCCACTGCCACCAACACTCCGCGCCACCCCTGTAACCACCCCCACCTCCGCCACCAACACTCCGCCGCCACCCCTGTAACCACCCCCACCTCCGCCACCATCCCTCCCTCCGCCACCACCACATGCCTACTATCCTCTGCGCCGTCGAGATGGATTTGAAAGGGAAAAGCATAGGTGGTTTGCCCTCATCATCGAGGGAGAGCTCCGCCACCGTCGGTAAGAGCAAGGGAAAGTACACACACACACACACATGGACACAGAGCGCGAGGGACTTATCGGAGAATAAGGCACCAGCGGCAAGGACCCGGAGGAGGAACCACCGGCGCACCGGTGCGGGGAGGAGGAAGCTAGGAACGTCGCACGCATAGTAGAGCGGCGGGGAGGGGAAACGCAGGCTCGCCAATGTTAGGTTTTGTTGCTGCTTCCCTCTTCCGGCGTTGGGAGGCGAAAGCGGGAGGCGAAACCCAGGCCAGGGCGGGGAAGGAAAATGTCGGGCGGGGTTGTTTTGTTTTTTCCCTTCTTTGCCCGCCACTATAATAAGCGTACATACTGTGAATTCCATTTTAAAAAAAAATATTTAAATTAATTTTATTGATATATGTCTCTAATATTTATTTTTTAATTAATAATTATTCAAAGTATTTGAATATAAGAATATGATCTGATCATTGTGAAATTAAAAAATATAAAAAATTTTATGAAAAATCATAATAACAAATATATATATATAAGCTTTAATACAACTCCTCCGATTGGAGTAAATCATGATTTTGGAGGGGATTTTCTACTAAATCTTGACATATATATATATATATATATATATATATATATATATATAGAGAGAGAGAGAGAGAGAGAGAGAGAGAGAGAGAGAGAGAGATCACCCAGTGTCGATATCGGATAATCTTTCCATACAACTATGATATGTAACGTCACTCTCTCGTCCAATGGAACCGTCCCACACTAGCCCATCCAATCACCCTCGTCACCTAACTCACACGAGGGCGAGACTGATAAGAGAGAGAGAGAGATTATATTTTAAACATATTTTTAATATTTTTTGTTAAAACTTTCTTATTTGATAACATCAATTAGTGCAAGCTAGAAAAAATTAATTAAGTTTATTAAAATATTTATTTATATTTTGAAAGATTTATACGGCCTATATATCAACTACAATCAATATTCTTTCAACTAATATCAACTACGGTCACGCTACCGGATATCTGAAACAGACAATCAATCGTCATGATGAACGTGCTCGCTTTTTATTCCGTGCGGGGAATCGGTCATTTTTATACTCTTTCCCGCCTGAAAAGTCTCGTCCGGAAGCACAAGGCCGCAGGACAAACCTAACAACCTGCGGCCTATTCTTTCTGCTAAGAAGATCACTAGAATGAAAATAAGGCTGAGATTTGATCACTGCATTGCCAATGGGGATGGTGATGAAGTTGCTAAAATTTGGGTGTTATGGCAGTCATCTCTTCAATTGAATCATGTTTTGTCTCATCGTCAATTTCTTGTTCTCTCTATGGGGGCTGTGGGGGAGCCCGATGCATTCTTTATTTTTGTCTATGCCAAATGCACAGTGGTAGATAGGCGTGTTTTATGGCATGAGCTTCATTCTTTTGTTTGCTCAAACTGTAAACAAACCTATGATCTTGGCGGGTGATTTCAATACAGTCCTATATAGTTATGAGAAGTTGGGGATTCATCCAGCTGACAGTGCATCCATGGCAGATTTTCAAAACTTTATGACTAATGCAGCCTTTGCAGATGCTGGTTTTAGAGGAAGCATATATACATGGTGCAACAAGAAAGAGGGTTCTTCTTGTGTTCGGGCTCGTCTTGATCGGTGCCTTATTAATTATGAATGGGCTCATTTGTTCCCTTCCACTTCAGTGGAACACCTAAGTCGCACTGCCTAGGATCATGCTCCCTTGTTAATTAACATTACCTCCTCAGTTATGCAGGGTATTAAGCCGTGGAGATTCCAACGCATGTGGACATGTCATGACCAGTTTTTACAGCTGGTTTCTGCTGTTTGGTTCCTTCTTGGTGCTCCATCATTTGTTGGAAAACTAAAAAAATGGAAGGCTAAGCTTAAGCTGTGGAACAAGGAATGTTATGGCAACATTTTTCAATCTGTGCCAATTAATCACAAATTGACACATATCCCATACACAATTCATATATTAATTTTTATTTTCATTATATATATATATATATATATATATATATATATATCATTTGTATTTCAATATTACTATAGTATGTCGTTGTTGTGTCCATTGTGAACAATCGCGGCATAGCAACATATTGGCCGTGCCAAATTAACTGTATAGAATCGATTTGGCCGATACGAGAAGCTTGACAAATGTTGCTTGATCTTCTTAAGTAAAATAGAAATGTTTCAACTACTCCACCATTAAAGTGAGATTGTATCCCGATATATAATATGTTAATTAACTTAGTCACTAGATATATAATAATCATTAATGTTAAAACTTCTCTAAGTAAATCTTGGTAGCTATCAACTAATAATTTTTTTAACAAACAAGTCATTGAAATTCATACTTTATTAAATATTGATTATTTACTTAATTCTAATTTTAAAGATAAAAATTACATTATAACTTATAATCTAACATTGGCAACCCACGTAAACATTAGTTGGTATTAAGTTGCAACTAAATAGCAATTAAAGTAAAAAGTTTGCCACTAAAATAAATATTGTTGGTCGCTATTTGTGTTGACACCATTAGCAACAAATAATGCCTTAGTCGCTACATCTTTTTAACGTTTAGCGACCAAATAACATCTTCTTACTAATGTAAATTATATGGCGACCAATTTTCCGTCGTTGTTGATATACATGGTGGCTCGGGATGTATATTAGCGATTATACATAGTGACCAATCATAAAATGGTCGCTATTATAATCCTTTAGCGACCAATGTTGTGTTGGTGGCTGTAAGCGAAATCTTTAGTAACCAACGAATTAATTTGGTCGCTATAGATCCATTTTTATGACTGGTCGCTAATAATTTGGTCGCTATAGACCCATTTTTTTGTAGTGAATGAAACACCGATCCGATCGATGTGCCAATTGTTCTAACACGATCATAGATATGCGAGTGACTCGTAAGAGCTGACACAATCTAAATCAGATTTTCGGATTGGACTTGACACTCAAATCAAATATTTAGAAATTAAGTTAAGTTGAAAGTCAAAGAAGTCAGACTCGGGGGTCTAATATCTGAACTACCAGTCCCAACGACGTGCCAATTACTCCAACACGACCAAAGATGTGTGAGTGCCCCGTGAGAGCTGATGGAATTCAAATTGAATTCCCGGATTGACCTCGGCGCTCAAATCAAATATTTTGAAATTAAGTTAAATTGAAAACTAAAGAAATCAAGTTCGGGAGCTGATTGTTCCAACATGAGTGGAAATGTGTGAGTGACCCGTGGGAGTCGATGGAATCTAAATCATATTTTCAGTTTAGACTGGACCCTCAAATCTCCTATTTAGAAATTAAGTTAAGTAGAAATTAAATCAAAGAAGTTGGGTTCGTGGGTCTAATATATGAAATACTGATCCAATCGATGTGCCGATAATTCCAACATGACTGGACATGTATTACTGACCTATGAGAGTTGATGGAATTCAAATTATATTCACAGATTATGGTCGACGCTCAAATCTCACATTTAGAAATTAAGTTAAGTTGAAAACCAAAGAAGTCATTTTTAGATCCCAATATCTGAAATACCAGATCGATCGACCTGTCGATTGTTCCAACACGATTAGAGAAGTGTGAGTGACTCGTGGGAGCTGACAGAATTTAAATCATATTCCTGCATTGATCTTAGCGCTCAAATCAAATATTTAGAAATTTAGTTAAGTTGAAAATCAAAGAAGTCGGGTTCGGGGGTGCAATATCTGAAATGTCACTCCGATCGACATGTCAATTATTCCAACATGACTCAAAATCCGTGTGTGACCCGTGGGAGCTGACGAAATTCAAATCGGATTCCTGGTTTAGGTTGGACGCTCAAATCTCCCATTTAGAAATTAAGTAGAAAACTAAGGAAGTCCGATTCGTGGACCCAATATTTGAAATATAAGTCCGATCGATGTGTTGATTGTTCCAACATGACTGGAGATGTATGAATGACATGTGACAGTTGACGGAATTCAAATTGTATTCTCGGATTAAACTCGGCGCTCAAATCTCCCATTTAGAAATTAAGTTAAGTTGAAAACCAAAGAAGTCAGATTTATGTCCCAATATTTGAAATACCAGTCCGATCGACATGTCGATTGCTCCAACATGACCGAAGATGTGTGAGTGAGTCATGAGAGTTGACGGAATTCAAATCAGATTCCTGCATTGACCTTGACGCTCAAATCAAATACTTAAAAATTAAGTTAAGTTGAAAATCAAAGAAGTTGAGTTCAGGGGTGTAATATTTGAAATGCCACTCTGATCGACATGTCGATTATTCCAACACAACTGAAAATATGTGAATGACCCGTGGAGGCTGACGGAATTCAAATGGGACTCCTTGTTTGGGCTGGGCGCTCAAATCTTCCATTTAGAAATTAAGTAGAAAACTAAAGAAGTCGGGTTCGAGGGCCCAATATTTGAAATAGTGGTCCGATCGACGTGTCGATTGTTTCAACTTGACTGGACATATGTGAGTGACCTCTGAGAACTGGCAAAATTCAAATTGGATTCCCATATTAAGGTTGTTGCTCAAATCTCCCATTTAGAAATTAAGTTAAGTTGAAAACCAAAAAAGATGGGTTCAAGAGCCCAATATCTGACATATGTGAGTGACCTCTGAGAACTGGCAAAATTCAAATTGGATTCCCAGATTAAGGTTGTTGCTCAAATCTCCCATTTAGAAATTAAGTTAAGTTGAAAACCAAAAAAGATGGGTTCAAGAGCCCAATATCTGAAATCTCAATCCGATCGACCTACCGATTATTCTAACATGACCGAAAATATGTGAGTGACTCATGGAAGCTGACAGAATCCAAATTGGATTTTCGATTTCGATTGAGCGCTTAAATCTCCCATTTAGAAATTAAGTTAAGTAGAAAACTAAAGAAGTCGGGTTCGAGGGCCTAATATACAAAATATTGGCCCAATCGATATGTCGATTATTCCAACATGATTGTACATGTATGGTTGACCTGTGAGAGTTGGCGGAATTTAAATTGGATTCCCAGAATGAGCTCAACACTCAAATCTCCCATTTAAAAATTAAGTTAAGTTGAAAACTAAAGAAGTCGGATTTGTGTCCCAATATCTGAAATACCAGTTTGACCTGCCGATTGTTCCAACATGACTGGAAATGTGTGAGTAACTCGTGATAATTGTCGGAATTCAAATCAGATTCCTGCATTGACCTTGGTGCTCAAATCAAATATTTAGAAATTAAGTTAAGTTGAAAACCAAAGAAGTCGGATTCGGGAACGCAATATCTGAAATGCCACTCCGATCGACATGTCGATTATTCCAACACAACTGAAAATGTGTGAGTGACCAGTGAGAGCTGACGGAATTGAAATCGAATTCCCAATTTAGGTTGGGCCCTCAAATCTCCTATTTAGAAATTAAGTAGAACATTAAAGAAGTCGGGTTCGAGGGCCCAATATTTGAAATAGTAGTCCGATTGACGTGCCGATTCTTCCAACACGCTGGACATATGTGGGTGACCTGTGGGAACTGACAGAATTCAAATTAGATTCCTAGATTAAGCTCGGCGCTCAAATCTCCCATTTAGAAATTAAATTAAGTTGAAAACCAAAGAGCTCGGGTTCAAGGGCCCAATATCTAAAATCCCAATCCGATCGATGTAACGACCCGAGAATCTGTTTACCGGGAAGGCCCGATAATCCGAGACTCGAACCGCCGCCCACGAGCCGGGAGGGCTCGGAAGGGCTAAAAGGAGTGTGGAGGCACAAAGAAATAGGAAATAAAGCAGGATAATACAATAATTAACAGAAATAAATAAATAATTACAGCTACAACAGAGTCCAGTCCAACAGAAAGTATAGTCCAAAGTCGTAAAATGTACCACATGTCAAGTGAACACTTGGCCCGGCAAGCTGGCCACTGAGAACCTCTGCTCCGCACCCTAGAACCTCGAGGAAGAATCGCCACACCTGAAAAGCAGGGAATGAGTCTCCAAAATAGAGACTCAGCAGGGATCCCGCGGAACCCCAACCGGAAACAACGGCTGTCGCGGAAAGTAAGGCTACGAGAGCAACCGCAACAGCAGGAACAGTAAGCCCGGTAGCCGGTCGAAACTCGGCACTACAGCTACTCCTATTGTACCAAAAACACACCCCGAACTCACAGTCGAGGCTACCGAACTACACTAGTACCGCTTACCGAAGTAAAAACCCACGGCAACCACGCCGTAGAGGCCTGTTGATGCGAGACGGATGACCGACTCGGGCTAAGACGTACGACCGACTCGTTGGCCAGCACTAGCACACTAAGGCAAGCCGGGCGCCTGACCACCGTGATATTCTCCCGGTGGAGACGTCTCTCAACAGCAACTCTCTTGAGCCCGACAATCATCCCTTGCGAGGGAAACGTGGGGATCGCGGCGATTAAGAAACCACCGTCGCCTAGGGTGCTAATTTGCGTCCGGTGCTCGATTGGAGCTACGGAACGGACACGCACAACTCACAATCGCGGTGAATTTGGAACTGGCTAACTGCCCTAATCTCACAAACGCATCAATATAGAGAGTATACTAAACAGCAAATGTAAGGATCGG
This sequence comes from Amorphophallus konjac, assembly GCA_022559845.1. Taxonomy (NCBI): domain Eukaryota; kingdom Viridiplantae; phylum Streptophyta; class Magnoliopsida; order Alismatales; family Araceae; genus Amorphophallus; species Amorphophallus konjac. Next base: position 6,304,865 of record CM040127.1, read on the forward strand.
AACGAGCACGTACCTCCACGACTAGGCGTGGGGAAGAACTCTCGGCCGATTTCCGAACAACCCCAATACACAAATGATTAACTTTACAATTTCAGAACTGAACGCCCACTCCACGCAGGGAGGTATAGGGCTACAAATGCTAATTTTGGGGTTGCTGGAACCCGGGTTGACGTGCCACACTCGCAGGAGGCGAGGAACGCGTGCCGGAGCCGCTCGGGTACGCCGACAGAAATCTGACCCGGTTCTGCCCGCACGGGTCACCCTGCGCAGTGAACTTGCGGAGAGTTGTACGACCAGATCCGACGCCCGATCAGAGCGCCGTTTATTGGAGAATGTCGACGACTTGATGTAGTATCTTCACTCCAAAGATCGCGAACAGATGCCTTCAGATCTGGGCGCAGTGATGAATCTTCTAAGGTTCTAGTTTGTGCTCACAGAACTATACAGCGACACGGTAAAAATATGAAATAATGGTTGCCGATGTCTGATCGGGGCGTTCTTTGTGGGAGAATGTCGGCGACGCCCAGAGGAGGAAATACTCTGAATACCTCTCACACGGATCTTGGGGGGATGAAGGTGGGGCAGGCTCTGAAAGTCGACTCAGATCTCAGCCGGACCTGCTCAGACCAGCCCGCGTGATCTCACGAGAACTGCCTTCACGATCAGCACCGGTCACGGATCGAGGCAAAACTAGAGGCAACGCGAAGAAGACTTGAAATACTACGATTGCTCTTTAGAAACCAACTTCTGATGGCATCCGGGTTGGGCTGTAGAATTCAATACACAGTCACCTTCAATTCTGGGCAGCAATCTGGGGTAGATCTCCGCGCCTCCACAGGAAAAATCGCCACCATTGGTCACAAACTCTGATCGACACGAAACCAAAACTGAAAGTTTGCTAACTTGCAGAGGTATCACGGATAAATTTTGTGGAAGAATAAGATGAGAGGAGAAGGGGGATATGAGGTCTAGTCACACGACCTAGAACTGTCCTGTCACAGGACTGCAACCATGGAATCACTCCCAAGAGAATCACTCTCTAATGCACTTAACTCTTAACAAAACTTCATTCTATTAAGCATAAACACTATACATGCCTTCTTATAGGAAAACGGAAGGGGTAGGGGAGAGGGGTCTTGCGCAAGATGCAAGTAGGGGAGGGGTGCACATGGATTAAGACAAGGTGAAAGGGAAAGGGAGACAAGAAGACATGGTAGCTCACCTACCTTTGAATTTCAAGGTGAAGGTGGTAGGTTAGCAGCCATCTAATACTCCATGTGGTAAATGAAGAAGAAAAATCAAACAATCCTAGCCTAATATGCCAAAAGAAGGGGCGCCCCCTTCATTGGGCCTTGAATGGGCCACTTTGGTCCATGGCTTAACCAAGCCCATTCCAACCTAGATGGCTTAAGGCCATTCCACCCTTGAAGGTCCATGAATGAAGAGAGCCCACTCTAGATTATCCAATCTAGATAACCCATGTGGAAGGAAGCCCATATGGCTTATGGATCCATTAGAAATGGACCAAGGCCATTCCTTCTTATGGAATGCTATAAGGGCTTTAACAAATTGGCCCATTAGGAGCCTTACAACCAGCCCTTTAGCAAATTACACATACAATAACCATTACAAGCCCAATTCAATGCCAAAAAAGGTCCAAATTCAAGTCAAATTATCCTCATTTTGAAGATAAGCCGATGTAGTCCACTTGGTGCTCCGCGTATGGCACCGTCGGTTCGCCGACGTGTCACGTGATCACCTTGGTGTCCGCACCAATTCTTCCCGGGTGGGAGGAAGTCGACCCCATCGAGTAAGGGTCCCGAAGCTTGCGCTCTCCGCATGCGATCAAGGCGTTGGTCATCGTGGGGCATCCTCGCCAACGCACTAGGACGTGTGGGTATGCGCCATTCCTTGTGGTGATCACCTGCTCATCTCGTATACAATCTATATGCATGCGTTAAGGTTGGAAAGGTGGACTCTCGGGTGAGGGGTCACTCCCAATAGAAAGATAAATCTCGAGACTCACTAGGGATCACCGCGGGTTCCAATATGCTACCAGAGGAAACATGGAACGTCGAATTGACACCATTGTCGTTCGGTAGTTCAATATCGTACGCTTTCGGACCCACTTGTTTCTTAACCCGAAAAGGGAGGGGATCGTGGACTTGGAGTGGTTTTCGGTCTCCGGGCGGAAACCTGTCAGGTATGACCCTGATCTAGATGTACTCTCCCTTTGAATCCACGGATATGTAGCATGCATTGGCTACCTCCTTATGCGTGCTTTGACTGGCCTTTTATTGACATGACTCAATGCAAACCATATGCATGAAAGAGAACAACGAGGGAGACAAACAAACACACATACACATGACCTAACATGCTTAGCAAAAGAAAAGAAACACACGGATGCACACATGACCCTAAACAACCCTACGGTTAGTAAAACCCAATCATATGCAAGGTGGTCCAGGACATCCGAATGTGTGCCATGCATGCATTTGACATAACCGGAGGTTAATGTCATGGTGGACTCCTAGACATCCTACGATGCACCAATCATGGACATGGGGTTTGGATGTGGGAAGTCCGGGAGGTTTGGGTGGTTTAGGTGGATCGGGGGAACCAAAGTCTTCATTACCCCCAAATGACGGTTCGGACCTATTGCCATGTAAAGGTTGCCAGGCCCGAGTAGGAGGGGTGTGATAGTGGACTTCCTTAAAGAGGTGGAATGGAGGTTGTGGGCCAAAGGGCCCATGAAGAAAGGGATCAAAGGGATCAAAGAATGTGTGACCCCTCGATATGGATTCCCTCATTTCAAGGTCCCATGTGTGGAATTCTAGAAGGTGTTGATGGTCACCTTCATCCGTGAAGGGAGATGAGACGGTGGGGGTATGATGGTGGACTCTCTCGAAAAGGTGGAGTAAATATGGTGGGTCACGGGGTCCACAAGAGAATGGGTCGAAGGGATCATAGAAGGTATGACCCCTCGTACTAGGCTTCCGCAATTCACTGTCCCACATTTGGAAATCTTGGAGGTGTAAATGATCACCTTCATTCATTGTGAGAGGTGGGACGGCAGTCATAGGTAGAAAGTAAGATTCCTCCCTTGGTCAAATGGGAATGAAGTCGGGCTCGGCTGGCATAGGGAGGAGTAGAAGAACCTCCGTGGTAACATGACCCACGGTGTACACGGAGGTGATGAACCCTAAAGCGGGATGAGTGAAACTACGACCTGTGGGTCGGTCGAAGCCTGGAGCCAACAAGTGCGTAAATGTCAATTGCCGGTCTAACCCTTTAAGAAGGTCATTCAATGTATTCATATAGTGACTAAACCGAAAAGTGGTGTGAAATGAATTGATTGGCACCAGAGGTAGGATAGGGTCCATAAATGGGAAGAAAGGTGGGACCAGGTGTGGACAGGAAAAATTGCACACCTTTGATATCCTTCTCAGTCCAGTACCAACAACGGCCCGAGTAAATAAGCCCCGGGAGATACTATCGTGAAGCCTCCTCCAGGAGTTACGATAGTGAAGAGAAGCCAAGCACAAAGGGCCCCACAGTCCGTGGGCCCCAAAGAAAATCAAACGGGCCATGACTCGTGCTCGCAATAGGCTCAGAACGGGCCCCAGATACACACCCCGTGGGGAGCCCTTCAGCGGCACGCCCAGCCCCCAAGGGGCCTCAACGGCACGCCCTGGTGGAGCTCCAGTAGCACGCCCCTTCGGGGTCCCAGCGGCACACCCCATTTTGTGTTCAGCGGCACACCCCATTGGGTGTTCAGCGGCACACCCCATCGGGTGTTCAGCGGCACACCCCGTCGGGTGTCCAGCGGCACGCCCCAGACGGCTTCAGCGATACACCCCCAAGGGGGGCTCTTCAACGGCACACCCCCCCTGGGGGTTCTTCAACGGCACATCCCCCCGGGGGGACCTTCAACGGCACACCCCCCTGCGGGGGGGGCCTTCAACGGCACACCCCTTGGGGGGTCTTCAGCGGCACACCCATCAAGGGCTCCAGCGGCACACCCTGCAGGCCGTTCGGCGGCACGCCCCATGGGCCTTCAGCGGCAGGCCCAAGGGAGCCTTCAAAGGCACACCCCCTTGGGGGGTCTCCAGCGGTACGCCCTCAGGGGGCTCCAGCGGCACGCCTTTTTGGCTCCCCTGCGGCACACTTGTGCTGCCCACCAACGGCACAGCGTGAAGCCTTTTCAACGGCTAAACGACGTGGTGCCCATGCCCTACGCATCCTCGGCGCGCAGTGAGCTCAGTGAGGTGTCAACCACGGATTGGGCCACGCAGGCTACCCCACTGACAGCCAGGACGTGGGAGGTCAAACTCCATGATCACGGGCTACTTCCCGCCTTCGACGGCCGTGCTCAAGGCTCCCGCTGCTGGGGAGTATAAAAAGACTCCCTGCTTTCGAAAAGAAGAGGGGGGACAGACGGACAGACAGACAGAGACACCCACAGAGAAAACACAGAGGAAGAAGAGAAGAGGAAGAGAAGAAGGAGAGGCGTCCCAGCGTGAGCTTCCTCCGACGGCCACCGGGAAGAAACGAGAGTAAGAGGGAGAGAGCTCGATGTAATAGGGGAGAGGGTTGGGGATGAGGGTCCATGTTCCAAGCCCCAATGCTTCCTCCCCCTTGTACTTTATTCCTCCTCCTCCTGTTCTGTCTTTCTTTGGGTTTCCCCCTTTGCCCATAGCCTCGTCTCGGGCATTTTCGTTGTAATATGTATGTAGGGTCTTGGCCCTTCTGATTCCCATGAATGAAAACCACCCCCTCCGGGTTTCTTTATGATTCTTTTTTCTTGTCGGCTCGTGCTAGTTTTCAGACTTTGATGGGTTGTTCGTCTTCCCTTCATCTCTCCATTTCTCCGGTGCTTTTGGGGTCTCCATGTCAATACGATCTATCCTACGCGATCCTTGGCCTTTCGAGTTCTTTGACCTCTCCCATGGCCAGCAGTTATACCAACCCGCCTGAGAGGAGGAAAACCCCTCCTTCTCTCCCGGAGCACCCAACATCCAGCAGCCCACCACCCTCATCCTTTGGCCCTCTTTCTCCTCCAACGTCTAATGGCCTTCTGGTGGCTCTTCCCCGGCACGGCCCCAATGGCCTTCACCGGCACACCTCCTTTGGCCTTCAGCGGCACACCCATTTAGCCATTGGCCAGCACACTTTTGGCGCCCTTGGCCGGTACACTTCCTCTTGATCCTTGGCCGGTACGCTTGCCCCCCCATCGCCCCTTGGCCGGTACACCCATTGGCCCTCAGCGGTACGCCCTTTTGGCCTTCGCCGGCACACCCTCTTCAGGCCCTCACCGACACACTTCTTGGCTCTACCCCGGGTCCTGTCCTTCGCGTTTTCTGAGGCTCTATAAAGGTGTTGTTGCCTCCGGGCGCCCACCTCCAGTTGTCGGGTTCCACCACTCCATGTGTGCGCGTTCCCTTTATCTCCCTTACGCCCCGGGTCAAGGGGAGATGCTGCCGAATTTTTGTGAGAAAATAACAACATGTTGAATAAGGCAAAGGGAAGCAACAAATGAGCAGAATAATTAACAAAACCTTCCGACTAATCGAGCCACTGCCGGCACCATGACGAGAACTGGACCAATTAACGACCCGACGGATCGAGCTTCCGATTACGGCGAAGGGGCTGAACAGAACAAAGCCAAGAAGAAGTTTGTATAAAACCATGTGAAAATTAAGAAACGAAGAAAAGAAAAGTCTTAAAACAGATAATAAAAGAATGAACCCCCACCGGCTTGCCTGCCTCTACCCTCCACTCAGATGGAACTTCACCAGTGCACTCCTTCCAGCCTCCTGCGGGACACTCCTTTTTAGCCCCTTGAACCCCCACCGGTACACCCCTATTGCCTCCAGCGGCACACCCCTTGAACCCCCAGCGGTACATCCTGATTGCCCCAGCGGCACGCCCCCTTGAACCCTAGCCGTACACCCCCTTTAGCCTCCAACGGCACGCTCCCTTCACCCTCTTTGAGCCTCCAGCGGCACGCGCCCTATACCCCCCCCCTTTGCCGGTACACCCTTTCCACCCTTCGCCGGCACACTCCCCTTTTGGGTCTCCCAGCGGTACACCCTATTCCCTTCGCCGGCACACTACACATATATACATACATACATATATATATATATATATAGCATGATGATGCCATTAACAGTAGCAAATGAATTGATGAAAATTATGCTAATAAAAGGGCTCCGAATATGCAACATTAATAATGATTAAAGAGGTGGGAGTGGCAATAAAAATAATAATAATAATAATAATAATAATAACGAATAAAAGAAGAGAAATCATCCGGAACAAATGCATAAAAAAAAATATAATAAACCGCGGGACGAATCCCAGAACATGTAATTAAGAAAATCCCAGATAAAAGATGCTAGGGCCCACACTGCAGTACCATCTCTCCCCGGGACCTGATGCAAAAGGAATAACAACGCCGTCCTTTCAGGTCAAGCCCGAGTCTTGGGAATTACCCCGATATGGCCAGGCTTTGATCTAACCTCGGGCCGACATCTTAATCGGACCGGATTTATTTCCCGTACCGGACGCCTTCCGAATAATTACTAAAATTGACGTGCACTCGGCAGACATCTGAACGGATTCGTCTCGGGTTTTCCCATCGTGTTCCCTTCGCGGACCCGTGTCCGAACATGAAAAGGTCCACGAGTGACCGACATGACCGATGGTTTGTGGTCTGAACCCAGCGCTCAGTGCGGTCTACCCCTATCTCTCTCGCTCAACTAGTATTATTCTTTTCGGCCGCGGGGCCCCTAATTTCGACAATTGATCAAGGGTGTTCCCTCGTATGGGGGATGTAAATAACGTCGTGACCTTTATGGCGCGACGGGATTCGGTCCCGACACGAACCACACAATCATCTGACGAAGTCAGATCGAGCGTACCATGGACTCTTCGGAGCCTGAATAAATTGTCACCTCGGTGACTGGCACGCCCACGCACGCAATAAACGAAGAGACAAGCAAGAGAATAATTAGCCTACGGAAAGTGCGTCTACAGTTCTGGCACGCCCGGTGGGATCGATCCACCCTTCATCTCTTCGCCGAAATTAGGGGCCCCGCGGCCCCCTTCTTGTAATACTAACTGTGCTATTTTCTTAAACGAAAGAAGAGAGAGAGGCATCATGGAACCGACAATGGCTGTCGTCTGCAGCCCTCAAGTCGTGGAAAACCATGTCCGAGGCGGCTACCTGGCGGTACCCCTCAACTTCGGGAGCTTCCCTCCCACCGTGGGCTTCCCTAACTTCTTGGGGGTGGCCTTTGCCGAGATCCTCGACGTGGAGGCGCCTGAGGAGTCCCAGACCAACGCTCCCGCTCCGGGGGCCATTAGAGCTGCTGTCGGCCGAGCTGTGGCCGAAGGCAACAACAGCGTCCCCACAACGACGCTTAGCTGCAATGTGCACCACGTGCACCAGACTGCCGGCCCGTCCCACCAAGGGTCGACATCCCACCGGAGAAGCCTCCGGAGGAACAACACCGGCACCGGCTCAGGGCACCGCGCCTCCCACTCCGGGAAGTCCATGACTGTTGGGGCCCTCCGAGTCCGCCTAGACGGGCAGAGGTCCCAGGTGACGCCGGACCGCGTCGTCCCGACCATCACAGTCCACAACTCTTTCCAAGGACTGGAGAAGCTGAAGGAAAGGGCGACGCCCGCAGCCCCGGCCGTGGCACCGAAGAAGGCGCCGGCTCACAGGCCGGCCAAACTGAAGCAAGTCTGGGTACCCAAGGAGGCCCAGCCTGCTGCCCCCGCCCGAGCGGGATCCAGCACTTTCCGCCAAGGAGGGCCCGACAAGATGATAGGGCCGAGGTGATGACCCCAACTTCCCGACCAGCACCTGTCACCCCGGTGCCGCCCGAGAATGCCCACCGCCGTCGCCGAGGGCGCCGGCACAATGCCGCCAGCCCGGCTCTCACGGCCTACTCTCCTCCTGCCGCTGTCATCGACATGCAACCCCAGGCCGCTCTCCCCGACCAGGAGTGGGAAGGGATCGAGCAGGCTATGAGGAATTACCTCCGAGGCCCAGGTAGCACCCCCGCCGGCCGCCAGAGACTGCTGGGGGCAATGGCTTCCGCTTTTCAAGAGGAAAGCACCCGACCCGCACCTAGCATGGAGTCGAGGACCCGTCCGGAGGAGTCGCGCCAGTCCCCTGTATGGGAGGAAGCGCCGCCCCGACGGTCAGTCTTCGACAGACTGGTGTTCCCAGGGGGATCATCCAGGAGGGCGACGAAAAGAAACAAGAACAAGAAATGGCAAACGTTCACCTGAAACATGGCAGGAGTTCATGGCCGGTATGGGGCCTTGCCCACCAATCCGGAAGAATTGGCCAGAATAGCCGTCAGGCCGGGACCCCATACTAGAAGGGGGAGAGCGGCAGGCGGCGCGACACCCGCAGGCGCCGAAGGGACCTTATCTGAAGAACCCCTTGCGGCCCTCACGGGAAATGTGGTCACCACCGGCGACACGAGCGGCGGACCCTCGACATCATCCGAGGATGCCCCGACCGAAGAGACAGGGGGCATGCCTAGTCTCCCCACAGCTGACCCTACAATGCTGCTCATGATACAACGATTCCAACAGGAAATCGAGTCACTCAAAAAGCAGTTAAATGAGCGAAACACACCACCCCCGGTGTCCTGGCAAACGGAAGGCATACCCGAAGCAGCCAGGGACAGGGGGCAATCTTCAGAAGCAGCTCTTCCAGAAACCCTCAATCCTCTTGGGGGTGCCCCCCCACAGCAAACACAATGCACGGCAGTGGCCCCGCCACAGGCTCTGCTTTCACAAGGGTCCCCCATGGCCCCCCGGGCGACCGTGGTGGCCACCCCGAGCGCGCAGCCCGCTCATTTTTACCCGAACCCGGTCGACCCGGTAACGGTCAGCCGGTTGATGCTGGAGCAGATGATAGATATGAAGCTGACCGAGAGGGGCCATGGGGATCAGACGCCGTTTGACGTCTACCAGGTACCCTACCCAGCCCACTATGCCGCGAGGAAGCTGCCGGCCGGCGTCACTAAGCCGCCGAAGTTTGAAAAATTCAACGGACAAGGGTCCCCCAGGGAACACATTGCTTACTATGTGAACATCATGGGAGATCTGGCCGCTGATGAGGCCTACCGCCTGAAGTTCTTCGGCTCAACACTTACCAGACTCGCCTTTGAGTGGTACTCCAGCTTGCCACCCGGGTCCGTTGCTGACTGGCCTGACATGCAAAAGAAGTTAAAGGAAAGATTTTATGTTGCAGAACGGGAAGTCACTGTAGCAGAGCTCTATGCCACAAGGCAAAAGAACGATGAGTCGGCCCTCGACTACATCAAGAGATGGAGAAACCTCAGCATGAGGTGCAGGCGTCCCCCACACCAGGAGGATGCGGTGCAGATCTGCAAACAGAACTTGAAGAAAGAAATCCTGGAAAGGATGATCGGCACCGAGGTCAAGACATTTGACCGCCTGAACAACGTGGTAGCAGAGATCGAGGCATTCCTGGCCCGATACTCCTCCACTCCAGCTGTGTCAAGCCAGAGGGCCAGACAGGCCGAAAAGAAACCAGCTCCCCCCGAGGTGCACACATTAGACTTCCAGGCTTTTGAAAAGTAGAAAGAGAAAGCCAAGGGGGCTGCCAACCTTCCTCCCCCAAGAACCGCAGAACGGCGAGAGGGCCCCTCACTAAGGGAGAAGATGAGAAACAAGCTATATTCCTTTTCCCGGGATAATTCCAAGCTTTTGTTTGAATGGGCAACCAGCTACAACAAAATCACACTGCCAGAGCCGAAGAGGCCCGGTGACCTGAAGAAGAAAGATGACCCGTGCTTCTGCCTATATCACCGGATGCTCGGGCACACCCTCGAAGACTGTTACGTCTTCAAAGACGTTATTGAATCCCTAATCAAGAATGGGGAGCTGGACATGGGGGAGCATAAAGTAGACCCCCCGCAGCCGCATGAGCTGCCCAGCATAACCTCCTCCGTCAACATGGTCTCATTGTACCAAGAACTGCCAGAGGAGTGGGCGGAGGCCTGCGCCCGCGCCACTTATGAAACCTTCATCATGGCCCCAGCTCAAGACCAAGGAGGTTGGCAGACTGTACCCAGAAAGAATAGAAAGGCGCGCGCCCCTCGGCCTACCCCAGGAACTCACCCGAGGGAGGCGGCGCCCCTGCCTGCACCGCCCCCGACAAGCCCAGTTTGCCATGACACGGCCCCTCGGCTGGTCATGAGGCGGTCCACCCATAATAAAAATAGCTCTGTCCCGTTGCGGATGTATAAGAAGGCCAGCCCGGCGGTCGAAAGACTCCATGCGATTATTGACGGGCTAGAAGATTATGAACAGCCTAAAATCCAGCCCGTCGAGCTGAAGGAGTATGTCCCCTGGAAGGAATTCGAATCACTCGAATTGACTCCAGGAACGGAAGCTGAGGTAGAGAAAGAGCCTCCCTTATGGGGTGAGCTTCCTCGAGAGCAGCCATTGGTCACAACAGACAAGAAAAAGAAGAAGAGAAGACCCAGGGGCAAGAAGAAGAAGGAGGTCGTCTTCGCCTGCAATACCCTCTCGGCGCTGTTCGACACCGCTCTCTCCCTAGAAGAAAAAGAAGAAGAGCCACCCCATGAACCAGTGGAGGCAAATCAAGCTGAAGCGTCCACCTCCCAACACGCCACCAGGTCGGGAAGGAAATGGGGACGCCCTCCTCAGGACAACCTCAACATCATGCTCAGGGGAGAACAACCGTACCAGGTCCCCACCCTGAGATCCGGGGTACCGAGATCCCTCCCCCGTCGGGTCTCTATCCCGGGGGGGCCAGGAGCCAAGGCACCCCTTCATTCACCGAATTCTTGCTAGCCCGAGCAGGCAAGCAGGCGTGCTCCCCAGTGTCTCCTTCGGCCGGGAAAGCAAGCAGTCCCCAAGCTCCACCGACGGCAACCCCTACTCAGCCATAAGTAGAATTCAACGACATCCCAAACCTCGCCGAATTCATGCGAGAAACAGAGGAAGCCCAGCAGGCCCCGCCGGCTCAACCGGCTGCAGCAGAAACCACAAGGCAGGCGTCCCCTGATCCGCAACCCCAACCACAGGATGGGGGCAGGCGCGGCAAACCCGAAGAGATGAAATTACTCAAGGTGCGGACTGCTGACCGGATAGTCAGGCACCTCAAGAAGATCCCGACCCGGTTCACCGTGTGGGAGATGCTGTCTCTGAACGAAGAAGCACGACAAGCCATCATTGCCGCCCTCCAGACGCCAGCGCACCTTGAAGCCAGTTTGGCAGAAATAGCACCTGAAGTAGCCGTGGCTTTAACAGAAGATGACATGCTCTTGCCGACTTGCAGTCATAATAGACCCCTCTATATGAAAGGGCAGTTGAATGGTCAGCCTATCAACAGGGTCCTGATTGACCCAGGGGCAGTAGTGAATATACTTCCTTACCGGGTGTACCAAAAGCACTACTTTGACGTACACCTGGTTGAGGTTAAAAATGTGAAGATTGCCAGCTTTAACCAGAAATGTGAGGTGCCCATGGGGGTTGCAGAGTTCAACTTGACCTTTGATGACTTCACCACTAAGGTCCAGTTCCACGTCATCAACTCCAACACTTCCTACAAGGCGTTGCTTGGCCGGCCTTGGCTACACCAGAACAGAGTGGTGCCCTCCACCTTGCACCAATGCATCAAGTACCCTTGCGAGGGGAAGGAAGTTAGAATCTTCGCCGACCTCCACCCGTTCGAGGTGTTCGAGTGTCACTTGTCAGATGCCAATCTGTACCTGGAAAAGGTGAAGCAAACTCCTCGAGCTGCCCAAGACAAGGGAAAGAAGAAAATGGAGTCAGGTGGTTGGTTTCCTCCGCCGCCCCCAGGCTATATGGCTCCCCCACATGTACCATTTATTGCACAAGAAGGAGGGCTATTCAGGGCAGCTCCTCTTGCCGTCTACCCTACACCGGGGGCCCCTTGCCTCGAAGACCTGCTAGAAGATGTTAGGGTCCCGCCAGGGATCGTCAAGCATGTAATAGAAATAGAATGCCAAGCAGCAGAGCAGTTGAGGACCTTCGAGGTGCCTAACCCTGAAGGGCGACCCACCATCTTTTATGTTGCTGGAGAGAAGCCAGTCAGGGAGGACGATGATTGCCGGTTCCCTGACGAGTTGCACGACCCGCACGTACCCACTGCGGGACTTCCTCACATAACTGACCTAGTAGCCAGAATGTTCAGAAAGCAAAAGATTCCTCCATACCTGCCCTCCAGCCGGAAGAGGATGTTTGAGAAGATGTGGAACCCGCCAAACCTGGATCAGCGGTTGCTGCAAATCACCAAGCACCCCGGTCTGGGTTTTTCAATAGAAGATTATTACGAAGCTGATGTGATATCAGTTTCGACCTTGTCCGGCGACGACCCCGCGAAAACTGCAAATTTGCGGGAAGCCCGCCAAGATGTATATCCCAGTTCTCCGACTGAGGAGGCACAAGATGAAGAAGTTTTCCTCTAGAACCCTATCCGCCGCGGCATGGGGAAGACCTCCTCTTTCTCTGAGGGACTGACCCCGGAGGGGCACGCCTCTGAGGCGCCCTCGCCCCGGCCTGCTGGCGAAGCAAGGAGCAATAGCATGGGCCACGTCCCGAATCCCCCTCGATACGACCCCGTTATGTACGCCTTGTACCATAGGCAGCAACGGGAAATCGAGAGGTTAAAGGTGCGGCTGGCTGAGTTGACCTCGCTAGTGACTGACCTGATCTGAGGTTCTCTCCGCCCGTGCTATGGCCACATGTCTCGGCCCCAAGGCGTCAGCCCTGACGCCTCTGTCCGGTTAAGAAGAGAAACCAGGGACATGGCGAGCCCATTGACTGGGTGGCCGGCCAGGCGAGACATAACACTCCAAGAGAAGCTACAGAAGCCCTATTCTTTCCCAAGGGAGAAGACGCGGGGTATCTTTGACTGGGCCTGCTACTACGGCAAGGTCTCCCTCCCAAGGCCCAAGAGGCCACAGGACACCCGAAGGAGTGGGGACCCACTATATTTCCCCTACCACCAAATGCTGGGCCACGCCATCGAAGACTGTTATGTCTTCAAAGACATTGCTCAAGGCCTCATCAATAGGGACGAGCTCAGGATGGGAGACTATGTGGTAGCCCCGCCACGCCCCCATGTGGCGGACGGCCCCGGAGCAGGAGCCTATACCATATCCATCCACTACCATCCCTCTGAAGATGCGGCTGCCCCGGCTCCCGTCGGAGCTGTCTACGATGAATATACGGAAGACCCCGGGTTGGCCCTATGTCTTTCTGCACCAGCGGACCCCGCGGATCCGGCGGCTACAGCCCAAGGGGAGTGCGCGGTGAACGCAGCCTCCACGCCCAGCCAGGAGGGACAAGAAGAAGAGGATGGCATCCTCGAGCCCGAGGACAATGAAGACCATGATTTCGTTGACTTGTCGCCGGCCCCGCCGGAGATTGAAAATGGCGGCCAGGTCACAGTCGATGAACTGGTTGAGATCAACCTTGGCACAGAAGATGACCCCAATCCGACCTTCTTGAGTGCTCTTATGCCCTTACAGGAGAGAGAGCAATACATAAAGCTGCTACAGGGATTCCGGGATTGCTTTGCCTGGAACTATAAAGAAATGCCCGGACTCAGCCCCGAGGTGACTCAGCACATCCTATCTGTTGATCCCAAGGTGGAGCCAGTGAAGCAGTCTCCCCGGCGCATGAGGCCGGAATTAACCAACCAGATCTGCAAGGAGGTCGACAAGCTCATAGATGTCGGCTTCGTGGCGGAGAACCAATACACCACATGGCTGGCCAACATTGTACCAGTGAAGAAGAAGAATGGACAGATCAGGATTTGCGTGGATTTCCGTGACCTGAATAAAACCTGCCCAAAATATGACTTCCCGGTGCCTATCACCGAAGTGATGATTGATGCAACTACCGGTCACGAGGCCCTGTCCTTTATGGATGGGTCGTCCGGCTATAACCAAATCTGGATAGCCGACCACGAATGGATTCACACTGCCTTCAGATCGCCCAAGGGGATATTCCACTACAAGAGGATGCCCTTCGGCCTCAAGAATGCTGGTGCCACATATCAGCGGTCAATGACCAAGATCTTCGATGAGCTGCTATATAGGAAGGTCGAATGGTATATCGACGATCTGGTCGTCAAAACTAAGAAGAGAGATGAACATCTGAATGACCTCAGGGTCGTCTTCCAACGGCTCCAGCTATATGGGCTAAAAATGAACCCCATGAAGTGCGCCTTTGGCGTGTCCAGTGGAAAGTTCCTCGGCTTTATTGTCCGGCACAGAGGGATCGAGATCGACCCCTTCAAGATAAAAGCCATCCAGGAGTTGCCTCCTCCGAAGAGTCTGGGAGAGCTGAGGTCCCTACAGGGCCGTTTAGCCTACATCCGTAGGTTCATCTCCAACCTGTCGGGGCGTTGCCAACCCTTCCACATGCTAATGATGAAGAATGCACCCTTCAGCTGGGGCCATGAATGCCAGCACGCGTTCGACCAGTTGAAGGAGTACCTAAAGACCCCGCCTGTCCTAGGGGCACCTGTCAAAGGCAGACCGCTTATTCTCTATATAGCGGCTACCGAATATTCACTGGGGGAAATGCTTGCCCAGAACAATGATGAGGGAAAAGAGCAGGCTCTCTACTACCTCAGTCGGAGACTGGTGGGTGCGGAGGCCAAGTACACTCCAATAGAGAAAGTCTGCCTTGCCCTGGTCTTCGCGGTCAAGAAGATGAGGCACTACATGCTGTCTCATGAAGTAAGCTTAATATCCAGAGCCGACCCTATCAAGCACATTCTCCTCCAGCCAGTCCCAAAGGGGCGCCTTGGCAAGTGGGCCGTGATGCTCATGGAGTTTGACATCACCTACGTGCCGCAGAAGGCCATTAAAGGACAAGCCGTCGCGGATTTCTTCGCAGCACACCCCGTGCCCAAAGACTCCCCGTTGGCCGCCGAGCTACTGGAAGATGAAACACTGGAGGTAGACCAAGTACAACAAGCTGTCTGGCAGCTATACTTCGACGGGGCCTCGAGAACAGAAGCGACCCCGTCCGGGCGCGCCAAGGTACGAGCCGGAGCAGGCATCGTCCTCAAGTCGCCAGACGGAGAAGTGATGCACACTTCCTGCTGCACTAGCAAACCCTGCACCAATAATGAAGCAGAGTATGAAGCTCTGATCATCGGCCTCAAGGTCGCCCTCCAAATGGAGATCAAAATGCTCCAAGTGTTCGGTGACTCGCTACTGGTCGTCAAGCAAGTCCAGGGGCGGTTTAATGTCCGAAAACCTGAGCTGCTCCCTTATCACACTAAAGCAAAAGGGCTCATGGAGCGGTTCTACCTCCTCGAGATAGGCCATGTCGCCAGAGGGGAGAACGCACAAGCCGACGCATTGGCAAAATTGGCAAGCTCACTGGCAATGCCTCCAGATGGATCTCTCCATATCCAGGTAATAAACCAGCGTTAGATGCCCAGCATGATAGAAGAAGAGTCAGAAGAAGAAGACCTAGAGGTCGCTACAGCAGAAGCCAACAGCCTGCCTGACTGGAGAGACCCCCTGATGCAGTGGTTCAAGTACCAGCAACTACCCAAGCAAAGGGAAGAGAAAATTAAGCTAGTCAGAACCAAGGACTCTTATGAGCTCCGAAACGGAATATTATTCCGGACTGTGGCCGATGCCAAACAGAAGCTACCCCTTCGATGCTTGTCTATTGAAGAAGCTTGGAGAGTTATGAAGGAGGACCATGCCGGGACAGCTGGTGCACACCAGGCGGGGCCGAAGATGAAAATTGAAATCAAGAAGCTTGGCTATTATTGGCCCGCGATGTTCTACGACTGCTGCGAGTACGCTAAGTCGTGTCAGAAATGCCAGGAGCATGCCACCATACCCAGGAGGCCTCCCGTGCAATTGCACCCGACCGCGCCCAGTTGGCCGTTTGCCCAATGGGGAACAGATGTTGTGGGCCCCTTACCTGCATCTTCCACATGCTGCAAATACATTCTGGCGGCGACCGACTACTTCTCCCGCTGGGCAGAGGCTGTTGCCTTACGGGAGGTCACCGGAGAAATCGTGGTCAGGTTTGTCCGCCGCAACATTATATTCCGGTTTGACGTGCCCGACCGGATTGTGTCAGACAACGGTAGCCACTTCCGCAACCAGAAGGTCTACCGGCTGGCAGAAAAATATAAAATTGATTGGAGGACATCGACTCCTTACAATCCACAGGCTAATGGGTTGGCCGAAGCTTTTAATAAGACACTATGCACCCTCTTAGCCAAGACTGTCAGCTCTAACAAGAGGGACTGGGAAGAAAAGATGTATGAGGCACTATGGGCGTACCGAACCGTATACAAGACTCCAACGGGCTGCTCGCCCTTCTCTCTCGTGTACGGCTCGGAGGCGATCGTCCCTGTTGAACTGGAGATACCTTCTCTTAGGGTCGCCATTCAGCATGGACTCGTCCCTGAAGGGCAGACCAACGTCGAGCGAAGACTCGAAGAACTTTCCAATTTGGAAGGAAAACGGCTTCTGGCCCAACAGAATATTCAGGTCTACCAGGCCCGAATTGCTCGCGCCTTCGACAAGCTTGTCAAGGGACGCGAATTCAAGAAGGGTGACCTTGTCATGGTCAAGAGAAGAGATCTTATGGCTGCCAACCCCAAGGGCAAGCTGAATGAAAACTGGCTCAGACCTTACGTAGTCCAAAAAGTCTACGAAGGCGGGGCCTATGTAATTGTCAACCACCGCGGGGAGGTTCAATTCTCGCCCCTTAATGGAAGATACTTGAGACTGTACCATGCTCCGGCGCCCCCATTCAATCAATAATATTATCCCCCGCCCTATTTTGGGGCGGGTTTACGTCATCAGTGTCCAAACGGCTTGATCGCTATCCGTGCTTCCGAATAAGGGAAGGGAAGAAAAAAGAAGAGGGAATTAAAAAGAGAGAGAGAGAGAAAAAAAAAGAGAAGAAGGAGCAGAAAAGAAAAAGAAAAAAAAGGGGGGAAATAAAAAAAAAGAAAAAAAGGGGGAGAAAGAAAAGAAAAAAAGAGGAGAAAGAAAAGAAAAAAGAGAGAGAAAAGAAAAAGAAAAAAAGAGAGAGAAAGGAAAAGAAAGAGAAGAAAAGAAAAGAAAAAAAAGAGAGGAAAGAGCAAGGCAAGAGGAAAATCCAAGAAGAAGGGGGAATGCCCCCCCTTTCCAGTCATCGCCCCGCATCAGCGGAGGTACAAAAATTGACTAAACAAACTCTTCTCTCCGTCCTCCCCGGGCGATGAGTACCCCTTTGGCTTGGACCTCCTGTCCAGGTCATTGACTAAACAAACTCTTCTCTCCGTCCTCCCTGGGCGGTGAGTACCCCCTTGGCTCGGACCTCCCGTCCGGGTCATTGACTAAACAAACTCTTCTCTCCGTCCCCCCGGGGCGGTGAGTACCCCTTTGGCTTGGACCTCCTGTCCAGGTCGTTGACTAAACAAACTCTTCTCTCCGTCCTCCCTGGGCGGTGAGTACCCCCTTGGCTCGGACCTCCCGTCCTGGTCATTGACTAAACAAACTCTTCTCTCCGCCCTCCCCGGGCGGTAAGTACTCCTTTGGCTCGGACCTCCCGTCCGGGTCATTGACTAAACAAACTCTTCTCTCCGTCCCCCCGGGGCGGTAAGTACTCCTTTGGCTCGGACCTCCCGTCCGGGTCATTGACTAAACAAACTCTTCTCTCCGTCCCCCCGGGGCGGTGAGTACCCCTTTGGCTTGGACCTCCTGTCTAGGTCATTGACTAAACAAACTCTTCTCTCCGTCCTCCCCGGGCGGTGAGTACCCCTTTGGCTTGGACCTCTTGTCCATGTCATTGACTAAACAAACTCTTCTCTCTGTCCTCCCTGGGCGGTGAGTACCCCCTTGGCTCGGACCTCCCGTCCGGGTCATTGACTAAACAAACTCTTCTCTCCGCCCTCCCCGGGCGGTGAGTACTCATTTGGCTCGGACCTCCCGTCCGGGTCATTGACTAAACAAACTCTTCTCTCCGTCCCCCCGGGACGGTAAGTACTCCTTTGGCTCGGACCTCCCGTCCGGGTCATTGACTAAACAAACTCTTCTCTCCGTCCCCCCCGGGGCGGTGAGTACCCCTTTGGCTTGGACCTCCCGTCCAGGTCATTGACCAGACCAACTCTTCTCTCCGCCCTCTCTGAACGACCAAAAAAATGGTCTCTAACCGAGGCCCCCCCCCCCCACCTGAGGCCAGTACAAGCTTTCAATATTGCGACAGAACTAGGGAGGCGCCCGTTCGGTATGGTGGAGTGGTCCCCTCGTCCTCCCCCTGGGAAGGCGAGCACTCCCCTGTACCCTGACAGGGGTCCCTGCCTGGTCCTCCCGAAGTGAATCCTCGCGAAGACTCATACCCTGCCAATGGGTCTCAGCACAAAAAGGGCGGGAAAGATACAAGAGCAAGGGAAGAGGAAGAAGAAAACAATATGCACAGAAGAGAAAAAGGGGAAGAGAGGTCCCTCTGGGATGAATGCATACACGAAGAACACGTGAGACTGTAACTGTTCTGTTCTATTTAAAGAAGGATCAGATTACATATGCTTCGGGGCATACCCCTGTGTTACAAAAAAAGGAGAAAGCTAAGAGAGGCGATGCTCAGCCGACACCCCTGAAGATGTCCTCGAGGGGGAGGATCCCGACGCAGGGGAAGTTCGTCATATCGCGTAACCGGCCCCTCAATTCCTCAAGACGGGCGAGTTCGGCTTCCGCGGACACCGTTTCAACCTGGGTGATGGCGAGAGCTTCCCTCTCACTCTCGACCACCTTCTCAGCCTCGGCGAGGTCAATCCTAGCCGCAGCAAGGTAGCCCTCTAGCTTTTTGATCCGACTCTTGAGGGAGCGGACGCTGCCCTGGCCTTTCTCCAAGGCCTTCCCATGGCACTTTTCATCATGGCGCCGTGCCTCCAAGACCTGTAAATACTCGTCCGCTTGGGCGTCTAGCGCGGCGCGCGCGTCGGGAGCCTGGGTCTCGAGGAACTCGCGACGCTTCACATACTTCAGCAACAGCAGAACCCGCCGCGACCACTCCTCTAGTGGGCAGCCCAGCACTTGTAACGCCCCGGTCAGCTACGTCACTATAGTGTGTACCTCCCGGTATGATAAGGAAAGGTCGACAAATAGCATCGTCCGCAGCGTCACCAGCATTTGATGGACTGGCGCCTCTGACGAGGTGTGACTGACCGAAGGCATGGCTGGGGGAGTAAATTCCACGGTGCTGTCCACCTCTGCCCACAGATCAGCGTTCACCGGGGCCGAAGAAGATGGAAGAGCAAGAGTCAAGACGCCTGGCCGGCGTGCCTCAACAGAAGATTCCTGGCCAACCACGGATGAGGAAATGGCTGAAGTCATTGCCGAAGCATCCGACGCTACTGTCATCCGCTGCTCTCCTGCCTCCTCTGCCTCTGCTTGGTCTGCTTCTGTCACTGCCTCAATGGGCAGGGGTGCCGGTACGGCTACCTATGTTGAAGGAGGGGCTTCGAGTAAAGCCGGACCCGACGCCATTACCCACGGACTCTTCCCTCGCGTGTGGGATCCCTCCAAATGTGCACGGAGCCCTGCGAATACTTGTCTCAAGAAAGGGTCCTCCATCTGGGCCGGCAGCCTCGGAAGAGGTGGAAGTGGAACCAGTAGGTGAGGGACGCCTCCCGCCCGCACGAGCACGGCAAGAGCCTCCACCTCGGGAATAGATGCCAGAGTCGGTCCCCCTGCTGGCGGTTGACCAGTAGTCGGCCTCCGCTTGGCGATCGCCTTCCGAGCGCGGCCAGGCGTCTTCCCTGTCGTCGGCGTCTCCTACACAAATGGAACACTGTTAGCCGCATGGAGCAAACCACACAAGATCAGAGAGTGGTAAGAATCATGAGGCTCCTGCCTACCTCAGTCACTCGGTCGACGCTGCCCTCGGGCGCGATCTCCCCCTCCTCTAGAGGCTCGCCCGCTGCTCTGGTAATACTGGAGGGCTCCACGGACGCTTCCTGTCGAAGGGCGTCGAATAAAAGGGCCAACTTGCCCATGCCGACATCGACTCCCGTTGGGCGGTCGATCAGCGCAGCCAGGGCAGCCTCCTCCGTGACCTCAAGTTCGGCCGGTTCCTGAAAATCCAGAAAAAAGGGGGGACAAGGTCGTCAGGCAATCACCAGAAAAATGGGGAGGAGCCGGCCCAAGCAAGCTCACACTTACAGCAGTCTTCCCCATAAAGCTCGGGGAGCCAGCAAGTAAGGGGGGCCCGAAGACCGGCTCAGGCGGCTCCGATGCCCCGGACATGCCCTCGTCGGGAGCCGCTTCATCGGAGGAGTAGTTATAGTCTACCTCTTCGCCCGACGATGACTCGACCGCCGCAGGCTCTGCCCTTGCCGACAAAGGGGCCTCCACTTCGAGGTCAATGGCCGGCGCACTCTCCCTCGGGCTAGATGAGGCCGGTACGCCGGACCTCAGCCTCTTCCTCACATATAGACGCGTCATCGGGGGTTGCAGGCGGGGCCCAAATAGCCCAGCGACCGCCTCTGCTGTGCCTGGCACACAAAAAAAATGGGTTATATCAAGCCCAATTGGCCCCCAGGAAATAAAAAAAGAGAAGAAGCCGATTAAGCCGACAAAGGCAAATACCCTCTTCAGCTCCTGCGGCACGGGGTGACCCACGGGCTTCCTCAACAGGAAAGGCCTTCGCGGCAGTCCCAGCCGTACCCTCGCCTGGGATCAGCACGGGTGCCGGCTCCTTCGTGCCGCCTGTAAGGAAGAAGCGCATGGTCGCCGTGCGCGCATGCGGGGCCAGCTCAGGAAGCAAGCCAATCCCAGACGATGTTGGCGACTGTTGAACCTCGTCAGCATCGTGACTCGGTCCGGCCCGGGTGACTTCAAACTCCTCGAAAGACAAGATGGGGGCCACCGGAGAGACGGCCGTAGGAGCCGGGGATCCCTCGACCCGTCTCCGCTTTGCCGCTTCCCGCCTGGCCACCTCGGCAGCAGCCAATGCCTTCTTAACATGCGACCTGGCCCGGGACCTCCCCTGTGCTACCGGTGAGGGAGTCGGGGTCGGCGCCGAAGTCTTCCTCGCCGCAGCCGCGGCTTCACCCATATCTGGAAGGGGCGCAGGGACTGGCTCCTCCACAGCAGGAATAGGCGCAGGCGTGGGCTCCTCCATAGGGGCTGAAACGAAAGGAAACATTCAGGCGTCGAGACCTTGCTCCGAAATAAAGATAAAGAAAAGAGGCTTAAAAGGCATGCTAACAGTCGGAGGCGCTAACCGGTAGGTTGGCCCGGCTCGGTCCGTGCAACCTCGAACTCCTCAAAGGATGGGACCCGTGGCGCCGGAGGAATGGCAGTCGGGGCCGTGGCCGCCTCCGTTTTTCTCCGCTTTGTGTCCCGCTGCTTGGCCACCTTTGCGGCATCTACTGCTTTCTTCACTGGCGATTTGGCCCGGGACCTCTTCGCAGCCTTGGGCAGAGGAGCCGTAGTCGGGGCCAGTGGCGCAGCTTCGAAATATGCAGGCTTCTGTACAAGTCGAAGGAGGTTCCGGTACGTGGCCATTTGCGTGCTATCGGGGTGGTCTGTCAAAGAAGGGGAGAAAGAATAAACACGCATTCATCATTAGCATCCAACTCTTCACAAAGGCAGCGATGATAAGAGACAAAGACAACAGAAGAAGAAGAGATCAAATACCATGAGGGCCAGTATATAGTCGCAGTGTGATCGGCCAGTAGCTCAGGGATGGCTCTTTGTCCCGACGCGCCGCCTCTCGAACGAGCCAGCACACGTCTTCAATCTTCTGGCACCGGTCCGTAAGGTTGGCCAGATCCGCGTGCTTCTTCATGGAGAGGTGGCAGAAGAGGCTGAAGTGGTCTATGCCCCACCTGTCAGCATAATAGTACGGGATGTGCAGGCGCTTGCCCAGGATGGAGGCCCTCTGATCTTCGATCTTCAGCCCGTTCACCCGGAGAAGGGCATATAGCCACGTGGTGTCCTTATAGTTCTCGGGCTTCCTCTCCTCCCGCCTCATGAATGTTCGGTGTGGGCAGAGCGTATCCCTCTCCGCACGCCAGCTCTTGGCGGGAGTCCCCTCTTCCTCTATGGGGAATGGATAATTGATAAGGTCCAGGCGGTCGCTCCCTACCCGGCACAGGTCCCTCAGCGTCTTCTGATAGCTGTCCTGCGCCACTGGAGGCAACTCTACTTTCGGCGTCGGCCTCTTATCCCGAGCTTCCCGACGAGCTGCCATATAGGCCGCCACCTCCTTCTCCTGTTTGTTCTTGAGCCGAAGAAGATGATCGGGCTCAATGTCAAGTACCGGCACCGTCTGCCTGCTGAGGAACCTCCTCTCGGCCCCATCCCAACAGTCGGTCTTATGCAACCGATAGAAGGCCGTCCGGGCGTTCCACCACTTTATGTAGTCCTGGGTCACTCGGGGAACGCGACCCGGGGCCGGTACCCTGAAGGAGGCAGAGTCCGCCAGGTGGAAGAAGTCCCACCAGCTCCTCGCATGTTCAGCAAATGAACTCCCCCGGACATTCCGTGAGGGCAGGCCGAACTGCGCATGATAAGTAGGGATATGTTGATCATATCCAAAGTTACGGCCAAATCGGAAGGGGTAACACGGCTCCAGCAGCACATTATCTCCCTTCCGGAATACCAACACGCTGGGGCGAATGGACATCGCCCAATCCCTCAGCTCGGGCTCCAGCAACGGGCGCACCACGTTTTCCTGGCTGATAGGGTGGACGTACCTCTCCACCTGGTCATCCTTGCACTCCCTTTTATTATTCACAAGAGGGCTTGAATGTGCGGCCAGCGCCCAGAAATGAATGGTGCCAGCCGCGTCCCGGGGAACCGTTGTCAGCCGGCCCCGAATATCAAACATCTGCGCGGAGGTGGAAGCCAGCTCCGCACTAGCGAACTCCAGCATCCTCGGCACCAGTCCCCAATCCTGAAGGGCTCGAGGGGCGAACTCCGGGAACATGGAACAAACCCACGCGTTGAAGAAATGCATTGGGCACACATATCGGGCCTGCCTCGGGAATTGATGGGTACTCATATCTCCCAGCGCCTTGTAGATCAAGCAAAGGGTTGTCGGGCACAGTGACAACTTGATACCCCATGCCATCTGACACGCCGGGTAGATGGCATCTGGCCGGATCACTGTCTCATCCCCATACGGCATGGCCAATGAGCACAGCCTGTACGTGAGATAGGCGGCACAGTGAGTCTGTGGGTCGACACCCATCGGGTTGGCCCCGCTCCGATGCCCCTGAGGGGATCTTGGGGGCAACGGCGGTGCCGACGCACGGGAATTCCTCGTACTGCTTCAGCCCGTCATAAAAATATTCCAGCCACAGGGGCATGCGTACCATCTTCCTATCCCTGCGGGCGGGCTGCTTTCCCTTGTGCGACAGTTGGTACAACTCCCGGTACGCCTTCATCAGGTACCGATATGAGTACCCAAGAGAATAATAGCCATCCCCGTTAGTCTCATCTTTGATTAAGTCGGGGAGGCATACTTCTTCATAAGGCTCCCCGTCAATGGGCAAGTCACTCAGCTGACTGAGACTCCATAAGTCAAGTGAAGTCTCGCCCTCCGCCGTGTAGAAGGTGTTAGTCCTTGCACTGAATACCTCTATCATGCCGCAGCAAAGACCCTTGGAGATGGGGTAGCCATACCGGGAGGCGTATACGCTGTGGTAGATGCCGGCCCGAACCAGCAGCGGGGCGTAATTGAACAATACATACTCCGTAAACTCCACTGCCCCTTCCCGGAAGCTGTGGGCGTCCTGAAGCTTCAGCTCCCCGAACCAACCCAGTGACAGCTCATATTTGAACCGGATGGCTAAGCAGTCCAAGATGAAGGGCTCTTCTCTGTAGCCCCATTTCAAGGGAGCCAAGAATAAGCCGAATCGAGGCGGCTCGTTGTGCACCTTCCCGGCAGACATGTCCCATCTTGCTGGAGTAAACTGAGGGGCTCACACCAGCTTGTCTTCGGCTGGCAGCACCCCCTCGATCCTTAGGACCGGCTTCCATTCCCAGGCTTCTCCCACCAGATACATCGGGATGCTCCTGGGGACGCTGTGCAATAGACTGTCTCGGGCGTGCAGGATGGCCCGCTCGACGGCCTTTATAGTGCGGAAGTCTCGCCCATCTCGGGAGCGCAGATGCCTCAGGAATCGAACAAGGTGCCTATCCTTCGGGAAATCTTTCCTGTACTCCCCGGTGGCCCGATCAAAAGTAAAGCCGCTTTCAACTCTGGCAAGCTGGCCAAAGTCCATGCTCTCACCATCGGACCCCGACGACTCTGCCAAGGCGGCTATCTCCGAGTGTTCTCGGTCCAGGTCCTCCGCATTGAGCCACGTGACCGCTGGCACGGGACCTCGCGGAATGAGGTCGGCACCGACAGCAGCAGCAGGGGGAGAAGAACCACTTGGGGCAGCCATTTATCTGCAAAAGATACATAAATCAAAAATCAGAATAAGCCACGTGCAAAAGGAAATGAAAGACTATAAGGGGACTCTACTACAAGTAAAATAAATAAAGCACTGCCAATTTCTGACGAAATTTCGGCAGAGTTTCCCCTAGGCCAGAGGCGTAAGGGAAAACATGGGTGCGCGTCCACAAGGAGTGACGGCCCCAACAAAGTCATGGTGGGCCCCGAGAGGTAACACCAGAAGTCCGCCGGTCAAAGGAGTCATCTTCCTTAGCTAAAAAAATCCCCCTTGGCCCCTTGGCCGGTACGCTCCCCTCTATGCCTTCACCGGCACAATCGCCTGGCAACCTTCCCCGGCACACCCTAGTGCCTCCATTCCCCGGCATGCCCTGCAGTGCCTTCCCCGGCACACTGCACACAGGCCTTCACCGGCACGCTCCCGGGCGACCTGCCCGGTACACCCCGTGGCCGCCTTCACCGGCACGCTGCTGGGTGTCCTTCCCCGACACGCTCGGGACCCCGCTTCGCCGACACGCCCCCAGACGGTTTCTTCCCCGGCACACTCAATGCCCCCTTCAACGACACACTCGTGCTCTCCATTCAACGGCACACTCGTGCCCTCCATTCCCCGGCACGCTCCTGGTCACGTTCCCCGGCACGCCCGTGGGAGTCTTCCCGGATGCGCCCTAAACGGCCCTCGCCGACACGCCCTGAAGCAGCCTCCCGGCACGCTACGGTGCTCACCACGACGGCACCGGCCGCGCTCGCCGGTGCCCTCCCATGCCAAGAAAAGAAGGAGAAGGAAGGGGGAGAGGGCAAAGGGGAGAACGGGGAGGGAGAAGAAGGAGAGAAGGAGCCTAGGGCTCCACCGTCCACTAAAGATGGAGAGGGCTAGGGCCCCGGCCACCGAACGTAGTAAAGAAAAAAAAGGAGGCGGTGGGGGAGAGAAAGAAGAAGAAGGGGAAGCAAGAAGGAGGAGAGAAGAGAGCGGGAGAGGGGAAGCCCTCACGGCGAGGCCCTCACCACGACGACGGCCACGGCGGTGGCTCCCGGTGATGAAGAAGACGAAGAGAGGGAGGGGCAAACGGTCGTCTGCCAGAATAAGAGAAGAAGGAGGGAGGAAGTTTGAACGGGGGTGGTTCGAACGAACCACCCCCGCCCCTTTTATATGGGCACGAAATAAGATAAAAGAAGGAGGAATAAAAAAGGGAAAAAAAAGAAAAGGAGACAAAAAGAGGGAAAAGAAAGTATATAAAACGTGGGAGGGGGAAGAACGAATAAGGGAGAAAAAAAGAAGGAGAAAAAAAAAGAGGGGGAGTAAAATAAAAAGAAAAGAAAAGAGAGGAACAGAGAAATAAAATAAAAAGAAAAAAAGGGGAGAAGAAGAGAAACGAAAGATGTATATAGGATATTAAACAAATAAATACATGCATAAACGTATATACCCATCTATATATATATATATATATATATATATATATATATATATATATATGCACGCATATACCTACGTACGCACCTACTCATATGGGTGCAAGCGTGGGCCAACAGCGTACGGGTGTCTCTGGGGAAGCACTCCATCCCCCACGATCTTACTCAGACGGACATCCATACAAGTAAAGACGATATTACGCCTGCCCACTCCACCTCTGCAAGTGCACCACTATCCCGCCAACAAACAAGAATAAATCCCATTCCGGCGTAAGGCCCCGTGCCCTAGCCACCCACTCCGCACAATATTGCCATTACGGACCCTACGTCCGAATCGGCACCAATTCTCCCGTTGCGCTGGGATTGTCTTCTTGCCAACGAATAAGCATTACCTTCCGGCGCAAGGCTTCGTGCCCCGGCCGACACTTGCATATCTCTCGCTTGTCAAAAAAGGAGAAAGAAAAGAAAATAAGAAATTGGGGTTAAAAATAGAGATACCCCGCCGGCCTTGCTCCTACACGGGGACAAGGGTAAAAATGGCAACAATCCGGCTGTGGCGAAAACCCGAAAGGGCACTTCAGGAAAAATTGGGTACCCCGCCACGTGAAAACCCGAAAGGGCGCGTGGGCAAAAGTAAGAGGGGGCCGGTACCGGTGAAAACCCGAAAGGGCGCTTGTATCGGTAATGTGATTCAAAAAAAAAAAGAAAGAAAAGAACAGAAAAGATCAATAAACCAGGTCAGTTCCCGACACCCCGTCGGCACTGATGAAGAGACGAAGAGACCATTACGCTGCTTCGGTTTCTGACACCCCGTCGGCACTGATGAAGAGACGAAGAGACCAATATGCTGCTTCGGTTCCCGACACCCCGTCGGCACTGATGAAGAGACAAAGAGACAACAAACTGCTTCAGTCCCCGGCATCCCGTCGGCACTGATGAAGAGACGAAGAGACCAATATGCTGCTTCGGTTCCCGACACCCCGTCGGCACTGATGAAGAGACAAAGAGACAACAAACTGCTTCAGTTCCTGGCATCCCGTTGGCACTGATGAAGAGACGAATAGACCAATATGCTGCTTCAGTTCCCGACATCCTGTCGGCACTGATGAAGAGACGAAGAGACCAATACGCTGTTTCGATTCCCGACACCCCGTCGGCACTGATGAAGAGACAAAGAGACAACAAACTGCTTCAGTCCCCGGCATCCTGTCGGCACTGATGAAGAGACAAAGAGACAACAAACTGCTTCAGTCCCCGGCATCCTGTCGGCACGGATGAAGAGACGAAGAGACCAATATGCTGCTTCAGTTCTCGGCATCCCGTCGGCACTGATGAAGAGACGAAGAGACCAATACGCTGTTTCGGTTCCCGACACCCCGTCGGCACTGATGAAGAGACGAAGAGACCAATATTGTAACGACACGAGAATCCGATTACCGGGAAGGCCCGATAACCCGAGACTCGTACCGCCACCCACGAGTCCGAAGACTCGGAAGGGTTAAAAGGATGGTGTGGAAACTACATAAGCATCACAGATAATTGCAGAAATTAAACAGTTATAATATTAAGCAGGAAATAAATTAACATTTTACATGGTCCACAATAAAGAACAATAATAACAGCAGTCCACGACTAGTACAGTGACAAGAAAGAAAAGTACAGCTACACGGGGCATCCCCCGGCTCTGACCTCTGGCACTACCTCTGGGCACCCGCACCACGCTGCGCTCCTGACGCGCTCCCCGAAGGTGGCGCCTCACCTGAAACACGGTGAAAACACGCAGGGAATGAGTCTCAGAACAAGACTCAGTAGGGATCACTCGAACCCTACCTCGAAAAACGAGAAACCACTACTCTAGCGGTAGGAAAGTACCTCGGAAAGGAAAGCCCTGTACTCTACAGAACTAGACC
This sequence comes from Amorphophallus konjac, assembly GCA_022559845.1. Classification (NCBI taxonomy): domain Eukaryota; kingdom Viridiplantae; phylum Streptophyta; class Magnoliopsida; order Alismatales; family Araceae; genus Amorphophallus; species Amorphophallus konjac. The sequence continues at coordinate 6,332,683 of CM040127.1, forward strand.
CTACGGCACGCAACCCGACACACGTGCCACGGTACGAGAAGACCGAAACTCAACGGTCGAACCGTCAAACCCGAAGGTCGGAAACACACGACTGACAGTCTAACACTCCGTACTCGACAAGAGTACCACCCACTAGAAGCACAGCCGGTAGCGTCCCCTGACGTCTTACACCGCACCGCAGGTGAACCGCCTGACGTGGTAGGTCCTACCCGAGGCGCAAACACCGTACAAGTAACCACGAACAAGTGACTAGCTGGGGTCACGCCCGTCGACGTGGGTCCAACCGCCCCCAACCACGTGTGCACACACAGACCACGCGTCCTAGGTCTGGCCCTCTGACCGGTTTTCCCCCGCAGCCGGACTCTGGCTACGACGAGGGGCCTACGGCAACCGGTCCACAAACCGTCTCGAAAGGTGGGTGCCCGTACGCCACTCCCAGGTGAGACCAGCACCTCATACTGGTGGGCTACGACTAGTGGAGGGTCACTGAAGGAGTAGACTCTCGAGTCAACGGAAAACAACGTCCGAAACCGACAACGTGTGGGAATCACCCCACGCACCAGCTCCGTCAAACGGTGACCAAGGTCGGAAAAGAAACAGACGCATTGCCCACGGCCAAACTCATAACCAAGGCAAACGGAACCTCCGGACACCAAAGACACGGTCACGGAATTCCACGGGGTGCCCGGGACGCACACACGGCCCAAGGGGAACACCCAACAACGAACAAAATCGCGCTAGGGATACCTAGCGCGACAGGGCATGTCGCGCTAGGGTCCCCTAGCGCAACAAGGGTTGTCGCGTGTAGATTTATTTTAAAAAATAATCCACTTAAGAAAAATATCAAAGAAAAGACATGCAATAAGCATCAATATGGAGGAAAATATATGCACGAGGTGCACAAGGGGATGTGATCGCCAGAGACGCGAGGCCTCAAAAATATAACAATGAAAGCATGGGAGAGATCGCGAAAAATACCTTGGAGTGCGGGGATGTGAGTGCCTCCTTTCTCTTCAAATCGGCCGGCCGATGAAGAGAGTTCTTGCTTTTATTACCCTTGCAAAACAAACAAATACCACCAAAAGAATTGAATTAGAAACAAGGTGGGTGTAGCATCAAATTCAATAAAAATATATGAGCATGAAAGCATGTAAAAGAACACACCTTAAGGGGATTGCCCTTAAACCCCTATGCAAAAGGGATGGGAGATGTATGATGAATGCAAAATAGAATAGGGGAAAGAGTGCAAGAGTTGCACTAAAGGGGAGCCTCAACGTGGTTGGGAATAATAAATCAATAGAACAATAGAATATGATGCATGCATGAATTAAATAAAAATACAAGATAGTGAAAAGGAGATGAGATAAAAAATCTTGTTTGTGATCGGTGCTCCTTGGCTTGAATGCTCAATGGGGAGAAAGCTTCAAAAGGGATGAAGACTTGATGTTGAAACTCCTCCTCCTTAGCCAAAAAAAAGCCCCTTCGGTTCCTGTAAAAAGAAGAACAAACAGAAGAAAAAGAAGAGAACAGAAGAGAAAATAAAAAAAAACAGAAGAAGAAGGGGAAAGAAGAATAGCATGGGAAGAAGAAGAAGACGGGAGAAGAAGAAGACGGCAGAAGAAGAAGAATAGAAGAAGAAAAAAAACAGAAGAGAAGAAGAAAGAACAAAAGAAAAACCAAGGGTCAGAAGCCTTCGGAATCCAACCCGTTAACAGAGCTCGGAAAACTCTATTAATAAGATAGAAAAGAGATAAGAAGGAAAGAGTCTAAAGGAAGGAGATAAGAACGGGCAAGAGCCCAAAATAGGAGAGGATTAGACTGGGCAAGAGCCCAAACGAAGCAGTGACTCTCTGGGGAAAGGCTACGTTCGTTTGGAACCCGAAACTGAAACACGACTTGAATAAGGGCGTTAATTCAAGAATTGACGACCTATCCAAAGGGCGTTAATTAAAACACGACTTATATCAAGGCGTTAATTCAAAAATCAAATTTTAGAATTTATTTGAAAAATTGTGAAACACGCCTGATTCAAAGGCGTTAATTAAAACACGCCCTAGCCAAGGACGTTAATTCAAAATATTCAAAATAGGGCCATTTTTCATTTCTTAATATTATTTTCTCATTTTTTAGGTGGAGGTGCATCTCGTCGCCCTGATTCCAACGACTATTTTTGTGAATTTTTCTGACACCCGGAAGGTCACCAAATCACCTCTCAAAGGGGTTAAAAATATAATATTAAAATATTCAATTTAAAAGACACGCCCTTGTTTAAGGCGTGAATTCATTTTGTTTAATTTTTTATTATTTTCAGATTCAAAATAACGCCCCCTTTTAAGTCGTTAATTATCGAAAAATTCTGAAAAATTCCCAGAAAAATCCAGAAAAATAGGAATTTGAAAGAATGGACGCCCTCCAATATAGTCGTCAATTTTTTAAGAAACGCCCAAGCCTAAGTCGTTATTTAAAAGACGCCCCACGTCAAGCCGTTAATTCAAGAAAATAGGAGAAAAATGTCCAAAAAATCCAGAAAAATCCAGAAAAATCCAGAAAAATAGGAAAAAAAAAGAAAAGGGGAAAAAAGGAAGAAATCCAAGAAAAGTGAGAAAAACCACTCAAATAGAACTAATTTGAGGGTCAAATTGGGGCATTACAAGGCGATATGAGATATACTCACAGTAACGTCAATTTTGGCGTGTCTACAGCTGCCCCGCCTTGGCGTCTGCTTTGCAAGGGAGCGTAGCAAACTGAAAAGTAGATGCCAAGGTGTGATGAGACACGCAATCGACATCACTTGATGAGAATGAAATCAAAAGCTCGAGATGAAGCAATCTCGGGAAATCCAACGAAATCAACAATGTTTGGATAAAGGGGGAGGTGTGCACGCGGTGCACGAAGGAGATAAAATAAAATGATCAACTTCCAGCGCGGTGGAAGTACCTCAGGTCACAAACCTGCAAGTTTCACCATTGGGGAGCGGTTACCAGCCAGTGGACGTGCTGCAGCCAAGGTGGATCAAAGGAAAGGAGATAAAAATAAGATGATAAAAATCCAAACAAGGAGCTTTCGAGAAAATGACCCAAAACAGCGACAAAACGAACTGAAGACACAATTCGGCATGGAATATCTCATATCAAAGATCAAGATCAATTTGGCTCCCAAACAGCTCATCAGAATGATTTTTCAACAGTTGATTCAAAGTCCTACATGAATGCATGCTGGGTTTAAATGGAAAAATAAATCAAATAAAAATATAGAATAATCAAGGATAATATTGTTAAACTGCCAAGACTGAGTCAAGAAACCAATTTCGCGAGCTGATACTAAGCCGAAGCATGTTTATCCGCGCACCAACTCGCAAAAAGGGAACCATCGTCCCCGGTCTTGGACGGCTCGACGGCCTATCCGTATGACTAAGACTCCTCTGGAATCATCATTATTTTTGATGAAGGGGAACTCAAATCCCAGATTTACCAAAGCCACAAGGTCCTTGATATAATCTAATAGCGTATTAACATATAGTAAAATGCATACAGGGAGATTGTGATAGCAATGAGCATAGGGGAACTGAGAAATGAGGTGCAAGCACCGTGGGACTTTGATGATGATGCCCAGTCGGCGGGACCAAGAGCTTCTTATCCTGCGCTCAAAAATTCATTAGCCAAGATATAAAAGATAACAAACAATGAATAAGGTATTTAAGCGTAGCAAGCATAGCATGAATCAATAGCATGTCACAACATAGTAACCATTATGAGTTGAATCATGATATTGCAAAGCATCATTGTTTGTTATTTTGTCATGAGGATGCCAATCTGGCTAATCAAGTTTTGGAGTTGAATGATTAAGATCTGATAATGCCCATCGGCGGAGTGATCAGATAAAATTAGCAGGAGTTGATTAAAATGATTTGGAGATAAATGATAATCAGGAGATATGGGGGAAATGATAATCAAAATGCCCCTGGGTGGTATACCATGAAAATATCGAGAAAGAATCAATAAATTGATAATAATGAGTGGAGAGATAGGACTCATCCCGTGCTTCTGGTCCTTGCAAAGTTGTTCCTGCAAAACACCATCAGAAAATACAATGCTTTTTTTGGATTTTGGAAATATGCAAATTTTTATGGGTTTTGGAATATGCAAATTTTTATGAGTTTTGAAAATATTTGAATTTTTATGGAGATTTTTTGGAAAATATTTTGAATTTTTGTTGCGATTTTGATCGGGAAATATTCAAAATTTTTTTTTTTTTTTAGATTTTGGCTTAGACATTGTTAATGCAGCATCAAAGGGTTATTTTGAACCACTGGCTAGGGATCCTTGTTCCTTCCCTTTTCGCTAAAACTGCCCAAAGCTGGGCGTGCATTGAAAGTGGCGTCCTATAACTGGCTGCCCTTGATCAACGGTGCCCCTACCAAGGCCATACCCGAGAAATGTTCGGTCTTGGAGGGAGAAGAGAAGAATAATTGGAGATAAGCTTTGTGCAGGATGGGAGATATCGGGACTTGAATTCCTTCCAAGGTGTCCCTTCAAAGAGGTAGTCTGTTGTGCCGGGGCTTTGTGTCTTTGATTTTTAGACCCTTGACATGCATACGACCAGGGTTTTCCCTGCGGGGACTTTGCCACTCTTGTCATGCCATAATTCATAATTGCAATTATCAAAATTCTGATTTGATTTTCATAATACCCCTTTTTTGGCGAGATGTATATCATGAAAACTCATTTAATTTGGGTCAAGACTGCCCCTATTTGAGACTCCTCTCGTATTGGGGATTACCAAAGTTGGTCATCTCATCAGTCAACCTCTTGCACCTGCATTCGGCCGAGTAAAGAAGAGAAAAAGACTTTCAGATATACTCATGGCATGGCCAAGGTAGGAACGGTGTTTTATCAAGGAGACGGCTAAGGACGCCGTGAAGTGTGTGCGATGCCCAGCTAAGGGTTACTCTTAACAAGCAGGGAGAGAATGTTGAATTCCCAGTGCGGGTTTTTATTAACCAGAGGTGCTGCAAAAAACAAGCCTAAAGACTCTTTTGAGGAGATTAAATTAAACAAAAGCTTAAGATAAAGGTTTTAAAACACCACTCTTAATCTTGTTAAGAAGCACTTGATTTTGCAAATCATGCGTGAAGTAATGAGAAAATGATATCATTAAAATGCACACTTACGCCAATATGTTACCTTGCAACCTTTGTAGAAGCAGCTGCTGCGAGGCGATGTTGATCATCGTGGGATAGTCCTCTTTGGCAGTCCATAGGATTGGAAGCAAAGGATTGAAAGTGGCTTAACAAGAAGGAGTGGTGCCAAGACCAGACTCAGATGAATAAGGAGAAAAGGAAGAGAGGCGAGGGCTAGAACTCCCTCACTAAGGTGTGGAGACCCTGATCATATGAAAGGTCTACAGAAGGAGAGGAGAATTAGAAGGAGGAGTGAGGACTAAAGCCTCGAAAGCAGTGGGAGAAAGGGCAAATACCCAAGGTAGTGGATGCGGAAGACGTTGGGTCGGACCCAAGATCAGGCGGAATCAGAAGAAGAAATTGATAAATGGAAAGAGGCGGATCCGGAGGGTCCGGAGGCAGTGGAGGAGAATCGTGATAAGAGGAATCATCCGGAGGCTCCGGAGGGATAACGAAAGAAGGGACGCGATGTCCTGGGAAGAAATAAAGAAAAAGATGATGAAAAAGGAGGAAGAAAATGAAGGATGTGATATCCCGGAGGAGCAGAAAGATGAATTGAAAGAAATATGGAAGGTCCGGAGGTTCCGGAGGAAGCAAATAAAGAAGGTGGAGAGGGGCGTCGTGCCCAAAGGGAAAATCCGGAGGTTCCGGAGGAATAAGGTGGAAAGGGGCGCGATGCCCTGGGAGAGAAAGTCCGGAGGTTCCGGAGGAATAGAATCAGAAAGGGCGAGATGCCCAAAGAGGAGGGATAAAATTCCTGGAGGTTCCAGGGAGATAGCAGGAAAAGGGACGCGATGCCCCAGGGATAGTGGATAAAAAGATGAAGATGAATAAGATGGGAAGTGCGGAATATCCGGAGGTGCCGGAAGGCGGGGAAGATACGGGTTTGGAGACCCGGGAAGCAGGAGGTGCAAATGCATATGAATGCAATAGAATGGACGTGATGAATGCAGTGAATGCATGAACGCAATGAAATGCAAAGAAGATGAGGAATGTGAAGGGTGAGAGGGTGAAATCCTCCTCTTTCCCCTGGGAGTGGCCCATGAAGAAAACGTGATAGACAAGAATATGGATGAAATAATGGAAGGCCTTTTGGCATCAAGATAACTGCCCCTCCACGGCAGTGAAAGTGTATGAGAAATAGCCCCTGCCGAGGCTTCAATGGTGAATGACAACTCCCTTGGAGAGTGCAAAGTAATGGTGTGAGGGAGTTGGAAAATTGGAACATGAAGCATTGCCATGCCCATTAATTGTGGTGTATAGAAAGTGTTGAACAAATTGGTCATTCGCCCCTTGTATGGAGGAATGGAATCAAGATTTGGAAGAGGGAACAAAGGGTGCCCTGCCTGGCCCTTGGATGGCATCAATTCTTGGCATTCTTCCCTGAGCAATGGCGGTGACTTGGCCTCTGCGACCATGCTCGGCACAATAATCCGGATTGGCATCCGGTAAATGACTTCTTGAATCTTGAATCGCATAACCGTGGCCACATCTGTCTTGCCTGGCCCTTGATCACCTTCGGCACAAATACTTGCAGAAGCACTCCCATTCCGAGTAGCAAAAGGAGGTGAAGCGGAGGCGGAAGGCTTTGTGAGTGGTGGAGGTATAATGGAAAGTGTTGGCGTAAGTGGAGGCGGAGGTTCAAACACATCGAGTTTCTCCCTTTGCTTGCAAGCGGTCGGGGTTAGCTCGAGTGCAAAAAGTGGTGGGTCCTGCTCAGGATTAGCCATAGGTAAAGGCGGAGGGTTAAATAGTGGGGTAGGTAAGGTGGTTTTTAGGGATGGTGGTAATGGGAGGTCAATTGGAGGAGGTTCAGTGGTAGGCTCGGTGTAGGCCGATGTGGAGGTTACTGACTTAATAGGTGGAGGTTTTATAATGGAAGGCTCAGCGGTGGCTAATGGTGTGAAGGTTGATGGTATAGTGGGTGGAGGTGTAGTTGGTGGAGGGTTAATGGGTGAAGGTTTGGTGCGTAGAAAATGCCGGACGGGGCGAGCAATGTTAGGAGTGGGAGTGGGAATGGGAAGAGACTCAATAGGCGCCTGTGCGGACGATTGGAATATCGACCCATCGTCGTAACACCAACTAGTCTCATAAACAGGGGTTGAATTGGGAGTGGTTTCCTCCTGAGCAGGGGGTTCATTGAATGAAAATGGGGAAAGCGGAAAGTTAAGGAAACTCGGAAGGGGTGCCTGCGGAGCTTCATCATCATCGTATACTGCCTCGGATTCTCCGAATGCCGGCTCTTGCTCACTTGAACCGCCGACGCTGTAATCATCCCTCCTGTCCTTCCACTCTCTCTCCATCTTTGTAATCTCGTCCAAAGCGGCATGGAGAGGATTGACTGGAGTAGGAGGAGCCGTGACCCTCTTTATTTGTTCCTCCATCAAAGTAATCTTATCAAGAAGAGATTGTTGGAGGGGTGTGACTTGAACAACCGAGGGCTGGCAGGGCCTTGAAGGAGGAAGGGCCGCATAAAAAGGCCGTGGAGGGGAATTAATGGGCCGGCCCATGGAAGAACCCGGATGGGCCGGATTGCAATGAATAAATGGGCCTCGGGGCCGTGAGCGAGAGGGAATAGAAGGAGGCGGGTGATGGGCCACCCGAGTAGGATGAACAGGAGAAGATGGGTAATGGGCTACCCGATCAGGATTGGAAGGAGGAGGTGGGTGATGGGCCACCCATGTAGAATTGGAGGGAGATGGGTGATGGGCCACCCGAATAGAATTGGAAGGAGGAGGTGGGTGATGGGCCACCCATGTAGAATTGGAGGGAGATGGGTGATGGGTCACCCGAATAGAATTGGAAGGAGGAGGTGGGTGATGGGCCACCCATGTAGAATTGGAGGGAGATGGGTGATGGGTCACCCGAATAGAATTGGAAGGAGGGAGAGATGCATGAGATGTACCCTCAACGGCGGCCTTAAGGGCTTGGATCTGTTGAGGGGTAAGATGATCTAACGCATGAATGATCTGGGAGACTTTCTCATCATTGGGACGAGAGGATCCCGAGGGAGTAGTGGCTCGAAATTGAGTTGAAGGACCATTGGATTGGACATTGCCCATGGGTCGGGCATGACCATAAGAATGAGGGCGTGGCCCTTTGAAAGAATGGTGAGAATTTTGATGAACATGTTGAAATTGAGGATTATAAGATGTGCTAGGTTGATCATCCTCATGAATTGAATTAAACATGTTGTTTTGTTTATCAAAGTAAGCCATTATGCAATCCAAATAATGTGCAAATAATTTACAAAGAAACACACAAGTTGGAATGGTTACCTTGATTTTTATTTGTTCAAACCTTGGTGAATTAATGAATTTTAGCAAAGTTTGGAATGATTCACACAAGGGGGGAACCAAGTTTCAATATGAGTTGAACTCCAATGCCAACTAGGGATCCTCTCTCACCACGTATATGGCCAACTAACTTGGGAACTTCAAGGTACAACCTGCCCAGCGTCCGTGAGGGAATCCACGGGTGCGGGGACTTACGGAGGCTTGGAAAAGGGATTTCCAGTCCAAAGAGACGGAATGCTCAATGGAGGGTCGTCCCGATTCCAAGAGGGTGTGTGGATCCTAATGAAGAGGAGGGGGGCCCCCAAACCAATGCAAAGAATGCAACATGGTAAGTAGGCCAACCACAATAATCAATCAATCAATAAAGACAAGCATGAAGTAGCATGAAAAACCACAGCGGAGAAGGGTTCTGGAAACCCACAGTAAAAACACGCCCTGGCCGGGGGCGCTACTAACAAGAGACACGACAGTGTGACTGTCGTGAATCACGTGAGGGGCCCAGGGGCAGAGTAAAACGCGCCTTAGGGTGAGGCGCTATCAATAAGAGGACGCCCTGTCTAGAGGGCGTCAAATCAAAAAGACACGCCCTGATGTGGGGCGCTAATCAAGTAAAAGACGCCCTGGAGCAGGGCGTGAATTCACAGGCAGTAATATAAAGCAGGAAAACTCTCAAATATGCTGGAAAACACCCTGTCAGAGGGCGTGAAATATGAATAAGACGCCCTTGGTTAGGGCGTTAAATCAAAAAAAACGCCTCTGCCAGGGGCGTGACTTCACTTTCTCCAGAAAAACTTCACGGCCAGCAGTAATAACACTCAATCACAACGTCATGGCAATCACTAGAATAAGCATGCTCATCAAGAATTTTAAATAGGTGGAGATTCTAAGGAAGAGAGAACAAAATGGCAAATCAATTAGGGAAGGGTAAAAAATAATGGAGGTTGCCCGAGGGGCACAAAAGGGAGACGCACCGAGGGTGCAATAAGGGAGACGGCACACGCGGGTGCCTAAGGGGAAAGGGGTAATAAAGGAAGAACACAAAGTGTCCCACCGTGATCGCCAATTTGTAGATTTATTTTAAAAAATAATCCACTTAAGAAAAATATCAAAGAAAAGACATGCAATAAGCATCAATATGGAGGAAAATATATGCACGAGGTGCACAAGGGGATGTGATCGCCAGAGACGCGAGGCCTCAAAAATATAACAATGAAAGCATGGGAGAGATCGCGAAAAATACCTTGGAGTGCGGGGATGTGAGTGCCTCCTTTCTCTTCAAATCGGCCGGCCGATGAAGAGAGTTCTTGCTTTTATTACCCTTGCAAAACAAACAAATACCACCAAAAGAATTGAATTAGAAACAAGGTGGGTGTAGCATCAAATTCAATAAAAATATATGAGCATGAAAGCATGTAAAAGAACACACCTTAAGGGGATTGCCCTTAAACCCCTATGCAAAAGGGATGGGAGATGTATGATGAATGCAAAATAGAATAGGGGAAAGAGTGCAAGAGTTGCACTAAAGGGGAGCCTCAACGTGGTTGGGAATAATAAATCAATAGAACAATAGAATATGATGCATGCATGAATTAAATAAAAATACAAGATAGTGAAAAGGAGATGAGATAAAAAATCTTGTTTGTGATCGGTGCTCCTTGGCTTGAATGCTCAATGGGGAGAAAGCTTCAAAAGGGATGAAGACTTGATGTTGAAACTCCTCCTCCTTAGCCAAAAAAAAGCCCCTTCGGTTCCTGTAAAAAGAAGAACAAACAGAAGAAAAAGAAGAGAACAGAAGAGAAAATAAAAAAAAAACAGAAGAAGAAGGGGAAAGAAGAATAGCATGGGAAGAAGAAGAAGACGGGAGAAGAAGAAGACGGCAGAAGAAGAAGAATAGAAGAAGAAAAAAAACAGAAGAGAAGAAGAAAGAACAAAAGAAAAACCAAGGGTCAGAAGCCTTCGGAATCCAACCCGTTAACAGAGCTCGGAAAACTCTATTAATAAGATAGAAAAGAGATAAGAAGGAAAGAGTCTAAAGGAAGGAGATAAGAACGGGCAAGAGCCCAAAATAGGAGAGGATTAGACTGGGCAAGAGCCCAAACGAAGCAGTGACTCTCTGGGGAAAGGCTACGTTCGTTTGGAACCCGAAACTGAAACACGACTTGAATAAGGGCGTTAATTCAAGAATTGACGACCTATCCAAAGGGCGTTAATTAAAACACGACTTATATCAAGGCGTTAATTCAAAAATCAAATTTTAGAATTTATTTGAAAAATTGTGAAACACGCCTGTAAAGGCGTTAATTAAAACACGCCCTAGCCAAGGACGTTAATTCAAAATATTCAAAATAGGGTCATTTTTCATTTCTTAATATTATTTTCTCATTTTTTAGGTGGAGGTGCATCTCGTCGCCCTGATTCCAACGACTATTTTTGTGAATTTTTCTGACACCCGGAAGGTCACCAAATCACCTCTCAAAGGGGTTAAAAATATAATATTAAAATATTCAATTTAAAAGACACGCCCTTGTTTAAGGCGTGAATTCATTTTGTTTAATTTTTTATTATTTTCAGATTCAAAATAACGCCCCCTTTTAAGTCGTTAATTATCGAAAAATTCTGAAAAATTCCCAGAAAAATCCAGAAAAATAGGAATTTGAAAGAATGGACGCCCTCCAATATAGTCGTCAATTTTTTAAGAAACGCCCAAGCCTAAGTCGTTATTTAAAAGACGCCCCACGTCAAGCCGTTAATTCAAGAAAATAGGAGAAAAATGCCCAAAAAATTCAGAAAAATCCAGAAAAATCCAGAAAAATAGGAAAAAAAAAAGAAAAGGGGAAAAAAGGAAGAAATCCAAGAAAAGTGAGAAAAACCACTCAAATAGAACTAATTTGAGGGTCAAATTGGGGCATTACAAGGCGATATGAGATATACTCACAGTAACGTCAATTTTGGCGTGTCTACAGCTTGTCGCGCTATGGCCCCATAGCGCGACACGGACCATCGCGCTAGGGATACCTAGCGCGACAGGGACCATCGCGCTAGGTCCTCCTAGCGCGACAATGATGATCGCGCTAGGGCCCCATAGCGCGACACGAACCGCCAAACTGTTCATCTTCTCCGATGAACGCGCTCGGTCGGGGCAGCGCGACCTCCAAGAACGCGCTACTGGAGTATAGCGCGTTCTCAGTCCGCGGCCGAAAACGGTAAGAACGCCCAAAAAATTCTAACCACGCCCCCATACCTCCATAAGAGAGGGGGAAAACAAAGGGGAAGACCCCTGGGGACCCCTAGCATGATTCTAGGCCCTCAAAACACGAATCCATGCATTGAATCCATAGATCGGGCGAGCTCTCCCCAAATCATGGAAAAACCCAAAAACGCTCAAATGATCCCCTCTCGGCCTCCCCGCGGCCTATAAATCACGGGAAAGAACGGCATGAGGCTAAGGAACGTCACCCTACCTCGATGGAGCTAATGCTCCGCCGAATCGATCACGAATCATGAAGAATGCTCGAAGCTTCACGAACTCCCCACGCTTCCCACGCTCGCCGCACGCCCACGAGATCGCCTCACCGTCGCCCACGCGTCCGCGCCGTCGCCCCGCCGCCGTCCGTAGCCGGAGAGGGGCTCGCCGCGTCCGGATGGGAGAGAGGGAGAGAGAGGGGGCTCACGGTCGCGAGAGAGAGGAGGAGGAAGAAGAAAGAGAAAAGGGAAAGAAAAAGAAAAAGGAATTAGGGCTTTATAGAAAATCCGAATTTTCGGAAAAATATCGAAAAATAGAAAAATATATTTCTGGAATCCTCGGAACGCACCGATCGCAACGGTACCACTCGTGCCCGGGTGAACGGCCCAGTTAACCCGCAGCGAGCATCCGAAGGAAAAGCCGAAACACACACCGGGAATCGGAAAACACACGCGGAAAAGCCGCGGAATGCCTCCGGGCCTCCGAAACGACTCCGGATCGCGCCGATCCGAACACGAAAGATGTCCAAAACGAAATTTCGGACACAACAGAGCTGGACGCTCCGAAAACCAGATCCGGGACCCACGAAGAAGGATCCGAAAGGTCCGGGATATTACAGCCCTCCCCCCTTAAGGAATTTCGTCCTCGAAATTGAGAACAACCAAAGGGGAAAGAAGAGGAAGACTCACTCAAACAGATACGGGAACTGCTGACGCATCTCGTCCTCACGTTCCCACGAAGCCTCACCACCAGAGTGTCGTTGCCACACGACCTTTACCAAGGGAATGACCTTGTTCCGCAGGCGCTGCTCTCGCCTATCCTCCACGCGGATCGGAAACTCTAGGAGAGAAAGATCTGGAGCCACCTCAGGCCAAACAGAAAACTCGAGCACATGAGAGTCATCGGGCATATACTTCCGCAACATCAAGACGTTGAACACGTCATGCACCGACGCCAACTCAGGAGGTAACTGCAACCGGTAAGCAACCTCACCGATGCGTTACACAATCGCGAAAGGACCAATATAGCGGGGACTCAGCTTCCCACGCCGTCCAAAACGCATCACCCCCTTCATCGGAGAAACTCTCAAAAACACATGATCGCCCACGGCGAACTCGAGAGGCTGCCGCCTACGGTCAGCATAGCTCTTCTGCCGACTCTGGGCCGCCAACATGTTCTGACGAACCAGGTGCACAACGTCCACACATTGCTGCACCAATTCCGGTCCCGTCAAAACACGCTCACCCACCTCAAACCAATCAAGCGGAGTCCGACAAGGACGCCCATACAGAGCCTCATAGGGAGCCATGCCGATGCTCGAATGATAGCTGTTGTTATAGGCAAACTCCACCAACGGTAGGTGATGAATCCAACTCCCCTGCCACTCCAGGCAGCAGGATCTCAGCATGTCTTCCAAAGTCTGAATGGTCCTCTCAGACTGACCATCTGACTGAGGATGATACGCCGAGCTAAATGCCAACTCCGTGCCAAGAGCTCGCTGGAAACTCCTCCAGAATCCAGAAGTGAAGCGCGGATCTCGATCCGACACGATCGAAATGGGAATCCCATGCAACGGCACGATCCGCTCCACATACAGACGAGCCAACCTGGACACGCTCCAGCTGACCTTGACCGGTAACAATCGAGTCACCTTCGTCAGCCGATCCACCAGTAACCAAATACTGTCCTGCCCACCCGGGGTCCTTGGCAACCCCACCACAAAATCTGTGGTCACATGGTCCCACTTCCAAGCAGGAACATCCAAGGGCTGGAGAGTACCTCCTGGTCGCTGATGCTCCGCCTTCACCTGCTGACAGATCAGGCACCTGGCCACAAATTCGGCGACATCTCTCTTCATGCCAGGCCACCAAAACTGCCTCCGCAAGTTCCGATACATCTTCGTCGCACCCGGGTGTACAGTGTACCTGCTCCCATGAGCCTCGCGTAACACCGCACGACGAACCTGCTCCTCCGCTGGGACGTACAACCTGCCACGAAACCTAGCAGCACCGTCCTCGCCGAGCTCTACGTCAGCCATAGCCAGAATCCGGGGCAACTCAGGGTCCGCATGCTGAGCCTCTGTCACCTGACGACGGATAGCAGGAGTGACAGTCAGACTCGCAAGCACTGCCAACCCTCGCTCCTGGGGAATCTTGAGCCTGAAAGATACTTCGGGCACCTGTTCCCAGAGCCTCCACTTCCTCAGCATCAAGGTACTGACCGCCACCTTCCGACTCAAGGCATCGGCGACGACATTCATCCTGCCCGGCTGATAAGACAGGGTGAAGTCATAGTCCTTCATGAACTCCATCCAACGCCTTTGTCTGAGGTTCAGATCTCTCTGCGAGAACACATACCTCAAACTCTGATGGTCAGTGAACACCTCGAACTTCTCACCGTACAGATAATGCCTCCAGATCTTCAGCGCGAAGATCACCGCCGCCAACTCAAGATCATGGGTAGGGTAGTTCTCCTCATGGGGCTTTAGCTGCCGAGATGCATAAGCCACCACTCTACCATGCTGCATCAAAACAGCACCCAGTCCAACGCCGGAAGCATCTGTACACACCACAAAACCTCCCGATCCAGAAGGCAAAACCAACACCGGAGCCGAGGTGAGCAACCTCTTCAGTTCACTGAAGCTCTGCTCACACTCCTCGGACCAAACGAAAGGCACATCCTTCCGCGTGAGCCTAGTCATCAGGGTCGCAATGCGAGAAAAATCCTGGATAAACCGGCGATAATAACCCGCAAGCCCCAAGAAACTCCGAATCTCCGTCACCGACCTCGGCCTCGGCCATTGCATCACAGCCTCGACCTTGGCGGGATCCACGGAAATGCCATCACCAGAAATCACGTGCCCCAGAAAGTGCACCTCGCTGAGCCAAAACTCGCACTTGCTGAGCTTCGCATACAACTGGTGATCTCGCAACGTCTGCAGCACCACACCCAAATGGTACGCATGCTCCTCAGCAGACCGCGAATAAACAAGGATGTCATCCACGAAGATGACCACGAACTGGTCCAAATACGGATGAAACACCCTCTGCATCAAGTCCATGAAGGCTGCTGGGGCATTGGTGAGCCCAAACGGCATCACCAGAAACTCATAATGCCCGTACCTCGTACTGAACGCAGTCTTCTCCACATCGGACTCGCGAATTCTCAGCTGATAGTAACCGGACCGCAAATCAATCCGCGAGAACACTCGCGCAGACTGAAGTTGGTCGAACAAATCATCAATCCGCGGCAACGGATACTTGTTCTTAACGGTCACTTCATTCAGCTGCCGATAGTCAATGCATAGCCGCAGACTACCGTCCTTCTTCTTCACGAACAACACGGGCGCACCCCAAGGGGAAAAGCTCGGACGAATGTACCCCTTGGCCAACAGTTCCTGCAACTGCGCCCTCAACTCCCTCAGCTCAGCGGGGGCCATACGGTAGGGAGCCTTCGCCAAAGGTCCCGTACCAGGTACAACCTCGATCACGAAATCGATCTCCCGCTGGGGAGGTAATCCAGGCAACTCCTCAGGAAAAACATCGGGAAACTCGCACACCACCGCAATATCCTCGACATTCGGCTCCATCCGGTCAGACACAACCACAGACGCGAGAAAACCCTGACAACCTGAATCAAGCAATCGACGGGCTCGAATAGCAGAGATAAGGAATCGAGAAGAGGTGGAACGGATACCTTGGAAATAGAAGGTCCTCTTGCTCGGATGCTGGAAGTAGACCCTCTTCATCCCACAATCCACCACCGCTCCATGAATCTCGAGCCAATCCATGCCTAGAATCACGTCGTAATCCCGAAGCTGCAACGCATACAACCTGCCTGGCATACTCCGCCCATCGATCCACACCGGAACCTGGTCGAAGCAATACGGAGTGACCATAAAGTCACCCGAAGGCAACTCCACTGCCAAATCACAGGACAACTGGGTCACCGGCTCCTCGACGCTCGACGCGAAATCCTCCGAAATAAACGAATGAGACGCGCCAGAATCAAATAAAACCCGAGCCGCACAACCCAAAATCTGAACGGTACCTTCCACGAGCTGCGACGCCACTGCCTCTGCCCTGGTCAAGTGCGTGATCTGGCCACGAGCCCTCTGCCTGCCTCCCACACTAGCTGACCTGGGTAGCGGCGGATACTGTCCCTGCTGCGGCTGCTGCTGGGGAACCTGCTGCTGCGGCTGCCTCTGAGGATAGTCACGCGCCATGTGCCCTGGCTGGTCACACCGAAAACAGATGATCGGCGCCGTGCTCTGCCTGCCTGGGTGGGTCCCACCACACCGTGGACAAGGTCCTCGCGATCCACCCACTGATCCCTGACGCTGCAAAGGAATCGGCTGCTGTACACTGCCCGATGAAGCTTGCCCTTGATCCTTGGGCTTCTTACGGAAACCCTTCTTCAAGAACTTCTTGACCTTCGAGCCAAAAGACGCAGATCCTGCCACTGACGCTGCCGGTGCCGATACTCCTGAACCACCCGACGCATGCTGGAAGAAACCCTGCTGCTGGGTAGCCGACTGCTGGCTGCGACCTGACAAAGACTGTCCCTGGCTGATCGGTCCTCGAGTCCTCTGCATATCCATCTCCAAGGAAATCGCAACACGAGACGCTGTCTCTAGATCAGTGGCCCCATTCGCGATCAAATGGTGCCTCAGCTCCAACCTCAAGCCCTGCACAAACTGCGTCGTCCTCACCCTCTCATGCTCCATGATATGAGGTGCATACCGACCCAGCTCGACAAATCGGGCCCTATACTGCAACACGGACATGTCACCCTGCACCAGCTCCAGAAACTCCCGCATCCGCTGCGTAGCAACAACATCTGGACAGTACGTACGCTCGAAAGCACTGACAAAGTCATCCCACTCGACCTGCTCAAGTGGACGAAGCTGAAAGGACGTCTTCCACTCGGAAGACCACCACCTCCGAGCCGTACCCTGCAACTGGTTATAGGCCAACACCACTCTGTCCTCGGCAGTACTCTTCGCAGAACTGAACACCCGCTCCATCTCATCGAGCCAATCACGAGCCGCATCAGGGTCTGCCTGGCCGCTAAAGTAAGGTGGATGGAACTGCATGAAGTCCCTCACCGCTCGGCCTGGCCCACCCCTGACAATCGAGCCCTCAACAGCCTCTCCGCCAAACTGCTGAGACATGAGATGGCACATGCCACGGAAGAAATCCTCGGCCCCCGGAGCCCTCGCAGCATCCGCGGCCTCGGTAGCTCCCGGAACTCTGCTATGCTCCTCCTGGTCCCTCTGGACCCCCCGCTGGATCTCCTGACCTCCAGCCGACTGCCCCTGCTGAGAGCGAGAACTCCTCCTCGGCGCCATCCTCGCTCCTGAAGCACAAGACAGAAAACACGGAAACGGCAATGTCAGAATAAAACGTGCGGTGCCCAATGCCAGCGTCACATGTACATCATCGTTGTGGACTAGTGGACCACTACAATTACCTATGATTCTCATGTAATTCCACAACCGCGCTCTGATACCAGCTGTAACGACCCGAGAATCCGATTACCGGGAAGGCCCGATAACCCGAGACTCGTACCGCCACCCACGAGTCCGAAGACTCGGAAGGGTTAAAAGGATGGTGTGGAAACTACATAAGCATCACAGATAATTGCAGAAATTAAACAGTTATAATATTAAGCAGGAAATAAATTAACATTTTACATGGTCCACAATAAAGAACAATAATAACAGCAGTCCACGACTAGTACAGTGACAAGAAAGAAAAGTACAGCTACACGGGGCATCCCCCGGCTCTGACCTCTGGCACTACCTCTGGGCACCCGCACCACGCTGCGCTCCTGACGCGCTCCCCGAAGGTGGCGCCTCACCTGAAACACGGTGAAAACACGCAGGGAATGAGTCTCAGAACAAGACTCAGTAGGGATCACTCGAACCCTACCTCGAAAAACGAGAAACCACTACTCTAGCGGTAGGAAAGTACCTCGGAAAGGAAAGTCATGTACTCTACAGAACTAGACCCTACGGCACGCAACCCGACACACGTGCCACGGTACGAGAAGACCGAAACTCAACGGTCGAACCGTCAAACCCGAAGGTCGGAAACACACGACTGACAGTCTAACACTCCGTACTCGACAGGAGTACCACCCACTAGAAGCACAGCCGGTAGCGTCCCCTGACGTCTTACACCGCACCGCAGGTGAACCGCCTGACGTGGTAGGTCCTACCCGAGGCGCGAACACCGTACAAGTAACCACGAACAAGTGACTAGCTGGGGTCACGCCCGTCGACGTGGGTCCAACCGCCCCCAACCACGTGTGCACACACAGACCACGCGTCCTAGGTCTGGCCCTCTGACCGGTTTTCCCCCGCAGCCGGACTCTGGCTACGACGAGGGGCCTACGGCAACCGGTCCACAAACCGTCTCGAAAGGTGGGTGCCCGTACACCACTCCCAGGTGAGACCAGCACCTCGTACTGGTGGGCTACGACTAGTGGAGGGTCACTGAAGGAGTAGACTCTCGAGTCAACGGAAAACAACGTCCGAAACCGACAACGTGTGGGAATCACCCCATGCACCAGCTCCGTCAAACGGTGACCAAGGTCGGAAAAGAAACAGACGCATTGCCCACGGCCAAACTCATGACCAAGGCAAACGGAACCTCCGGACACCAAAGACACGGTCACGGAATTCCACGGGGTGCCCGGGACGCACACACGGCCCAAGGGGAACACCCAACAACGAACAAAATCGCGCTAGGGATACCTAGCGCGACAGGGCATGTCGCGCTAGGGTCCCCTAGCGCAACAAGGGTTGTCGCGCTATGGCCCCATAGCGCGACACGGACCATCGCGCTAGGGATACCTAGCGCGACAGGGACCATCGCGCTAGGTCCTCCTAGCGCGACAATGATGATCGCGCTAGGGCCCCATAGCGCGACACGAACCGCCAAACTGTTCATCTTCTCCGATGAACGCGCTCGGTCGGGGCAGCGCGACCTCCAAGAACGCGCTACTGGAGTATAGCGCGTTCTCAGTCCGCGGCCGAAAACGGTAAGAACGCCCAAAAAATTCTAACCACGCCCCCATACCTCCATAGGAGAGGGGGAAAACAAAGGGGAAGACCCCTGGGGACCCCTAGCATGATTCTAGGCCCTCAAAACATGAATCCATGCATTGAATCCATAGATCGGGCGAGCTCTCCCCAAATCATGGAAAAACCCAAAAACGCTCAAATGATCCCCTCTCGGCCTCCCCGCGGCCTATAAATCACGGGAAAGAACGGCATGAGGCTAAGGAACGTCACCCTACCTCGATGGAGCGAATGCTCCGCCGAATCGATCACGAATCACGAAGAATGCTCGAAGCTTCACGAACTCCCCACGCTTCCCACGCTCGCCGCACGCCCACGAGATCGCCTCACCGTCGCCCACGCGTCCGCGCCGTCGCCCCGCCGCCGTCCGTAGCCGGAGAGGGGCACGCCGCGTTCGGATGGGAGAGAGGGAGAGAGAGGGGGCTCACGGTCGCGAGAGAGAGGAGGAGGAAGAAGAAAGAGAAAAGGGAAAGAAAAAGAAAAAGGAATTAGGGCTTTATAGAAAATCCGAATTTTTGGAAAAATACCGAAAAATAGAAAAATACATTTCTGGAATCCTCGGAACGCACCGATCGCAACGGTACCACTCGTGCCCGGGTGAACGGCCCAGTTAACCCGCAGCGAGCGTCCGAAGGAAAAGCCGAAACACACACCGGGAATCGGAAAACACACGCGGAAAAGCCTCCGAAACGACTCCGGGCCTCCGAAACGACTCCGGATCGCGCCGATCCGAACACGAAAGATGTCCAAAACGAAATTTCGGACACAACAGAGCTGGACGCTCCGAAAACCAGATCCGGGACCCACGAAGAAGGATCCTAAAGGTCTGGGATATTACAAATATGCTGCTTCGGTTCCTGACACCCCGTCGGCACTGATGAAGAGACAAAGAGACAACAAACTGCTTCAATCCCCGGCATCCCGTCGGCACTGATGAAGAGACGAAGAGACCAATACGCTGCTTCGGTTGCCGACGGGGGACGAAGAGATCAATATGCTGCTTCGGTTCCCGACACCCCATCGGCACTGATGAAGAGACAAAGAGACAACAAACTGCTTCGATTCCCGACACCCCGTCGGCACTGATGAAGAGACGAAGAGACCAATATGCTGCTTCGGTTCCCGACACCCCATCGGCACTGATGAAGAGATAAAGAGACAACAAACTGCTTCAGTCCCCGGCACCCCGTCGGCACTGATGAAGAGACCAATATGCCACTTCAGTTCCTGACATCCCGTCGGCACTGATGAAGAGACGAAGAGACCAATATGCTGCTTCAGTTCCCGGCATCCCGTCGGCACTGATGAAGAGACGAAGAGACCAATACGCCGCTTCGGTTCTCGACACCCCGTCGGCACTGATGAAGAGATGAAGAGACCAATATGCTGCTTCGGTTCCCGACACCCCATCGGCGCTGATGAAGAGATAAAGAGACCAACATATTGCTTCAGTCCCCGACACCCCGTCGGCACCGACGAAGAGAGAAGAGACCAAGACACCCACGGGCACCGCCCGGCTCATCCTTCGCCTGCGCTACCCGTGGGTGGGGGGCATTTGTGGACACCAAAAATTGCACACCTTTGATATCCTACTCGGTCCAGTATCAACAACGGCCCGAGTAAATAAGCCCCGGGAGAGACTGTCGTGAAGCCTCCTCCAGGAGTTACGACAGTGAAGAGAAACCAAGCACAAAGGGCCCCACAGTCCGTGGGCCCCAAAGAAAATCAAACGGGCCATGACCCGTGCTCGCAATAGGCTCAGAACGGGCCCCAGATACACACCCCGTGGGGAGCCCTTCAGCGGCACGCCCAGCCCCCAAGGGGCCTCAACGGCACGCCCTGGTGGAGCTCCAGCGGCACGCCCCTTCGGGGTCCCAGCAGCACACCCCATTTGGTGTTCAGCGGCACACCCCATTGGGTGTTCAGCGGCACACCCCATCGGGTGTTCAGCGGCACACCCCGTCGGGTGTCCAGCGGCACGCCCCTGACGGCTTCAGCGGTACACCCCCAAGGGGGGCTCTTCAACGGCACAGCCCCCCTGGGGGTTCTTCAACGGCACATCCCCCCAGGGGGGCCTTCAACGGCACACCCCCCTGCGGGGGGGGGGGGGGGGGCCTTCAACGGCACACCCCTTGGGGGGTCTTCAGCGGCACGCCCATCAAGGGATCCAGTGGCACACCCTACAGGCCGTTCGGCGGCAGGCCCAAGGGAGCCTTCAACGGCACACCCCCTTGGGGGGTCTCCAGCGGTACGCCCTCAGGGGGCTCCAGCGGCACGCCTTTTTGGCTCCCCTGCGGCACACTTGTGCAGCCCACCAACGGCACAGCGTGAAGCCTTTTCAACGGCTAAACGGCGTGGTGCCCATGCCCTACGCATCCTCGACGCGCAGTGAGCTCTGTGAGGTGTCAACAACGGATTGGGCCACGCAGGCTACCCCACTGACAGCCAGGACGGGGGAGGTCAAACTCCATGATCACGGGCTACTTCCCGCCTTCAACGGCCATGCTCAAGGCTCCCGCTGCTGGGGAGTATAAAAAGACTCCCTGCTTTCGAAAAGAAGAGGGGGGACAGACGGACAGACAGATAGAGACACCCACAGAGAAAACACAGAGGAAGAAGAGAAGAGGAAGAGAAGAAGGAGAGGCATCCCAGTGTGAGCTTCCTCCGAAGGCCACCGGGAAGAAACGAGAGTAAGAGGGAGAGAGCTCGATGTAATAGGGGCGAGGGTTGGGGATGAGGGTCCATGTTCCAAGCCCCAATGCTTCCTCCCCCTTGTACTTTATTCTTCCTCCTCCTATTCTGTCTTTCTTTGGGTTTCCCCCTTTGCCCGCAGCCTCGTCTCGGGCATTTTCGTTGTAATATGTATGTAGGGTCTTGGCCCTTCTGATTCCCATGAATGAAAACCACCCCCTCCGGGTTTCTTTATGATTCTCTTTTCTTGTCGGCTCGTGCTAGTTTTCAGACTTTGATGGGTTGTTCGTCTTCCCTTCATCTCTCCATTTCTCCGGTGCTTTTGGGGTCTCCATGTCAATACGATCTCTCCTACGCGATCCTTGGCCTTTCGAGTTCTTTGACCTCTCCCATGGCCAGCAGTTATACCAACCCGTCTGAGAGGAGGAAAACCCCTCCTTCTCTCCCGGAGCACCCAACATCCAGCAGCCCACCACCCTCATCCTTTGGCCCTCTTTCTCCTCCAACGTCTAATGGCCTTCTGGTGGCTCTTCCCCGGCACGGCCCCAATGGCCTTCACCGGCACACCTCCTTTGGCCTTCAGCGGCACACCCATTTAGCCATTGGCCGGCACACTTTTGGCGCCCTTGGCCGGTACACTTCCTCTTGATCCTTGGCTGGTACACTTGCCCCCCCATCGCCCCTTGGCCGGTACACCCATTGGCCCTCAGCGGTACGCCCTTTTGGCCTTCGCCGGCACACCCTCTTCAGGCCCTCACCGACACACTTCTTGGCTCTACCCCGGGTCCTGTCCTTTGCGTTTTCTGAGGCTCTATAAAGGTGTTGTTGCCTCCGGGCGCCCACCTCCAGTTGTCGGATTCCGCCACTCCATGTGGGCGCGTTCCCTTTATCTCCCTTACGCCCCGGGTCAAGGGGAGATGCTGCCGAATTTTTGTGAGAAAATAACAACATGTTGAATAAGGCAAAGGGAAGCAACAAACGAGCAGAATAATTAACAAAACCTTCCGACTAATCGAGCCACTGCCGGCACCATGACGAGAACTGGACCAATTAACGACCCGACGGACCGAGCTTCCGATTACGGCGAAGGGGCTGAACAGAACAAAGCCAAGAAGAAGTTTGTATAAAACCACGTGAAAATTAAGAAACGAAGAAAAGAAAAGCCTTAAAACAGATAATAAAAGAATGAACCCCCACCGGCATGCCTACCTCTACCCTCCACTCAGATGGAACTTCACCAGTGCACTCCTTCCAGCCTCCAGCGGCACACTCCTTTTTAGCCCCTTGAACCCCCAGCGGTACACCCCTATTGCCTCCAGCGGCACACCCCTTGAACCCCCAGCGGTACATCCTGATTGCCTCAGCGGCACGCCCCCTTGAACCCTAGCGGTACACCCCCTTGAGCCTCCAACGGCACGCTCCCTTCACCCCCTTTGAGCCTCCAGCGGCACGCGCCCTATACCCCCCCCCTTTGCCGGTACACCCTTTCCACCCTTCGCCGGCACACTCCCCTTTTGGGTCTCCTAGCGGTACACCCTATTCCCTTTGCCGGCACACTACACACACACACACACACACACACACACACACACACACACACACACACACACACACATATATATATATATATAGCATGATGATGCCATTAACAGTAGCAAATGAATTGATGAAAATTATGCTAATAAAAGGGCTCCGAATATGCAACATTAATAATGATTAAAGAGGTGGGAGTGGCAATAAAAATAATAATAATAATAATAATAACAATAACGAATAAAAGAAGAGAAATCATCCGGAACAAATGCGTAAAAAAAAATATAATAAACTGCGGGACGAATCCCAGAACATGTAATTAAGAAAATCCCAGATAAAAGATGCTAGGGCCCACACTGCAGTACCATCTCTCCCCGGGACCCGATGCAAAAGGAATAACAACGCCGTCCTTTCAGGTCAAGCCCGAGTCTTGGGAATTACCCCGATATGGCTAGGCTTTGATCTAACCTCGGTCCGACATCTTAATCGGGCCGGATTTGTTTCCCGTGCCGGACGCCTTCCGAATCATTACTAAAATTGCCGTGCACTCGGCAGACATCTGAACGGATTCGTTTCGGGTTTTCCCATCGTGTTCCCTTCGCGGACCCATGTCCGAACATGAAAAGGTCCACGAGTGACCGACATGACCGATGGTTTGTGGTCTGAACCCAGCGCTCAGTGTGGTCTACCACTATCTCTCTCGCTCAACTAGTATTATTCTTTTCGGCCGCGGGGCCCCTAATTTCGGCAATTGATCAAGGGTGTTCCCTCGTATGGGGGATGTAAATAACGTCGTGACCTTTATGGTGCGACGGGATTCGGTCCCGACACGAACCACACAATCGTCTGACGAAGTCAGATCTAGCGCACCATGGGCTCTTCGGAGCCTGAATAAATTATCACCTCGGTGACTGGCACGCCCACGCACGTAATAAACGAAGAGACGATGTTGGCACCTAAAACATGATCGTCGGCGACCAAGCCATAAAGACGAATGACCCGGCCCGCCAAGGTACGGAAGCCGATAAAGATCAATATATTGAAGACCTCTCAAGTTGCCAGAGCCTCGAGTCACTCTGTATGGATACGGGGACTTCACCTCAGGAGAGCCGAGACGAATCCACAAACCACCCGGCAGTGCGACCAAGCCTGCCCAATGAACCGGTATCGACTCTGCCATGCCGCATACACCACATCCGTTGTCCGATCAAGGATGACGGTCTACCCGGTGGTCCCCCCACCAACTGAAAAGGTTCTCCCGAGGATGAGGGAGTTCCCCCGGCTCTCCAGTATGAAGGACCGAAAGCTCTGGCGGCGGAAGATCCCGATCACCCGACACGGGTACGGCCCTGCCAAGGTGGGCCCATGGGTGGCCGAATGATCACCCAGCTCGGGCGGAGCTATCCCTGGTGTTACATCACCCCCTAAGGAGCTTTGGGCACGAGCCAGACCGAGCCAACAGCATGGATCGTGGAGCCAAAGGCCGTGTCAGTGGAAAGCCCGCATGATCAAATCAAAGCTATCAGGAGTCTCAAGGAGGGCCGTACATCAACCTGGGGGCTTCTACAAAACACCTCGTCGAAGTTTCGAGGAGCACTGGCAAGATTAATATTCACGGTGATTCCCGGAATCATCCCCGGACTCATCGACGGGCTCGGAGCGCATGAGAAGCATTAGCCCGGCGCGCCTTAAACCGGCGCGCCCCTCATTCAATGCCCTTATCCCGGCGCGCCCTTATCTCCAGACCTCACCCCGGCGCGCCCCCCTGCCTTCTGCCCTCATCCCGGCGCGCAAGTTACCTTACCTGATGGCGCTTTAAACTGGCGCGATAAGCTCACGAAGACTCCTCTCGGCGCGCCAAAAGCTCGCGCCGGATGAAGAGCTTCCAACCTATTATATATATACGGGCGAGGTTCGATTAAAAAGAGGAGAGGCAAAAAAAGGAGAAACAAGAAAAAACCTTCGAAAGGGAGAGGGAGCTTCCTGGGGAGAGAGGTCTCCATCCGAGCGTCCTTCAACGGCGGTCTTCCCCTGTTCTGATTGAGGTCCTCCCGCGCCGGAGAAGGAGAAATTCCGATACTCTATTTTGAGAACAGGTGGGCGCCGGCGTCTATCTTCTTTGCTTTTCGTGGATTGTTTTCCTCTTTCAGAGTCTCCGTCCACCAACTGTAAGCAGAGAGGGGGAGGGATGGCAATGATATGAGCCGACCCCTCTCCTCCTCTGCGATCTCTTCTTCTTACTGCATTCGTTTTCCTCTGCAAAAGGATGAACGGCGACCGAGCAATGACGCCGGCGCTGGATTCCTAACGTGTAATTGAATATCCCATTCCTGTTTCCGGGGTGGCAATGCATATTTGAATATCTGGACCAACAGGTCGAATGATTGATTTTAAACTTCTGTCTCCTCTCCTATCTACGGCGATGGTTACCTCCGTGTGTTTTCTCCGGTCCCGGTTTTCCCCGAAGCCCCGATCATGCCCCAAAGCATTGTGGGCTACAGAAACACCCCCTCCCCGGGGTTCTTTCCCCTCATCTTTGCGACCGTGCTCGTGTATGATTTAAGGGCCCCCGCATGCCCTCCGTGGACAGAGCTGCGCTTCTGCGTACGCTTCTTTCTACCGTGTTGTCAAGGGTCAGCTCCCCTCGATTCCTCTCTTCCTATTGCCCTGTGGCTCGTGAGGTGGGGATCGTACTCGGGATTGCAAGATGCATCGGCTTGACATTGCACCGTAACTGTTCGAGCATATGCCCCTATGTTTGGCTCATCCCATCTGTGAAGTGATTACCCCTCCGCATTATAGTCATGTGAACCGTTCCGAGACTCTTTGGTGTCGTCTTAGTCATCCGGTGAGGGGGACATCCCCTGCTACTTCGCATAGCTGCTGAGCGACCGGGAACTTTACCCCCCCCCCCATGGTGAAGGTTTCCCCAAGGCCATAGCAGATAGCAACAAGGGTCCTAGTCTAACAGGCTTCGCCTCGACAACCCGAGACTCAATCTAGGCCAAGAGATGTGTGCTCCTCGTAGGCCAGCCCTCGGAGCTTAACCCTCTTGGTGGTCGGTCCCTCTATGGGATGAGTCATGTGCCGTGAGATGTCCACCCCTCGCAGGCTAGCCCTCGGGGTGATGCTCTCATCATCAATGACCTCGTCTCTCTATTCTTCTCCTTGCGGAGCTTTGGTGCCCCTCGTAGGCTAGTCCTCGGGGTATCCTATCCGATGGGGTTTGCTGGGTGCCTCCGTGTACACCGGCGTTTCAGGGGCTTGTTCCACAAGTGAACATGACCCCGCTTCTCCCCTGCAACTCTTCAGGTCCAGGGGAGATGCTGTCCAAATTTGGACAGATTAAGAATAAATAAGCTCCAATGAAATGATCGTTCTGGACTCAATCGTCTCAGTGCTCGAGTATGAACCTCGCACTGACCTCCCCCTTTATCTCCAGAAGTCTGTGGACTCCAATCGAATAGTCATCTGGCCCAACAACTCAAGAAGGATCCTATGAAGTCCAACAAACTTGAAAGAGTTCGAAACTCAATAAAACAAGCTTATCACGGCGCGGTCTTAACCGGCGCGCCCTAAACCGGCGCGGTACCCCCCCGCGCCGGATTAGCCCCACACTCATCTTCTAAAAAATTTTCTTTGCGCCTTTCCGACGTGCCCTAAACCGGCGCGCCCCAAAGTCCTTGCGCGCCGTTTAAATACCCTGATCGACGCGCCGTATTAACATCTACACCTACGTCTCTTCGCGCCGTATTAACTCTCATCATGGCCGCGCCGGGTTAAGATGCTATACCTACGCTTCGTCGCGCCGTATAAGCTACCTATTGCATGATCGCGCCGGTTTTGAAACCAATTGTTGTTTTAATCACTTATCTGCCCCCGAGTGGACCTCGTCCCTCGGGGTTGGCATTGATAAATCATAATGCATAATAAATTGAACAAGGGAGGGACCGATCGAGCCCCGAATTGTATTGTCATCGTATCTTCATTACCATGCCCGTTAGCACTTTGTTTTCACTGTTACACTTATGTTGCCTTCCCTCTTCTTGATGAGGAGTAACAAGCATGGCTGACTGTCATTTACTTTCACAATTCCATTATCATGCTTAATATAATCATGAAAGTCGTATGTGCATCCATGCATACATCCTTGGGTATATCAAATGGTGTCGACGGAAAAGTCAGATTATGTCTGGTCGGAAGTCTTCGCTATGCGCGACGACGGTCTTCGGACCCACGTCCTCAGCCATGTACCGAGGTTCCATAATTCCATGAAACATATGCATCCGACATGCCTTCGTTGCAATCATCATGTAGCTTTTTCTAATCCGGCTTCGACAGCCCACTATCTCGGCAATTAATCAAAGGTGTTCCCTCCTCGTGGGGGATGTAATTAACGCCATAGCCTTTATGGTATGGCGGACTGCTGGACCCGACCGAACCTCACATTCACCCGATATGGGTCAGAGTGAGCGCATCATAAAAATCGTCACTCATGTGACTGGCACGCCCGCGTCGTCAATCAATCAGTTGACTACAAGTTAGTTAATTGGTTGATCGACACGCGAACGAAAAGGCAAAAGAAAAAGAAAAAAAATGCGCGAAACAGACGAGCAAGAGAATAATTAGCCTACGGAAAGTGCGTCCACACCAGGCCATTCTTAAGCCAGCTAAGGAGTGGCTCGGTTATGAAAAGTGTACCTATTAGAAACACGGGTGGCTCGGGCTTTGGTGGCTCCAAATGAGAGGGCTCCGAAATAAGATCGGAAGGTGAGTGTGATGGTAATGGAGCTCTCATGGGTAGGGGAAGAGGATCCACTATGATGGGGAGAGGGCTTGGGAACTCCGTTGATGGGGCCGGGTTAAGACTACCGGCGATGACCTCCTTAGGCTCGGGTAGGAGTACATCACTAGGAGTATGTGTCCTATCCACCCCATCCAACCGGTCCAAAATCATTTGCATTAGTTCGGCAACAGAGTGGGTTGGAATAGGGATATCATGGTGGACTCGCCCGTAGTCAACCGTCCTAGGATTGGGTCTTGGCTCATCTACGTGTAGGACTCTTTGCCTCCGACTAGAAGCCACTTGGTTGGAAGTGATTGGGTGGGGCCGGTTGGAGGTGACCGGTTGGGGCACGTAGACCTTCCTAAGCTCTCTCTTCATGTCCCACCATGACTCGATGGGCCATTGCCCCCTAACCTCTCTCATTCTTTCGATGTAATCCCACTTTTCGGCAGCCTCACGAAGAAGCCGCTCTTTGGCAAAAGAGAATTACATTGCCTCAGACATAGTATAACAATCAAAGTAGGTGTCCATGGTGGCCTCCCACTTGAGGTAGATGCCCAGGTCATTGGAGCCAAAAAAAACTGAGGCTTCAGGCCTACAGAAGTGGAGAGGATGGTTGCCAAGCCCATGGGTGGGCCAACGGTCATATCGCCCGGGTGATTGGGACTCCATGAGAAACCGGGGAACTACATGTTAGACATGCCGACACTTGGACAAGATTGACTGACTCTTATAGGACTACACACGAACTAGAAGACACAGACTAATGCAAACACTCACTAATGAAACAATGATGCACCTAGACCTAGCCAATATCCAGTACGTGGCGGAGATAAGCGATCCGAAGATCACTCGCGCAAGTACGCTACCTTCCCGATAGGCATAACCTATCGTTCGGGCAATGCCTTTTAATATACCGGGCTATTGGGTGAAATGCAACTTAAAACACTCTTTTTTTTTGTTTTGAAAATAATGATGATCCTAGACTTGACTTAGACCATGATGCATGCAAGACATATGCAACGACTACCCTAGACTCGACTCGCTTTGATACCAATTTGATACGGGATGGATGACCGATTCGGGCTAAGACGTACGACCGACTCGTTGGCCAGCACTAGCACACTAAGGCAAGCCGGGCGGCTCACCACTGTGGTATTCTCCGGGTGGAGACGTCTCTCAACAGCGACTCTCTTGAGCCCGACGATCGTCCCTTGCGAGGGAAACGTGGGGATCGCGGCGATTAAGAAACCACCGTCGCCTAGGGTGCTAATTCGCGTCCGGTGCTCGATTGGAGCTACGGAACGGACACTCACAACTCACAATCGCGGTGAATTTGGAACTGGATAACGGCCCTAATCTCACAAACGCAGAAATATAGAGAGTATACTAAACAGCAAATGTAAGGATCGGAACGAGCACGTACCTCCACGACTAGGCGTGGGGAAGAACTCCCGGCCGATTTCCGAACAACCCCAATACACAAATGATTAACTTTACAATTTCAGAACTGAACGCCCACTCCACGCAGGGAGGTATATGGCTACAAATGTCAATTTTAGGGTTGCTGGAACCCGGGTTGATGGGCCACACTCGCAGGAGGCGAGGAACGCGTGCCGGAGCCGCTCGGGTACGCCGACGGAAATCTGACCCGGTTTTGCCCGCACGGGTCACCCTGCGCAGCGAACTTACGGAGGCTGGTACGACCAGATCCGACACCCGATCAGAGCGCCGTTTGTTGGAGAATGTCGGCGACTGGATGTAGTATCTTCACTCTGAAGATCGCGAACAGATGCCTTCAGATCTGGGCGCAGTGATGAATCTTCTGAAGTTCTGATTTTGTGCTCACAGAACTGCACAGCGACACGGTAAAAATATGAAATAATGGTTGTCGATGTCGGATCGGGGCGTTCTTTGTGGGATAACGTCGGCGACGCCCAGAGGAAGAAATAAGACCTCTCACAAAGATCTTGCCCGGATGAAGGTGGGGCAGGCTCTGAAAGTCGACTCAGATTTCAACAGGACATGCTCAGACCAGCCCGCGTGATCTCACGAGAACTGCCGTCATGATCAGCACCAGTCACGGATCGAGGCGAAACCAGCGGCAACGCGAAGAAGACTTGAAATACTACGATTGCCTTTTAGAAACCAACTTCTGATGGCGTCGGGGTTGGGCTGTAGAATTTAATACACAATCACCTTCAATTCTGGGCAGCAATCTGGGGCAGATCTGCGCGCCTCCACGAGAAACATCGCCACCGTTGCTCACGAACTCTGATCGACACGAAACTAAAACTGAAAGTTTGCTAACTTGCAGAGGTATCACGGATAAATTTTGTGGAAGAAGAAGATGAGAGGAGAGGGGGGATATGAGGTCGAGTCACACGACCTAGAACTATCCCGTCACAGGACTGCAACCAGGGAATCACTCCCAAGAGAATCACTCTCTAATGCATTTAACTCTTAAAAAAACTTCATTCTATTAAGCATAAACACTATACATGCCTTCTTATAGGGAAATGGAAGGGGTAGGGGAGAGGGGTCTTGCGCAAGATGCAAGTAGGGGAGGGGTGCACATGGATTAAGACAAGGTGAAAGGGAAAGGGAGACAAGAAGACATGGTAGCTCACCTACCTTTGAATTCCAAGCTGATGTAGTCCACTTGGCGCTCTGCGTATGGCACCGTCAGTTCGCCGACGGGTCACGTGATCGCCCTGGTGTCTGCACCACCTGTCCCCCGGACACAGCCGACCTGGACATGCTGTCCAAGGTGCAGCCCCGACCATCCGATCGTGGGTACCACACAACAAGACGCAACCTCGGTAAAGCCACTAGCACTAGTCTCACGGCGCGAGAACCGACACACGCGCCACGGTGAAACAACCGAACTCAACGGTCAACACGACTGAAGACCCGAAGGTCAAAGTCACGGAAACTGACAGTCTGTCACTTTCAACTCGACAGGAGTACCTCCCACTAGAAGCACAGCCGGTAACGTCCCCTGACGTCTTACACCGCGCCGCAGGTGAACTGCCTAACGTGGTAGCGCCTACCAAAGGCACGAACACCGCACAAGTAACCACAAACAAGTGACTAGCTGGGGTCACGCCCGTCGACGTGCGTCCACTGCCCCCAACCACGTGTGCACACACAGACCACGCGTCCTAGGTCTGGCCCTCTGACTGATTTTCCCCTGGCACTGGACTCTGATGTGACGAGGGGCCCGACGGAAACCAGTCTAAAACCGTCCTCAGGGTAAGCCCGTACACCACTCCCTGGTGCGACCAGCACACGCGTACTGGTAAGCTACAACTAGTGGAGGGTCACTGAAGGAGTAGACTCTCAAGTCAATGGAAAATAACATCCGAATCCGACGACGTACGGGGACCACCCCACGTACCAGCACCGTCGCACGGCGACTACAGTCGGAGAAGAAACAGGACTCGTAGTCCACGGTCACACACACATCCTGCGTGAGAGTCGAGAAAACTCACGTGGCGCTAAGCCACTGGACTCTGGACAGTTCTCTAGACGCACTACACCCAACGGTCCTTGAGTCACAAGACCGGGGTCAAGACTGTTGTACGCAACAGCACAAGGCAGTCAATCTAGTCCAATCTCTAGGTCTAAAATCACGGTAGAATGAATACCGAGACAGCTCACAAGCCGCCAAGATCACTCCCTCGAGAAGGGGACGCAAGGGACTAAGGCGACCCACACGGGCCACACGGAAAACACAGAAGCACGATTCCCAGGGCAGCACACAAGCCGCCACGCCAATTTCCCATCCCAGGGTAAGCGGGAAACGTCCAGCCCCAGGCCGTATAACTGGACTCGCAGTCCAAGGCCAAACACGTGGCCCACATGGAAATAGCCTTCCAGAGAAACCCACGACATGCGGGGGTACTGCACACACACCGATACATGGTGACTCGATCGAGCGTAACCCGAAAGCCCAACACGCGAGAAGTTACCAGGACTCTCAAACCTATGGGCACGCTAAACGAGATAACACGGTCCTCCAGACACCCTCAAAATACGGACACAGAATCCCATGGGTGTCTGGCACTCACGAGACCGCAAGTCGACCATTGGGTCCAAACCGGGCCGACCGGAGATCCACACATCGCGGAGCAAGGCGGAGAACACAAAAACTCACCTCGGAACGACACAAAGCTTGACGGTCTAGCCCTAGACCGTCACATGGCTGTAACGGTCTAGGCGGGACCGTCACATCCACCTGGTGGCCTAACACAGGCCGTTACACGGCCCAAAGGAACGCAAAATGTAACGCGCCTGGCCCAGCGCGTTACACAAATGTAACGCACCCGCCCTAGCGCGTTACACGCGCAGACCCCAACAACGGTTGAAACGCCCCTGACGGCCCACCCCGGGGGCGTTACACGCATGTAACGGTCCGTCGGGGGCCGTTACACCCCCAGCCCTCAACTGGGTAACAAGGGATGTGACGCGCCCACCCATGCACGTCACACGGCTGTGGCGGTCTATCGTGGGACCGTCACACCCACGAACACCAAAGCCCAAAGCCAAGGGAATGTAACGCCCCTGCCCAGGCATGTTACACACATGTAACAGTCACTGGAATGACCGTCACACCCTCCCGAGAACGTTACGGCGGGAAACCATCCAAAACACCGATCCACGCCCCGATCACCCCCGGGTGATGGGGAAACAAAGGGGAATCCATCCCCAAGTCCCTAGGCATGCATCTAAGTCTCTGGATCTGCCAAAAATGCAATGAAACGGGAGATCGGCCCACAAGCCCTAAAACATGGATTTTTCACAAAAATCCCCGATTATGCCCGCTCGGCTCACCACGGCCTAAAAAACTCACGGGAAAGGAAGTACATGAGCTGGGGGTCCATCTCCCTACCTTCACCGAAGATTTTGCGCCCCGAGCTCTCCGATCCACGAAGAAACGCCTCCAAAACCCCGCCGGTGCCTCCACGCCTACGAATCGGCTTCACCGCGCCCTCGAGCCTCGATCCTCGACCCATCCTCACCGTCCTCCTAACCCGCATCGCCCCGCCTCGGTCCGTCGGCCGCCGGAGAGGAGAGAGTGTGAGAAGAGAGAGGGGGTGAGAGTGAGAAATGAGAGGAAGAGAGAGGGTGAGGGGTTTGTATAGGAAAATCTAAAAAATCAAAAAAATACCAAAAAATAGAAAATCACACCCTCGCGATACTCAGAACGCACCAATCGGAACGGTACCACACTCACCTAGGTGAACGACCCGGTTCACCCGCAACGAGGTTCCGAAGAAATTACTGAAACACACACCGGGAATCGAAAAATACGCGGAAAAGCCGCGGAGCTCTTCCGGGCCTCCGAAACGACTCCGGATCGCGCCGATCTGAACACGAAAGATGTCCGAAACGAAATTTTGGACACAACGGAGTCAGGCACTCTGAGAAACGAGATCCGGGACCCACGAAGAAGGATCCAAGAAATTTGGGGCATTACAATCGACTTGCTGATTGTTCCAATGTGACCCAAAATGTGTGAGTGACCCATGGGAGCTGATAGAATCTAAATCAGATTTTCGGGTTGGGTTGAGCGCTCAAATATCTCATTTAAAAATTTAGTAAAGTTGAAAGCCAAAGATGATGTGGGACGAGACCACGGACACGACAAGCTCGTGATCATCCCTTAACGAGGGAAGCGTCGGACGTGCGCGGTTGAGAAACCGGCAAGAGCTAGGGTGGTCGGCTCTCTCTTTTGTGCCCGGATCGGGTCACGGGACGGTAATGCTCACTCTCGCAGCAGCGGTGATACAAATAGAAAGCGAGCTAGTTACCCTATCATGCTCTCTAGCAGCGGCATAAATAAGTATATATGAAAATAAGCAAATGCCGAGTGTAGGGAGCGAGAACGATACCTCCACGCGCTCGGCGTGAGGACGACGGACCCGGCCGAAACTCGTACTCCCGGGGAACTTAACACACAATAATTACAGCAATGAGAATATGCCCAGTCCACGCAGGGAGGTAAAGGGCGACACAAATGGGCCCGGGAGGACCGAATTCGGGATGACGGGCAGCTTCGTGTGTTGATTCGGCTACACGCGTAATCACGACCGTGGGGCCCACACGCTGTCTGGAGGGGCCGTGTGGGACCCGGTGTCACCGCTGTGGTGGGGACACTGGTAGAAGTGATCCTCGGGCTGGCGGCACGCCGGAACGGCGATCGGAGGCCGGGCGGCTCCGTTCGGTACCCGTCGGAATTGCTGCCCACGGGCTGGTTGCTGCTGTTTTGCAGCGCGCGCTCGGACGAAAATGGCCGCTGTGATCAGCCCCGTCACCGGAATGCGACGAAACTAGTGCCGTTGGAAAGAGGACTCAAAATCCTCAAACGTAAGGCTAGTGGATTCCTCTGAACCTATGCGGACCAGGGCCTTAGATATTTTTCAATCTTCTGCTCCACTGCTCTAGAAATCTCAGATTAGCATATGAGATCCCTATAAAAGGCCGTTGACCGCCTACTTACAATGGGATTCGGACTTTGAGCTCTTCTTCAAAGTTGTAGACAATCAAACCACAGAACTGGGACAATTTTGGGAATTGGAGTTGGATGTGGGGGTGATTTGATATGATTTTTGGAGTGACTGGTGGTCGGATCTGGGAACAGGTGGACAGAACTGTAGATGGGACTGAGAACGATTTTTAGAAAATATGATATGGACGAACCAAAAATTAAGAAAAATTGTGGATGAAGGGGTGGATGGAAGGAAACGCCAGTAAAATTTGTGGAATGAAACAAACTCAAAAAGTGGGCCTAAGACCTAAAACTCAGGGCGGGTGAAAATGGAAACAGACAGTAGATAGAACAGAAGTGGAAGAGTGGACGAAAATCTAAAAATACTAAACGGGATCTGAATGACAAACCAAAATTTAGAGGATGTTCTTGACACCTCTGGAACACCCAGTAAAATTCCCAGCTCGATCTGAGCTCATGGCTGAGGTGGGAATTTCGTGGAAGTTGCTGTGGTACTGCGCGGACAGAACTGCAGCGGCGGCTCGATGGCGGCACGAACGGCGGCGGCGGCGGCACCGATGATCACCGGAGGGTGGGGAAAGGAGATACCACTCTAGAATGGAGACTTGGGAAGGGGAGAACCAGAGGAGAGAGGGCTGGGGGCGCAGCTAGCTCTTGCTCATTCAACAAAATTCTGATTTTTTCATTGATTTTCACATAAAAATATAATATTTTATATGATTCCAACCAAATCAATTATCCACCCTTAGATCTAGGGATGGGGATTGAAGGGCTGGGATTGCATGCCACAAACACAAAAAAAAACATTAAAAAATGAAGGGGGGGCGGCCTATTGACTATGGGTAGGTTTTGAATGGAAGGTTGAATGGGGGTAGGTGGGATGGGTGTAGAATGTTGACATTCTTAACCCTTTGTCTACCCATGTGGCATATGACTAGTCCACTCATCTAGAAGGCCACCTAGGCTGGTTGACCAGCCCCACATGGTCTAAGTGGACCAATGGGAAAGGGCTGAGGGCCCCCTTGCTGGTCCCATGGGCAAATTACATAGAAACCCACATAATCTACGGGAGTGATGCATTGGCCGATAAAGCCATACAATTGCGTGTATACTTTCCCGTGGATATAAAAATAAACTAAAGGATATAAATGCAATATGAAAAGTACTAGCTCGGCGTCGATTCCCATCAAAAGAAGTCAGGTTCAGGAGTCTAATATCTGAAATACCAGTTCGATTGACGTGTCGATTGTTCCAACATGACCGAAAATATGTGAGTGATCCGTGAGAGCTGATAGAATCTAAATCGGATTCCTGATTTAGGCTGAGCGCTCAAATCTCCCATTCAGAAATTAAACAGAAAACAAAGGAAGTCGGGTTCGGGGACCCAACATTTGAAATACCAGTCCGACCTATATGTCGATTGTTCAAACACGACCGGAGATGTGGGAGTGACTCGTGGGAGCTGATGGAATTCAATTGGCTTCGTGAATTAAGCTTGGCGCTCAAATCAAACATTTAAAAATTAAGTTAAGTGGAAAACTAAAAAAGTCGGGTTCGAAGGCCCAATATCTGAAACTCTAGCCTGATTGACGTGTCGATTGTTCCAACACGATCAGAGATGTGTGAGTGACACGAGA
Source organism: Amorphophallus konjac (assembly GCA_022559845.1). Lineage (NCBI taxonomy): Eukaryota > Viridiplantae > Streptophyta > Magnoliopsida > Alismatales > Araceae > Amorphophallus > Amorphophallus konjac. Next base: position 6,368,869 of record CM040127.1, read on the forward strand.
GAGCTAACGAAATTCACATCAGATTTTCAGATTGACTTCAACGCTCAAATCTCTCATTTAGAAATTAAGTTAAGTTGAAAATCAAAGAAGTCGGGTTCATGGGCCCAATATCTGAAATACCAATTCGATCGCCGTGCCGATTGCTCTAACATGACCGAAAATGTGTGAGTGACCTGTTGGAGCTGACAGAATCTAATTCAGATTCCTGAATTGGCCACAACGCTCAAATCACCTATTTAGAAATTAAGTTGAAAACCAAAGAACTCGGGTTCAAGGGCCCAATATCTAAAATCTCAATCCGATAGACATGCTGATTGTTCCAACGTGACCCAAAATGTGTGAGTGACCCATGGGAGCTGATAGAATCTAAATCAAATTTTCGGGTTGGGTTGAGCGCTCAAATCTCTCATTTAGAAATTTAGTAAAGTTGAAAGCCAAAGAAGTCAGGTTCATGTGTCTAATATCTGAAATACTAGTTCGATTGACGTGCCGATTGTTCCAACATGACCAAAAATATGTGAGTGACCCGTGAGAGCTGACAGAATCTAAATCGGATTCCTGATTTAGGCTGAGTGCTGTTGGCACCTAAAACATGATCGTCGGCGACCAAGCCATAAAGACGAATGACCCGGCCCGCCAAGGTACGGAAGCCGATAAAGATCACTATATTGAAGACCTCTCAAGCTGCCAGAGCCTCGAGTCACTCTGTATGGATACGAGGACTTCACCTCAGGAGAGCCGAGACGAATCCACAAACCACCCGGCAGTGCGACCAAGCCTGCCCAATGAACCGGCATCGACTCTGCCATGCCGCATACACCACATCCGTTGTCCGATCAAGGACGACGGTCTACCCGGTGGTCCCCCCACCAACTGAAAAGGTTCTCCCGAGGATGAGGGAGTTCCCCCGGCTCTCCAGTATGAAGGACCGAAAGCTCTGGCGGCGGAAGATCCCGATCACCCGACACGGGTACGGCCCTGCCAAGGTGGTCCCATGGGTGGCCGAATGATCACCCAGCTCGGGCGGAGCTATCCCTGGTGTTACATCACCCCCTAAGGAGCTTTGGGCACGAGCCAGACCGAGCCAACAGCATGGATCGTGGAGCCAAAGGCCGTGTTTGTGGAAAGCCCGCATGATCAAATCAAAGCTGTCAGGAGTCTCAAGGAGGGCCGTACGTCAACCTGGGGGCTTCTACAAGACATCTCGTCGAAGTTTCGAGGAGCACTGGCAAGATTAATGTTCACGGTGATTCCCGGAATCATCCCCGGACTCATCGACGGGCTCGGAGCGCATGAGAAGCATTAGCCCGGCGCGCCTTAAACCGGCGCGCCCCTCATTCAATGCCCTTATCCCGGCGCGCCCTTATCTCCAGCCCTCACCCCGGCGCGCCCCCTTGCCTTCTGCCCTCATCCCGGCGCGCAAGCTACCTTACCTGATGGCGCTTTAAACCGGCGCGATAAGCTCACGAAGACTCCTCTCGGCGCGCCAAAAGCTCGCGCCGGATGAAGTGCCTCCAACCTGTTATATATATATACGGGCGAGGTTCGATTAAAAAAGAAAAGGGAGGCAAAAAAGGAGAAACAAGAAAAAACCTTCGAAAGGGAGAGGGAGCTTCCTGGGGAGAGAGGTCTCCATCCGAGCGTCCTTTAACGGCGGTCTTCCCCTGTTCTGATTGAGGTCCTCCCGGGCCGGAGAAGGAGAAATTCCGATACTCTGTTTTGAGAACAGGTGGGCGCCGGCGTCTATCTTCTTTGCTTTTCGTGGATTGTTTTCCTCTTTCAGAGTCTCCGTCCACCAACTGTAAGCAGAGAGGGGGAGGGATGGCAATGATATGAGCCGACCCCTCTTGGTGAGGACACGCGCCGCTTCACTCGACGGAGCACACGGAGCACGCCGGCATCCCTTTGGCTCGGCGATCATTTAGCAGACTAGCAGAGTTATCCCCATTTATTTCATGCTTTAGGCCATGTTGGGCCTTGGATTAGTCCCTGCGTGGACACTTCTATCTAGTTGTAGGCCTTTGTAGGCCAATTAGACATCTTTTGTGCTTTGTAGGCTTATTTAGAGGGCAAAGGGGTTAGTGGGCCATCTTGTGCTCCACTTCTCTTGGCCCATTTGGGGTTTGCGCACCCAACCCCTAGGGTTAGGGTTTTGGGCGCACCTCTCACCTCCTCCAAGTGGAAGAGGTGGCAGCCGCCTTCCCCTTTCTCCACTCCCTCCTTTGGTCGCCCTCTCCAAAGAAAATGCTAAGACTATATAGTTGGGGAGGGGAGCTAGGGTTTCTACCACCAAATGGGGAGATGGGGGCGCAAATGGGAGGGGGTAGGGGCGGCCAGCTCTCCTCCCATCAAGGAGGGAATCTCTCCTTCAATCAAGGAGGTTCCTCCAATCAAGGAGGGATCAAAGGAAGGGGCGGCCAAAATGGCCAAAGGAAGGAGGGATTCCTAGGGTCAGCCATCTGGATAGGGCGATGGTAGGATGTACCACGCCGGGTGGGCATGCAAGACTCTAAGGGACAAGGATGAAAGGGTACTAGACACGAACCTAGACAGAAAACTCCTAACGCAACAATGGACTCCAATGCAAGTAGTAGACCTATGGACTCAAATGAACTCCAGCAAATCTAATGACTCGACATGGCCTAGGACCTCAGTCTGTAGGGACAAACTGGACGACCATGCTCTGATACCAAATTTGATGCGGGACGGAACTGACAAATGGACTAAACCTATGATGAAGACCAAGTGCGGCCAGCACTCACACGTGACAAGGCAAGCCGAGAGATCGACCTCCGTACTATTCCTCCGAAGAGAGGCGTCTCTCAACAAGAAACCCAAGTCCACGGTCGTCCCTATGAGGGAAGCGAGTGGATCAAAGCGGCAAAGGAGCCGACGCGCAACTATAGGAGTCTAGTCCGAGCTCGGTGCTCGACTAGGGCCACAGAATGGGATACTCTCACTCACGATCTCGCGGTGTTGAATGCTGGCTAGGATCCCTACACTCTCACGCGGCATACAAGATCACATACTAGTAAAGCAAAATGCCAAGGGGGGGAGCGTCGCACGTACCTCCACGCCTAGGCGTGGGGAAGGAACCCCGGCCGAGACCGACAACCCCGATACACACAATGAAAGAATAGGTACAAGCCAGCAATGGTGCCCACTCCTCGCAGGGAGATAACAGGCTACAACAATTCCATTCGGGGCGGCCGATACACGGGCTGACGGGCGGCACTCGGTGAAGGGTTGGCCACGAGGAGGGTCCGGATGACGATCGGCAGAATCGCAGCAACGCGCGACTCGGTGGTAAACGTTCCCACGAATGGATCCGGAGTCCGATTGGGGCGCCGTCAGCGAGGGCGCGTAGTTAGGTCGCAGGAGGAAGCCTCGGCCAAAAGGCGTGCTCAGATTCCGTCCGTGGAAGCCGTGGCCGCACCTGCAAGTGGGGACAAGGAATCTGCTCCCAGAACTGCGCTGTCGAGCGGGGAAAATGGTAACTCGCAGCTCCGGTAGGCGAACGAGGCCACGCTTGTGGGAGGACGTCGGGGACGCAGAGCAGCAGGTCTGGACCAAAGAGTTCGATCAGATCTGGTCGTGGTTGGACGCTGTGAACTTTGGAAATCGCCGGTTGTCCTGGCACCGGGTGGACTGGGCAGACCCGCGCGACCTCACGGGAACGGACGCCACGAACATCTCGGATGTTGGAACGAGACAAGGTTGGCGGCGTTGGAAAGAGGACGATGAGAGGTACAAACTCTGAAGAAATCAGCTCCAAACTCGGAGTTTTCCGTCCTGTGGAATTTTCGCAAGAAGGAGGGTGGATCTGGGCGCGCAGAGAGGGAGGCTCCTGCGCTAGCTCACGAGAAAACTCGCCACGGGTGGTGCCGACCTCGGATCGAGGCGAAACCAAAGCCCACGCGCTGCCGACTCGTAGAAGTATCCACCAAAAAAAGGAGGGGCTCGGATTCGACCCGCACCGGATGGGGACGCCGCTGCAATTCGGGGCCGAATCTGGAACACGCGAACTCGAACCGGAGACGAAGTAGAAGGGAGGAAGAACCTCGGCGTCGCACCGAGGGGATGGGGAGTCGCACCCCGGGGTTGCTCCCATCGCAGGAGCAGAGGAGGAAGAGAGGGTCGCCCTCTCCAAGGGGTGGCTGCGCCAATGGCTGCTCAATCAAAATATTTCATGTATTCATTAATTTCTAAAGAAAGTACATAAGACCTTATATATGGAGGGGGGGAATGCTAGGGTTTCAACCCTAGCAAGGGGGGAAAGGGGGGCGGCCAAAGGGGGGGAGGGGATCGAATGGGAAGGAAAAAAAAAGGGGGGGTGCGCAATCTACTTCCTAAAAAAAAGGTAGGGGGGCGGCTGCCTCCTCCTCCTCTTGGAGGAGATGAGAGGGGGCGCCCAAAACCCTAATGGGCCAAAAGGTTGGACCAAGAAGTGGCCCACTAGTCCTATTGCCCAACCAATGAGCCTAGCACACCCAATAAAGGTCTAATTGGCCCCAATTGGCCTACAAAGGTCCACAATAAAGAATAAACATGTCCACGCAGGGACTAAACCAAGGCCTGGTATGGCCATCATGTAAAAGAAGGTCCTCTAAACCATGCCGTAGTCGCCGAGCCAAAGAGATGCCGGCGTGCTCCGCGTGCTCCGTCGAGAAAGGCGGCGCGTGTCCTCACCAATTCTCCCCGGGTGGGAAGAACTCGACCCCGTCGAGTAAGGGTCACGATCGCTCCAATAACGCTCCAGCAGGTCCGGGTCGATCAGCTCCAGCTCTCCACGTGTGATCCAGGTGTCGTCTGTCGCAGGGCGCCCTCTCCAGCGCACTAGGAAGCGCTGGTAGGCTCCGCTCCTGGTCGTGGTCACCTGCTCATCCAGTATGCAATCTATATGCTCGCGTGTCTGTAATGGGGCTGGAGGAGGTGGACGCTCAGATGGTGTAATGCTCTCAACAGGAGGGGTAGGCCCAAAAAGCTCACTGGGAATCACCGCGGGATCCCGATATGCCACCAGATCTGAAACATTGAACGTCGAACAGATCCCATAGTCGTCTGGCAGCTCAATCTCATACGCATTCGACCCAATTCGCTTCAAGACTCGAAAGGGTCCGGCACCGCGGTCCTGGAGTTTCTTCACGGCCCCCGAAGGGAACCGTTCAGGTCTAACCCTGATCATGACGTACTCTCCCACTTGGAACTCACGGGTGCGTCGATGCGCGTCAGCTAATTCCTTATAACGTGCGTTGCTGGCCTCTATATGACGACGTATATGCTCATGCAACTGCCTAATATGCTCTGCAAAGGACTCAGCTGACTCAGAGACACGGGCCTGGATGGGTAAGGGGACCAAATCTATCGGTTTCCTAGGTCTACGACCAGTAACAATCTCAAAAGGGCTCAGACCTGTAGACCTATTGACCGAGTCATTATAAGCAAACTCTGCTAAAGGCAGAACCAAGTCCCAGTCCCCGACACGATCACGCACTAGGCACCTAAGAAGATCCCTCAAACTCCTATTGACTACCTCTGTTTGACCATCGGTCTGGGGGTGGTAGGCGGTGGAGAATTTCAGCTGGGTGCCCATCATATGCCAAAGGGTTTTCCAAAAGTAGCTCGTGAAACGCACATCCCTATCAGACACTATGGTACGTGGAAGCCCAAATCGGGAGACACAATGAGTGAAGAACATACGGGTAACTCTAGAGGCGTCAGATGTCTTGGAACAGGGAATAAACAAAGCCATCTTAGAGAACCTGTCTACCACCACGAAAATGGAATCATGACGACGCGAGGTACGGGGCAGACCTAACACAAAGTCCATGCTGATGTCCTGCCATGGACTGTCCGGCACGGGGAGGGGAGTATACAGGCCGGTATTCTGCTTCCTCTGCTTGGCCATAGCGCAAATGCGGCACTGGGCCACGATCCGGGCAACATCACGCTTCAGGCTAGGCAATTAGAAGCGATGCTCAACTGCCTCGACGGTCTTATTCCGGCCGAAGTGGCCGGCTAGACCGCCAGCATGCATCTCCCAAGCAAGAAAATCGCGAACCGAGGTCCGCGGAACACATAAGCGACTCCCATGGAAAAGATAATCGTCATGCAGCATGTAATCCGAATACTCTCGGGACGGGCCTGCCTGGAGGGTGGTGTAGATCGGACCGAAGTCCGGACAATCAGCGTACAACTCCCTCATCCTATCCATCCCCACCACCTCTACACTCATGGTGGTCAAAAGGTGAGCACGGCGGCTCAAAGCATCAGCTACCCGGTTCTCCACACCGGCCTTGTGCCTCAGCACAAAAGTATACTCCTGGAGGAACTCTACCCAACGACTATGACGAGAGTTGAGTTTCTTCTGGGCATGGAGATATCGGAGTGCCTCATGATCAGAAAATAGGACGAACTCCTGGTGTAGAAGATAGTGTCTCCAATGCCGCAGAGCCTGCACAACTGCGTAGAACTCCTTGTCGTATGTAGAATAACGCAGTCGGGCATCGCCCAACTTCTCGCTAAAAAAGGCAACGGGGTGAGCCTCCTGACTCAGAACTCCTCCAATACCAACCCCAGAGGCATCGCAAGAGACCTCAAACACCTTCGTGAAATCCGGTAGACGAAGGATAGGTGCCTGGGTCATGCGCTCCTTGAGGAGCGCAAATGCAGCCGAAGCGGCCCTGGTCCACTCAAACGCCCCTTTTCGAATGCAATCAGTGATGGGGGCGGTGATGGAACTGAAACCTCGAATGAATCGGCGATAGAAGGTCGCCAGCCCGTGAAAACTACGGACATCGTGCAGGGTGCGAGGTTCGGGCCACTCCACTATAGCCCTGACCTTCTCCGGGTCGGCGGAGACTCCATCACTAGATACAATGAACCCCAAGAAAGTGACCTGTGTAGTCATGAAAGCGCACTTCTTCGGGTTAGCATAAAGGCTCTCTCTCCTCAGAATAAGACAGACCTGCCTAAGGTGTTCTAGGTGGTCCTCCCGGGTGCGGCTATAAATGAGAATATCATCGAAATAGACAACCACGAAGACCCCAATCAATGGCCGTAGAACCTGGGTCATCAGCCGCATAAAGGTGCTGGGAGCATTGGTCAGCCCAAAGGGCATGACCAGCCACTCATAAAGACCATCCTTGGACTTAAAGGCCGTCTTCCATTCATCACCAGGCCTGACTCTCACCTCGTGATAGCCACTCTTTAAATCTATCTTGGAAAACACAGTGGCTCCCGCCATCATATCCAACATATCATCCAAGCGGGGAATGGGAAATCTGTACTTCACCGTGATCTTATTGATTGCACGGCTGTCTACACACATCCTCCAAGTACCGTCTTTCTTTGGGGCAAGTAATGCAGGGACGGCACAAGGGCTCATGCTCTCACGAATGTATCCCCTAGCCTCAATCAAACGGAACCTCCTTTGTCGGGAGGGGTCATCATTCAAAGGAGGGAGTGGAGAAAGGGGAAGGCGGCTGCCACCTCTTCCACTTGGAGGAGGTGAGAGGTGCGCCCAAAACCCTAACCCTAGGGGTTGGGTGCGCAAACCCCAAATGGGCCAAGAGAAGTGGAGCACAAGATGGCCCACTAACCCCTTTGCCCTCTAAATAAGCCTACAAAGCACAAAAGATGTCTAATTGGCCTACAAAGGCCTACAACTAGATAGAAGTGTCCACGCAGGGACTAATCCAAGGCCCAACATGGCCTAAAGCATGAAATAAATGGGGATAACTCTGCTAGTCTGCTAAATGATCGCCGAGCCAAAGGGATGCCGGCGTGCTCCGTGTGCTCCGTCGAGTGAAGCGGCGCGTGTCCTCACCAATTCTCCCCGGGTGGGAAGAACTCGACCCCGTCGAGTAAGGGTCACGGTCGCTCAAGTAACGCTTCAGCAGGTCCGGGTCGATCCGCTCCAGCTCTCCACGTGTGATCCAGGTGTCGTCTGTCGCAGGGTGCCCTCTCCAACGCACTAGAAAGCGCTGGTAGGCTCCGCTCCTGGTCGTGGTCACCTGCTCATCCAGTATGCAATCTATATGCTCGCGTGTCTGTAATGGGGCTGGAGGAGGTGGACGCTCAGATGGTGTAATGCTCTCAACAGGAGGGGTAGGCCCAAAAAGCTCACTGGGAATCACAGCGGGATCCCGATATGCCACCAGATCAGAGACATTGAACGTCGAACTGATCCCATAGTCGTCTGGTAGCTCAATCTCATACGCATTCGACCCTATTCGCTTCAGAACTCGGAAGGGTCCTGCACCGCGGTCCTGGAGTTTCTTCACGGCCCCCGAAGGGAACCGTTCAGGTCTAACCCTGATCATGACGTACTCTCCCACTTAGAACTCACGGGTGCGTCGATGCGCATCAGCTAGATCCTTATAACGTGCGTTGCTGGCCTCGAGGGGGTGATGATGATGTAGACTCCAAACTAGTGGCGTGGACTCATACCGATATGAATGCATGGGTGGCCCAGGGCATCCAAACATAGACCCAGCATGTCTATGACGCCTACATGACTGGACAACACGGGGAGGACCAGGACAACCAAAGTTGTATCTATCATGCATGGGTGTCCTACGTAATGTGGTAGACTCATGGGGACTAAATTGCCCAAACTCACTCATGACATTCCCTATATGAGACAAACCCCTATATGATGGTGGACATGAAGAAACATGGGGAAGAGACATGTGTCCCTGGCCTCCTAAGCTCGGGCATCTGGATGCCAGTAAGGTGAGGTGTTGACTAGAAGGCCTAGGTGGTGTATGATAGTGGACCTCCTCGACAAGGTGGGGAAAAGAATATGGGTCGAGAGGCTCACTAGGGAGGGGATCGAAAGGGTCAAAGAAATGATGACCCCTCCCGACAGGTCCCTTCACTATACTTGCCCATGTGCGACATTCGCCCAGGTGCAGATAATCACCTTCAGGCACTCTCATGTATGGGGCAAGAGGCTCATGAGGAAGGCAAGGAAGGCAAGGTTCCTCCCTCGGGACCGTGAAACCATAAGCGGGGACAAAATCAACCTCCACGGGTATGGGAAATAATAAAAGGACCTCGGATGTGATATGTCCTATGGTGTAGACCGAGGTAATAGACCCCAAAGCAGGGAGTGTAAAGCTATGACTATAGGGTTGGTCAGACCCTAAGATCAACATATAAGTCAACTCCCATTGATAATCTAAACTCCTAAGGAAGTCCTTCACATTTTCAAGAAAGCAGAAGGACCGAAAAGTGGTGTGAAAGGAGTTAAGGGGTATTATTGGGAGGGCTGGTCCCATGGGTGTATAGCAAGGAATGGAGACATCTAGAAGTGGACCCTCCCTTAGCCAGCTAGCTAAAGACTCACCAATGACCAGTTCACCCTCGGAAGGTAAGAATGTCTCTATATGAGGGTCTAAGGGTGAAGCCTCTCTCTCGGGAGTGGAAACTGAGTCCTCTATGATGTGGAGGGGCCCCTGGCTCTCAGTCGAGGGTCTCAGGCCGAGAGTGTCGGCCTTAACTTCCAAAGGTTCAGGCACGACTGGGTGCTCCATGGGGTCACTCCCTAACTCCTCGACCCCCGTTAGATACTCCTCAATCAATTCCTGTTCAGCCTCGTAAATCACTGGAACAAAAGGCGGAGTGGATCGCTGGGGTGGTGGCAGGCATGAGCACGGAGGCGGAGCGGACTGTGGGCTAGGGGAAATCGATGATCCCATAGGAGTGCCCATCCTTTCTAGTTTCTCCCTAACGAGTTGCAGGAGTTCTGCGAAGGGGAGATCTCTCAAGTTAGGGGCATTCGGGGAGACTTGCTGGTAATCATGAGATTTAGTCTCGAGCTTAGACTCACAGACAGGTGGCACCTTGCTCCTCCAACTATGATGTGCTCGGTTGGGGGTAAGAGGTGATGGGCGTTGCGGAGGTTGAGCCCTTAGAGTGGCCTTAGACTGATCGAGGGAGATAGGAGGAGTGGTAGTGCTCCTTGGGCTATGGGTCTCTGAGTAGGAGGCGAAGCGTTGGGGAGCGTAGATCCTCCTAAATTCTACCTTCACCTCCTCCCATGAGTGTATGGGCTCTTGCCACCAACCTGCCCTAAGACCTACTATGTGATCCCACACTTCCCTAGCTTGAGGTGAAAGTTGACCCCTGGCAATGTTGACTCTCTCGGAACCATATATCCAATTCTTCTCAAAGTATTTTCCCATGGTAGCCTCCCACTTTAGATAGGCTCTAGGGCTCGATCCATCAAAGCGAAGGTCCCCATCTACAATGATGTCCAGGAATAGAGGGTCGGTCGGACCCTTGTGGAGGATGTAAGGAGTAGCCATGATGAAGCACCTGAGGACTCTAAATACACATGCACGCCCTAGGACTATGGAAGGGACATGTAGGACAACTAAGGGATGGGACTAGACACAACTCAAAATGGTGAAGGAAACTGGGGAAGAATACGGACTCAAATGCACCTAAAACAGACCTAATGACTTACATGCAACTTAGACAGATCTAATGCTCTAATTTGCACCCTAGACAACCTAAAGACTCAAATGACCTAAGACCCCAATTTGCTAGAACAAACTGGTTCCCTAAGCTCTGATACCAAATTTGATGCGGGACGGAACTGACAAATGGACTAAACCTATGATGAAGACCAAGTGCGGCCAGCACTCACACGTGACAAGGCAAGCCGAGAGATCGACCTCCGTACTATTCCTCCGAAGAGAGGCGTCTCTCAACAAGAAACCCAAGTCCACGGTCGTCCCTATGAGGGAAGCGAGTGGATCAAAGCGGCAAAGGAGCCGACGCGCAACTATAGGAGTCTAGTCCGAGCTCGGTGCTCGACTAGGGCCACGGAATGGGATACTCTCACTCACGATCTCGCGGTGTTGAATGCTAGCTAGGATCCCTACACTCTCACGCGGCATACAAGATCACATACTAGTAAAGCAAAATGCCAAGGGGGGGAGCGTCGCACGTACCTCCACGCCTAGGCGTGGGGAAGGAACCCCGGCCGAGACCGACAACCCCGATACACACAATGAAAGAATAGGTACAAGCCAGCAATGGTGCCCACTCCTCGCAGGGAGATAACAGGCTACAACAATTCCATTCGGGGCGGCCGATACACGGGCTGACGGGCGGCACTCGGTGAAGGGTTGGCCACGAGGAGGGTCCGGATGACGATCGGCAGAATCGCAGCAACGCGCGACTCGGTGGTAAACGTTCCCACGAATGGATCCGGAGTCCGATTGGGGCGCCGTCAGCGAGGGCGCGTAGTTAGGTCGCAGGAGGAAGCCTCGGCCAAAAGGCGTGCTCAGATTCCGTCCGTGGAAGCCGTGGCCGCACCTGCAAGTGGGGACAAGGAATCTGCTCCCAGAACTGCGCTGTCGAGCGGGGAAAATGGTAACTCGCAGCTCCGGTAGGCGAACGAGGCCCCGCTTGTGGGAGGACGTCGGGGACGCAGAGCAGCAGGTCCGGACCAAAGAGCTCGATCAGATATGGTCGTGGTTGGACGCTGTGAACTTTGGAAATCGCCGGTTGTTCTGGCACCGGGTGGACTGGGCAGACCCGCGCGACCTCACGGGAACGGACGCCACGAACAGCTCGGACGTCGGAACCTCCTTGATTTTGATTGAGCAGCCATTTGCGCAGCCACCCCTTGGAGAGGGCGACCCTCTCTTCCTCCTCTGCTCCTGCGACGGGAGCAACCCCGGGGTGCGGCTCCCCATCCCCTCGGTGCGACGCCGAGGTTCTTCCTCCCTTCTACTTCGTCTCCGGTTCGAGTTCGCGTGTTCCAGATTCGGCCCCGAATTGCAGCGGCGTCCCCATCCGGTGCGGGTCGAATCCGAGCCCCTCCTTTTTTTGGTGGATACTTCTACGAGTCGGCAGCGCGTGGGCTTTGGTTTCGCCTCGATCCGAGGTCGGCACCACCCGTGGCGAGTTTTCTCGTGAGCTAGCGCAGGAGCCTCCCTCTCTGCGCGCCCAGATCCACCCTCCTTCTTGCGAAAATCCCACAGGACGGACAACTCCGAGTTTGGTGCTTATTTCTTCAGAGTTTGTACCTCTCTTCGTCTTCTTTCCAACGCCGCCAACCTCGTCTCGTTCCGACGTCCGAGCTGTTCGTGGCGTCCGTTCCCGTGAGGTCGCGCGGGTCTGCCCAGTCCACCCGGTGCCAGGAAAACCGGCGATTTCCAAAGTTCACAGCGTCCAACCACGACCAGATCTGATCGAGCACTTTGGTCCGGACCTGCTGCTCTGCGTCCCCGACGTCCTCCCACAAGCGGGGCCTCATTCGCCTACCGGAGCTGTGAGTTACCATTTTCCCCGCTCGACAGCGCAGTTCTGGGAGCAGATTCCTTGTCCCCACTTGCAGGTGCGGCCACGGCTTCCACGGACGGAATCTGAGCACGCCTTTTGGCCGAGGCTTCCTCCTGCGACCTGACTACGCGCCCTCACTGACGGCGCCCCAATCGGACTCCGGATCCATTCGTGGGAACGTTTACCACCGAGTCGCGCGTTGCTGCGATTCTGCCGATCGTCATCCGGACCCTCCTCGTGGCCAACCCTTCACCGAGTGCCGCCCGTCAGCCCGTGTATCGGCCGCCCCGAATGGAATTGTTGTAGCCTGTTATCTCCCTGCGAGGAGTGGGCACCATTACTGGCTTGTACCTATTCTTTCATTGTGTGTATCGGGGTTGTCGGTCTCGGCCGGGGTTCCTTCCCCACGCCTAGGCGTGGAGGTACGTGCGACGCTCCCCCCCTTGGCATTTTGCTTTACTAGTATGTGATCTTGTATGCCGCGTGAGAGTGTAGGGATCCTAGCTAGCATTCAACACCGCGAGATCGTGAGTGAGAGTATCCCATTCCGTGGCCCTAGTCGAGCACCGAGCTCGGACTAGACTCCTATAGTTGCGCGTCGGCTCCTTTGCCGCTTTGATCCACTCGCTTCCCTCATAGGGATGACCGTGGACTTGGGTTTCTTGTTGAGAGACGCCTCTCTTCGGAGGAATAGTACGGAGGTCGATCTCTCGGCTTGCCTTGTCACGTGTGAGTGCTGGCCGCACTTGGTCTTCATCATAGGTTTAGTCCATTTGTCAGTTCCGTCCCGCATCACCTCTCCTCCTCTGCGATCTCTTCTTCTTACTGCATTCGTTTTCCTCTGCAAAAGGATGAACGGCGACCGAGCTATGACGCCGGCGCCGGATTCCTAACGTGTAATTGAATATCCCATTCCTGTTTCCGGGGTGGCAATGCATATTTGAATATCTGGACCAACAGGTCGAATGATTGATTTTAAACTTCTGTCTCCTCTCCTATCTACGGCGATGGTTACCTCCGTGTGTTTTCTCCGGTCCCGGTTTTCCCCGAAGCCCCGATCATGCCCCAAAGCATTGTGGGCTACAGAAACACCCCCTCCCGGGGTTCTTTCCCCTCTTCTTTGCGACCGTGCCCGTGTATGATTTAAGGGCCCCCGCATGCCCTCCGTGGACAGAGCTGCGCTTCCGCGTACGCTTCTTTCTACCGTGTTGTCAAGGGTCAGCTCCCCTCGATTCCTCTCTTCCTATTGCCCTGTGGCTCGTGAGGTGGGGATCGTACTCGGGATTGCAAGATGCATCGGCTTGACATTGCACCGTAACTGTTCGAGCATATGCCCCTATGTTTGGCTCGTCCCATCTGTGAAGTGATTACCCCTCCGCATTATAGTCATGTGAACCGTTCCGAGACTCTTTGGTGTCGTCTTAGTCATCCGGGGAGGGGGACATCCCCTGCTACTTCGCATAGCTGCTGAGCGACCGGGAACTTTACCCCCCCCCCCCCCATGGTCAAGGTTTCCCCAAGGCCATAGCAGATAGCAACAAGGGTCCTAGTCTAACAGGCTTCGCCTCGACAACCCGAGACTCAATCTAGGCCAAGAGATGTGTGCTCCTCGTAGGCCAGCCCTCGGAGCTTAACCCTCTTGGTGGTCGGTCCCTCTATGGGATGAGTCATGTGCCGTGAGATGTCCACCCCTCGCAGGCTAGCCCTCGGGGTGATGCTCTCATCATCAATGACCTCGTCTCTCTATTCTTCTCCTTGCGGAGCTTTGGTGCCCCTCGTAGACTAGTCCTCGGGGTATCCTATCCGATGGGGTTTGCTGGGTGCCTCCGTGTACACCGGCGTTTCAGGGGCTTGTTCCACAAGTGAACATGACCCCGCTTCTCCCCTGCAACTCTCCAGGTCCAGGGGAGATGCTGTCCAAATTTGGACAGATTAAGAATAAATAAGCTCCAATGAAATGATCGTTCTGGACTCAATCGTCTCAGTGCTCGAGTATGAACCTCGCACTGACCTCCCCCTTTATCTCCAGAAGTCTGTGGACTCCAATCGAATAGTCATCTGGCCCAACAACTCAAGAAGGATCCTATGAAGTCCAGCAAACTTGAAAGAGTTCGAAACTCAATAAAACAAGCTTATCACGGCGCGGTCTTAACCGGCGCGCCCTAAACCGGCGCGGTACCCCCCCGCGCCGGATTAGCCCCACACTCATCTTCTAAAAAATTTTCTTTGCGCCTTTCCGGCGCGCCCTAAACCGGCGCGCCCCAAAGTCCTTGCGCGCCGTTTAAATACCCTGATCGCCGCGCCGTATTAACATCTACACCTACGTCTCTTCGCGCCGTATTAACTCTCATCATGGCCGCGCTGGGTTAAGATGCTATACCTATGCTTCGTCGCGCCGTATAAGCTACCTATTGCATGATCGCGCCGGTTTTGAAACCGATTGTTGTTTTAATCACTTATCTGCCCCCGAGTGGACCTCGTCCCTCGGGGTTGGCATTGATAAATCATAATGCATAATAAATTGAACAAGGGAGGGACCGAGCGAGCCCCGAGTTGTGTTGTCATCGTATCTTCATTACCATGCCAGTTAGCACTTTGTTTTCACTGTCACACTTATGTTGCCTTCCCTCTTCTTGATGAGGAGTAACAAGCATGGCTGACTGTCATTTACTTTCACAATTCCATTATCATGCTTAATATAATCATGAAAGTCGTATGTGCATCCATGCATACATCCTTGGGTATATCAAATGGTGTCGACGGAAAAGCCGGATTATGTATGGTCGGAAGTCTTCGCTATGCGCGACGACGGTCTTCGGACCCACGTCCTCAGCCATGTACCGAGGATCCATAATTCCATGAAACATACGCATCCGGCATGCCTTCGTTGCAATCATCATGTAGCTTTTTCTAATCCGGCTTCGACAGCCCGCTATCTCGGCAATTAATCAAAGGTGTTCCCTCCTCGTGGGGGATGTAATTAACGCCATAGCCTTTATGGTATGGCGGACTGCTGGTCCCGACCGAACCTCACATTCGCCCGATATGGGTCAGAGTGAGCACATCATAAAAATCGTCACTCATGTGACTGGCACGCCCGCGTCGTCAATCAATCAGTTGACTACAAGTTAGTTAATTGGTTGATCGACACGCGAACGAAAAGGCAAAAGAAAAAGAAAAAAAAATGCGCGAAACATAGTCTGGCACGCCCGGTGGGACCAGTGTCACCTTTCATCTCTTTGTCGAGATATTCGGGCTTCGAAGCCCTTTCAAAGACTACTGATTGTTTTCTTGTCTGTCTTTTCAGTGCAAACAATGACGACTCACGGGATAACCGGCGTCGACTTCAGTCCTGCGATCGTCGCAGGACACGCACAAGGGTACCTGGCGGTGCCCATGGAGTTTGGTAGCTTTCCTCCTGCTGTGGGCTTCCCCAACTTCTTGGGGTTGGCCTTTGTCGACATGCTGGAAGTGGAAGCCACGGAACCCGTCAAGGAAGCTGTGAAGGAAATGGAGCCTCTGAAGGCCCCCTGCCGCGGTGATTCGCTCAAGAACCCGGTTCCGGCCGCTAGCTGCCTGGTGCACCACCTGGTACGGGTGATGCATCCCACTGATATCAACAAGCCCCCTGGAGGACGTCAGCGTCGCCAGGCTCGCAAGAACACTGCCGTGATCACCGGAACTGTCTCTCAGTCCGGAAAATCAATGCTGGTGGGAGGCATGCGTGTCTTCCTCAACGGGCGCACGGCACGGGTGACCCCAGATCGCGTCATCCCAAACGTCCCTGTCTACAACAACTATCAAGCTCTCGCTGGAAGGAGGGCAGAAAGAGAATAAGCCGGCCACCATGGCCAATAAAACCCGGCGCTCAGGCCGAGGAAATTCAAACAGGTGTGGGTTCCCAAGCGGACCCAACCTGCCTACCATCCAACGCCCACCCGCCATCGTCCTATGAACAACGAGGCGAGAGCGAGAAGAGAAAGGGGCTTGTCCCTGATGAATGAAGAAGAGGTGGTTGCGGATCCTCCGCGTCACAGAAGTTTCCGGGCTGTGGCCCGTCAAGCCAACGTCCCTTCCACGGGGCGAAGGTTCCAACAGCCAGCTGACAGAGCTCGACTGGCCTACATTCCTTCTGCTGGAGGTCGATCACTCTCCCCCGTGCTACATCAAGAACGGAGTCAAGAAGAAATGGCCTGCCTGGTCAGAAGCTATTTCCGAGGATTGGGTAACACCTCACTCGGACAGCAGCGGCTGATGCAGACAGTCGCCACTGAAGAAAATTACTGCCCATCAACGGCAGATGAAGAAGAAATGGAGGATATAATGAGGATGTCGTCGGTCGATGACAACGGACACAATGACGGCTCTGAGATCAAAGCCGATGAAGCCTTCCCCGAGCGGGAAGAAAGAAGAAGAATTTCTGTGTTCGAGAGGCTGACCTTCCCGCAACAAGCAAGGCGGAGGGTCCATCGACAAAGAAGGAGGATGCAGGTTTTCACTTGCAACATGGTTGGCGTGTCCAGCCGATATGGGAAGCTTCCTGAAGACTCCCAAGAACTGGCTCAGTTGGCCGTACGGCCGGGACCAGCTACCCGCAGGACAGAAGCAGCAAGAGGGCTTCTGACAGCGATGAAAGAGAAACAGCCCCAGTCATACCTCCACTGGGATGACAAAGCCCCCGTCTTGACCGCTAATGTGGTAACGACGGAAGAAGAAGACGACGTACTCCTCGACATCCTGCCCGAGGGTACGTCCGGAGAAACAACAGAAGGTGTCCCCACCACTATAGACCCATCAGTCTTGATGCTGCTGCAAAGATATCAACGGGAAATAGATTCCCTGAAGAAACAGCTGATGGAGAAAACTGAACACTCATCAGCCTCCAAACCACCCGAAGTCCAAGGTGAATCATCCCGGGGAGCGGCTCGTCGAGACGATCCTCCACCACTTTACACACTACCCCAGCTGTCAGAGCCAACTGTGACGACAGCACAACAGCGGCCACCACAGCCTCAGCCGCTGCTACCTCCGGTGCTTCCTCAGGTGCACCCAACACCCCCGCTGCTGCATCCTCCACAGGCGACCACCCTGGTCACCCCGTACCTGCAGCCAGCACACTTCTATCCGGAGCCAGTCGACCCCACGGTCGTGAGCCGGATGATGGTGGAGAGGATGATCGAGCTGAAGCTCGCAGAGAAGAGCGAAGGCGACTACGTCGCATTCGATGCCTACCGGGTGCCCTACCCACAACACCATGCGGCTAAGCGACTTCCCCCGAGAGTCAACAAGCCACCCAAGTTTGACAAATTCAACGGGAAAGGTTACCCAAAAGAACATATTGCATATTATATGACCGTTATGGGTGATCTGTCCACCGACGAGTCATATTTGCTGAAATTCTTCGGGTCCTCGCTGACGGGGCTCGCGTTCGAATGGTACTCCAGCCTCTCGGCCGGGTCAATCAATGACTGGTCAGATATGCAGAGGAAATTCAGGGAAAGATTCCATGTCACAGAGAGGGAGGTCACAGTGGCCGAACTCTATTCGACAAAACAAAGGGCAGATGAGACCGCCCTTGACTACATCAAGAGGTGGAGGAACCTCGGAATGAGATGCAAGCGGCCCCCGCATCAGGAGGACGCTGTGCAAATATGTAAGCAAAATCTCAGGAGGGAGGTCTTGGAAAAAATGATCGGGATGGAAATACGGTCGTTCGTCCGGCTGAATAACGTGGTGGCCGAGGTAGAGGCTTTTCTAGCCAAGCCCGTCCCGCCGTCAGCTGCCAGCACAGCTCAGAAAGGAAAGGCGGCGGAACGGCGCCCCACACCTAAAGAAGCGAATGCGCTTGATATCAAGGCGTTCGAACAACAGAAGGAGAAAGGCAAGAAAGCGGCTCCCCCGCAACCTGCGAAAGCTCCAGATGACAAAGAAGGTCCTTCGTTGAGGGACAAAATGAAGAAGGCTTATTCCTTTCCTAAGGATAAGACCCGGATCCTGTTTGACTGGGTAACAGAATACAGTATGGTCACTCTGCCTGAGCCAAGAAGACCAGAGGACCTCAAAAGAAGAGACAGTCCAAGATTCTGCCCCTATCACCAGATGTTGGGACATTCAATCGAAGACTGTTATGTTTTCAAAGACATCATTGAAGGGATGGTGAAGAAAAATGAGATAGAGCTGGGAGAGTACAAAGTAGACCCTCCTCAGCCACATGAAGCTCCTCCCCGAAGAGCAGCAGTCAACATGGTCTCCCTCTACCAGGCGTTACCTGAGGAGATCTCTGAAGCAAGCACACGGAGCACCTACGAAATCCATTTCCTGGAGCCCGTGAAGGAACAGCAGGGGTGGCAGCAAGTCCCTGTGAAGCACAAGAAGAAGAGGGCACCCCGCCCAAAAGAGGGGGCACATATCCGTGGCATTACACCTCGGCCTGCTCCGCCAGTGGGAGCGCCCGTATGGGTCACTCCACCTGCAGCTGTCAGAATATATACACCCAACAGGAGGAGACAAACTCCGCTGCCAGTAATCAAGGAAACCAACCCTGGGGTCCTTCGACTGCAACACTTAATTGAAGGGCTAGAGGAATATGTACAGCCCGAACTAAAACCTCTGCTGGTACGGGACCACGTCCCATGGCTAGAGCTGGAGCAACTCTCGCTCAAGCAAGGGGATGAAGCTGAAGCAGCACCACCTCAAGAGAGCAACATGTTCTGGGGGCAAGCGCCTACAGAAATCAAAAAGAGGAAAAAGCAAAAGAAAAAGAAGAGAAAGGCCCCTAGGGCCCATAAAACAAAAAAAATCATGTCAAAATTCATCCTTTAGCTATTTTTTGATTTTCGTCCAACTCCAAGTTCCAGATCTATCCTGGTTCTGTTTACTGTTCATCAGCTCTGAGTTTACCCCATTCGAACCATCTTTTTATTTTTGTTGGGTCGCCCAAATTTATTGGGAGTTCTGTCCCATATATCTACCACCAGGAATTTTCTTAATTTTTGATAAGGTCTCTAGGTATTTTTCAAATTTCGTCTAAGTTCCCAAGAACAGTCTGCCCACAGTTTCCCAGATCCGACCCAGGTCTAGTAAAAACATCCCATAAAATCCATTTCTTATCCAATCAAAAAACCAAAAATAGTCCCGGATTTCTCTCTCAGAGACCTTCAACTTTGCTGAAGAAATCATTTCCAGATTCGGAGGTCTTCTCCCTGGTCAACGTCGATCTTCAGAGAAGTCAGAACCTGCCCCTGCAGTTCTGGCCAGATTCCAGCAAGCTTGTAAAATACATGATCAGAAATACAGATCTGATTATTTTTTTTTAAGACCCCTACGTCGAATTATTCTGAGCCAGCTTTCCAACGGCGCTAACCTCGTCGTATTCCGACGACGGGGCTGATCGCAGCAGCAGTTTTCTCCGAGTCGCGCGCCTGCAAACAGAACTTTCAGGTTCGTGGCCGAGTTCCCGGCGAGGGCCGCCCGGCGTCCAGCGGTCGTTCCAGCAGCTCGCCATCCCAGGGGTAGGCTTTCCAGGTGTCTCCACCACAGAGGAGTCATCAGGCCCCACACGACCCCTCCGGTCAATACGTGGGCCCCCACTAGCACGAGTACGCGTGAAGCCGAAGCATTGCCCGAACCCGCCCGTCAACCCGAACTTGGTCCTCCCGGGCCCACTTGTGTCGCCCTTTACCTCCCTGCGTGGAGTGGGATTATTTGTACTGCTGTAAACATAATGTACTAAGTTCCCGGGAGTACGAGCTTCGGCCGGGTGCCATCTTCGCCACGCCGAGAGCGTGGAGGTATCGCCTTCACCCTTACATTTGGCATTAGCGTAATTCTTTATATGTTTTATATGCCGCTGCTAGAGAGCATGTGTAGGGATACCTAGCTCGCCTTCAATTTATAATATCACTGCTGCGAGAGAGAGCGAAGCCATCCCGTGACCCGATCCGGGCGCAAAAGAGAGCCGACCACCCTAGCTCATTGCCGGTTTCTCAACCGCGCACATCCGACGCTTCCCTCGTTAAGGGACGATCGCGAGCTTGTCGTGTCCGTGGTCCCGTCCCGCATCAATTTGATATCAGAGCGGGTTGAGTCTAGGGTGTTTGCATTCAAAAAAAAAAGAGTGTCATGTAGTCATTAGTCGGTCTAAGTCGTGTTTAGGATCATCACATTTTTAAAACAACAAAAAGAGTCATTTTTGGGTCGCATACATCCCTTTACTCGGTATATAAAAAGGTGTTGTCCGACCGTTAGGTTACGCCTATCGGGAAGGCCGCACACTTGTGCGAGTGACCTTCGGGTCGATTGTCTCCGCCCCGTACCGAGTCTTGGTTTACGTCTAGGGTCCTTAGTGTGCATGCATTCCAACTTTGCATTACTTAGGGTCGTGTCTAGTGTCTTGCCCAAATGGCCTTGCATATCCATTCCTAGGGATCCATTCCCGTATTTTGGCAACTATGGCCAACCCATGTCGACCCGTCCAAGGTGATAGGTCCGTGTCCGAGTACCTTCGGGCATATCATAAGTATTGGTTGGAACATGGTTTGGGAGAGGAGAGCAACACAGCCGCATTTCAGTTCCGGAGAGGTTTGCGCTTTCACTTCCAGTTGGAATGTCTTATCCGCAATGCAGTCTCTCTAGCGGAATCCTATACGGTCGCTCTAGTGGTCGAACCATTTGAGTCGCACTTTTCTCGGTATGGTGGCTTTCGACAAGAATCCACCTCCCAGCCGCCTACTCCATGGCCTTCACCACTCGAGAGAGTTCCAATGTCATCCATCTCTATTTCCGAATTTGATTCGGAATCCTCTCATTTGGAACCACCAAGGCCCGAGCCACCCGTATTTCTAACGGGTACGCTTTTCATAGCCGAGCTGCTTCTTAGTTGGCTCAAGGATGGCTTGGTCCCACCTCCCTTCCCATCAATGGACCCCACACTACCACTAGTGCCGGTCAACTCATTCCATACCACCTTTCGATCTCGTCACCATGTTGACACATTGGACGATCTTGTCATGGGATTGGATTCACAATGGGAGTTGACGCACCTTTTGGCCCGAGGCTTTGACCAACCCACTAGTCTTAGCCTCACTCATCCGGCCATAGGGTCCATTACCTCCGAGTGCACCGTGGGTTGTATCACCACGGAGGTTCTTCTACTGCTCCCGCTACCGGATGAGCCCGACTTCATGACTTTGCTTCCGAGGGAGGAGTCATATTTCCTATACACGGTCCCATCTACCATGACGGAGGAAGGTGACCACCCGCACCTTCAAGAATTTCACGATTGGGACCATGTCATGTTGGAACCCACCTCATGGGGTCATACCTTCTTTGACCCTTTTGACCCCTCCACTAGTGAAGCTCCCGAGCTATCACATTCCCTCCACCTCTTCCAAGGAGTTCACTATTCCACCCATACCCCTCGGTCTATTCGGCAAGCCGTCTCTACATCTAGGGATGATGACGAGGGTAGTTTTGGATCTCCTACCCCTTCTTCACCCAAATCCCATCGGTCGCCAATGCATGATTGGAACATCTTAGGGTGTCGAGGAGTCATCCATTCCGTCAAGCATCGAGTACATCTAGTGTATGCATGGCACATATTCGGGTGTCCTGGTCCGCCGTCACCCATGTACGGGTCGGACTAACAGTGTGTTTTCTTTGTGTGGTTTGTTTGTGTGGTGATTTTGAGTCGATTGTTTGTGTGATTTTCATTCATGTGTCAGTGCATGGTGAGTCTGCATGTGTCTTATGCAAGCTCGTGTCGTTCTCTTATGAGTGTGAAGCGAGTCGACTCACTCGATGAGTATGGGATCGGTTCTACATCTATACCCGGATCAGTCACCTATAGGGACTCAGCGGTGATTCCTAGTGAGTCTTCGAGCTGTTTCCTTCCTTTTGAGAGTACCCCTTCGGAGTGACCACCTTTAGCCATAGTAGTGCGCATATCGAGTATATATGGAATGAGCAGGTGCGATCACTTGGAGTGGAGCATACCCGCGCTACTTAGTACGGTGACAGATCCGCCGGAGTACCGGAGCAGCCATACCCCTACTCGACGGGGTCGAGTTCCTCCCACCCGGGGAGAATTGATGGGGCATCAAAGGCGATTTCCATACACGGGTGAAGTGTATTTGTGTGTTATGGCTTGTATAAGATTGTAATTGTGTAATTTCTTTCTTTTGGGCCCCTTGTAAGGCTTATATCAAGCCAATGGGCCATTTGTTATGTCAAGTCCATTACTAGGTTACCTTAGTAGAGTCCATTAGGAGTGATTATCATATTGGACCTTATGCCACCCTTATGGACCATAAGAGCCATTTAAGGCCCAATTGGGCCACTCCCTCTCATGGGCTATCTAGATGGGAGAACCAATGGACCAAGCATGGGTGTGGATTGGGTTGGCTGGCCTTGGACCAGCCTAGGCCCAAGAGAGGCCCATGAAGGGGGCGCCCCCTCTTTTGGCCTTATTAGGCATGGTTGGTGTGTATTAGGTGGTGTTTGAATAGATCTAGTCCAAGGTTGAATAAGCATGGTCAAATTAGATTAAACTAATGTATTAAAAGTGTGATTCACATTGTATCCCAGCCCTTCAATCCAAACCCCTAGATCCAAGGGTTGAGGTTGAGTTTGGTTGGCATCCTATATAAGGTTGTATTTTTCATATTGAATGAATAAATGAATGGAAAAAATGCAGTTGCCCCCAAGGAAGCTTGCGCCCCTCCCCTCTCTCTCCCTGGTTCCTCCACCTCCAGCCCCCTTTCTAGAGTGTAATCCCCTCCCCCTTGATCCCCTCCAGCATCTGAAGCAACTCCGGTGATCGCCGCCGCCATCGTCTCGCCGCCGACGCGTCGTCGCCAACGGTTTCGGTGTTCTGTCCACCCAGGACAGACCCTTCTTCTCCGAATTCCTGCTATCACTCCCTTCATCTTCTGAAGCTCAAAATTTCAGGGTTGGTTCCCCTCTAGAACTCTTATCCCCACAAAAAAAATCACGTCAAAATTCATCCTTTAGCTATTTTTTGATTTTCGTCCAAGTCCAAGTTCCAGATCTGTCCTGGTTCTGTTTACTGTTCATCAACTCTGAGTTTACCCCATTCGAACCATCTTTTTATTTTTGTTGGGTCGCCCAACTTTATTGGGAGTTCTGTCCACATATATCTACCACCAGAAATTTTCTTAATTTTTGATAAGCTCTCTAGGTATTTTTCAAATTTTTTCTAAGTTCCCAAGAACAGTCTGCCCACAGTTTCCCAGATCCGACCCAGGTCTAGTAAAAACATCCCAAAAAATCCATTTCTTATCCAATCAAAAAACCAAAAATAGTCCCGGATTCCTCTCTCAGAGACCTTCAACTTTGCTGAAGAAATTATTTCCAGATTCGGAGGTCTTCTCTCTGGTCAACGTCGATCTTCAGAGAAGTCAGAACCTGCCCCTGCAGTTCTGGCCAGATTCCAGCAAGTTGTAAAATACATGATCAAAAATACAGATCTGATTATTTTTTTTGAAGACCCCTACATCGAAGTATTCCGAGTCAGCTTTCCAACGGCGCTAACCTCGTCGCATTCCGACGACGGGGCTGATCGCAGCAGCAGTTTTCTCCGAGTCGCGCGCCTGCAAACAGAACTTTCAGGTTCGTGGCCGAGTTCCCGGCGAGCGTCGTCCGAGGGCCGCCCGGCGTCCGGCGGTCGTTCCAGTAGCTCGCCATCCCAGGGGTACGCTTTCCAGGTGTCTCCACCACAGAGGAGTCATCAGGCCCCACACGACCCCTCCGGTCAATACGTGGGCCCCCACTAACACGAGTACGCGTGAAGCCGAAGCATTGCCCGAACCAGCCCGTCAACCCGAACTTGGTCCTCCCGGGCCCACTTGTGTCGCCCTTTACCTCCCTGCGTGGAGTGGGATTATTTGTACTGTTGTAAACATAATGTACTAAGTTCCCGTGAGTACGAGCTTCGGCCGGGTGCCATCTCCGCCACGTCGAGAGCGTGGAGGTATCGCCTTCACCCTTACATTTGGCATTAGCGTAATTCTTTATATGCTTTATATGCCGCTGCTAGAGAGCATGTGTAGGGATACCTAGCTCGCCTTCAATTTATAATATCACTGCTGTGAGAGAGAGCGAAGCCGTCCCGTGACCCGATCCGGGCGCAAAAGAGAGCCGACCACCCTAGCTCATTGTCGGTTTCTCAACCGCGCACATCCGACGCTTCCCTCGTTAAGGGATGATCGCGAGCTTGTCGTGTCCGTGGTCCCATCCCGCATCAATGCCCGAAGGAAAGTCCTACTCCGTTGCTTGTCTTCAACAGAAGCGGGACAGGTGATGCAAGAAGTTCATGCAGGATCAGCTGGGGCACACCAGGCCGGTCCGAAAATGAAGATAGAGATAAAGAAATTGGGTTACTATTGGCCCACTATATTCAACGATTGCTGCAAGTTCGCCAAGGCTTGTCAGAAATGTCAAGAGCATGCTAATGTGGCGAGGAGACCCCCAGTGCCACTACATCCCACTCTACCAAGTTGGCCGTTTGCTCAGTGGGGCACGGACGTGGTAGGGCCACTTCCAGCATCTTCATCAGGGTGCAAATACATCTTAGCAGCTACAGACTATTTCTCCAGATGGGCGGAGGCAGTAGCACTAAGAGATGTGACCGGAGAACTAGTTGCAAGATTCTTCCGGCAGAATGTAATATTTCGGTTCGGGATGCCCAGCCGAATCATCTCTGATAACGGCAGCCATTTCCGGAACCAGAAGGTTTATCGGCTGGCCGACAAATACAAAATTGACTGGAGGACATCGTCCCCCTATAACCCTCAAGCTAATGGACTAGCAGAGGCCTTTAACAAGACCTTGTGCACACTATTGGCGAAGACTGTCAAGTCTAACAAAAAGGATTGGGAAGAAAAGATGTACGAAGCACTTTGGGCTTATCGTACTGTCTACAAGACCCCAACCGGCTGTTCACCCTTCTCCCTTGTCTATGGGTCGGAAGCTGTGGTGCCGATTGAACTTGAAGTTCCTTCATTGCGAGTTGCCATCCAGCACGGATTAGTCAACGGTGAGCAGACCAACGCAGAAAGAAGATTGGAAGAGCTCGCTGAGCTCGAAGGAAAACGCCTCCAGGCGCAACAAAACATCCAACTCTACCAAGCTCGCATGGCCCGTGCTTTTGACAAGTTAGTCAAGGGTCGACAGTTCAAGAAAGGAGACTACCTATCCGGTCTTTGTCACCATCGGCAATACCGTCTACCTTTCGACCCTTGTCACCATCGGCAAGATCGGTCGCTACTACCTATCCGGTTCTTGTCACCATCGGTAAGACCGTCTACCCTTTTGACCCTTGTCACCATCGGCAAGATCGGTCACTACCTATCCGGTTTTTGTCACCATCGACAATACCGTCTACCTTTCGACCCTTGTCACCATCGGCAAGATCGGTCGCTACTACCTATCCGGTTTTTGTCACCATCGGTAATACCGTCTACCTTTCGACCCTTGTCACCATCGGCAAGATCGGTCGCTACTACCTATCCGGTTTTTGTCACCATCGGCAATACCGTCTACCTTTCGACCCTTGTCACCATCGGCAAGATCGGTCACTACCTATCCGGTTTTTTTGTCACCATCGGCAATACCGTCTACCCTTTCGACCCTTGTCACCATCGGCAAGATCGGTCACTACCTATCCGGTTTTTGTCACCATCGACAATACCGTCTACCTTTCGACCCTTGTCACCATCGGCAAGATCGGTCACTACCCTATCCGGGTTTGTCACCATCGGCAAGACCGTCTACCTTCCGACCCTTGTCACCATCGGCAAGATCGGTCACTACCTACCCGGTTTTTGTCACCCTCGGCAAGACCGTCTACCCTTTCGGCCCTCGTCATCATCGGCAAGACTGGTCGCTACCCGTTCCCGGTTCTTGCCGCTCTCGGCATGACCGTTTATCCGCCAGTTTCACTATGCCCCCCTGAGTTCCCCGAACTCTCGACCAGCATAAAGCCGTTTCTAGTCTTGAGGAAAGTCGTGGCGCGGTGGAGTGAACACCTCACCCCTTCCCTGAAGGCGTGAGCGCTCTCCTGCCCTAATGACTCACACACTCAAACTAGAATCGACGGGCAAACAAAAAAAAAACAACACAATAACAAGTTGGAGTCTTCATTCAAAATCAAGATGGAGATTTTTCATTACTATAAAGTGAAGGCGCACGATTACATGGACCATGCCCTGGGATACATAAGGTGCATTAAAGGTGAGCACATAAAGAAAAGGGATTACGGCAAAGGGCGTCGGAAGATGTCCTCCAGCACAGGAATACCCAAGGACGGATGACGGATCAGTTCTTGCAATCTGAACTCGGTGGCCTCCAGCTCAGATAGCTTCGCCTCCAGGGAAGCAGCTTGTCCTTCGGCCATCTCAGCATCCTCAACCTTTTGGACCCCCAGGCGATCTACTTCTTCAAGTTCAGCCTCTATCCTGGAAAGTTCAGCCCGCAATGCCGTCATCCGGGCCGTCAGGGAGTTCCGGCGTTGAAGAGAGGCATTGGCTTCATCCCTCGCCCTCACCGTGGTCTCTTGTAGGGAAAAGAGGGCCGTCTTGTTTTCAGCCCGCTCCATTGATATGGCCACCAACTGGTCAGCTGCCTCCCGGCCCAGAAACTCCCTCCGGTTCACATACTTCAGGAGCAGAATCACCCGTGGAGTCCAGTCGTCCATGGGACAGCCAAGGGCCAGCAGCGAGCGGGACAGATGCTCTATCAACCCCCTCAGCTGAACATAAGTTAAATCCCTACTGGCTGTTACGGCCTGCTGGAGGGTCCCCAGGAATTGCCACACGACGTCGCTCGAGGATTGAAGGCCAAGTGGCGACGTCTCGGGCAATTCAAACTCCACTCTCCCATCCACGGCGGCCCATATATCATCAGCCGTCCCGAAAGATGACGACGGCATAAGCTGCAGTCCACTGCCACTGGGAACAACCGCGCAGACAGGTGCGGTGGCTGGAGCCTCAACAGCAACAATCTCCTTACCGGTCTCCCGGGATGGGGGTCCAACAAGAACCCCAAGAATCAGGGACGTCTGTCCCTCAGTAATCTCCCCGGCTTCTACCTCAGCAGAGTCACCCTTCTCCAGAACCGACTGCTGTTCAGTCTCTCTTGATAGAGAACCTCCGGCTATTGCTGGACTATCAACTTCCACGAGCGCTCCAGGGCCAACTGGGACCATTGCTGTTGCATGATCCTTTGGGTACCGCAACGCGATGGGCCGCAGGACGGACGGGAAAGTCGCCTGCCCTGTTCCCAGGGCCGGGAGTGGTATTTGCACCGTCATAGTCGGTAGCGCCACCTCAGTCTGCATCAGAGATGTATACGCTTAAAAAGGGGCCTGGCTAAAAGGAGGAGAAAAGAAGCATGGCAAGCATTGACCCCGAATAGGTCCTTACCTCGGCCGGGACTAAGCTTAAATCTTTAAGAGAAGTTTCCCCAGCGCCGACTCCCTCACTTGCAAGCGATAATGACGGCACAGGACCGCCCCATGATAACCGGGCCGGGCTGAGCGTCGGATAGTCGCTCTCGTAGGCCGAAGACACCCCAGCATCCTCGGTCTCAACATCAAGCGGCGGTGACTCCTCGTCACTGGAGCCGCCACCATAGTCTACATGCTCAGAGGAAGAGGACCCCTCTGCCCTCTCAAGACGCTCCGCCATCGGAGCAGGAGCCTCGCCAGCAGGAGCATCACCCTCGGCAGGAATTTCCCTGGGGCTCTCCGCACCAGGAGCAACAATAGATGACACCTCGGAGACGGGCTCTCCCTGTCCCGAGGGGATCACCTTCTCTACGCTCTCCGGGCCCGGAAGCAGTGATGGTTGTATATCGACTACAAATTCACAGCAAAACGGGGTCAGGATGACTAAAGATACAAAGACTTACGTTGCTGTCGCAACTAAACTATGGATTACCTTCCATCTCCCGCTGAGGTGTGGGGGAGGGCAAATCCCTTTCTACGGGAGCAACAAGGATTTCCTCTGCCCCGCCCCCAGTCTATACAGCTACCGTCGCCTCGGGACCGACGACCCCAGCAGCTGTATCGGCAACTGTCAGCATGGGCCACCCCAAGCAGTCAAGACAAGCTAATGCACTTTGAAGAAGAGAAGAGCCTACCCTCGGCCTCTGGCCCTTGTGCGCGAGAAGCCTCAAATTCTTTGAAAGATACGACGGGAGGAAGGTCGGTTGCCGATGTTTGCTCCGCAGTTTTCTTCCGGCGTGCCCGTGTCACCCGGGTCACCGCCGCTTTCGCCTTCCCGACGGCCTCTCGCAGTTGGGACCTGGTCCTCTTCCTCGAATCCCCTGGAGGCAATGGCGTCGTGGTCGGCGCCGGCTCAGGAACTTCAAAATATGTCGGCTTTTGGGCCTTTATGATCAATTCCCTGAAGTGCCGAGTCTCGTCCGAAGTCGGTCGGACTGCATACGCACAAGGGTGAGAATGACACAACCACAATGAAAAGAAGAAGCTGGCCGAAGGGCCTGAAGGAAGAGATGGAACGTACTTGCCGGTCCCGTATAAAAGGGGAAGAGAGGCCAATAAAACAGCGAGGGCGTCTTGTCCCTCGAAGCCGCCTCGCGAATATGCCAGCATAGATCCCCGATCTTTTCGCTCGGCTCAGCCAACAGTGCTAAGTCCTCATGGCCACGGGAGGACAACAGATAATACAGACTCAGATGGTCCAGCCCCCACCTGTCTGCGTATTTGAAGGAGATTTGAAGAGGATGGTCCAGTATGGCTTCGCCAGGGCTACCCACCGAGAGGCCGTGAGACCGAAGAAGCGCAAACAGCCAAGGGGTGTTGGCATACAAATCAGCCCGCCTATCCTCTTTGCGAATGAAAGCCCGGTGGGGATACAACCTGTCTACCTCGGGACGCCAGTCTGCCACGGCCGCGATGGGATCTTCTACCGGCAAAGGGAGTTGCTGGAGAATCACCCTCTCACTGCTCACCCGGCATAAACCCCGAAGGGTCTTCACATAGTCATCCTTGTTGATCGGGGGCAACTTCAGCTCAACTTTCGTCCTGCGGCTTTTTACGAGTTTGCGGGCCTCTAGATAGGCCTTCACATCCGTATTAGTCCAAGATTTCAACTTCTTCAAATAAGAAGCATCAATATCAAGAGCTGGCTCCGGTTGGGAAGTTAAGAACCTGTGCTCTGTCACGGCCCAGCACTCTCTCCGGGAGGTCCTGTAAAATCCCGTCCGCGCGTTCCACCACTTGATGTATTCAGGCGTGACACGAGGGAACCGTGCGGGGGCGGGTACCCGGAAAGAAACGTCTTCACGACGATGGAAGAAGTCCCACCATATCCGGGCGTCATCATTGGACGTTTGTCCGGCCCTGTGCCTGTTGGGCAGTGCAAATTGCAAATAGGAATGTGGAATCTGCTGGTCGTAGCCGAAGTTCCGACTAAAACGGAACGGGTAATACGGCTCCAACCATAGAATGCCGCTCTTGCGAAAGACGAGGACACTAGGCCTTATGGCCAGTGCCCAATCAACCAACTCTGGCTCCAGAACAGGCCTGGTATAATTGGCCTGGGAAATCGGATGGATGTACTCCTCAGTTTCAAAGAGTTTGCACTGTCTCGTCCTGTTCGTCAATGGGCTCGAGTGAGCAGCCAAGCTCCAGAAATGAAGAACCCCGGGCGAATCCACGGGAAGACGGGTCAATTTACCCCGAATAGCATAAAGTTGCTCCATTAGCAATGATGGCTCGGCGCTTGCAAACTCTATCATGCGCGGGACCAGAGGAACCGCTTGTAATGCCCGAGGAGCTGCCTCCGGGAACAGGGTGCAGACCCAAGCATTAAAGAAATGTAGCGGACCAACCGTCCGAAGGCTTCTGGGGAGGCGCGTCTTGTGCAAGTCCCCCAGCATCTTGTAAATGAGGCACAGGGCCACTGGGCAAAGAGACAGCTTGGTACCCCAAGCCATGAGACAGGCCGGATATATGGCTTCCGCCCTGATCACGCTCTCGTCACCCTGAGGGAGAGCAAAGGAACAAAGCCAATAAACCAAATATGCAGCACAATGAGTCACTGCATCAACACCAGTAGGGTTTGGGTTTTCCCCCTGCCCTCCTCTCGAAGAAGATGACGAAGCGGCCTGGCGTCGTACCCTCTTCTTCCGCTTCTGGGCCACCGGTGCTATCGGAGGAAAGTCTTCATACTTGGTCTTCCCCTGGAAGAAATACTGAAGCCAAGCGCCCATCCGCACTCTTCGCTTCTCGCCCGGCTTTCGAGCTTCTCTCGTGTCGTGCGACGAGTGGAAGAGGGTGCGATACGCCTTCATTAGATATCGATAGGCGTAGCCCGCCATATACCGATCGTCACCGTTGGTCTGGTCCTTCAGCCAGTCGGGCCAACAAACTTTCTCATACGGCTCTCCATCAATGGGCAGGCCGCTGAGCTGAGATAGACTCCACAAGTCTAAAGAGGTCTCCCCCTCTGAAGTATAGAAGGTGTTGTATTCGGGGCAAAACACCTCGATCATGCCGCAGCACAAGCCTCGGGAAATCGGATACCGATACCTTGAAGCATATACGCTGTGATAAACACCAGCTCTGGTCAAAAGAGGAGCATAATGATGCAGCACATAGTCTGTGAACTCCACTGCTCCGGGCCTGAATGCGTGGGCGTCTGTGACTTTCAACTCAGCAAACCATCCCACGGAGATCTGGTGCTTGAAGGGAATCGCCAAGCAATCCAGCAAGAACGACTCATCTCTATATCCCCACCTCAACGGGGCAAGGAATAAGCCAAAGATCAGCTTCTCCCGGTCTACCCTGCCCGCGGAGTCATTCCACCGAGCAGGCACAAATTCAGGAGCTCTAGTCAACAGTCCGTCTGACGGAGCCAGGTCTTGCAGCCCCAGCACAACGCTCCACTTCCTGACCTCCCCATGGAGATAGATGGGTCTTCCCCGCGTTACGCAGTCGGCCAAGCTATCTCTCTCCACCAGCAGAGCCTGCTCGACCTTCCGAACGGCAAACACGTCCCGCTTCCCCTGAAGGTTGAAGCGCCGAAGAAGGGACATCAGGTGTTTGTCCTTGGGATGATCCTTCCTGATCGCGTCCTCTCTATTATAATGAAAGGAGTCGCCCCCGAGGAT
Source organism: Amorphophallus konjac (assembly GCA_022559845.1). Classification (NCBI taxonomy): domain Eukaryota; kingdom Viridiplantae; phylum Streptophyta; class Magnoliopsida; order Alismatales; family Araceae; genus Amorphophallus; species Amorphophallus konjac. Next base: position 6,400,327 of record CM040127.1, read on the forward strand.
AAGGAGACGACCGGTGTCTACGGTATCCGTCTCCGAATCCGAGGACTCCGCAACTATGGCCACCTGACCGTGACCCCAGTCAAGAGAATTAACATTCTCCGATGTCACCACGGCACGAGAGGAAGAGCTGGATGCCATAACAGCTGCAAAGGAGCATATCAAACAAAAATAACATCAGGAAACGGCTAATCAAAGGCGAACTTCTGACAAAATTTCGGCAGAGTCTCCCCAGCGCGGGGAATTGCCGAAGAAAAGCGGGAACGCGTCCACTGAGGAACGGTCCCTAAAAGGCAGCCATCGGCATTACACCGAGGCCAGAGGAACACCCGGGGGAGATAGCTCCGAGGGCAAGCCCTGCTAGAAGCCTCCCGGGGTCCAAAGAAAGGGTTTTGAAACCCAAACTGACGCCACCTCCACTCACCCGAAGGACCGCCGCCGCTCTCACCCTCACTCCACTCGGCACCGCAGGGAGAGAAAAAAAAGGGAAGAGAGAGAAAGAAAACCGTCAAATGAGGGCGATGAAGAAAGAAGCAAAGGGGAAGGAAAATAAATAGGGGAAGTCCCCCATCGCTAGACCGGCGCGCTATTTAGCGCGCCGGATTAAGACCCCATAGCAAAAGGCGCGCCGGGGAAAGGCGCGCCGGATTAAAACCCCACGGCGTCAAGGCCGCGCCGGGTTAGCAGGGAAATGGAAGAATAGCGTGCCGGATTAAAGCCCAAGGGTCACAGGCCGCGCCGTATTAACGTCTGAACGGTGTAGGGTCAACGCCCGTGCCGAATTAAGGGCCATCCCAGGCGCCCGCCGATCAAAGAAGGGGTCAGTCCGGGTGAAATCCATCCGTCGGCCCCGCTACACTCGTGCCTTGCTCGCAACACCCACGTCTGGGGGGCATTTGTTGGCACCTAAAACATGATCGTCGGCGACCAAGCCATAAAGACGAATGACCCGGCCCGCCAAGGTACGGAAGCCAATAAAGATCAATATATTGAAGACCTCTCAAGCTGCCAGAGCCTCGAGTCACTCTGTATGGATACGGGGACTTCACCTCAGGAGAGCCGAGACGAATCCACAAACCACCCGGCAGTGCGACCAAGCCTGCCCAATGAACCGGCATCGACTCTGCCATGCCGCATACACCACATCCGTTGTCCGATCAAGGACGACGGTCTACCCGGTGGTCCCCCCACCAACTGAAAAGGTTCTCCCGAGGATGAGGGAGTTCCCCCGGCTCTCCAGTATGAAGGACCGAAAGCTCTGGCGGCGGAAGATCCCGATCACCCGACACGGGTACGGCCCTGCCAAGGTGGGCCCATGGGTGGCCGAATGATCACCCAGCTCGGGCGGAGCTATCCCTGGTGTTACATCACCCCCTAAGGAGCTTTGGGCACGAGCCAGACCGAGCCAACAGCATGGATCGTGGAGCCAAAGGCCGTGTCAGTGGAAAGCCCGCATGATCAAATCAAAGCTATCAGGAGTCTCAAGGAGGGCCGTACGTCAACCTGGGGGCTTCTACAAGACACCTCGTCGAAGTTTCGAGGAGCACTGGCAAGATTAATGTTCACGGTGATTCCCAGAATCATCCCCGGACTCATCGACGGGCTCGGAGCGCATGAGAAGCATTAGCCCAGCGCGCCTTAAACCGGCGCGCCCCTCATTCAATGCCCTTATCCCGGCGCGCCCTTATCTCCAGCCCTCACCCCGGCGCGCCCCCCTGCCTTCTGCCCTCATCCCGGCGCGCAAGTTACCTTACCTGATGGCGCTTTAAACCGGCGCGATAAGCTCACGAAGACTCCTCTCGGCGCGCCAAAAGCTCGCGCCGGATGAAGAGCCTCCAACCTGTTATATATATACGGGCGAGGTTCGATTAAAAAAGAGAGAGGCAAAAAAGGAGAAACAAGAAAAAACCTTCGAAAGGGAGAGGGAGCTTCCTGGGGAGAGAGGTCTCCATCCGAGCGTCCTTCAACGGCGGTCTTCCCCTGTTCTGATTGAGGTCCTCCGGGCCGGAGAAGGAGAAATTCCGATACTCTGTTTTGAGAACAGGTGGGCGCCGGAGTCTATCTTCTTTGCTTTTCGTGGATTGTTTTCCTCTTTCAGAGTCTCCGTCCACCAACTGTAAGCAGAGAGGGGGAGGGATGGCAATGATATGAGCCGACCCCTCTCCTCCTCTGCGATCTCTTCTTCTTACTGCATTCGTTTTCCTCTGCAAAAGGATGAACGGCGACCGAGCAATGACGCCGGCGCCGGATTCCTAACGTGTAATTGAATATCCCATTCCTGTTTCCGGGGTGGCAATGCATATTTGAATATCTGGACCAACAGGTCGAATGATTGATTTTAAACTTCTGTCTCCTCTCCTATCTACGGCGATGGTTACCTCCGTGTGTTTTCTCCGGTCCCGGTTTTCCCCGAAGCCCCGATCATGCCCCAAAGCATTGTGGGCTACAGAAACACCCCCTCCCCGGGGTTCTTTCCCCTCTTCTTTGCGACCGTGCTCGTGTATGATTTAAGGGCCCCCGCATGCCCTCCGTGGACAGAGCTGCGCTTCCGCGTACGCTTCTTTCTACCGTGTTGTCAAGGGTCAGCTCCCCTCGATTCCTCTCTTCCTATTGCCCTGTGGCTCGTGAGGTGGGGATCGTACTCGGGATTGCAAGATGCATCGGCTTGACATTGCACTGTAACTGTTCGAGCATATGCCCCTATGTTTGGCTCGTCCCATCTGTGAAGTGATTACCCCTCCGCATTATAGTCATGTGAACCGTTCCGAGACTCTTTGGTGTCGTCTTAGTCATCCGGGGAGGGGGACATCCCCTGCTACTTCGCATAGCTGCTGAGCGACCGGGAACTTTACCCCCCCCCCCATGGTGAAGGTTTCCCCAAGGCCATAGCAGATAGCAACAAGGGTCCTAGTCTAACAGGCTTCGCCTCGACAACCCGAGACTCAATCTAGGCCAAGAGATGTGTGCTCCTCGTAGGCCAGCCCTCGGAGCTTAACCCTCTTGGTGGTCGGTCCCTCTATGGGATGAGTCATGTGCCGTGAGATGTCCACCCCTCGCAGGCTAGCCCTCGGGGTGATGCTCTCATCATCAATGACCTCGTCTCTCTATTCTTCCCCTTGCGGAGCTTTGGTGCCCCTCGTAGGCTAGTCCTCGGGGTATCCTATCCGATGGGGTTTGCTGGGTGCCTCCGTGTACACCGGCGTTTCAGGGGCTTGTTCCACAAGTGAACATGACCCCGCTTCTCCCCTGCAACTCTTCAGGTCCAGGGGAGATGCTGTCCAAATTTGGACAGATTAAGAATAAATAAGCTCCAATGAAATGATCGTTCTGGACTCAATCGTCTCAGTGCTCGAGTATGAACCTCGCACTGACCTCCCCCTTTATCTCCAGAAGTCTGTGGACTCCAATCGAATAGTCATCTGGCCCAACAACTCAAGAAGGATCCTATGAAGTCCAGCAAACTTGAAAGAGTTCGAAACTCAATAAAACAAGCTTATCACGGCGCGGTCTTAACCGGCGCGCCCTAAACCGGCGCGGTACCCCCCCGCGCCGGATTAGCCCCACACTCATCTTCTAAAAAATTTTCTTTGCGCCTTTCCGGCGCGCCCTAAACCGGCGCGCCCCAAAGTCCTTGCGCGCCGTTTAAATACCCTGATCGCCGCGCCGTATTAACATCTACACCTACGTCTCTTCGCGCCGTATTAACTCTCATCATGGCCGCGCCGGGTTAAGATGCTATACCTACGCTTCGTCACGCCGTATAAGCTACCTATTGCATGATCGCGCCGGTTTTGAAACCGATTGTTGTTTTAATCACTTATCTGCCCCCGAGTGGACCTCGTCCCTCGGGGTTGGCATTGATAAATCATAATGCATAATAAATTGAACAAGGGAGGGACCGAGCGAGCCCCGAATTGTATTGTCATCGTATCTTCATTACCATGCCCGTTAGCACTTTGTTTTCACTGTCACACTTATGTTGCCTTCCCTCTTCTTGATGAGGAGTAACAAGCATGGCTGACTGTCATTTACTTTCACAATTCCATTATCATGCTTAATATAATCATGAAAGTCGTATGTGCATCCATGCATACATCCTTGGGTATATCAAATGGTGTCGACGGAAAAGCCGGATTATGTCTGGTCGGAAGTCTTCGCTATGCGCGACGACGGTCTTCGGACCCACGTCCTCAGCCATGTACCGAGGATCCATAATTCCATGAAACATATGCATCCGGCATGCCTTCGTTGCAATCATCATGTAGCTTTTTCTAATCCGGCTTCGACAGCCCACTATCTCGGCAATTAATCAAAGGTGTTCCCTCCTCGTGGGGGATGTAATTAACGCCATAGCCTTTATGGTATGGCGGACTGCTGGTCCCGACCGAACCTCACATTCGCCCGATATGGGTCAGAGTGAGCGCATCATAAAAATCGTCACTCATGTGACTGGCACGCCCGCGTCGTCAATCAATCAGTTGACTACAAGTTAGTTAATTGGTTGATCGACACGCGAACGAAAAGGCAAAAGAAAAAGAAAAAAAAATGCGCGAAACAGACGAGCAAGAGAATAATTAGCCTACGGAAAGTGCGTCCACACCAGGCCATTTTTAAGCCAGCTAAGGAGTGGCTCGGTTATGAAAAGTGTACCTATTAGAAACACGGGTGGCTCGGGCTTTGGTGGCTCCAAATGAGAGGGCTTCAAAATAAGATCGGAAGGTGAGTGTGATGGTAATGGAGCTCTCATGGGTAGGGGAAGAGGATCCACTATGATGGGGAGAGGGCTTGGGAACTCCGTTGATGGGGCCGGGTTAAGACTACCGGCGATGACCTCCTTAGGCTCGGGTAGGAGTACATCACTAGGAGTATGTGTCCTATCCACCCCATCCAACCGGTCCAAAATCATTTGCATTAGTTCGGCAACAGAGTGGGTTGGAATAGGGATATCATGGTGGACTCGCCCGTAGTCAACCGTCCTAGGATTGGGTCTTGGCTCATCTACGTGTGGGACTCTTTGCCTCCGACTAGAAGCCACTTGGTTGGAAGTGATTGGGTGGGGCCGGTTGGAGGTGACCGGTTGGGGCACGTAGACCTTCCTAAGCTCTCTCTTCATGTCCCACCATGACTCGATGGGCCATTGCCCCCTAACCTCTCTCATTCTTTCGATGTAATCCCACTTTTCGGCAGCCTCACGAAGAAGCCGCTCTTTGGCAAAAGAGAATTACATTGCCTCAGACATAGTATAACAATCAAAGTAGGTGTCCGTGGTGGCCTCCCACTTGAGGTAGATGCCCAGGTCATTGGAGCCAAAAAAAACTGAGGCTTCAGGCCTACATAAGTGGAGAGGATGGTTGCCAAGCCCATGGGTGGGCCAACGGTCATATCGCCCGGGTGATTGGGACTCCATGAGAAACCGGGGAACTACATGTTAGACATGCCGACACTTGGACAAGATTGACTGACTCTTATAGGACTACACACGAACTAGAAGACACAGACTAATGCAAACACTCACTAATGAAACAATGATGCACCTAGACCTAGCCAATATCCAGTACGTGGCGGAGATAAGCGATCCGAAGATCACTCACGCAAGTACGCTACCTTCCCGATAGGCATAACCTATCGTTCGGGCAATGCCTTTTAATATACCGGGCTATTGGGTGAAATGCAATTTAAAACACTCTTTTTTTTGTTTTGAAAATAATGATGATCCTAGACTTGACTTAGACCATGATGCATGCAAGACATATGCAACGACTACCCTAGACTCGACTCGCTTTGATACCAATTTGATACGGGATGGATGACCGACTCGGGCTAAGACGTACGACCGACTCGTTGGCCAGCACTAGCACACTAAAGCAAGCCGGGCGGCTGACCACCGTGGTATTCTCCGGGTGGAGACGTCTCTCAACAGCGACTCTCTTGAGCCCGACGATCGTCCCTTGCGAGGGAAACGTGGGGATCGCGGCGATTAAGAAACCACCGTCGCCTAGGGTGCTAATTCGCGTCCGGTGCTCGATTGGAGCTACGGAACGGACACTCACAACTCACAATCGCGGTGAATTTGGAACTGGATAACGGCCCTAATCTCACAAACGCATCAATATAGAGAGTATACTAAACAGTAAATGTAAGGATCGGAACGAGCACGTACCTCCACGACTAGGCGTGGGGAAGAACTCCCGGCCGATTTCCGAACAACCCCAATACACAAATGATTAACTTTACAATTTCAGAACTGAACGCCCACTCCACGCAGGGAGGTATATGGCTACAAATGTCAATTTTGGGGTTGTTGGAACCCGGGTTGATGGGCCACACTCGCAGGAGGCGAGGAACGCGTGCCGGAGCCGCTCGGGTACGCCGACGGAAATCTGACCCGGTTCTGCCCGCACGGGTCACCCTGCGCAGCGAACTTACGGAGGCTGGTACGACCAGATCCGACACCCGATCAGAGCGCCGTTTGTTGGAGAATGTCGGCGACTGGATGTAGTATCTTCACTCTGAAGATCGCAAACAGATGCCTTCAGATCTGGGCGCAGTGATGAATCTTCTGAGGTTCTGATTTTGTGCTCACAGAACTGCACAGCGACACGGTAAAAATATGAAATAATGGTTGTCGATGTCGGATCGGGGCGTTCTTTGTGGGAGAACGTCGGCGACGCCCAGAGGAAGAAATAAGACCTCTCACAAAGATCTTGCCCGGATGAAGGTGGGGCAGGCTCTGAAAGTCGACTCAGATTTCAACCGGACCTGCTCAGACCAGCCCGCGTGATCTCACGAGAACTGCCGTCATGATCAGCACCAGTCACGGATCGAGGCGAAACCAGCGGCAACGGGAAGAAGACTTGAAATACTACGATTGCCTTTTAGAAACCAACTTCTGATGGCATCGGGGTTGGGCTGTAGAATTTAATACACAATCACCTTCAATTCTGGGCAGCAATCTGGGGCAGATCTGCGGGCCTCCACGAGAAAAATCGCCACCGTTGCTCACGAACTCTGATCGACACGAAACTAAAACTGAAAGTTTGCTAACTTGCAGAGGTATCACGGATAAATTTTGTGGAAGAAGAAGATGAGAGGAGAGGGGGGATATGAGGTCGAGTCACACGACCTAGAACTATCCCGTCACAGGACTGCAACCAGGGAATCACTCCCAAGAGAATCACTCTCTAATGCATTTAACTCTTAAAAAAACTTCATTCTATTAAGCATAAACACTATACATGCCTTCTTATAGGGAAATGGAAGGGGTAGGGGAGAGGGGTCTTGCGCAAGATGCAAGTAGGGGAGGGGTGCACATGGATTAAGACAAGGTGAAAGGGAAAGGGAGACAAGAAGACATGGTAGCTCACCTACCTTTGAATTCCAAGCTGATGTAGTCCACTTGGCGCTCCGCGTATGGCACCGTCAGTTCACCGACGGGTCACGTGATCGCCCTGGTGTCTGCACCACCTGTCCCCCGGACACAGCCGACCTGGACATGCCGTCCAAGGTGCAGCCCCGACCATCCGATCGTGGGTACCACACAACAAGACGCAACCTCGGTAAAGCCACTAGCACTAGTCTCACGGCGCGAGAACCGACACACGCGCCACGGTGAAACAACCGAACTCAACGGTCAACACGACTGAAGACCCGAAGGTCAAAGTCACGGAAACTGACAGTCTGTCACTTTCAACTCGACAGGAGTACCTCCCACTAGAAGCACAGCCGGTAACGTCCCCTGACGTCTTACACCGCGCCGCAGGTGAACTGCCTAACGTGGTAGCGCCTACCAAAGGCACGAACACCGCACAAGTAACCACAAACAAGTGACTAGCTGGGGTCACGCCCGTCGACGTGCGTCCACTGCCCCCAACCACGTGTGCACACACAGACCACGCGTCCTAGGTCTGGCCCTCTGACTGATTTTCCCCTGGCACTGGACTCTGATGTGACGAGGGGCCCGACGGAAACCAGTCTAAAACCGTCCTCAGGGTAAGCCCGTACACCACTCCCTGGTGCGACCAGCACACGCGTACTGGTAAGCTACAACTAGTGGAGGGTCACTGAAGGAGTAGACTCTCAAGTCAACGGAAAATAACATCCGAATCCGACGACGTACGGGGACCACCCCACGTACCAGCACCGTCGCACGGCGACTACAGTCGGAGAAGAAACAGGACTCGTAGTCCACGGTCACACACGGATCCTGCGTGAGAGTCGAGAAAACTCACGTGGCGCTAAGCCACTGGACTCTGGACAGTCCTCTAGACGCACTACACCCAACGGTCCTTGAGTCACAAGACCGGGGTCAAGACCGTTGTACGCAACAGCACAAGGCAGTCAATCTAGTCCAATCTCTAGGTCTAAAATCACGGTAGCATGAATACCGAGACAGCTCACAAGCCGCCAAGATCACTCCCTCGAGAAGGGGACGCAAGG